>OZ030018.1:27195197-28395197 GCA_964023405.1 Apodemus agrarius | reverse complement strand
CAAAGATTGCCTCTTTCCATGGCTTTCATTCTCAATCCTTTCATTATGGGCATTAGAGACTTCCAGCCAGTTGTTTTTATAGATGATTTGTATTTCGGTCTGGCATCTCACTTTGGGATTTTATATCTGTGGAATCATGGTGCCTCAGTCTAAACTTCCAATTTTCACATGCTGCTACATTAAAATTGGTCATTTCACTACTAATACACCAGTTAAATTTCCAAGTAACAAATGAAAATAAAAACCTCTTGCCATATAGTTAAACTCTTTGCCACCAATTTTTGTGTGTTTCATAACCCCTTTGGAGAGAAATGTACTTACATTTATAAGCACACACACTGTACTTTTATTCAGACTTAAGAAAGATATAGCTTTTACTTTCTCTTTTCTCTTCTTCCAAACCTACTAGGAATCAATATGCAGATGCTAGATTTACTGACTCTCTCAGGATGACAGATCAATAAAGAAACCCATTGAAAAAAAATGCTTGCCTGGAGGAGAAGAATATAAACTGTTCCCTTAATCTCTGTAAGGCTTTGCTCCCAGGACCAAGGGCTTCTCTCATCCAGTGTCAATAGTACTGAACTTTCTTACTGCTTTTTTTTTTTTATGTCAAAGGCATTCTTCAAATATGTACTTAATTAAGCCTCTCTTTTAAGAGAGGTGGCCCCATTCTCATCCCCCAGCCTCCCTTTCCTATCTCCTGTGTGGAAAGTTCTCTTTGAAGTCATGCAGGAGAGATGTGCAGGCATGAAGGAGATGAGAACAGAGCCAAGGGCACTTGTAATGAACTTTTGATGGGAAAGAAGTTTAGATTAATTCCGTTATTCTAGCTACCCTCTGTTCAGAATTCTTATAAGAGGAAACACAGGAAGATAATGAGTTAGATTTTATGTTAGCTCTGAAAACCCTGCCCTCTAAATATATTTGTGAACACCCTGTGGATTCCTGAAGATTTAGAACCCTGCACATTTCCAGTTTTGTAGGAGTTATTTATTGTATATTTTGCCTGGACTCTTTATCTCTTGTGATTGCCTTCAAGGGCTCAGCAGGAACTTGACTTATTAAAAGGTGCCTATTTGTTTGAAGATTTCTCCTTGGATTGATTTTTGGAAGGAAAGTCCGTGATCATTTGTAACTCTGCGTATTATCCATAAGTGCAATTTTAGAAATAGATGTTGATCATTTGAGAAAGTGTTTTCTAGCTGCTTACAATACAGAGGCAATTTCATTTGCAGAACTGAATCCAATGTTACCATCCAGTAGCTGCCAAATAATTCATTTTAATTTCTTATCTCTGGTTATCTCAGTCATTTCCCAGAAAATTATTTTCTAAGATTGCTTATTTAAGTGTTTATAAAAAGAAGCAGCAAACATACACAACATAAATTACTTAATGGCTGTAAGTTTCATAATTACAGTAACTTTTTCTTCAGTGTATTCTTGTTCAGGCATGCTGAATCTTATTTGGGACATTAAATTTCATAGATTGGTTCATGTTGTGTTGTTGCAATCATCATTTTGACTTCCCATGCACTGAAGACAGAAAATAGAGGTAAAAAATAAGAGCCCTTTTACAAATGTGATTTCCAATTTGCCTAAACTTATTAAAAGAACCATGGTGAGTCATTTCTCTTCAAATGTTTACAATGTTTCTCAGGTCACATACACAAAAGTCATCAGTAAAATTATTATTAGCTTCTATAAGATTAGTGAACATTTTCTTATATTAATAAATTTATGCTTAAAATATTAAGGTTTGGGACTTCAGAGATTGTTACCAAAAAGCAGCTTAAGTTTTTCCAATACATTTCCAATAATTCCTAACAATCATTGCTTGAGAAGAAATTAAGATAGCCTTTTAAGTTTTGCTTTCTATGATAATTGTATTTATGTCTGCAAGAATATTCACCTGACTATTTAACTTCACCAACAATATATTATACAACATTTTGATCCTTCTTTGTATGCACAATTAAATATAAAGTCATAATTCATGAGATTTTATTAAAGATAACTACTTCTTAATGGTTCTTGATAACCCACAGAAATGTTTAACGTTACATGCATTTTTATTTTTTTATTTATGCATGCTATTATTTTTAATCAATATATTCTTTATTTATATTTCAAATGACTTCCCCTTTCCTGGATTCCCCCCTCCCTGAAAGTTTCATAAGTTCTCTTCCCTCTCCCTATTCCCCAATCCACCCCTTCCTGGTTCCCTGTCCTGGTATTCCCCTACACTGCTACATGGAGGCTTTCCAGGACCAGGGGCCTCTCCTTCCTTCCTTCCTTCTTGGGCTTTATTTGATCACATGCATTTTGAATTTCATTGACTGTAACGTTTGAAACTATTGTGGCAAACAACACTCCTTATTTGAGTCCATTTTAGATGAAAAGATTGTTAGTTGCTCTCGTATTTTTCCTCCTTATTCACAGAGCATCTAAGTATAAGCCTGACTATTTTGATTTAGGCTCTTGATAGAAACACCAGTTCTTTTATATTTTCTTCATATTTACTATATTTAATAAATAAATTATTATTATTAAATAATAAAAATATGCCTAGACACATACATTTAAGATTAAATAGGATAACCCTTCAGGATTTGGTTACTGCCTCTTTTTCCTCAAACACTCTCCTTCCAAGCCCTTCAGCTCTCTTGGCTTACCGTTACCACCCAAATCTCAGTTTCACATGACCTGGTAATAGAGAATTTGAGAATGCAAAGTTCAAGAATTCCTTCTTGGTGCTCACTCCTTATTTTATATCACTCTTTTTAACTTTGTATTCTCTTTATAGTAGTTATCAATACCTTACTGTTTCATAGCTGTTTCTTCCTCTATGCACATTGAAATTCAAGCCCCACAAGACAATATCCTTGTCTCTTTGACAGAATCTCCAAGAAATGGAAAAAAATGCTTCTTCAGTCACTTACCCACCACACATCTGCTGAATGAATGCATGGTAGCTGGACTGGCTGGTTTTGTGTGTCAACTTGACAGAGGCTGGACTTATCACAGAGAAAGGAGCCTCAGTTGGGGAAGTGCCTCCATGAGATCCAGCTGTAAGGCATTTTGTCCATTAGTGATCAAGGAGGGAGGGACCCTTGTGGTTGAAATCATCTCTGGGCTGGTGGTCTTGGGTTCTATAAGAGAGCAGGCTGAGCAAGCCAGGGGAAGCAAGCCAGTAAGAAACATCCCTTCATGGCCTCTGGATCAGGTCCTGCTTCCTGAGCTGCTTGACTTCCAGTCCTGACCTCCTTTTGTGATAAACAGCAATGTGGAAGTGTAAGCTGGATAAACCCTTTCCTCCCCAACTTGCTTCTTGGTCATGATGTTTGTGCAGGATTAGAAACCCTGATTAAGACAGTAGTAAATGAACTGCATCCCTTCTATTTAAAGTCAGGCAGATTATAAGCCATATCATTGTTGAGAGTAGAACAGAATTAGTAGGCAAAGTCAAGATTGTTATGACTGGCAGTGATTTGGAGCTTCTAGGCTGATGGAGTGAAGACCCTTTAAAGCTCCAAGTTTCTTTGTCTTTTGCTTTCTAGTACTACTAAAAAGCACCATTTTATAACATTTGAGCCCTCCATGGACTACAAAGTAGATTTTTTTTAATACACAGAAATGAGCCATTATTAGTTATCCTAAATCACATAGCCTGAAATTCTGTTAAGTAATTATTATCTGCTCAACAATTCTTATAAAGTAGGATATTTAAGAAATGCTTCTAGTGCTTAAGTAAAAACATCACCTGTGGTAGGGGTCTCAATCAAATATTAATAAAAACAAAAACCTGAACAACTTTTTTGAAAGCAAGTATTGCTGATGCCAGCTCTAAATTTGGCATGTGCTAATATTGAAATTGTAACTTATAAAGTGGAAAGGCCTTTTCTATAAATACATCAGAGAATTAAATGAGAATCCCTGTCACAATGTCATGTACAAAAGCATTTTTGTTTGTTCTATATAAAGGAGGTGTGAAGCAAAGCACAGAGAGCAGAGAGTCATGTCCCATATGTGAAGTGTGTTCCTTAATAAATACCATGTCACGAACTGTCATGTTTTAAGTCTACTTCTAAATATAACATTCGGTTCCTTTGTGAGTTCAGTGACTTGTGATCTTTTCAAAGTATAACTGTCTGGCATCTTTTGAGAGTTTGTAACTCTCTCTTTGTTCCTATCAAATTTATTTACATAAAATTTTAAGAAAAATCAATTAGTGGATTTAACTTTCATTTGACTGTATTTTTTTATTTGGTTTCATCATTGGACTGTAACTAGGAACCCATTGGGATGTACTGAATTGTGGTGCATGTGTCTTTTCCCACAAATATTTGTTCATCTGCCATCTGTAACACTGCACACAACACAGGGGGTGAGAAAATGAATGACAGGAGCCCTACTTTTAGTAAAGTTAGAATCACATCCTTTACTTACTTAATAAGGAAGGGGAATTTTACATGTGACTGCTTGCCAACTGGAAAGAAAAAAATATTTAAATATAATAAATTAACTTCATTTTGAAGTAAACAATCTCTATGTAGAAAGTCTAAATATGTGTGATTTTTAAAGACTGTAGAATAAAGTTTCTTGTTGTCACTCCTTTTTGTTTTTACTGGACAAAAATACATTTTGCAATAACTATATGCCTTACTTATATACATAGTCTATACACATAGTAAGTTTTAAACTGTACATAGATTCAAGCTATTATCGGTATACTAAGACAGTCCCATGTGGCAGATGGATGTAACATAAAACAAAGAATCAAACTCCACTAAAAGTTTATGATATTATTGTGAAATCTTACAGCTCACCACATTGAAAGCTGTTTAGTCCGCCTTACCCAGAAAGTTCACTTTGAAGTTTAAACAGTAAATACCCTTATCTTTTTAACTAGAGGAACTAGAGGCAGTTAAAGACCTATAAGAAGAACTAAAGAAGAACTTAATTTTAGAAGTACTACGGAGATGTTCGTCTTTATTCGTTTTATTTATTTATTTGTTGTTTTTTCAAGACATGGTTTCTCTATATAGCCCTGGCTGTCCTGGAACTCATTCTGTAGACCAGGCTGGCCTCGAACTCAGAAATCCACCTGCCTCTGCCTCCCAGAGTGCTGGGATTATAGGTGTGCGCCACCACCGCCGGCTTTTTAAAGATTTATTTATTCATTTTATTTATTTATTTGATGTTCATCTTTAATCTTCAGACTCAAGGCAAAATTTATATCTTATTTTGTTGCTATAATACTTTTAGTTTTCCAGAGAGCTTGTTACATAAACCTCAATTTAAAGTTCACCCTGATTTAAGTCTGCATTTCCAAATGAATCTTTGGGTCTTCCTTCCATTTCACTGGACTAATTTTACATATTTCTGATAGGATCATTTTAAATCCAATCCAGAATCAACATATGCAAGAACACCATAATACCTAAACTATTTAAAAAAACATATCATCAATATGCCTAATACGGAAATCACTGATCTCTAAAAGTGAGAGGGAAAGATATCTCCAATGCTTTCAATACGCTAAGTGAGGGTAAAAGAATTTATATAACGTGATTGTCATACTGAAAAGACCAGAGAAGGACTAATAAATTTGTCGTGTCTAAATAAAATATAAAGCCTGGGATAAAAGATATTTACTGAAAATACATGAAAATGACACTTGGGATGTTATGAGCTTATGTTACTAGGGAAATTAGGGTTTCCTCTTTGGAGTCTCAGGCTCATAAATGAAAGAATTTAACAGCAGTCTCTGAAGGAAGCTTGTGGATACATTGATTAATATTTAAGGGATAAATTACAGGTAAGGCAAGCTGTAAATCTTAGCATTTGTCTCAAGAAGAAAGAAGAAGATACAGAGATAGAAAGTGAGACATACTGAGAGACAGAGATAGAGAAAGAGACAGAGACAGAGAGAAAGTCTTACTATGTGGCAAAAGATATTAGCATCAAAGAAAAAGCCCAAAATGCCAAAGATTGGCCCACATCTGAAAGAGACATAAGAAGAAAAGTTATGCCTTCCTGAGGTAGAACACTAAAAGGTGACTTTTACAGGGCCTTATGGTAGAGCCACAGTGAGAACACAGAGTGTAAGGTTCTGTATTAGGGGAATACATTGTCTTTCAAAAGGAATAATTATTCTTCCTATTTCTTTACTATGCTTTTCAGTGAATCAAGGCCAGAAATAAGTTCTTCTCATCAGGGGGAAATAATTTTCCTTTAATATGCTTCAGTAGAGCAATTACGAAAGCAACTAATACATCCTCCCCACTCCCAATGTGGTAACCCTAATATCATTTATGAGATGGGCAGGGGGACCAATTATAACCCAATTCTAAAGTAAAAATCCAGAGATCTGCTCCCAAAACATTTTAGAAGATGGGAGTGCTGTCACACTGGAGTTGTAGGGACAGCTTTCTAAGTAGCTTACAAGCAATGGAACTCTTTTAGAAAAAGACAAGAAAGTATAGTTCCCTTCTAATATTCTCAGCAGAGAAGCAAGGACATTCATAGAAGTGCTATTTTCCAGATCCCACTGTTAGCTGTCTAGTTTCTATATTCTGTTCTTATCACTTACTCTATGAAGGATAACTAATATAATGTAAATATTTGCCTAGGTACAAACTCACATGTAAAGAAATGTCCACATTCCTTGTTCAGCCAAATTTAGACCATGTACAAGTATATAGTGGAAACAATTTCTAGTTTATAGAGCCCTGGTTCTCACGTTTCCCAATGCTATAACCCTTTAACACAGCATGTTGTGGGGACCGTCAACCATAAAATTATTTTTCTTGCTACTTCATACCTATAATTTTGCTGCTGTAATGAATGGTAATGTAAATAGTTCTGGTTATAGAGGTTTTCCCAAAAGGTTACAATTTCACAGGTTGAGAACCACTGTTCTAAGTATACAATATTTTCATTGGGAAAAAAAAAAGTTGTCCTTGAAATTTGAAACACTGTTTTTTAGATAATGTATTAAAATGAATCCCATTAAATGAATTAACACATTGATGCTTTTCATTACCCAGACCAATGCACTGAAATTGTGACAAAAATATCAATGTAAGAGCCGGGCAGTGGTGGTGGTGGCGCACGCCTGTAATCCCAGCACTTGGGAAGCAGAGGCAGGCGGATTTCTGAGTTCGAGGCCAGCCTGGTCTACAAAGTGAGTTCAGGACAGCCAGGGCTACACAGAGAAACCCTGTCTTGAAAAACCAATATATATATATATATATATATATATATATATATATATATATATATATATATATCAATGTAAGATATTTTGAGTCACAGTTTCAGAGGGTTCTCTTCTTGGCGACTTGGTTCTGCAGTTCTGAGATATTATGAATGTGAAATCCATATGTAAAAGAAATGGGTTAGAGAAATAGAAACCTCAGGGCATATAAGTAGCAAAGAAGGGAAGGAGAGCACTATAAGAGCCTTCTTTGTGTCATCTGTAACCCAGTAGTGCCTTCAAATAAGTCCCTTCTAAAAATTTCCAGAGCATTCCCAAACCAAGGACAGTGGGGGCATGTTATAGCTTCACTATAACATATACTTACAGTAATGTTTCATCTCATAGGGAAATCTCCTATGAGATGAATCTCCTGCAGTCATGACTATGGATCTCATATTCTATGAACTATATATTTTATCTGTTTTCTTGGTATTTTTGTTATTCTTTTGTCTTATTTTTCTCCCCCCCCCAAAAAACAAGAATAAATTCTTGAAATGTTTCTTTATTCTGGTCTTTATCTAAGAAGACTGTTTCTTTGCACTAAGCTGATGCTTGAAAGTTTCCAAATATTTCCTGGCTGGCACGCTGGGTGATTGGTCCGTTGAAATGTGTTTCCACAGCCTTCTTTTGCAGTTCTTCATTGCTTCACATCATTTTAAATGTTCGCCTGAATTGAACTATATTTGCCATCTGCTGTTCCAGGCTCTCAAATGATCTGAAACCTTTGGATTTTGTTAAATCATTCCTCATTATTGCTTTTTTAGTGGGTTCTCTAAAGTCTATCCTTCTCCTTTCTCTCCATTTCCTTCTGTCTGCCACTTACAAATGCTCTTGTCCCCAAGGAAGGAAGTAAACAAGCAATCAGCTTCAAATGTGCACTCCCTACTCAAACGGTAGCTGATCTATTTTGAAATCAACTTTATCACTTTGCCTCTATTTCATGGTCGTTGTTTCCTTAAGTGTATTCATTTAGTGCTGACGTACAACCAATCAATGGCATCTCAGGACCTTTAGTGTATTTAGATCTTTTTGATGTTGTTGTTTTATAAGTCCTTTCTTTCCACAGTATTAAAGATTTATTTTCCACCTCATTTATTTTATTACTATAAGTTTTTCTACTTAAAGATTTAAAAAGACACGTTGGTATTCAGTGTACATGAAGTGATCAAAAGAAACAAACAGGCTGGAGAGGTGGCAAAGCAGTTTCAAGTGCATTCTGCTTTTGGAAAGGACCCAGGTTCTGTTCCTAGCACACACAGGTGCATGATATCCCTCTAAAAGTAAAACAATAAAAATAAAATCTTTTCTCACAAACTTTGGAGGGACATCCAAGAATTATTTAATCCTCCCTCACTTTCATATTAACATAAGCAGTAGCCAGTGCCTTCCCCTAATCAGTTGTATCTATAGGGGGTGACATGTTTACAGCCTCACATAAGTGGTAGCAGTTTAAGGAAAGAAATGACAACATACCAGTCATGTCCTATATAATCCAATATTCCCACTTTTCTACAAGCTTTTATATTGACCAATTATTTGATTTTCCATTTGTGTATTTATTTCAATGCCTTTCAGTTATCAATTACATATAACTAATAAGCACAAGATTATTGGCTTAAACAAAACCAATTTGTTCCAACTTGTAATTCTATAGGTTGGAATGGGGACAGACAAGCTGCTTTGCTCTTTCAAGGCAACATTAATTGGAATCACTCATGAAGTTGCATTCCTCCTGATTTAGAGTGCTAAATCAACACTCTACAAGGAGACCCCATTCGCAGATCTACTGGGTTGAGAAGATTAGTTGGGGTGATGAGCCTAGTCTCCAGAAGAGTTGTTAGAGAGACAAGTATTCCAGTGATCTAACAAAGTGAAAAGAAAATCCTCCAGGTCTGTCAGGAACTAGGTCAACAACTGTAACCATATAGTTTGCTCTACATCTAAGGATTAAAGGAAGATTCACAAAAGATCATGACTGTATCCCATCCCTCCATGAGATGGAGGGATGCCTAGACTTGCATGCCTAGACTTGAGAAGAATTAATTACTTGATAACTATATATATATATATATATATATATATGTGTATGTATATATATATAATTCATATCCCCTCCATATGTTAAAGGTCTTAATTTCTGCAGTGAGATCCCTCAAAGATATTGCCACTCATGGAAGAATTTAGCTATGATTCAGAGTACAAGATCTCATTAAACTAGGGTAGCTCGTAGAAAGCCCATTTACCCTAAAGGCTTTTGAACTTACACGGGCAAGGTATCTGACTCACTACTAGCCAACATTCATCAACATTAAAGAATCCCAATGACAATAGATATGCACAAAAAATGGGAATGAGATTCACTAAGAGTTCATAGTAATTTCATAACTGTAGCTATGCAACAAAATGTTTTTTTAATAAATGAGAAAAGTAAAAGTAAATATAAAACAAAACATAACTGACAACATGTGTTTATATTTGCCATCATCACCCAACATGTAGAGTGTTTCTGATTTAATAATCCTCGATCCTCTCTGGCACTGTTTCTATGGTCCACAATTCTCAGCACCATGTACTGTCTAGGCTCTTGGTACCATTCTTAGAGGAAACTTCTATTTTCTGAGAACATGCCCCTCATTTTCATCTAATTAAATATCTCATCTTAGTTTATACCAAAAAAAAAAAAAAAGCTGAGACTCAATGCCTCCTCTTCAGTTTGAAATGTCTCTTTTCTTTTGGATTCATATGCATAACACATCTTCTAGTAAAGTTCTCTTTAAAATGTTATGGGTTTTCTATGAGCATTATGAGGCTCATTCCTTTATTCTAAAAGCTAGTCATTTAAGATTTTATTATTGTAGCATGCTTCTCCGTGCATTTATTTCTGTGTCAGTCAGAATTCACTATCCAAAGCAGATACCTTGTAAATATAAGATAAAGACTTTATTTTAGGTGTTAGACTTCTCATAATTTTAAGATAATAAAGACAAAAAAAGAGAGGAAACAATGGAAAAACTAGAGGACCAAATGGTCAGCCTTAGTGATCAGGCACAGCAATCTGACACAATGAGAAACAGAGATATGAGAAAGTAGCTAGTAAAGATGTTTACCAGAAACTGTATTCATCCAAAAACAGGAGGGAAAATGCTGGCTACTGACGTTCAGGTGTCAACACTCAGAAAGGAATCTCAAGATGCAGCGTGGAGGAGAGAATTGTGGGAGCTAAATACCTCTATGACTCATTTGGATTATTTACCACAATCTACAGAGAATAATGGCTGCCATATCATTTCTAACTCACAAATTTCACACATTTTTCCATTAGCCAACTTT
Organism: Apodemus agrarius; assembly: GCA_964023405.1. Lineage (NCBI taxonomy): Eukaryota > Metazoa > Chordata > Mammalia > Rodentia > Muridae > Apodemus > Apodemus agrarius. The sequence goes on along the minus strand of OZ030018.1, from coordinate 28,384,603 downwards.
ATCCCAGTACAAGGAAAGAATTCTGAGCAACGGTGATTACAGTTTTGAGAAGTTGACTGGAAATCCATCTAACATAACCAAAAAAACAAGAAGCATTTGTAGTAGACCATCTTAACTGTAAACCTGATTGCATACTTTAGAGATTAGTATATTGAGGTTCTGTATATATTGGTCATGACATTTACATAGACCATTATATCATTATGCCTTAGTATCATAAATGGACTAACTCCTTGGTGAAAGAAAATAGGATGCCAACATTGAGAATTTGTGAAAGGTATAAGGTTGAAGCTAGTTGGAGAATGCCAGTCACTGGAAGCTTGTCCTGGAAAGCTGTCTTTTGCCCTAATACTTTCCTATTCACTCCCTTCTGTTGTTTGCTGACCAACATTGTATGAAACACTCACTTCTATCCTCTTACCCTGGAGGGATTGGAACATAGGAAATGAAAGGCAACCTTTCCTTTTACTTGTCTCTAACAGGTTTTGATCACTAAACTAAAAGAACACTGTTTCCAAAAGCAATAGTGACTTTCAAACAATATAATAGATGCTTCCATAATAAACTATGAAATAATTTTAGTCCTGTAATTTGTGTATTTCAGAAATATCGTTCAATCATGGCTCAAGCTTTAGGGTAATAATACAGCCTCTATTTAAAGTCTACATCTGCTATTCTAGGAATATGGCCTTGGGAATGTTTCCTAAGTTATTTTCCAAAGATATAAGAGTAATAATAGCACTAGTATACAATTTACAATACAATAATAGCACTGGTATACTCACCAAAAATGAGTAACAAAAAAACTGGCAAATATTAGGAAGACAAATCTTCTCAGCAATGTTGCTATTGATCTTAAATCCTAAAGTGTGCCTTGAGTATGTTGGTCTTTTATATGTCTAACATCAGATTCCAAAGTACATAGAGTCCTGAAAGCATGTTTCTCCAAGATGTAACTAGGTTCTATCAACTGAACAGTTGACTAAATATTGTTGCTTTTTGTTTAATGATAGATTTGGTCTAAATTTTATACCTGCCTTCAGTCTAAATCATTCTGCCAGAAGGTATAACAAATATGGGCCAGCAATTGTACAAAATAAGCAAGTTTGCCTGTTAACTTCGTTATATTAGCATTATGTGTGATTTCTCAAGAGCACTTAATTGATATTGGCTGATATACAGGTCTTTACTCTAGACATGTTCTGGGTTCTTCTTCTTCTTCTTCTTTTTTTTTATTGTATATATTCTATATTTACAATTCATTTCCCTTTTTCTGGTTCCCCACCCCCAAAGGTCCCACATGTCCTTTTCCCTCCCCCTGCTCCCGCATCCACCCCCTCCCACTTTACTGTTCTTGTACTCTCCCACAATGATGTTTTGGTCCATTCTAGCACCAGTGTCCACTCCTTTCTTCTTGTGAGACATCACTTGATATGTGATTTGTGTCTTTGGTGTTCCAAGCTTCTAGGCTAATATCCACTTATCAGTGACTGTATACCATGGGTATTCTTTTGAGACTGGGTCACCTCACTTAGTATGACATTCTCCAGCTCCATCCATTTCTCTAAGAATTTCATGAATTCATTGTTTCTAATGGCTGTATAGTACTCCATTGTGTATATATACCACATTTTTTGTATCCATTCCTCTGTTGAGGGACATCTGGGTTCTTTCCAGCTTCTGGCTATTATATATAAAGCTGCTATGAACATAGTGGAGCATGTATCCTTATTGCATGCTGGTGAATCTTCTGGGTATATTCCCAGGAGTGGTATGGCTGGGTCCTCCGGAAGTATCACGCCCAGTTTTCTTAGGAACCGCCATACTGATTTCCAGAGTGGTTGTACCAGCTTGCATTCCCACCAGCAGTGGAGGAGTGTTCCTCTTTCTCCACATCCTCGCCAACACCTGATATCTTCTGAGTTTTTAATCTTAGCCATTCTGACTGGTGTGAGGTGAAATCTCAGGGTTGTTTTAATTTGCATTTCCCTAATGACTAGTGATGTTGAACATTTTTTAAGGTGTTTCTCAGCCATCCGAATTTCTTCAGGTGAAAAGACTCTGTTTAGCTCTGTACCCCATTTTTGGATAGGCTTATTTGGTTTTCTGGGGTCTAACCTCTTGAGTTCTTTGTATACATTGGAGATTAGCCCTCTGTCGGATGTGGGGTTGGTGAAGATTTTTTTCCCAATTTGTTGGTTGCCGATTTATCCTTTTGACAGTGTCTTTTGCCTTACAGAAACTTTGTAGTTTTATGAGGTCCCATTTGTCTATTCTTGCTCTTAGAGCATAAGCAATTGGTGTTCTGTTCAGGAATTTTTCCCCTGAGCCAATGTCCTCAAGGGTCTTCCCCAGTTTCTTTTCTATTAGTTTTAGTGTGTCTGGTTTTATGTGGAGGTCTTTGATCCACTTGGAGTTGAGCTTAGTGCAAGGAGATAAGAGTGGATCAATTCTCATTCTTCTGCATGTTGACCTCCAGTTGAGCCAGCACCATCTGTTGAAAAGGCTATCTTTTTTCCACTGGATGTTTTCAGCTCCTTTGTCGAAGATCAATTGGCCATAGATGTGTGGGTTCAATTCTGGGTCTTCGATCCTATTCCATTGATCCGCTTCCCTGTCACTGAACCAATACCATGCAGTTTTTAATACCACTGCTCTGTAATATTGCTTGAGGTCCGGGATATTGATTCCCCCAGAAGTTCTTTTGCTGTTGATGATAGTTTTAGCTATCCTGGGTTTTTTGTTATTCCAGATGAATTTGAGAATTGCTCTTTCTAGCTCTATGAAGAACTGAGTTGGGATTTTGATGGGAATTGCATTGAATCTGTATATTGCTTTGGGCAAGATTGCCATTTTGACTATATTAGTCCTGCCAACCCACGAGCATGGAAGATTTTCCCATTTTCTGATGTCTTCTTCAATTTCCCTCTTCAGAGACCTGAAGTTTTTGTCGTATAAATCTTTCACATGTTTGGTTAGCGTCACTCCAAGATACTTTATATCATTTGTGGCTATTGTGAAGGGTGTCATTTCCCTAATTTCTTTCTCGGCCTGCTTATCCTTCGCGTATAGGAAGGCTACTGATTTACTTGAGTTGATTTTATAGCCAGCCACTTTGCTGAAGTTGTTTATCAGTTGCAGGAGTTCTCTGGTGGAGGTTTTTGGGTCACTTAAGTAAACTATCATATCATCTGCAAATAGTGATAGTTTGACTTCTTCCTTTCCGATTTGTATCCCTTTGACTTCCCTCTGTTGTCGAATTGCTCTAGCTAGTACCTCAAGTACTATATTGAAGAGATATGGCGAGAGGGGACAGCCTTGTCTAGTCCCTGATTTTAGAGGGATTGCTTCGAGTTTTTCTCCATTTACCTTGATGTTGGCTACTGGTCTGCTGTATATTGCTTTTACTATGTTTAGATATGGGCCTTGAATTCCTGTTCTTTCTAGGGCCTTTAGCATGAAAGGATGCTGAATTTTGTCAAATGCTTTTTCAGCATCCAATGAGATGACCATGTGGTTTTTTTCTTTGAGTTTGTTTATGTAGTGGATTACGTTGATGGATTTCCGTATATTGAACCATCCCTGCATCCCTGGGATGAAGCCAACTTGATCATGGTGAATGATCGTTTTGATGTGTTCTTGGATTCGGTTGGCAAGTATTTTGTTTAGTATTTTTGCATCGATATTCATAAGAGAAATTGGCCTGTAGTTCTCTTTCTTAGTTGGATCTTTGTGTGGTTTTGGTATCAGGGTAATTGTGGCTTCATAGAATGAGTTGGGTAGTGTTCCTTCTGTTTCTATTTTGTGGAATAATTTGAAGAGTATCGGTATCAGGACTTCTTTGAAGGTCTGATAGAATTCTGCACTAAAACCGTCTGGTCCTGTGCTCTTTTTGGTTGGAAGACTGTCTATGACCCCTTCTATTTCTTTGGGGGTTATGGGTCTGTTTAGACGATCTATTTGATCCTGGTTTAATTTTGGTATTTGGTAACTGTCGAGGAAATTGTCCATTTCCTCCAGATTCTCCAGTTGTGTTGAGTATAGGTTTTTGTAGTAGGATCTGATGATTTTTTGAATTTCCTCAGTTTCTGTTGTTATATCTCCCTTTTCATTTCTAATTTTGTTAATTTGAATACTGTCTCTGTGCCCTTTAGTAAGTCTGGCTAGGGGTTTATCTATCTTGTTGATCTTCTCAAAGAACCAGCTCCTGGTTTTGTTGATTCTTTGTATGGTTCTCTTTGTTTCAACTTGATTGATTTCAGCCCTGAGTTTGATGATTTCCTGTCTTCTACTCCTCCTGGGTGAAATTGCTTCTTTTTGTTCCAGAGCTTTCAAGTGCGCCATTAAGTTGCTAGTATATGCTCTCTCCTGTTTCTTTTTGGAGACACTCAGGGCCTTGAGTTTTCCTCTAAGCACTGCTTTCATTGTGTCCCATAGATTTGGGTATGTTGTGCCTTCATTTTCATTAAGTTCTAAGAATTCTTTGATTTCTTTCTTTATTTCTTCCTGGACTAAGGTATCATTGAGTAGAATATTGTTCAGCCTCCAAGCGTATGGGGATTTTCTGTTGTTTTTGTTGCTATTGAAGAACACTCTTACTCCATGGTGATCTGATAAGAGGCATGGGATTAGTTCGATCTTTTTATATTTGTTGAGATCTGTCTTGTGTCCAATTATATGGTCGATTTTGGAGAAGGTACCATGAGAGGCTGAGAAAAAGGTATAGTCTTTTGCTTTAGGGTGAAATGTTCTATATATATCTGTTAAATCCAATTGCTCCAAAGTTTCGATGAGTTTCTCCTTGTCTCTGTTTAGTTTCTGTTTTCCTGGTCGGTCCACTGTAGATAGTGGAGTATTGAGGTCCCCCACAATCATTGTTTTTTTTTTTGTTGTTTTTTTTTTTTTTTTTTTTTTTGGTTTTCCAAGACAGGGTTTCTCTGTGTAGTCCTGGAACTCACTCTGTAGACCAGGCTGGACTTGACTCAGAAATCCACCTGCCTCTGCTTCCCAAGTGCTGGGATTACAGGCGTGCGCCACCATGCCCGGCTTATGTTCTGGGTTCTTATGGCCCTGAAAAAAGTTAAGCAGAGGCACACATGAAGCAAAACCAATTTATTAGCCTCGTTTGAGGGGGGAGGGGTGGAACAGATGAAAATTAAACTGTTCAACAACCTACAGCACAGAGAATATGTCTTATATGACTTAGCACAGGCACAGGTTTTGTAGCTCATTTGCATAATACCAACTTTTCTGGGCATGCTCTGTTACATGTAGTTTTACACACTGCTTCGTGTATTGCCTACAGCGTCAGCATCTTAAATATCTATCCGAGGTGTGTGCTGCAGCACTATGAGCCATAGGTTTTCATGTTGACTTTCTGGATTGCTTCTGCACCTGTCTACCCCTGCGTCTAGTCCAGGCAAAGGAAGTGCTTCCAGCCTCTCTCTACATCAAGTTTTATATGCTGATTTTGTAAGGCTGGGTGAGAGGCCTTCCAGACCTCCTGCTCTGTCCCATTCTGCTTCAAGAAGGTATTTGTATAGTGTATATGTAAATGACCCTGCTGCCCATCACAGAGACAAAAAAGACAAAAACTGAATTTATAAACTGTGTTTCATACAGAGAGCCAGCAATCTGAAAAGACCATGGATTGGCATCCTAATATTTGGTTTTAGATCACAGCATCACCCAATAGATGGGATAGGGAAGGAACATAAAGGTAGTAAGCATGCCAAAGCTTAACTTGCCCTTCCAAGTTCAGTCCTGACTCTGAGAGTCATTGTGCCTGTGCCTTTCTCTGTGTCATTTCAGACCACAAAGCTGACATCATAATCCAGCTTCTGTTTCAATGATTACAGAATCCTCAGATTCCAAACCACAGCACTGACTAGTTTCCCATTTCCTAGGTATGACACTGCCCTTAAATTCAATCCCAATCCCAGTGCTTTCTTGGGTTCTCGGATGCCATTTTTCTACCCACTCTTGCTTTATTCATCACCAACAGTCATTTATCTAGAAAGCATTCTCAGAATGTTCTCTATACAACTCTCCCGAAAAAAAAAAAGCCTGTTTCCCCGGAAACACATGGTTTGGGCCTGTCACTTTACAAAAGAAGGGGATGAAGAGAACAAGAATTGAGGGAACATTTATGGTCAAATATTTTAAACAGGCTTCTATAGAAATTCTCAGAATATACTCAAAACCGATGTGTAGCATACAGGACTTTCAGCAGATGTATTTTCATACAATATTTAGATGCAATTACCCTACTACATAAGTACATGCTATTGATAAAAGACTGAAGATCAGATAGATATGTTGACAATGGCCTCTTTTCTTCTGGAACTACTAAGTACGGATGTCTGCAGTTTTGTTTTTTTTTTCACTTCTGCTTCACTCTGTGCAAGATTCATAACTGTCAATGATATGTTAAGATAGTAATACCTGCCTCAAGCATATGATTACATTGACAGTAGTTCGAAATGGTGCTCATTTTTTAGCCTCACTCCAACAGAAAATAAGATTTCAAGCACTTTTTTTTTAAACATACAACAGACTATTCAAAAAGCAGAGAGAGCCTGCTCGTGTAGTGACGTGAGTGTCTAGCCAAGAACAAAGGCTTTTGAGCTGTATTTCTCTTTACAGAAAGAGAATAGTATTAGTTTCTGAAACTATCTTCCCAGGTGTTTCATTATTAGAGTCTTTAAACAGCAACCCTATAATACTATTGAAAGCATAGTCAGAAAAGATTGAAGGTCTTTCTATTTGAACTGAGGGCCAGTGATTCTATTACTGCAGACCATCCAAAAAGATAAAAGATAAAAATATTTTTACTATTTTGAGAGGTATCTCTACCCTTGGATCATTCTTGTTTTATTATTTTTTTTGTGTTGAGAAGTGGTGTGACTCAAATATTAGGGAGTTTTTGCTGTGACTTTCATAGGAATATCCTGAGAAAGACCCCAGCAGAAATACATATTTAAGCAATTTTTAAAACTAGTATGTTTACATTTTTTAAAATGACTCATCATATTCTATTGTGTAAATACATATTTAGGTTAGTAAATGGCTTTATAAAGCTATGAATTAAAGCCAAATGTAAGTATTGGAGTTAATCTCTCCTGCCTGCTTTCAGCGCCATTTTGAATGAGTGGGGTGAAATTGGACATTGTGCATGTATAATGATGAAAAATGAAGGGCTACAATAAGAAATAATTCTTTTGATTTCTAGAGCAGAATAGCCTATGAATTATGTTTTAAATTAATGAATGAGAAGATAGAGAATGATTTGAATCTCATCAGTAGCTATTTTTCTCTTTCCAGGAGACAGCAATGAGCCATTTTCTAAGGGATTTGAACTTCTGTGAGCAAGTCCCTCTAAGCTTCTAAAAGGTCTTAATTTGAAGCTGAACCTTTTAATGATGATTTGTTTCACTTGAAAGAACAAACAAATAAGCAGTTGGACTTCCTGGGAGGTTTTCCTTGTGTGAAGACAATTTCTTTCTAAAGCTAAATGAGTTTTTAACATTTGGGAGGATGTGCACATTACTGAGCATCCTCTGGCTGTGAATGAATCCTCTTGCCTCTTCCTTCAACTTCACAAGCAGCCATGAAAAGAGAGGTGATGTTCCACAGAAAGCAACTTGGATTTAAAAAGAGAAATATGTTGATTTGAGGAAATGTCCTTCTCTAATTATACTCTCCAAAACAAACTTGTCAGTACAATTCTGTTCAATCTAGGACTACAGCTTGATGTAATAGATTTACTTGTTCTGTCTTCTACTGAAACATACTTTTCTTTTTGCTCTTGTGCATATAAATGTACTCTGCAGAAAGATACAATTTCCAGTGGTGGCAGAATCATACTATAAGGCATATAATGTATGGGATTAGTGTTCCTGTCACAAAAGGAAAAGGTATATTATATTAGGTGTCTATGGCTGTGCTATGAATCAGGACCAAAGGCTATGTGGGAAAGAAAAGGTTTATTTTCTCTTATTCTTCCAGATAACTATCTATCATGGAGAGCAGTTAAGGTGGGAACTCAAGGAAGGAATCTAAAGTGAAGAACTAAGACAAAGGCCATGGAGGAATGCTGCTTAGTTGCTTGCTCCCCACGAATGGTTCAGTGTGCTTGCTTACACAACTCAGGACACCCTGTTTATCCCCAGGTGGATTGATTCTGACTATTAATCAAGAAGTGCCCCCACACTTGCTTATAGGACTTTCTCATGAAGGCATTGTTAAAATTCAGTTTCCTTCTTTCCAAAAGACTCTCATCTGTGTCATGTTGATGACCAAACAAAACAAAAGCAAACAAAAAGGAAACATGGCACATGCTGACACAATAGCTCAGCTCTTCTCTCAAAGAGGGATAAGTGATTGTTTACTCTTCAGCCAAATAGTAATAGCCATGTCCCATGCACACAGATTAAGATTACCCAACATTTGCTGTTCAAATGAGGCAACAATTTCATGAAATTCTTATAGTAACAGGAAAAAAAAAGTAGTAAATCAAGACATTCTAAGAAGTACTGGTGGGCTTGCTTCCACTATACATATATAAAAATTGAAATAAGCGTCAGAAACATTAAGTAGGTGTTATCAGTCCAGAGGAACAGCTGTAATCCTCAGTTGCTTTCTTCCAGCATTCTTAGTCACAAAACATTAAGTTCCACATAGAGAATGGCTACTTAGAAGGCTAATGGTAGCCAGGAGAGAAACTGAAATTAAACTCAAGCTTTCCACATCGTTTAGGTTTTAATCAGTCATGAGATAGAGATTGTTTTTTCCAGCAACTGTCATCCACAGCTACAATCTCTCAGATGTTCCAGTGCAATACCATAAACTTGCCTATTGGTAACCCATCCATGGTCAGGATACTTGATCACACTGTGAAATCTAAGGTTATTTACTGAAAATGCCTATTTCTTTTTGTTATTTCACTCATCCCTTAGCACATACCTTTAAGCCCTCTGGCTGGAACACAGACATCCCCTAGAACATACCTTTAATCCCCCAAAATGAAGGTAAAGTTAGTTTGTAGAAGGAAGCGCACATGTTTAAAAGTGGTATCTGACTGAGTGGCAGACAATGTGATGAATTATAGAAAGATTTGACAGAATAGGATATGCCAAACCCTTATGAGAGGAAAGGAAACAGAAGCTACTTGAGGAAGCAGTTCAGAGAGGAAGGAGACAGTTTTACCAGGAGTTTTTCTTTTTTTAACAGGAAAAGATTCAAAAGAGAACAAGTTAGACACGGGTAAAGACAGAAAAAGCCAGAGAATGAAAAAGAACAGCAAGATAAGAACATATTGCCAAACTTAGTATGTGTCCAAGCAAAGCAATTCAGTCCAAGGCTGAGAGAGAATTCAGAGTGAATCAGTCAGTTTGGAGAGAAGTTTGAGCTGGAACAACTTATTTGTACCAAGCAATAATAATAAGCCAGAGTTTAGAAAGAACAAGAAAGGGTGAACTTATTTAGCAGCAAGCCTCAGAGGCTGAAAAAGCTCTTTGTCTCGATTAGCTTGTACAGAGATTAGAAGCTTCCAGGACTAGGTCTAGGTTAGCAGAATGAATATTAGTAATTCTCCTATACTCCTATTCTCCTAATTACAGTATAGTAGTATTCTCCTAATTACTATAGGAGGATAAAAATTACACTTACACATCCATTTTTTGTTCACCTTAGGCCTACAGTGTTCTTCCAAGTGAAGACAGTATAGTCAGTCATCTCACAACTCATTCATTCCCATCCCCTAAAACAAATCCTGTCGGTTTTTCATGTACCAACAGTGACTCTCCCCGACTCTTATATTTCCCAAACTGTATTGTCTGCCTCATACATTGTACACAAAGGGTCTCTCTTCCGTGAGTTGTCAATTTTGGAGTTAGAATTTTGCTTAAACTATTGCTAGCTCCTATGATATTGTTTCATTCACAGTAGTAATGCGTGCTTTAAGTAAAATTTAAGAAAATGGTAAATTAAAGATAAAAATTAAGAAATTATGCTGAATAAGATGTTCAGAACACTATTCAGATCATATATATGAATCCGGGGTCCTTGTCAGTTGACATTCTAAATCTTTTTTTTAATTCTTTTTTCCTTCTAGGATTTTGAGCATAGTATTTTATGGTGTTTGTGTTTTTTTCCTTGAGTAATTTTATTTGAATAATTATTTGTGTGTTATAATTTTAGATAAGGATTTTTTCCTAAATGTGCTGAATGTGTTGTTGTTGTTGTTGTTGTTGTTGTTGTTGTTGTTTTCCAACTTCTACTGCCATTTCTGAAACTTTAGATTTTCTTCTGGCTATTGCATTGCAGTGAATGCATTATTGCCTATACAGTTTGCATTCAGCCTTCTATGCTGCCATCTTTCTACAATGCCACATACTGTCAACTCTTCTTCCATATTTATCTTATAAAACAATTGACTCAGATCCATTCATTAATAAAAATACACCCCAGTTTCTCCTAATACTGAAAGTGCTTGCTCTTATTTTATGACATGTCTGGGTATTTGTGGCCTTGTCTCCCAACTCCTTTGTTCTGCATTTTATTTCTCCTGAGATTCCATGTCTTTATTTTGTCTTCTGATGACTTTGTTCATCTTATTTCCTTATGATTGCATCTACTTAATGACGAGTCCTGCTTGGGCCATGTGAAGGGACAGTGTGATATGGTTTCCTACCCTGGAACAGAGCCAAAAGGGCCTAGGTAGTGATGGTGGTTGCTAGGTGTAAGGCTTGTTTGCATATTTTACTTCATCTTCCTCCTTCCAGAGAATGTTCATTCTGCCAAGGTTAATGATGATAATCAGAGATAGCAAGAATCTAGGGTGTGTGTAAGTCCTTAGCAAAACTGATGAATGCTGAGACCTTGAGAACAATGTTTAAGGCTATGGGAAAGAACTTTGAAAATATGAGTTCAAAAATCTATAATTTCTCAACTATGCAAAATAGAAGGATGCAATATAAATTTTATAAAGAGCTTCATGGACTTAAAAGAGCAAAGGAAGCTGCACTGTGAGCCAGCTTGTCAGGAAAAAAAAAAAAAAAACGGCAGGCAGATTTCTGAGTTCAAGGTCAGCTTGGGACAGACCTAGGGAGACCCAAGGTATAGTAGAAATGGTAATCTCAGGGTGGAGCTCCAAACTGTTAGCTTAATCTGTGCTTAACTAAGGCTGGTAGATCTCTGAAGTCTTTTGCAATATTAAAAAAAAAAAATGTGTGTATGTTGTCTCTTTCTAAGAAGAGGTTAGAGTCGTGGGATGCTAATTCATGGGATAATCAAAAAGGGAACTTGGGCTGTAAGACCCTGACCCTTGGTAGCCATACCTACTTTGAGATGCCCTGAAGTGAGACACGGAGACACAGATAAATGCAAAAGCATGAGGTTTATTTTCTGGCTCATCAGAATCCATGAGAAAGCGACCCTCAATGGCCATTACAAACAGGTTTTATACTTTTTAGGGGCACAGGTTACATCAGCAAGGTTACAGTTCAAACTTATTGGCTAAGCATATTGACCTTTAAATCTATTGGTTAGCAAGCATGACATGCATTTGAACTCTACCTGGGACTTTCCAGAGGGTCAGGTAACTATCCGTCAGTAAGTACATTCTGAGAATTTTTTACTCAAGAATGCTCTTTTTCTTTTAATTTATCTTTTTATTGAATATCATCTTCATTTGCATTGCCAATGGTAAAACCTTTCCCTATTCCCTCCCCCATCCTAAGACTCCCAACCCCTCCCCTTCCTCCTTCCCCCTGCCCCCACATATATGCCTCTCCACCCAACACACTCCCTCCTCCCCTCGGTTTCCCTTTGTTGGGGCCTCTGTTGAACCTTTACCTGACCAAGGACCATTCCTCCCACTGATGCCCAACAAGGTCTTCCTCTGCCACATTTTTTGACGGGAAACATGTGTGTCCCTTGGTTGATGGTTCAATTCCTGGGAGTCTTGGGGCATCTGGGTGGCTGAAACTTGACCTAGCCTTGACCCCAGATGGGGTGGAGGGTCTGTAGGAGAAAGCTGTAAGGAGGGTGTGAATCTGGAAAAAGCCCTTAGGGTTTTTCCCTAATACCTGAGTGCTAATACCTGAGGTCTTAGGTAAATAAAAGACGGCTTTTGATCTGCAAGAAATGAGCTATCCAGAGAGGTTTTGGAACAGCAAGAGAAAGTTGTCTCAAGCAGAGATCTGTCTGGAAAGCTGTCTCAAGCAGAGATCTGTCTGGAAAGTTGTCTCAAGCAGAAAGCTGTCTGGAAAGCTGTCACCAGCAGTCTCCCACTTATAACCCACTATTTGACTTTGAGTCTTTAGTTTTTCTGCTCCTTAACACCCCTTCCTCAGAACCTCTCTTTGAGCCAAGGCTGGTCCTTGGCACTTTAAATATATTAATACATTAAAGAATAGTGCTTGGTGTGTGTGTGTGTGTGTGTGTGTGTGTGTGTGTGTGTGTGTGTGTGTGATGCCTATGAATATGAGTGTGCAAGATATGTGAGTGGTCAGTATGCCCACTAGAAGTCAGGATGGCCTTAAATGTCTGAGTTAGAAAAAAAATCGGTCAAGTAAATAGAGATTAGAATTTCAGGCCTTGGTGCATACAGAACATTCCAGTTGTGCCATTCACATGAACAAAAACACCACCTCTAAGAAGACAGATTTGGCCAGGCAGGGGTGGTGCATGCCTTTAATCCCAGCCCTTGGGAGGCAGAAGCAGGAGTATTTCTGAGTTCAAGGACAGCCTGGTCTACAGAGTGAGTTCCAGGACAGCCAGGATTACACAGAGAAACCCTGTCTTGAAATACCAGGTTAAAAAAAAAACAAAAAACAACAAAAAAATGAAGAAGAAGAAGAAGAAGAAGAAGAAGAAGAAGAAGAAGAAGAAGAAGAAGGACTTATCTTGAGTCATGCTAAAGAAATAGGAAGAATAATTCATTATTTTCTATCCCATAATCTCCATCTCAGATGCAGTGGCTTGGAAAATCACAGGTCTGGAATGGGCCAGCCATGTAATGCTGTAAATATGCCTGGTTTTTATTTGTTTGTTTTTTGTATGGATCATATAGAAAAGCATAATTTATCCCTTTCTTTTTTTTTCTTGTTTCTAAACATGTTTTACTTAATACTCTGCACACATTTCCCAGCATATACACACAAGTGCACACATAACATTTGGTCATGTGCCACTGGCACGCCCCAGCTGTTCTCCTTTCTTGGTTCTCTCTTGATGGTAAACCGACAGGGAAGATCATCAGAGTGGACGAGATGTTTAGAGCTGCTGTTGGATAATAACATTTTACCTATCTTAAGTCTAAGTCACTGTGCTATGGTAGCTGATCTACCTGAGTTTCTTTTGGGCCAGAAACTGCAGTCTCTGGCATTGAGCAACTCATAGTAAAACAGCAGGAAAATAAGTAAAGGATTAATTGCTAGAGAGTTTTTCCTCTCATTCTCTTTAGTAAGACTAAGTCTTCATTGACATTAAGAAAAGACCTGTTCTGTCCCATGGTAAGAAGCTTGCCTGCCGAGGATGTGGAGAAAGAGGAACACTCCTCCACTGCCTGGTGGGATTGCTAGCTGGTACAACCACTCTGGAAATCAGTCTGGCAGTTCCTCAGAAAACTGGGCATGACACTTCCAGAGAACTCTGTCATACCACTCCTGGGCATATACCTAGAGGATTCCCCGGCATGCAATAAGGACACATGCTCCACTATGTTCATAGCAGCCTTATTTATAATAGCCAGAAGTTGGAAAGAATCCAGATGTCCCTCAATGGAGGAATGAATACAGAAAATGTGGTATATATACACAATGAAATACTACTCAGCAATTAAAAACAATGAATTCATGAAATTCTTAGGCAAATGGTTGGAACTGGAAAATATTGTCCTAAGTGAGGTAACTCATTCACAAAAGAACACACATGGAATGCAGTCACTGATTAGTGGATATTAGCCCAGAAGCTCTGAATACCCAAGTCACAACTCATATCAAATCATTCCCAAGAAAGAGGAAGGAGAGGGCCCTGGTCCTGGAAAGGCTTGATGCGGCATTGTAGTGTATTACCAGGACAGAGAAGTGGTAGGGGGTTGATTGGGGAAAGAGGGCTTATGGGACTTATGGGGAGGGGGGAACCGGGAAAGGGAAAATCATTTGGAATGTAAACAAAGAATATAGAAAATTTTAAAAAAATAAAGATAATCTTCCAAGAAGAAGAAGAAGAAGAAGAAGAAGAAGAAGAAGAAGAAGAAGAAGAAGAAGAAGAAGAAGAAGAAGCTTGCCTGCCTGCTCCTTCTGCCTTCTCTACAGCATCTCCTTTTTTCCCCTCTCTCTGTATCCCGCATATTGCTCTCTTAACATAAAAAGGTTGCCATATAATTTCTAAGTTATTCCACTCTGCCTTCTCTGTCAAATCGTGCTCTCTCTTCCTGCTCTGGTATAACAATGCCTTTGCTCCCAATGCCTTCTTTCCAATGCTTCACTTCCAAGTTCTTCTTCGGGTCAGTTCTGCTTTAAAAAGTTCATTTTTCCTCTTTGTCTGCAGCACTTACACACCTTTCAGAATACATGATCACATTGTAAGAAGTTCACCACCACTTCACACATAAAATCATAATAAATTGAATAAGAAGTTTACAAATAAGAAGCTTACAAGAGAGAATGTTAACATGTATATCCATTAAGAGTAATTATATGGTTAAACATTCATCACCGTGCCAGCTCTATAGGTTGATGGTGAGTTACAAACCATATCTTTTGTGACTAAGTTATTAGCGAAGTTGTGTATAGGTAAACCCAGTCAATATTTTATCTTCTGCCTTTGTGCCTATAGTAAATCATTTTTTAGAATCCTACAGTATCCCTTTTTGTAACTTTTGGATAATAGTTTTATAACCTCTTGGAATGTACCCTAAGTTGCAAATACCTACTTGCTATCTCAGAAGCAATGAACTCATGACCCTGGAAGAGTTGCAGAGTTCTCAATGCAGTTTTGATCATCAGAGGGGCACTTGAAGCAGTCCTATTCTAAGAGCTTAATAATTATTAATAAAATTTAGGAATTTGTATAGGATCATCATTAAGAATTTAAAACTCATCTATTTGTCTATACAACATCACTACAAGACAGTGTGCATCTTCACTGGTCTGTAGAGGTCTGCTCAAAAGGGTGAGCTAGAACCTAGTGATTATTACATAGAATACTAACAGCCAAGGAATGTTAATGCAGGAATCTTTTCTACAATGAAATTCTCATCGGCCTTGCCTAAAGGGGTAAATCTATTGTAGATTTTGATCCCTGAAGGAGTCATCTCAGGAAGGTCACTTGCTAGTTCTTAGCTTCGCCTTTTTACGGCTCCTGGCAGTCATGTGGATGCTTGTCTGTCTTGTGTCTGATCTTTATGCCACTTTGAAATGTCACAACCTTTATTTTCTTCTCTTCTCCAGAAAGCTGGGGGGTTTGAGGTTTCAGGGCTTGCCTGTCCTGGTGTTTTTCTCTTGAACTCTACTTTGATGATTCCCTGAATTTGTGCACCATCTTCCATTTCTACTGTATCACTTGCATTTCACCTTGGATACGACAAAGTCTTTTTTGTACTTTGCCACTGTGTGTGGCAGGTTAGCTGGCCAATGAGCTTCCAGGATTCTCCTGTCAATGCCTCCCATTTCTCTTTAGGAGCTCTGGGATTACAGAAGTGCTCTGAGGAGCCTGCTTCTTAGTGCACTCTAAGGATTTGAGCTCAAGTTCTCACAGCTGTACATCAAGTGCTTTATCCACAAAGACAATAAGTCGTCTCTGCAGTGATTTAGTTTTTGGTTTATTCTGCGGAGAACAGCACCCGAGTTTCCTGCAGTTTTGGGTGTTTGTTGTTGTTTTGTTTTGTTTTCTGGAGATAGGGTTTCATTGTGTACCCTTAGCTGTTTTAGAACTAACTCTCTAGATCAGGCTGGCCTCCATCTCACAGAGATCTACCTCATTCTGCCTCTGGGTCTCTACATTATAAAAGCTTGGAAATAGCCAGGCAGTGGTGGTGCAAGCCTTTAATCCCAGCACTTGGGAGGCAGAGGCAGGCGGATTTCTGAGTTCGAAGCCAGCCTGGTCTACAGAGTGAGTTGCAGGACAGCCAGGGAAACCCTGTCTCAAAAAAAAAAAAAAAAAAAAAAGCTTGGAAATACTTCTCTGGTTTCAGGGACAAGGAACTGAGGTTCATATTTTACATATAAAAGCAGACCTATTCCTCAGTCCCTACCTGGCATACCCTGTTCCCAACCCTGAACATTCAAGCTCTGGGACTGGGCTGACACTTCTCCACAGGCTCCTCCCTTTCTCTCTCTCCCTCCCTTACCCCTACCTCTTTCCCCAGAGTTACTTCCCTGGCCTCAAGTCCTTGGGGGTCAGTGAACTCTCCCACCTGATAGTAGGTTCCCAATAAACCTGCCTTTAATATAATCACATTGGCTTGAATTGGCTCCTTTCACCAGTGGAGAAAGAACCTATCAATAGTTTTTATCTTGAAAATCTAAAGGATTGTTTTAAGGTATGAAAATGCAAATTAACCTATTGTCCATAAAGTTTTACCTACCAGTTATCTTTTTTTTTTTTTTGAACTATTGGAAAATAGACTTATTGGAGACTATGCTTTCAGTTATTGGTGTGTATTATCTAGTTATACAATAACCTATAATCACTTTAGTGAATAACTTGTGAATATAACAAATGTTTTCGATTTTACCAGAAATCTAGGCCAGTTATAAAGTAACAAAAGTCATAGTCAATCACTGTACTATGCTGAGTTTCTTTAACACTTGCTCAAATGTATCCAGGCTGATTTTAAAGTGAAGTCAGGCTGAGAGCATTATTAGGCATTTGATTTGGCCACTGGTAAACATAATGAGAATAGGACTTTCCTTAACCTTCATGGTCTTGCTATGATAAAATCTAATAATCATTTATATTTATAGTAACATATTTCCTTCTGTCATTATTTATTGCACTTGAGGAGAACAAAAGAAGTGGGCTTTATGCATGACAGAGAAGCGCTACCTACTGCCCACATTTACGTTTTTATGGTACATTTTTAATTTATAATATTGTCCACTCTCAAAAGTCCAAACGGTAGATAGGTAAATAAGTAGGTTAATTTATTCTTATATTTTTACAAAATTTTTATGTATACCAAAACCAATATTTAAAACAGTAGCTGTCTCTATATGCAACAACAACAAAACAATGTACAAATCATCAGAAGTAATTTCCCATTGAGCATTAAAACCTTTGTATTACATTCTGGATAGAATTGCATAGGAGAATGCAGTCGTCTGAAAGAAAAAATTCACTTCACATGTTAAAGGTGTTTCAAACAAAGAAATGGAAAGACAGGTCTATGCAAAGGAAACTGATGCTAATTACTCTTAGAAATGAAAATTATTATGGGAGAGAGTTTGATGTCTATGAAAGGTCATGACTAGACCTTGAGGTAAAGAACATTATGAATATTATAAGAATTTTAAGAGAGACGTCTTAAGTAAGAGTGTATAAAAATAGCCATCCTATATTACATGATGAGGAGACTAAAGGAATAATAGCCTTCAGAAAAATTCTGAACAAAATATATATCTTATAAATATAGTAACTAGATTGTGTGATTTTTTTATATGGTCTTATTGGGGTTGGAAATTACTACAATAACATATATTTTAAGGAGTGGGCAGGAAATGTCATTCCACATGATTTAAGTGTGAAGAATGTCTAGGATTTTGATTTGTCTTTAAGGGAAAAAGGAGCTAGGCTTGCATTCCAAGCCTTCAGATCAGAGGCTGGTTTGTTGTGGGAAGACAAGAAAGACAGAGGCAACAGATAAATGGTATATTCTACCAACAGAATCAAATGAACTCCTTGAGGAATTCATCCTTGTTATCTAGTAGCCCAAAAACCCACATCAAAATCTGGTTATATTGATGGTTAGTTCTTCTGTAATTTATGAACTTTGGGAAGGGATACAGGCCTCAATCTATAAGTATATGATAGTACATGGTTATTTCCACAATGCATATAGGTATAAGTAATATTAATTATAGATAATAGTAAAGTGAAATTTGTATTATTTTATTTATTCTTTTGTTTTATTTCTTATTATGGCTAGTTTGATAACCAATTTGTAGATTTCTTAAAATTTAGAAAACCTGCTTTTGTGATGTGATATAAACTAGATCCAGCAAACTGCTAGATAAGAGGAAGATATTATTTCTTCAAGTATTTGAAGATAAGCCATGGGAAAGATATATTTAGTCTTTAATACCTGAAATTATGAAGATTAGATTCGAACATAATATGACAGATTTTAGATCAATTTAAGAGCAGACTTCTTGTATTTGTAACATATATTTATGCATGTGTGTCGAAGTAGGCCTATATAAGGTGCTTAAGATTGAATCTAGGGCTTAAGTGTCCTAAAAAGGGCTCCACCACTGAGCCTCACCCCAAGTCATGTCCTGAGCTACAGACTTTTTAATGGTGAGCTTATCTAATGTGAACACAAAACTTTTGTTGATATTATCCAAAGAAATACTTTTTAACTGAAATGCCCAACATGCTGACTAGACTTAAACTCAGAGATAGGTAAAGGATTATGGTTGTGCTTTGCTTTCTAACTCTAAGTATTGAATCATAGTATTGATTATTTAATGTCTTCTTTGAAAGGTCTTAGCTTCATGATTTCAAATCAAGTATAGAATTCATTTTTGAAATTAATTTTTTGGGAGTCTAATGGATATAACACTGCTTAAAAACCAACTGGGTAGAAAGTACATACCTTAGTCTTTTTTCCTATTGGTAAAAAGCTTACAGATACAAAGACAAGCATAGATCCCAGCTAAAGTCCTTACAGGAATGGAGAGCAATGCTGACAATAGAAAAGTCAACATTCTGTACACCACTTTTGAGAAAGTGGGAAAAAAAAGAGAAGAAAGAAAAGCAAGAAAAACAATGTGTCCACGTTTTCCCTCAAAGTCTGCTACCTTGGCTCCTGACTTAACTATGTTTGGTAGGGGGAAATGTGTGAAGTTAACAAAGTAAGTCATGTTTGCAGAACAAGGAAAACCATGTTTAGAGATTTGTCTCCGTGCAGGCATCTCTGCAATAAATGCCCAAAATGGAAAAATCTCACCAGAATTCATGGCCCCATCTGTCTACGTTAGGTAGAAAATTGAGAGGCCTCTATAAATACAAACGAGCTAAAAATAAAGCTGTCATTCCAGTAATTTGAATATGCAAGTATTCTTTGTCTGCAAGTTCATTACAACTATCAAAATACTTTAGTACCTCATAGAGATTCAGTTCCGGAGAATCAGAAACTGAAGAGTATATAGACCGTCACAGTAAGAGTAGAGAGACTGAGAACCATCCGGCGGCGGCGGCAGAACCAGGTACCCGACACAGCCCAAGCTTAAGACCTTCGGGGACTCAGGCCTGGAGTGGGAGTTGGGCACAGAATAGCGGGTGCACTCTGCACTCGCGCGCGGGGCGGACCCCGAGCTCCCTGCAGGCAGCTGCCATATTGCCTGCAGCTTCCCGCCCAGCTGGTGGTGGGGAAGCCGGAGGGTCACCCAGCGTGCCAGGTGCTCAGAACCATCCGGCGGCGGCGGCAGAACCAGGTACCCGACACAGCCCGAGCTTAAGACCTTCGGGGACTCAGGCCTGGAGTGGGAATTGGGCACAGAATAGCGGGTGCACTCTGCACTCGCGCGCGGGGCGGACCCCGAGCTCCCTGCAGGCAGCTGCCATATTGCCTGCAGCTTCCCGCCCAGCTGGCGGTGGGGAAGCCGGAGGGTCACCCAGCATCCCAGGTGCTCAGAACCATCCGGCGGCGGCGGCAGAACCAGGTACCCGACACAGCCCAAGCTTAAGACCTTCGGGGACTCAGGCCTGGAGTGGGAGTTGGGCACAGAGTAGCGGGTGCACTCTGCAATCGCGCGGCGGACCCCGAGCTCCCTGCAGGCAGCTGCCATATTGCCTGCAGCTTCCCGCCCAGCTGGTGGTGGGGAAGCCGGAGGGTCACCCAGCGTGCCAGGTGCTCAGAACCATCCGGCGGCGGCGGCAGAACCAGGTACCCGACACAGCCCGAGCTTAAGACCTTCGGGGACTCAGGCCTGGAGTGGGAATTGGGCACAGAATAGCGGGTGCACTCTGCACTCGCGCGCGGGGCGGACCCCGAGCTCCCTGCAGGCAGCTGCCATATTGCCTGCAGCTTCCCGCCCAGCTGGCGGTGGGGAAGCCGGAGGGTCACCCAGCGTCCCAGGTGCTCAGAACCATCCGGCGGCGGCGGCAGAACCAGGTACCCGACACAGCCCGAGCTTAAGACCTTCGGGGACTCAGGCCTGGAGTGGGAATTGAGCACAGAATAGCGGGTGCACTCTGCACTCGCGCGCGGGGCGGACCCCGAGCTCCCTGCAGGCAGCTGCCATATTGCCTGCAGCTTCCCGTCCAGCTGGTGGTGAGGAAGCCAGAGTCAGCCAGTGTGCCAGGTACCCAGACCCAGCCGGAGGCCGAACCAGCCTCCCATCCAGCCAGTGGCAGGGAAGCTGGAAACCGGACCCAGCCAGCTTCCCAGCAGCTTGGGACCAGCAGGCGGAACCAGATAACTGAGATATCCCAACTTTAAGACCCCTGGGGAAACAGGATATCAGACAGCGAACCCTGAGCAGGAGCAGTGCAGAGCAGCCGCCCAACAGGCGGAACCAAATACCTGGGATATCCTGAGGTTAAGACCTCGGGGGACTCAGGCCACCTGTCAGCAATCTGTGAGCAAGAGCCCCGCAGGACAGTGATTCAGGTATCCCAGTCACTGGGAAATAGCCTTACAACCCCACAGGAGGGTCAAGCACCAGCTAGTATCTACAGGACCAACTAACACCAGAGTTAACCAGATGGCAAAAGGCAAACGTAAGATCGCTACTAACAAAAATCAAGGCAATATGGCGGCATCCGAACCCAGTTCCCCAACAGCAATAAATATTGGATACCCCGAAACACCAGAAAAACAAGACTCAGATCTAAAATCACTGGTCAGGATGCTGATAGAGGAACACTTAGATAAATCTCTTAAAGTAATACATGAGAAAATAGATCAAAAGCTAGAAGCCATTGCAAGACAAACACAATTAAATCCCAGATATCTCAACACACCAGAAAAACAAGACTCAGATCTAAAATCACTGGTAAAGATGCAGATTGAGGATCACTTAGATAAATTTCTTAAAGTAATAGAGGAGAAAATAGATCAAAAACTAGAAGCCCATACAAGGCAGACACAAAAATCACTTAAAGAAATCCAGGAGAATATAGAGCAAAAAGTGAATCCCAATAAGGGGGAGAAACAAAAATCACCCAAAGAAATACAAGAGAACATGGGTCAACGAGTAGAAGTCATAAAGGAGGAAACACAAAAATTCCTTAAAGAATTACAGGAAAACACAAACAAGCAACTGAAAGATCTGAGCAAAACCATACAAAATCTAAAAACAGAAGTAGAAACAACTAAGCAATCGCAAAGGGAGACAATGTTGGAAATAGAAAACCTTGGGAAGAAATCAGGAGTCATAGATGCAAATATCAACAATAGAATACAAGAGATAGAAGACAGAATCTCAGATGCTGAAGATACCATAGGAACCATGGATTCAACAATTAAAGAAAATGCAAAATGCAAAAAGCTGGTAACCCAAAACATTCAGGAAATCCAGGACACAATGAGAAGACCAAACCTAAGGATTATAGGGATAGATGAGAATGAAGATCTACAACTTAAAGGGCCAGCAAATATCTTCTACAAAATTATGGAAGAAAATTTCCCCAACCTAAAGAGAGAGATGCCCATGAATATACAAGAAGCCTTTAGAACCCCAAATAGACTGGACCAGAACAGAAATACTTCCCGTCACATAATAGTCAAAACCCCAAATGTACTAAACAAAGAAAGAATATTAAAGGCAGTAAGAGAAAAAGGACAAGTAACATATAAAGGAAGACCTATCAGAATTACACCAGACTTCTCACCTGAGACCATGAAAGCTAGAAGATCCTGGGCAGACCTTATGCAGACCCTAAGAGAACACAAACTTCAGCCAAGACTACTATACCCAGCGAAACTCTCAATTGCCATAGATGGGGAAACCAAGATATTCCACGACAAAACCAAATTTGCAAGATACTTATCTACAAACCCAGCCCTACAAAGGATAATAGGGGAAAAATACCAACACAAGGGGGGAAACAACACCCCAGAAGAAACAAGATAGAAACCCCATCTCATCCAACCCAAAAGAAGAGAACCACTCAAATACAAATAATAATAACAATTCCCAAAATGTCAGGAAGTAATAATTACTATTCCTTAATATCTCTTAATATCAATGGACTCAATTCCCCAATCAAAAGACACAGACTAACAGACTGGATACGGAAACAGGACCCTACATTTTGCTGCATACAGGAAACACATCTCAGTGTCAAAGACAAACACCTCCTTAGAGTAAAAGGCTGGAAGACAGTTCTACAAGCAAATGGTCCCAGGAAACAAGCTGGAGTAGCCATTCTAATATCAGATAAAATCGACTTTCAACCTAAAGTCATCAAAAGAGACACAGAAGGTCACTTCCTGCTTGTCAAAGGGAAAATCCACCAAGAAGAATTCTCAATACTGAACATCTATGCACCAAATGCAAGGGCACCCTCATTCGTAAAAGAAACTTTACTAAAGCTTAAAGCACACATCGCACCTAACACAATGATTGTAGGTGACTTCAACACTCCACTCTCCTCAATGGACCGATCAGGAAAGCAGAAACTAAACAGGGACACAGTGAAACTAATTGAAGCTTTGGACCAATTGGATTTAACAGATATATATAGAACATTCCATCCTAAAACAAAAGAGTATACCTTTTTCTCAGCACCGCACGGTACCTTCTCAAAAATTGATCATATAATTGGTCACAAGACAGACCTCAACAAATACAAGAAGACCGAACTAATCCCATGTCTCCTATCGGATCACTATGGAGTAAAAGTGGTCTTCAATAGCAAGAAGAACTACAGAAAGCCCACATACACATGGAAACTGAACAATACTCTACTCAATGACACCCTGGTCAAGGAAGAAATAAAGAAAGAAATCAAAGACTTTTTAGACTTCAATGAAAATGAAGGTACGACCTACCCAAATCTCTGGGATACAATGAAAGCAGTGCTAAGAGGAAAACTCATAGCCCTGAGTGCCTCCAAAAAGAAACTGGAAAGAGCATACACTAGCAACTTAACAGCACACCTGAAGGCGCTGGAACAAAAAGAAGCTAACTCACCCAGGAGGAGTAGAAGAGAGGAAATCATCAAACTAAGGGCTGAAATCAATCAAGCAGAAACAAAGAGAACCATACAAAGAATCAACAAAACCAAGAGCTGGTTCTTCGAGAAAATCAACAAGATAGATAAGCCCTTAGCTAGACTAACCAAAGGGCACAGAGATAGTATCCAAATTAACAAAATTAAAAATGAAAAGGGGGATATAACAACAGAAACAGAGGAAATTCAAAAGATCATCAGATCCTACTACAAAGGCCTATACTCAAAACAACTGGAGAATCTGGAGGAAATGGACAATTTCCTAGACAGATACCAAATACCAAAATTAAATCAGCATCAAGTAGACCAGCTAAACAGTCCCATAACCCTTAAAGAAATAGAAGGGGTTATAGAAAGCCTCCCAACCAAAAAAAGTACGGGACCAGATGGTTTTAGTGCAGAATTCTACCAGACCTTCAAAGAAGACTTAACACCAATACTCTTCAAACTATTCCACAAAATAGAGACAGAAGGGACACTGCCCAACTCATTCTTCGAAACCACAATTACGCTGATACCTAAACCACAAAAAGATCCAACAAAGAAAGAGAACTACAGGCCAATTTCTCTTATGAATATAGATGCAAAAATACTAAATAAAATCCTTGCCAACCGAATCCAAGAGCATATCAAAACGATCATTCACCATGATCAAGTAGGCTTCATTCCAGGAATGCAGGGATGGTTCAATATACGGAAATCCATCAATGTAATCCACTACATAAACAAACTAAAAGAAAAAAACCACATGGTCATCTCATTAGATGCTGAAAAAGCATTTGACAAAATTCAGCATCCTTTCATGCTAAAAGTCTTGGAAAGAGCAGGAATTCAAGGCCCATACCTAAACATAGTAAAAGCAATCTACAGCAAACCAGTAGCCAACATCAAAATAAATGGAGAGAAACTTGAAGCAATTCCACTAAAATCAGGGACTAGACAAGGCTGTCCTCTCTCTCCATATCTTTTCAATATAGTACTTGAAGTTCTAGCGAGAGCAATCAGACAACATAAGGAAGTCAAAGGGATACAAATTGGAAAGGAAGAAGTCAAAGTATCATTATTTGCAGATGATATGATAGTCTACTTAAGCGATCCAAAAAACTCCACCAGAGAACTTCTACAGCTGATAAACAACTTCAGCAACGTGGCTGGTTATAAAATTAACTCAAGCAAATCAGTAGCCTTCTTGTACTCAAAGGACAAGCAGGCTGAGAAAGAAGTTAGGGAAATAACACCCTTCACAATAGCCACAAACAACATAAAGTACCTTGGCGTAACTCTAACCAAACAAGTGAAAGATCTGTATGACAGGAACTTCAAGTCCCTGAAGAAAGAAATCGAAGAAGACCTCAGGAGATGGAAAAATATTTCTTGCTCCTGGATTGGCAGGATCAATATAGTAAAAATGGCCATCTTGCCAAAAGCAATCTACAGATTCAATGCAATCCCCATCAAAATCCCAAATCAATTCTTCATAGATCTAGAAAGAGCAATTCTCAAATTCATCTGGAGCAACAAAAAACCCAGGATAGCTAAAACTATTCTCAACAATAAAAGGACTTCTGGGGGAATCAATATCCCTGACCTCAAGCAGTACTACAGAGCAATTGTGTTAAAAACTGCATGGTATTGGTACAGCAACAGGCAGGTAGATCAATGGAATAGGATTGAAGACCCAGAAATTAACCCACAGACTTATGGTCACTTGATCTTTGATAAAGGAGCCACAACCATCCGGTGGAAAAAAGATAGCCTTTTCAACAAATGGTGCTGGTTCAACTGGAGGTCAACATGCAGAAGAATGCGAATTGACCCACTCTTATCTCCTTGTACTAAGATCAACTCCAAGTGGATCAAGGACCTCCACATAAAACCAGACACACTGAAACTATTAGAAAAGAAACTTGGGAAGACCCTGGAGGACTTGGGCACAGGGGAAAAGTTCCTGAACAGAACACCAATAGCTTATGCTCTAAGATCAAGAATCGACAAATGGGACCTCATAAAATTACAAAGTTTCTGCAAAGCAAAGGACACTGTCAGAAGGACAAAACGGCAACCAACAAAGTGGGAAAAGATCTTCACCAACCCCACATCCGACAGAGGGCTAATATCCAATATATACAAAGAACTCAAGAAGTTAGACCCCAAAGAACCAAATAACCCTATCAAAAAATGGGGCACAGAGCTAAACAAAGAATTCTCACCAGAAGAAATTCGGATGGCCGAGAAACACCTTAAAAGATGTTCAACATCATTAGTCATCAGGGAAATGCAAATCAAAACAACCCTGAGATTCCACCTCACACCAGTCAGAATGGCTAAGATTAAAAACTCAAGAGACAACAAGTGCTGGCGAGGATGTGGAGAAAGAGGAACACTCCTCCACTGTTGGTGGGATTGCAAAATGGTAAAACCGCTCTGGAAATCAGTTTGGCGGTTCCTCAGAAAATTGGGCATGTTACTTCCAGAGGACCCTGGCATACCACTCCTGGGCATATACCCAGAGGATTCCCCTGCATGCAATAAGGACACATGCTCCACTATGTTTATAGCAGCCTTGTTTATAATAGCCAGAAATTGGAAGCAGCCCAAATATCCCTCAAAGGAGGAATGGATACAGAAAATGTGGTATATTTATACAATGGAATACTACACAGCAATTAAAAATAATGAATTCATGCAATTTGTAGGTAAATGGTTAGACCTGGAAAATATCATCCTGAGTGAATTAACCCAATCACAAAAGAATGCACCTGAAATGCAATCACTGATAAGTGGATATTAATGAGCCCAGAAGCCCTAAATACTCAAGACACAAATAGCAAGTCAAATGATTCCCAAGAAGAAGAAAGGAGAGGACCCTGGGCCTGTAAAGATTGCTTCCAGTTTAGTAAAGAAACTGAGGGGGGAGGGGGAATTATTGGGGAACAGATGGGGGGGAGAGGAACTATGGGAACTATGGTGGGTGGGAACTGGGAAAGGGGAAAGCCTTTGGAATGTAAACATAGAATATAGAAAATAAAATTAAAAAAAAAAAATAAAATAAAAAAAAAAAAAAAAAAAAAAAAAAAAAAAAAAAAAAAAAAAAAAAAAAAAGAGTAGAGAGACTTAGCAATGTGGTAGTGGCCACTCTTAATAAAGGTAAAAAGTACCAGTGCTCTTCCAGGTGTACTGGTTCAATGCACCGCACTCACACAGTGTCTCATAACTGTCTGGAAATCCAGGGCGCCACCTTTAAGCCTACACAGGTACATAGGTACCTATGCAGGCAAAATACTCATATACTAAAAAAATAATTAAAAATATATAATGAGCAATAAAAACTCATAGAGTTGGCCTCAGGACTTAGAATGAAACTTTGACAACCAAGACTCACACCACACATGACATAAAACACACTTCAGGACAACTCCAGTAAGTTACAACAAAGACTAATCCCTAAGACTTCATTTGGATTTTTGTCACGGAAGGTAGTATGCAGGAAACATCTCTAATATTAGGCACCTCAAGTCCAAGAACACATCTATTTTCTCTATCAATAAAACTGTTAATTTATGATATTATTTCAAATGTTAATACAAACTCCAAAACATTAATATAGTTGTTATTCCTGAGTTCACCACAAATATCAAATACAATGTGTAATCAATGTAAGAGTCCAGAATTTGTTTTTTAATATTTTTAATGTTTTTATACCCTTTGCACCCAGATCACAGTCCCCCTCCATGCTCTCTTCCTAGTCCCACACTTGCAAGTCCCTGCTTCTGTTTAGCATACTAATTTACATTCAAATACCAAAGTAAGAGTTATGTGATAACAAAGGCGTGAAAGAATTCAAGGGAGGTTGCCAACCCCTTCAGCTCCTTCAGAAAGGTCTCTAACTTCTCCATTGGGGACAGAGTGCTCAGTCCAATGGTTGGCTGAGAGGAGCACTGTCATAGAAGCAGAGGGAGAGGGATGGATAGGGGTTTGGGGGGGAGGAGGAACTGGGAAAGTGGACAACATTTGAAATGTAAATAAATAAAATATCCAATAAAAAAAGAAAAAAACATGAAAAAATTCAAAGGAGGAAACAGCAGAGAATTATTAGAGATAAGACTCTTAAGGCACACACAGCTTAAGTTAGCAATCTTGTGTTCTCTGCATTATGAATTGAAATATATTATCATTTACCTTAGCATTGTGTCACAAAACTGAGTCTGTTCCTAGTTTTGAAAAACTGTAAATTTGTGGCCATATACTAATTTTCAGTCTGTACTGGCTAGTTTGGTGTGTCAACTTGACACAGGCTGGAGTTATCATAGGAAAAGGAGCTTCACTTGGGGAAGTGCCTCCATGAGATCCAGCTGTGGGGCATTTTCTCAATTGGTGATCAAGTGGAGAAGGGCCCCTTGTGGGTGGTGCCATCTCTGGGCTGGTAGTCTTGGGTTCTATAAGAGAGCAGGCTGAGCAAGCCAGGGGAAGCAAGCCAGTAAGTAACATCCCTCCATGGCCTCTGCATCAGCTCCTGCTTCCTGACCTGCTTGAGTTCCAGTCCTGACTTCCTTTGGTAATGAACAGCTATGTGGAAGTGTAAGCTCAATAAACCCTTTCCTCCCCAACTTGCTTCTTGGTCATGATGTTTGTGCAGGAATAGAAACCCTGACTAAGACACAGTCTTACACCCATTTTCATCTAAATAGAGAGAAGTTCAGGTATATATTGATTATGCTTCTAAAAATAAGAGGCATAATCACTTAAATCAAATAAAAACATTAAAAACATTAAAAAACAAATTCCGGATTCTTACATTGATTACACTTTGTATTTGATATTTGTGGTGAACTCAGGAATAATGCATTTAAATCTTTGATCTAAAGATCTCCCTCTTTACATTTTGCAAATATTCAAGAGAGATGTGATTACTGTTCTCACTTGTTATATAAGAAAACAGAAGCCAAGTCAACTGTAAAGGTCATATAGCAGGTCACAGGCTGGTAGGATTGGAGTCAAGGATTTACTTAGCGCTTCAGCTGTGTCTCTAACATGGGATGATATTTTAACGATACATCTGCGTGTCATTAAAAATAATGCAGAAATAGTATTAAAGTTACATATAGCTTCATCTTGAACTGTGTTAATAAGAGCAACAGTTAAAGTACCCACAGAAGAGATAGCACACTAGTATCCTCCGTGCTTATGAAATGGACACTTTTTGTTTTGTCTTCCTTTCTTTTCACCAATGTACTAAATACTATTTAATTTATTTTGGAGACTCTTCAAAATGAATTAATTTATCTAAGTAAAATCATGTAAAATCTAGATCCCCACGACTGTCTAATGCTAACACCTTTTTATTAAAAAAAAAAAGTTATAACAACAAAATTCAATTTTGGCTAGATTGCAAGGAATACAAATGTGGTTTTGAGGAAAAAAATGTTGGGAAAGCTAATTAAGATGTATCTATGAAAAGCTTTGAGTGTCATGTGCATGAGACAGGGCTCTTTAGACAAACAGAACAAATAAAATGTACACACACACACACACATACACACACACACTGAGGAATCAGTTCACATGGCTGGATAGAGGAGTCCCTACTTCTAGTGTTTACAACTGGGCAACCAAAGACCTCAGGTGATGCAGTTCAATATGATTCGCACGGTAGAGGTCAGAGTAACATTGTCCAAAGCATGCTCCATGGTACATTTTCCCAACAAGAATGGGTTTAGAGTGTCAGCCCCCCGATGACGTCATGGAAACTCACAAAGCCTATGAGCATCTTAATGTCTTACAAGTTTTTCGTCATAAAACCAGATTTCCTGTTTTCACTTAACGTGTTTATTGTTTCAGGGTTTGAGCCTAGCCTTTAGCAGCTGAGTCATCTCTCAGGCCCACACTTAATGTGCTCTGAGTAAATCCAGATATAGAAAGCCCCCTTTTTCCCCCCCTGGTAGTGCTTATTCACAGCAGAAATAGTGTTAAGAGTATATTAATTATTTAGTCCTGAAAGAAATTCTAAGAAAAGGATGGTGATTACTCTTTCCATTGTTTTGATTTGGTGAGTGAGTGAGTGTGTGTGTGTGTGTGTGTGTGTGTGTGTGTGTGTCTATGTGTCTCTGTGTCTTCCTAGTGTCACAAACTAGCACCTAGCCAGCAAATGGTCAACAAGGATTGGCAGCTGGCCCTCCAGTGACATCTGAGAAGCATGTTCCCCCTTTCGACTGAGATTCCTTCTATTCTTGTTTTTCTGTCAGGCTCCATTTACTTTTAACCCGAGTGTCCCATGCCGAAGGAAATTGTGTTGCCACTTCATGCAGCACTTCGGGATTTTGTTCAATTTCGAGAAGGAATTCTTGATACCAGAATTGCTATGTTAAGTATTTGTTTAAAATGAAAGCAGAAAACCACTCATGAGTAACTCAGGCAGCTAAATGGTACCATCTGGAGCAAGAGGCATCTGTTAAGTGTCCTTATTTAAGAACCAGTTTACAAATAATAACAGACCCCTGGAATTAAGCAGTTAGCTTCTTTGTCATGGATAACAGCATTCAGGGGGAAATAGCTTGCTTCATTGCTTTTGAATCTTCACAAACAGAGCTACCCTGCTACTCTGGCTCTGTCCTTAGACTCACAGACATGGGGATCTCTTAAATCAATAATACAAAGAGTAACAGGTAACTCACCTGTGTTCCAATGCCACCAGACAGGGGATAAAGATAAAATTTCATATTTAGAGGCGTTAACAACTTAGAGTAAATGAGATTACAGCTGAAGGAACAAATTATAATGGTGAGAGGAAAAATAAAGACAAACCTCATATTATAATAAATAGAAACGTCGTAAAAACAGGACAGCTTTTCTGGTCATTACCCATCATAAATTGCGTATTCAGTTTGTTTTTGATTATACGACTAGCGTTCAACAAAAAATTTTTTAAAAATTAGTTTGTATATACATGACACGTTTTGTGTGTTTAAGAAGTATTTCTAGACTAGGTAAAGATAAGAATAGAGACAGAAATGTAGTAATAGATACAACAAGGAGAAATCAGTCAATGACTATTCTTCAATAAAACACAAAGCAACTTAAGTCGGAGACCCAGGATGCCAGGGCTCCTCAGTGAAATGTTTTCCTGTCCTGAGATGGCATTTGCAAGGCAGTGCTCCAAGCAGAATGTCCAGATGTCCATCACAGTAAAAAAACGGTTATGGCCTCTGGCCAGCCAAGGATTTACAAAACTGCATCCAGGCCTGTGGGGGTTAACATTTCAGGAAGCTCTGTCCTCAATGGCTAAAATATTCTTTCCCTTGCCTTCCCTGTCAATTCAGTCTGTCACTCACCTCTGTGCTGGCCTCACAGAAAGCAGCTTTTTGGGTATGAGTTTGTTTTTCATCCTCCCTTCAGATACTACTGAAGACAAATATTAGTATAAAGGATATTGAGTCCACTTGCAGAACACTCAAGCAGTACAACTGGCATGTTTTCATTTAAGACGTTTGATGCATTTCTGTGAACAGAAATGGCCTTTTATGCCATATAGATTAAAATATTCAGAATATACCATTATACTCTACCAAAGTATCTCTCATAAACACACACATATAAGTGAAGTCAGTACATTAAACAACCTGTGCAGACACTAAACAAGAGTTAACTCTAGTAATTTGATGTGGATTTATGTATTTGACTGTCTTAATGTCCTCGTGTGTAATATAATCTCCATATTCTGGGCTTTAGCATTTTTCCCTCTCACGGTGTTTTTAAAAGAGGCCTCCTCGCTAGTGTCTCTCGAGAATTCTCGGTGAAGTAATGAATTCTACCTGGTGTCTGAACTCCAAGAGAGTATACAGATATCATTGTCAGATAGCAAGTAATCAGACCACTCAGGAAGATCAATTTTATATGCATGCGCACACTGGGCAAGTGAGGGGTATATTGTTTAACACTCATTTCGCCAAATACATCCTGTTTTTTAAAACGCATGCATAATACTTCAACCTAAAAGCATTATGGCAACTATTTATCTACATGCAATATTATAGTTCACAGTACTTAGATTTTAAGTATTATAATTTGTATGTACCAAGATTGAGTTCCCGCATCTAGATTAGACCGAGGGACGTGCTAGACTATTTTGCCCATCTTAGATAGCCTCTAGCAATAAGAAGTTCTACCTACCGGTGCTTTTGAAACAGGAAAAGGAGGGCCGTGCCTGGGGTAATTCCCCAATTCTTTGTTCCATCAGACAATATATTCATTCCAACAGTTGTGTTTCAATGTTTAGTTTCCTTGGGTAATTTTTTTCATCACCTGATAGCTTCTTCAGAGAAGAGTTTTTTTTTTTTTTTTTTTTCCGTTTTCCCCCATTTTCATGTATCTTTGCACACCCGAAGTAACTATATCATCTATTCTGCTTTTCCTAGCTGACACAAAGGCTTTCTATTTTGGTAACATTTAAGATGTTCTTTGTATGTTATGACACAGTTTGGCAATTTTGGCAAAGAAAAGGAAAGCATTCACTAATATATTATCTTTGCAAATAGGTACAATGTGCTAGCTCTGCATAATGCTACCCGGAATCAAAAGGCTTAATTTACAGAATGAATGGCTACATAATGCCAGCTTTAAATATAGAGGGGGAAAAAGCCTTCTAAAAATGAAAAGCAACTTAGGCATTATTTTTTTCTTTTCTTTCTTTTTTTTCCCCCCTTTTGCATAAATTTCTTAGAAGCTTTCTTAGACTCATCTTTCTTGCTCAAGTGTGGCTATAGACTGCTGCTTGCATTTCTTATGCTCTGAGCACCAACCTCTCCTGATCAGAGAGTGGTTGGGCTTGGAAACTGGAAGAATGCTAGTCTGACTTCAAGATCAGGGAGAGGATGGTAGGACCCCCTCTTCCCCCAGTGGTCTCAGCAAGGTAGCTGGACAATGGTGGCTTACCCTGCACACTGAACTGGTACCAGGACAGGGACATGTTTTGTAGTCCTTGGGGTGGCTGCTTCTGCTGTTGAACAGTTTCTTCGAGGGGAACACAAGGATCTCTTTGGTCAGATCTCACCTCTGCCCTCCACTGGAAGAGATGGAGACCAAGACAACACCTGCTGCTCAAGGTCTCAAAGTTTAATGGAGGTCTCCAAATATATAGGCAAGGGAGAACCCTTCCCTCAAAGGCTGGAAACTTCTCTGCAGAACCTGTTAGGTTGCTCCACAGGTGGCTAGTGTTTCTCAGGAAACTGCAGGTCCTTGAAGAACAATGGGGCTTCACCTTGGTCTGAGCACTCCACCCTAGGTGGAGGGGATTATGGCTGACACAGGAGTCCCTGCTCAAAGGCTGGAAGAGGAACTTCACGTTGGTAGATGTCAAGTTCCTGCCAGGTGGCATGGCACCCCAGTGAGGCTCTCTATATCTGTTCATTAAGGTGTTGGGGATTACAAATATATAAATATGGTTGAAGCATTTAGTAAAAATGGAAGGTTGCTGTTAATGAGGGAAGTTCTTGATGTCATGAAATTCCTTTAGTGGAACAATATGAGTGAAATGATTCAATATTTGATTCTTGGGGTTAATTTAACATTTAACATAAGCCGGGCGTGGTGGCGCACGCCTGTAATCCCAGCACTTGGGAGGCAGAGGCAGGCGGATTTCTGAGGCCAGCCTGGTCTACAGAGTGAGTTCCAGGACAGCCAGGACTACACAGAGAAACCCTGTCTCAAAAAACCAAACCAAACCAAACCAAACCAAAAAAACATTTGACATTTTTAGTTCTACCAACTCAAATTCTACTGTTAAAGTACAAATGAGACCCTAAAGTTGTAATTTCTTAATTCATTTTATTAGAATGGAAGCACAAGCAATGTCATATTTCCCAATAGACCATGTCATTCCCATGGGAATTATGATATATATATATATACATATATATATATATACACATATATATATATACACATATATATACACACACACATACATATACATATATACATATACATACACACACTCAAACATGTTTTAGAAATCTTCATATAGTCTGTAAGTAGGAAAGAGTCATAATATTTAATTTCTAAATTATGTTTGACCTCAAAAACAGGTATGACCTCAAAAAAAAAAAAAAAGCTATAAGTAAAAGTTCTTTGAAATTTACTGGAATAAGATGAATTCTTTTTCATTGTGTGGAAAAAAAAGGTATATTTGTGTTGACTAATTGTGATTACCTTATATTTATTATGTGTTTGATTGAATGCTAAAAACTTTATATGTAAAGACTCAGTTATTTCAAGAATTAAATGAAGTGTGTTCTGAATTATCCCCACTTTATAGGTGACAAAAGCAATGATCAAATAGTCTGAAATATTAGAACTTTGTTGGGCTTAAGGACATTCTATGGACATCACACTATAGCACACTGTACCGGTGGCTAGGGGGCATATAGGATGGCAGACACCTTTTATGTCACTCATTTTGGAAAGCATGTCAGGTCATCTACTTGGTAAATATAGTTCGAAGCAGACCGAAGTACTAAAACCCTGCATACTTTATTCACTCATCTTACTTTCATACTACCAATATTCAAGAGTGCATTGAACACCGTAGATACTTGGCGAAGTAAGATGTTCAATAGGTAAATGGGCTTGCCACCAAGCCTGGTGACCTGATGTTGAGTCCCAAGATGCGCATGACTGAAGCAAAAAAACTCAGAACTACAATCGTCCTCTGGCCTTCCTCTGCTCACTCCCTTCCCCGTCCTCACATCCCTACGTACACAAAATAAATAAATGTGCTATAAAAATAAAACAGCACCAGCAAAGTAATTGATCCCCTGGGTCGATGGTGGTAAGCATCTATCCCGGCAGAGCCTCCTCAGCGCCTCCTACTGGAAGGACAGTCTTACTCTTCAGGCTCCGCCTCTTAGTTCCACGGGTGACTTAAAAACAAAACGGATGCGCGAATTCTATAAATATGAATCCCTGTACAAAACAGCAGCAGCAGCAACAACAGCAAAGGATACAAAGGACAGACAGACAAAAAAAAAATAAAATAAAAGCAAAACAAACAAACCCGCAAAGAGTTTGCTTCTGTCTAAATGTACTGATCTCTCTAAGTCTAAAATACTAGGTCTCTAGAGGGGTGGATAAAATAAGATCTGTTTCTCCATGGTTCACCCTCTTCACCCTTTGATCCTCCCTTGCTGCCAGCCAGGCTTTTTTAGTTTCCTCTTCTTTCTTTCTTTTTTTTTTATTTATTTATTTACTTTTGTGCTAAATACTTCATATCAACTTGGGTTTTGGTTTTTTTTTTTTTTTTCTCTTTGTGGTGGTGTTTGTTTTCCCTAGAGTAGAAAACAATAGAAACTCCAACCGAGCGTTCAATTTTTTTTCAGGCTTGCAACAAAATAGCTATTTCATTTTTTATTCCTCAAGCCTCCTACATCTTCACCTTAGTTCATAATCGAACTGAACATTTCATTGAGCGAACAGAGCCAAGCAGACGAAGTTGCCCTGTTTGTGCAGGTCTGTCAGTTGGCGGGTCAGGGTTCAAATGGGCTTGGCGTCCCTTCTGTCTTTGCTGCTACTACAGAAAAGCCGTTATGGAGATAAAAATTCACCCTCTTTCATAGTTAAAGAGAACTTTCATCATTTCTCTGATTTCTGGAACCATTTATTTCTCCCATGTTCAGACGCGTCCTTTCAATCCATCTCTACACAAAGTAGCATTAGATGTACAATTTCAAAATGAAGGAAAGAAGGAGGGAGGGGAAAGGAAAGGAGGGAGAAAAGAAGGAAGGATGAAAGGGAAGAAGGGGCAAGCCACATGACCCTCTGTTTCTATTCTCTCAAAGAAAAAAAAATAGAACTTGTCCCCTACTTACGCCTCCCAGTTCTTTATATACTTTTGCCACACCCACTTCTCTCCATTAATATTTCAAAGACCTCACTGCTGCAGTCGCATCCACTGGTACCTGTGCTGAACACTTGACTTCTGAGATGTCAACAGCCGGTTTCCTCTCATTCTGCTCACATCGGCTTGTCATCATCTCCTTGAAGAGGCTTTTAAGACCTCTTTAGATGAGACCTTGTAGCGATTATCTTACAAGTCATCAAACCACTGAATGTAGTGGTTCAGAATATCAACCTTCATGCATTTTCCTCGAGGGATTCACTGAAAGGTTGATTGTCTTTTTATAGATTGGAATCTGTCTGTCTTTACTGTAGTCAATGAACCACTTCCAAGATGGATAACTCTTGAGGCCACATCCTGAGGGATGCGTGTGCAGCAGACTGTGTATCTCCCTCAAATGGAGGACAGTCTCCCCCAAAGCAAACAACATAAACGATCAAAACAGAGACACAGTTCAACTATTATAACTATTCATCGTATTTTACCAGAGTCATTACGAATGGAAGAAGTCTACAAAAGAAAGTGAATGTTAGGAGGAGGGGTAACCTTGGCCATCACCAGCTCTGACACAAGTCTCAGACTCTCTTTATCTCCTATGTTTTATATTAATACATTTTGTAATATTCATTCCTCACATTTTGTTTACATCTTTTGTTGGAGACAAACGCTCAAATTAAGGGGCTGGAGTGCAACCATCTTACAGGTCCTCCTAAGTCACGTATGCAACTGACTTAGCACCATTCCTCACCCGCTGTTCCAGGAACTAGCTAAACAATAAACTGACCAAATATTTAGCCACCGGTACCTTATACAGGAACTAGCTAGTCAATAAACTGACCTTTACCCAACCTTCCTCACCCTCGCATTCCGAGGATATTTCACCTGATTGTTTCAGATTTATCACCTTCCCCCCTTCCCCCTCCTTACTGCTTAAAACCCCCTGCCCTCATTACAATAAACAGATCTTGACAACAATTTTGCTTGGTCTCGCTCTCCTATCTCGCCCGTTCTAATTTTCAGGCCGGATTCCCCTGGACCCCACAGGACGGGACAGTCTTTGTTATTTCATTGTTTGTCATCTCACATAAATGTAAAATCAATGAATTTACTTTGTATTCTACCAAGTACTGAGATACCATGTGGAATAAAACAGGTCTGTCTCCAAAGACGACATAGCATGTATATTAGAGGAAATGATGAATAAAAATAATGATAAAATCAAAATATTATAAGTACCATTTTAAAAGATATTCTCCAGACATGGGGAAATAGTTGTAGGTCGCGTCTATCTCGCCAGCAAGAATGACATGAGATAATCAGGATCCTTCCACAGACGTTTATTGCGGGGTTGATTGCAGAGGCGAAAGACCATGAAAAAAGGAATGGTGGTGCTTAAATAGGCCTAGGCTAGATGTGTTTCTACCTGATTGGTGCATGCCACGATGCCTCATTAGTAAGTATGCTCCGGGTCTGAGCGGCGACCCGCCAAACCTCTACCCTCGCATTGTAAGATCCGAAAGAAAAAACGGGGTACTCCAGCACCCCATGCCTTGGAAACCAGCACCCCAAAACACTCATGAGAGACAGACCTGATTCAATTTGCAAGAGGATTTTAATATCCAGAACTCTGGGGGGTTACAGCCTCCCCACGCAGGGTAAAAGAAGTAAGCCCAGCGAGGACTGGCTTACTTTGGCCTTTTATAGACTTATAACAGAACCTGCCTACCACAAGCTTCTAAGCCAATCAGTTCAAACCATCCGAACCCACGCTCTCTGACAACCTACCAGCCTCTCACAGAGG
Source organism: Apodemus agrarius (assembly GCA_964023405.1). NCBI lineage: Eukaryota > Metazoa > Chordata > Mammalia > Rodentia > Muridae > Apodemus > Apodemus agrarius. The sequence continues at coordinate 28,347,506 of OZ030018.1, read as the reverse complement.
CAGGAAGAACTAGTTAAGTCATTTCCACTTACGTGGCCACCACGCAGTGTCTCGCCCACCCTCCCCCACTGGCGTTGGGGACCCAAGTGCCCCCCACGTGCCCAGGCACGGGGGATTCCTAGCTTATAACCTTATCCTTTCAGCATGCGCAGTAGGGCGCGGGGTGGAGTAAACAACAGCACAGAGCTGACTCATCACAGGAAATGGGTGCCATCTTGTAATGGTGAACGTGGCTTCCTACAAATAGTGTGTTATTGGACAGAATATGAAGATAAGAAAGGCTTCTGGAAAGAGGGTATGCATTTTACAAAGTTCAGGAGCAAACCCAGCGACAATAGTTAATTATTGTACCCTTTCAAGCATGGAGCACATATGGAAGGACTGTTGAGAAATAAGACTGGGGAGAACCTGGAAAAGATTCCAAATGAGTTTGTATATCATGCCAGCAGCATGATTGCTGTGCTTAGATTACAGGGGACAGAATAAGAACAGGGAGCCTGGCATAAAGAATACCAGTATAGAATGTTAGTTAGGATGGTGCTAGGTGTTGTATCAGGTAATCTTAGAATTCACTGGTCCACCAAAATAGCAATTGTTTTCTTTTCTCATATAAAGTAAAATATGTGTTAACATTTTTGGTGAATTAGTTTTTATAATGACTCAACAATTCAAAATAAGGCTAAATATTCTCTCTGTGTCTCTCTGTGACTGTCTCTGTCTCTCTCACACACACACATAAATAACACATGCCTGTGTGTATTTTGTGTGTATGAATGTGTGTTGCATGCACACTTATGCATGTGTATGTGGAAGCTATCAGCCGGTTTTAGCATATCATAGTTGATTTCTATGTAAATACCATGTCCGAGAGCAGTCTGGGGAAGAATGGTTTTATATGACTTACACTTTACAATAGTCCATCTTTAAGGAACTAATAGAGACCTAGATGCATGCACTGAGTCCAAGACTAAGAAGTAGAACTTTCTATGTCTTGCTGCCATGGCTCACTCTGCTACTTTTTCTACAACTCAGAACAAGGTGCGTTGGGATGGCATCACCTTCAGAGGGCTGTACCTTTCAAATCTATCACTAATCAAGAAAATGTCCCACAGACATGCCTACAGGCCAATAGGATAGAAGTTTCTTAATTCAAGTTCCCTTTTCTCAGAGGACTCCAATTTATGATGAGTTGATAAAAACCTTAACAGCAAAGATGGTTTTTTTTTTATTTTATTTTTACCATGCTTAACATTTTCTTATTTGTGTTTGTTCATTTGGTTTATTGAGAGGAAATATCTCACTGAAACTGGAGTTCAAATGACTGGGTAGACAGGCTAGTTTGTGAACTCCAGAGTTTTTTCTGTCTCTGCCTCCCAGTGCTAGAACTGTAAGCACATGCTACCTTTGCCCAGTTTTAATCCAGGAACTGGGCATCCCAATGAAGGACTTCATGTTTGCCAGCAAGCAAACTTTACCTACTGAGCAAACTCCCCAGCCAACTCCCTTGAGCTTTGATTCATGTTTCATTTACTGCATGCTAAGTTAAGTTTTGTTAAAATTTCCTCCATTTTGAGAAAGATTTTTGGAGACGTCTGCTTCATTTAGTCATGTGGTACAACAGAGTAATGAGTCTTGATTGACAGTCATCCCAACTCTTGGTAGGGAAGGCTGGTGGAATAAGGGGAAAAAGTCCTAGATTTTCTTGCAGCTACAATCAAGTATCATTTAGTTTTTCTATTCAGGCATGCTAATATAAGTATGTAATTTACAACTTTGTCAAATGGCCAATATAAAATACAAAATACATAATACTAAGAAATCATTTTACTGATATGTTACTGGCAGAAGCAGCTGTTCTGAACCAAACAGTTACATAGTCTCATTATTCAGAAACATTTCTGATTATCATAGAAGGAATAACTTCTGGGTACTCCAATTCTATGGAGTTTGGGTAGCGTTTTAGGATCTAATCATTACTGTCTTTTCTCAGGTCTCTCAGTGGCTGATGGTTGCTGATAGCTTTTGATAGATTAAGAGTTCTTAAACGTTTTCTTCTTCCAACCTTTTTCACTATTGACAGAGTTTTTAGATTTATTTTTATCTGTGTGTCTGTGTGGATGTATGCCATTTGCATGTAGAGGCCATAAAGTCTAGAGGAATGTGTGGGAGTCCCAGAGTTATAGTTATAGGCAATTTTGAACCACCCAAAATGAGTACTGGAAAAAGAAGTTGGGATCCTTCGGAAGAACATCGAGTGTTCTTTAATGCTGACCCATGTTTTCACGTCCCCATTTAAAGAATTTGAAGTGACTGAAGGCATATAGGTATATAAGAAAATACATAAAAGTTTACTGATCAAAAACCATAAAGAGAACTGTTTTAGACAAACTTTTGATGTACATATAATCTACTGTATGTTAAAGGTGAAAGAAAATCAGCATGCTACTGAGTTGGATATGCTTGTTTACTTATACATAAATCTTGACTGATTATTTGATATTGTAGCACACAGAGCATCTTCAGTAATTTTCAGAGTTGATTGATATTTATATTTTAGAACAGTCATTGCTGAGAGCACTACTTTATATGAATACCTAGTGTCAAACAGGTAAATGTGGATGACAATTTCAGAAATTATTTGAAATTTTGCCTAATGGTCAAAGTCGAAACCCATTGAATACTTTCTTCTCATCCCCTTGCTCTCCTTATTTAATGATTTCTTTAATGAAACCCATCAGTAACTCAAATAACAATTTCTTAAAATCAAGCATTCTAAAACAGCACAGTCCAAAGTTATGATGGTATGCACTTACATGCTAAGTATTAAGCAGAAACATCTTCAATGTCCTTGTTTTCCAAAATACAATCACAACATTTCTGTAAAAGCAGAAAAAATTACATATGATAAAACACTGCATTTCATAACATACAATCATGTAGAATATGAGTTGAGATTCTTTAGATTCAGCATGGTGATGTGTGCTCTGTGATGTAGTAGAGAGCACACATGTCGTATGCTGAACCAAGGGTAGAAGAGAGACAGAAAATGTAACAGAAATCAATGCTGCCAGACATGCATCAGAGTCAGTCCAAGTTGAATTTTCACTTGTGGTCATTGTACATTCAGAATCCATTTACTGTTCCCATATTTTGGAGCTCCTGCAATCAGTTATTAGAATCCTGACATTAATAGATCTCCTTTTGCCATCCTTAGCTAGAATAGACTTTGTTGTCTGTGTCTTTAAACATATCCCTGACCTTAAAGAGTACTACAGAGCAATTGTGTTAAAAACTGCATGGTATTGGTACAGCAACAGGCAAGTGGATCAATGGAATAGAATTGAAGACCCAGAAATTAACCCACAGACTTATGGTCACTTGATCTTTGATAAAGGAGCCACAACCATCCAGTGGAAAAAAGATAGTCTTTTCAACAAATGGTGCTGGTTCAACTGGAGGTCAACATGCAGAAGAATGCGAATTGACCCACTCTTATCTCCTTGCACTAAGATCAACTCCAAGTGGATCAAGGACCTCCACATAAAACCAGACACACTGAAACTATTAGGAAAGAAACTTGGGAAGACCCTGGAGGACATGGGCACTGGGGGAAAGTTCCTGAACAGAACACAAATAGCTTATGCACTAAGATCAAGAATTGACAAATGGGACCTCATAAAATTACAAAGTTTCTGCAAGGCAAAGGACACTGTCAGAAGGAAAAGATCTTCACCAACCCCACATCCGACAGAGGGCTAATATCCAATATATACAAAGAACTCAAGAAGTTAGACCCCAAAGAACCAAATAACCCTATCAAAAAATGGGGTACAGAGCTAAACAAAGAATTTTCACCAGAAGAAATTCCGATGGCCGAGAAACACCTTAAGAGATGTTCAACATCATTAGTCATCAGAGAAATGCAAATCAAAACAACCCTGAGATTCCACCTCACACCAATCAGGCTAAGATTAAAAACTCAAGAGACAACAAATGCTGGCGAGGATGTGGAGAAAGAGGAACACTCCTCCACTGTTGGTGGGATTGCAAAATGGTAAAACCACTCTGGAAATCAGTGTGGCGGATCCTCAGAAAATTGGGCATGTCCCTTCCAGAGGACCCTGGCATACCACTCCTGGGCATATACCCAGAGGATTCCCCTGCATACAATAAAGACACATGCTCCACTATGTTTATAGCAGCCTTGTTTATAATAGCCAGAAATTGGAAGGAGCCCAAATATCCCTCAAAGGAGGAATGGATACAGAAAATGTGGTATATTTATACAATGGAATACTACTCAGCAATTAAAAATAATGAATTCATGCAATTTGTAGGTAAATGGTTAGACCTGGAAAATATCATCCTGAGTGAGCTAACCCAATCACAAAAGAATACACATGAAATCCAATCACTGATAAGTGGATATTAATGAGGCCAGAAGCCCTAAATACTCAAGGCACAATTAGCAAGTCAAATGATTCCCAAGAAGAAAGGAGAGGACCCTGGGCCTGGAAAGATTGGATCCAGTTTTGTAGAGAAACTGTGGGGGGAGGGGGAATGATTGGGGAATAGTTGGGGGGGGAGAGGAACTATGGGACATAGGGAGGGGGGAACTGGGAAAGGGGAAAGCGTTTGGAATGTAAACATAGAATATAGAAAATAAAAATTAAAAAAAAAAAGCAACCAAAACAATACCCAAGAAGCCTCATGTGAATTAGTATTTGCACCTCATTAATAACTTGCTTTAGGTAAATATCGACTTCAAGCTTAATAATAGTGTGAATAATAATACTAGACAAGAACTTTCATACCTTCATTCTCTGTGTTATGAAATTTTGAGATTTCCTGGGATTCATTCAGTCCCAATGTTCTATACCATAGCAGAGGCAACATCAGAAAGAAAGGATGTGACTCGCCAAGCCATTCCTCCTAGCTCTGCCGCACAGTTCCCATCGGGGCAGCATGATCTCAAACTCAAACCCTTTTGCCATTCTTTCTTGTGGTTGGTCTTTCTCTTCCTGACCTCAAGGTACTGAGTATTTTTATGCACTAACAAAATCTAAAGAAAAGTTTCAGTAAGGTTTTGTTCTAAAATGTCAGGACTTCTAAGCTCAGTGATTTTTTTCAGCCATCATGTGAATAGGTATGGTCACAGAGTAATCAAAATGGGGAACGAGCATTTTAATTTTAGCTGTTATTGCATTTTCAAAGAGACAGATGGGAATGAAATGCCCCGAAGAAGATACCTATGTGTTGAAGATTCTGATTGATTGACTGACTGGAGCTTCCTGAATGTGGACAGTGTGTTGCAGAATGAGAAACAAAATCACATTTGGCTATATCTTTTATTAGGAATTCGCCACCAACCTTTGTATCTTACCTAACATTCTTTTGGGAGTATCGAGGATATTTTTATAACTGTATTATTGAGCAGATCGCTGCCTTCTACTGACTCTGAATCCAAAGGTGTCACATGGTACCATTGTACCTGAAACCCATGGAAGAGATTTCTCTCCGCTGTAGCCCAATATAGTCAACATATTGGTACATGCACTGATGTCTGGCTTTCTTTTGTTCTACAACAGTAAGCATTCTTGTCATGGTAAATCATGTCATTCAGAGTAACATGGATGTGTGTTCCTTGGCCACGCTCTCTCATATTTAGCTTGGCATAAACTCTCTCTTTGGAGTGAGGACTGTGCTTGCATTGCAAGCCGTGAATAGAGAGTGAAATGTAAGAAACAAAGCAGGGCTATATTTCAATCTAATTTTCAATCCCTATGTCTCTCTCTCTTTCCTATGTCTTAACAAAGTGCTCTAGAAATATCTGAGATGTCCCACGTGCACGCGTGCCTGCAGGAGATCAGGCTATGTGAAAGAGTTAAGCAGTAACACCTGGTGCACTGCTTCCCCGGAATGACTGTTTAATGTAGCATGCAGAAAAGGACATGCCTCCTTGTTTCCACCCAGTGGGATAGCTGTTTCTAGTTTGGCTTCCGTCTACCAAAGAGACCTTAAACCCCTGCTCCCATAGCCACAGCATGCATGAGGAAGGCAGACAAAGACTTTCAGAGATGAAATGACAGAGAATAGCAGCATCACAGGGCTCTAGCCAGCATTTGGTAGAGCATGACAGAGGAGAGTAAAAATCTCATGCAGAATGCAATTGATGAAGACTCTGCACTTAAAGACTGCTTTGAAGCAGCACATCATAAAAGACTAGTGTAATGGGGGAGGGGGTAAAATGACTGGAGAGGCAGGGCTTTAATTCCTTTTACAAAGCGGAGTACCAGCTGCTTGCCTGTTTAGGCAGAGGTAAAAAAAAAAAAAAAAAGCCATCACTGAGCTGATCTTCTCTACTCTGCAGTCACACAGTTATGCAGATGTGGGGAATAAAGTCTCTCTTAACTGAACAAGTCTGCAGTCAGACTTAGCGGGCTGAACCTAACTCTTAGTTACTAGAGCTCTAGAAAGAGGTGCCCCAATTTGCATAAGAAACTCTTGGCGAATGAAGGAAGCAAAATCTCTGCAACTTTCCCTTTAGATTCCAAATTAACAGCAGCCATTTAGTGGAAAGCGGCAGCCCTGACTGAATTCTGCTGACTTTCGAGGCTCCTAAGAGGTCTTCATGGGGAAATGAAGAATGTAAATGATTGAACTGGACTCACTGGTATTTACTGACAAGGGAAGGAACACTTACCATAGCTTATCGCTACAGGAAAGGGACAAAAAGCTATGATCTTGAGTTCATCCACAGAATAACAGTACAGTAGACATAAAGATTGAACCACTTAATGTATTATGACTAAAGAACCAATAATAGTCACCAAAAAAACTCTTTGGTAGAGAAGATTTGTACTTTACCCTTCTTCCTGGGGGCTGTTGGCCACTGGCCCACAAGGATAAGCAGGCAGAGTCAAAGGACAGGGTGGAGCTATAGACTGGCACACTCCCTGGATCAGCTTCAGAAAGGCAGCTCAGTTTCATTTGGGGTGCATCAAGGGCTATATATATTTTTTGGGTAGGAGGCAGATATTTCCAGATATCATCAGCTAGAGTTTAGGGTATGGAAGAATACCTCATTTGCATGGAGAGGCATTTCTGGAATTCCAGGTGCTTGCTTGACAGGTTCTTATTGGGAGGAAAGGAGGCTAAACCTGTGATCTCACCAAAGCTGCAAGATATTTTTCAGATAGAGAGCATGGGGGTTCAGGCTCCCCCATCAGAAAGGAGAAGTTCTGCTGGTAAAGAGAGTCTTCTATTTTATGACAGCTCAAAGGAGCTATCTGGACATGATAGACTGTGGCCTTAATTAGCAGGGTTTCCCCGAAAAAGACTCTATGATGGGGAAATGACTCAGTGAATAAATTACTTCCTATGCAAGTGTGAGGACCTGAGTTTAAATTCCTGGGACCAATGTTACAAAACCAGACACAGTAGTATGTAGTTATAGTCCCATAATTCCCACCGGGAGATGAAAGGAAGAGACAAAGGAATCTCGAGAGCCAGCCATTGTGGCATAAAGCACCAAAAACCAACAGAGAGATCCTGCCTCCAATAAGTTGGGAGTGAGGATCTATACCCAGGGTTGTCCTCTGAACTCTACATATACATGACAGCAAGCATACACGCATCATACACACAATACAAATTTAAACAAATAAACCCTTTAAAGGAAAAAGAAAGGAAAGATTCAATCAAATAATTATATTCCTCTGAGATTCTTTCTCTGCTTGTCTCTCAGAAACAGCACTGAACTGTGGTAACCTCAGTTGAACTAAGCATGTTCAAGGTCTTGGCAGCCTAGTGTGTACTTATAAATAGACTCACCAGGCTTATGTTGTTTAAATGCAATGGAAAAAGAAGATACGAATGAAGAAGTAACAATTGTAATCTCGAGTCTAGATCCAGAGGAAATATTAAGGACATTTGTTATAGTGGCAAGCCCATTATTTTGTATTTTAATAATGTGGTCAGTGTTTAGGACACATGCTATGATGCACAGATATGATGATGACATTGCTTGTAATGACTCTTTGAAACCAGGCTTCTATGTAGTAACCCTTCTGTATTGCCTGAGTGTAAGACCTTGATTTCTTTAAACAATGGGACATAAAAGAGATAAAATGTCACTCCTATGATGATAATATGTTACATAAGAGTGGTCTTCACAAATTAGAGGGTTTCTCCTTGCTAGTTGATGAAGGAAGCAGCCTATGATTGAAGAAGTCTACATTGTAAGGAATTGAAGATTACCACAGTGACGGGAGTGTCCTCTCTCATCTGAAAGCATTTTCCAGAAAACAGCCAGGAAAGCCCATGTCGGATGTACAGCTACAGCACAAGGAGTCCTGCGTGTAAGTTCTATTATCTCCCAAGTAAATTCTTCCCCACACATGTCTCAAAATAGAAGCATCGTCAAACAGCTAACTTGACTGTGGTGTCCTGAAAACCAGTACAGAGACCTTAGTTAAGCCTTGTCCAGACACTTGACTTCGAGAAAGCCATAAAAATATTAATGCAAGATGTCAAAGCTTTGATTTGCAAGTACTATTGTACGTATAAATAGATTGAAAAGACTGAGACGATTCTTGATGGAATCCAAAAATGTAGCTCTATCACATGTGTGTGTTTGAGTATTCTTCCTTTAGTGGCAGAGAAAACACAGCTCCACGAGTGGTAAAGGACAGAATGAATGTCTACGTATAGGATCCGCTGAACGGATTTTCAGAAAGGAATATGGTAAATCTGAAGTGTATGCTGTGCCGACATACCTGCACATTACCAACCATGAGTTGGGCAAACTATTATGTGAATAGTAGGTGATTAATTTGAAATAATCAGCCTAGTACTGCAGGGTACTCTACTGGAGGTGAACTCTAGGGACTTTAAGTATTCTCCAGGACCTATGAGTAGTTTACAGACAATATCCAGAAAAGTCAACATTGTCCATAGAACTTCAAAGAAGAAGGAAAACTAGTCTGATACACCAGACACGTACTCTTCTATGCAATTTCCATGTGGCCAAGCATATACAGTTTCATTATATCATTTCAGTAGTCTGCCACTGTCTGTTACAATAATTCATTTTGTGCTCCCCAAACCTGCACTTGCCGTTCCGTTTTCCAAGGTCTTCTTCAGGCCGTCGTGGGAACAAGCTTGAGACGTCTGTTACTATGAACACCCTCACTCTTAGTTACTTCTCAGATTTAACGAATCTCCAGTAAAATGACTTCTCCCCAACTGTCTGCTTTCCCTCCCACAGCCTTACCCTTTAAAGAATGAATAAACCAAAGAACACTAGAATGGGAATCGGGAGGAGGGGGCTTGCACACCTCAGCATTTGTCCTTATTAATGTAGGCAAGAAGCTCCAGGACCAGGAAAACTAAGAACATAAAACGTGGAGACCTTCTAGAGCATTAAGGGGAAATGGGCAAATAAAGTTCGTCCAAGTTGACTGTCTCTCCACTTCATTTCCTTTGTTATTTTTATAATCCGAGACTTCATGAAATGGCTACGATCTTATCGCTAACACCAAGAGTCTTGTATTCATAGCGACAATATCAGGTATGAAGCAAAACTCACACAAATCATAGCAGTTCTGTCTAAATATACTACAGGTGGATACTGCGGAGAGAGCAAAAATGATGGATGGTATATTAACAGAAGCAGCAGTGCTAAACATGGAGAAAGTAGACAGAAAGTCCTGGGACTGAAAAGTGTAAGAGAAAGACAAACACACAATGCCCCACCCCACCCCCACCCCCACCCCCACCCCCACCCCCACACCACCAAATGTCTGCCTTGTTGGCAGGTTTCCTCCTAGCCTTTGATCTCTTAGCCTGACTCTCATAAACAGAAGCTGCATATCATTTGGGATAAAGATATTTTAATAGACATTCCAACTATCTCATCATAGAGAAGAAGATGTCTTTAATTTTGCTGCTTTTAGGTTGGTTTTTTTTTTTTTAAGTTTTATCAAGCTGGGTCTTTGATAATTTTTTTTTTCTCTGAATTTATTTTCTCCCAATGGAAACACTGTCTTTCAAGGCGATTCGGTTCTACTAGGCTGTACAGATTTTGTGGCATTACTGGCTTAAATGGGTTTTATGGGCTTACCCTGGGAACCTGGACACCATTTGTAACATTTCTGTGGGGGAAAATGCAGTTCAAATTCGAAACTACCAGATGTAGAAAAGCTCATTAGTAAACCAGGGCTGCCCTTTCTTTTCTTTGCCTCGTCCCTGTCTGTGAAAGGAGCAACCACACTGGTATGAACTGCATTTTTAAACTACCTTCTTTTATCAGTTGGACTGCTTTTGTCTGTAAGTAACAGAAGACCCTGCTAAATGCATCTTAAACAATGAGGACATTTATTATGACATTCAAGAAGTCCAGAGAGAAGCAGCTCTAAGAACTCGCTCCCTTTCGACTGCTTAACAATGCCTTAAAGTACCTGAGCTCCTGCTAACCTTAGGCTTTGCCATGCTCGAATGTCACTGGTCCTCCTCATCCTGAGCCCCATGGCAGCAGCACCTGGATGCATAAAATCTTCATCACATCCACACACAGGAAGTGAACAGGGACTGAGATGTTTTCTCCTCGAGCATATTTCTTTTATAAGAGAGAGACCTTTCCCAGAGGTCCTTGGCCAGCACTCAGTCAAATCCAGACTCTGTAGGAATCCTTAATGACAGCAGGATGAGGTTATAGCTGAAACATTTCATGTTTAATTCCTCAGGCTAGGAGGGACTCATCTATGCAGAGCACACTTTCCCTAGACAGGAACAAAATTAGGTTTCAATTAGGAAGCGAGGAGAAGAGAAGCCTGTTTGCTGGGATGTAACCAATAGCATATGTCACAGTGTAACTTCACCCCCTTTTTATTTCCTCTTGCTGGAGAGGTGTGCTCTAGCCCAGTAACATATGGCACTGGGAGACAACGATGAGACTCTAATGGGACTCAGAACACATTAACAAAACACACGCTGCATTACAAAGCTACAGTTGTGCCGCAAGTGTGATTCTGTGACATTATATTCCTGACGAGACAGGATAAATAGTGCAATGCCCGGTTGCATGGTAGACTCATTTATTGAGCTTAAAGACATAAGCACGGAAAGCTCCTGAAAGCCCCGCGATGCTGACAGTACTCACTTTTCTTTGACCTATGTCCAATGAGCCAACAGATAAGCCATGTGGAATTCTCTCATACAAACAAGAATGTTAGTTAGTACGCATTCACTATACATTAAAATTTTAGAAGCTGTTCAAAAATTAGTGACTCAGAAAATCTTTGTCTAGAGACTATTAACAATAGTTTCCTCATAGCAATATCCTCTGAATTAAAGCCAAGCATGATGGGGGAAAAAAACACCAAAGGTACCTTTTATTTTTCAATAACAGTCCCAGATATTATTTTCAAAAGAAATCATCATTCCTTTTGTATAGCTCACACTTTGTCATAGGTTTTGTAAAATTAGCTTACAACCACAAAAACATAACTTAAAACACACTCTTTGTCTCGACAGAATATAACAACCCCTGCCAAAGACTCACTAAAGGAAACTTGTGTTCCAGAACCAATTCAACTGGAGTAAAGTAATCAGACATAGGCAGGGCCACAACCAAACTCAATTATCCATCTCTAAAACAAAGCCATGCCATTTAAATGCATAGAGCTAACCGCTGAACAGATTTCTAGAATGGGACTAGGACAAAGGATCAGTCAGGGAAGCACTTGCCAAGCAAGTAATAGTACTTGAGTTTGGAGCCTTAGCCCTCACATAAAAGTCAGGTAGGTCAATACACGCCTGTAATCACTGTCCTGGGAAGGTGGACACAAGAAGATCCTTGGGCCTTGCTAGCCAGCCAGTCTGTTCAGACTGGTTAACTGCAAATTCAATGAGATAGACAGTCTCAAAAAATAAGGTGGTAAATACCCTTTGTCAACTTCGCCGGGGAGAGTCACACAGGAGACAAGCCTCTATGACTAGATTAGTTTATCCTCCGGACAAGGTGTACTCTAGAATACATGTGCCTCAGGACAGTCCTAAGTAAGGTTAATTGAAAGGGAGATACACTTTCTCTGAAGGCAGCACTATTCTATAGGCTAAGTAGAAATGAGACACCTAGCTGAGCTAGCACCTATGGTTTTCAGCTTCCTGTCCGTAGATGCCACATGGCCAGCTGCCTCAAGCCTGTGTAGCCTCCACTTCTCTACCAGGATGGACAGGACTCTGGGAATGTGAGCCAGACAAACCTTATCCTTCCTTCCTTCCTTCCTTCCTTCCTTCCTTCCTTCCTTCCTTCCTTCCTTCTTTCCTTCTTTCCTTTCTTTTCTTCCTCTTCTCTTTTCTCTTTTACCTTCCCTTCCCTCCCCTCCCCTTCCCTTCCCTTCCCTTCCCTTCCCTTCCCTTCCCTTCCCTTCCCTTCCCTTTTCTTCCCTTCCCTTCCCTTCCCTTCCCTTCCCTTCCCTTCCCTTCCCTTCCCTTCCCTTCCCTTCCCTTCCCTTCCCTTCTCTTCTTTTCTTTTTGAGACAGGGTCTCTGGCTGTCCTGGAACTCACTTTAAAGACCAGACTGGCATCAAACTCTCAGAGATCTACTTGCCTCAGTGGGTGCCAAGATGCCTGGATCTTTCCTTTTGTGTCTTTCTTTTTCTCTCTTTCTTTCTGTCTGTCTGTCTTTTACCCTTACGTTTCTTTTCTTAAGTTATTTTGGTCAGAGGATTTTATTTTTGTTTTTGCTTTTAGTGGGTTTTTGTTTTTGTTGTTGTTTGTTTGTTTGTTTGTTTTTCTTTTTAGCAATGGCAAAACTAATGAATGCAATACCCAACATTTGATCTGTCCACACAAGTGGACACAATGACCTGTGTATTCCAGAATACATGAACATGAGCACATGTACAAATCCAGAAAATTTCCTGGCATGTGTTGTGATCTATAGAATAAAGAATAGTTATGCTGCAACTACTCTCTGTTTTGAACTTAGTGGTCAAGGCAGATTTCGTCCCTGGCATCACTTTCCTTCCTCCAATGCAATGCAGTCGTATTAACTGCATGTTATTATCTTTCTTTGACTTATCCCTCTTCCTGTATGAAGTTAGGGCAATGAGGGGTATTACAATAGTATATTTTTCCTAAATATGAGTTAGAGTGGAAGTAAAAACATTGGAAGAAGGGGTATTCACACTTCACTGGCTAGACATGTGTTTCTGAAACACATGAAGAAAAAAAACAGCTACAAAAAAAGCATACAATGTTTTATTCTCTTTGTCACAAAGCCAAAAGAAAAGAAGGCAATAAAGAGCAGAAAATAGATCACACTTGCACTAAAAAGAAACATTTTTTTAATCTACATTTAAAGTTGACCTATTAATTTGCCTTGCTTTGTTACAGTGAGTAAAGTAACCTTAAAATTAGAAATTAATAATATTGACCTACACATACTTATATCATATCAGTTGGGACTCTTAATCACTGTACTCTTTAATGGAATACTATTACATTGCATTGACCTAAAAACTTAAATTATGACTAAAGAATCAATAATTACTTAATAAGTGTTCAGCTCTAGGCTTGGATCTGTTTGTGGAATGGAGGACCTGGGGGGAAAAATGCAAGGCTTTTTTCAAGGAGTTTGCAAGAGAGTTGAGATGATGATTATCTTTGAACAGTAGGGCACAGTGTAGATGGCATGCAAATCAAATGCTAAACTCACATGCAACCTTAAAAGTCTACAGTGCATACATTTTTAATATGTTATTTCTCATCTGCTTTCCTCTTACAACACTCTGCGTGTGCAGTTTCTCTCCATTACCTTGGCAATTGATCTTTTTAATGCGGGCAAAGCACCAGACCTAATGCAGTGTAGATTTTGTCTAAAGCTGGTATTTGTGACAGGTTCTGCCTGTCATTATAAAGCCCCAAATAAAATTATGCTAAAGCCTTCCTAAGCTTTCTATAAGGTGGAGGACATTCTACTTGGTGCAATATTGTTTAGAATTGCTTCTCAGTAAAGAATAGACACTGGTAAAGTTGATGAGCTAATTGGGCTTTCCACAGGTATGTGACTAAGTTGGAAGGTTTGTGCATACCCAGAGGCTTCCCAGAAAATAATAAAAGGTTTTCCATAACGTGCAAAGCAAGAGTTGAAGCAAGTTTTTGGCATTCTTTGCTCATTAACTGAATTTATCTTCATTGTCTCGAGTTGTCTTGTTTTATGTGAAACTTTACTTTCGAAGTTATATCTGTTTAATTAAAAATTAAATAAATAGTTGTGCTTAATTGGAGAATAGACAGAAATGACTTATAATCTTATAAATAAAAAGAAAAAATAAATCATAACATGTAGAATCTGAGAAAACAAGTAGATTTCAGTCTCTGTATTTCTATCATGATTTCATTTTTCATTCATGAATTAGAGTTATCTAAAAATAGACATCACTGGCTCAGTTTTTTGTCAGATGTAAACTATAATGCAAACCCTTAACAAGTGTTCTACAAAACAAAAATTGAAAAGATTTTCAGAAAGAGTCATTTTCCCCCTAAACAGAACCTTATAGATGCATAGCACAAACACTGACCTAGCCAGCCCTTTATGCCATTGATTGACTTAGGGATGTGGGAAATGTTTTCTTGAGTTTCAGTTTTCCTCACTACTCACTTTAGTGGATTGTTGGTTTTCTTTTTGTTGTTTTGGTTTGGTTTGTTTGCTTGTTTATTTGTATCCAGTTGGAGGATACTATTTTATTGTTTAATAATTGCTATGTTACCTATAAAAAGAAATTTCTGTTTTGGAAAAGTAGGCCAAAGAAAATAGGGCATATTGTTTATGAACAAAAGTATTTTCATCCACTTACTCATAGTTCCTGGCTTTTGACAAGATGTGTCTGACATCTGAAGTGGAAATATTCACCATATAATTATACAACTTTCATATATATGTATATATATTCATGCTAAAAAAAATCATAGGAGCCTATTTAAATAGTATGGGCCATCATTAAAATTGGGAAATTCATTGCATTGACTCCAACCCCAAAGCATATCTTAATATGACTTTAGAACTTTCCCCTGAGAAACTTTTGTGCACGGTGTTAAAGTTATGAAACTTCTCCAGATACTTATATCACTGGCAACTTATGCTAAGCAGGTCCGCAGTAGAATAAAGTTAATTCGTACCCTGTTCCACAGGCCTTAACAACTACAATATAAGGAGATTACCATGGACAAGGTGATGAATTAGCTAAGTAGGGAAGCCATCTTTAAATTCTGTACTTAAGGATAACAAAAGGAAATTTTTAAAATGTTATTTTAAGGAGTAAGTAGAAACTGATGTAAAGCTTTTCTGTCGTTAAAAAAAAAAAAAAATCTATGTGTCCTAAATGCTTTTTCATTTGAGCTTTGTTATAGTTCTTGCAGGATTTCAGAGTTTCCAGAGAATGTTGTACCAAAATTTAGTCATTGCTAATGAGATTTTCTTTTGATAAAGGATCTTATTAACTAGCCTATCCCCTGAACTCATGCCACTACACCAAACTTGCTTAGATATCTTTATATCAGAAAATTTAATTAATTAATTTCTTATAAACACTCCATAAATCTATCACCCCATTTATTACTATTATTTCAGAAACACAAAATAATATATCTATTAGTCAAGGGCACTCTGAACTGCAATGGGTAATAGGCAGCACCAAAAGAAGTAAATGGACTACAGAAATTAGTTTCCTTCCCACTGACCAGGTCAGCTGTCCAGCACCTAGGCTATGGAATCTCAGCGGGTCTCACCTGAGCTTGAACTGTGCTCAACTAGACTCTTAGGCATGGGAGCTGTCTTATTCCTGCCACGTGTGTTCATTACCCTACTTCCACATGTTCTTCTCATGGTAGTTGCCAAAAACAAGTGTTCATTTAAAGCCATGCATGCGCTCTGGCTGTATTTATACTATGTATTAGCTGATATGGGTACAGTGGCCACATTCAACATAAATACAGCAGGAAAATATAGTCCTCTTACCCTGTCGGAAAGTAAATGTACAAAGGACCTTGTTGAAGAGCTCTGATGTACAATTTACAGCCAAGAAGAAACCAAGCAGCAATAATGTTCTGAATTTTCTCAAAAGTTTATAATAGACACTATTTCCAATTTACAAGTGTATTTGCATAACAAATAATTTTCACTTGATCATTATGATACACTGATCTATATGTAACAATAGCTAAAACTTTAAAATATAGGTCAAACGTACATCCTTTTTATATTAAGAGTATAGGTTAAGCAAACATTTAGCATTTACTTCCATTGCTAACACATGTGAGTACTTGCACTGTATCTCTCAGGACAAGCAAATGAAGAGAACACTATGTATAATATTAAGTCATTCAATGATTACATTATTTGAAAAGGACGTTTTGTTTTTAATTCATGATGATAAGAAATAATCTTTTCTGGCATGACTGTAGTGTAAGTCATAGCCAGTAACAGAAATGTAAGGTTTTTTTCTTCCATGTCAAGGAGAAATACTTTTTGAATGGGATTTGAATAATGCTTTCCTGTAAACCGTGGCACACAGCCCCTCCTGTTTTGTAATGATAGTAAATCTAATATCAAGAAGAACTCAAGATACTAAAATGTATACATAAAAGTATGTATGTAAAAGTCAACATAAAACTCTTTCAACACCATCACCAAGTCCTTCCTTGCACACCCCCTCCAGAGCTGACTGATTCAATAATCAATCCACTTGATTCTTGACGTCACTGCACAAGGTGATGAGAAATGAAAGCCTGCTGCTATATTTTGGGTTTGTTTTGTTTTTAATGTGTATTTTTAGTGCATGACTCTCTAAGCATTGAGAGCATAATACCATCTCTAAGTCACATAAAGTACAATGGCTAAAATGACAAGCAGGTACATATATTAGACAATAGTTTTCTATTTAAAGTCCTTAGTGAAGTGGGGTATGGTGCCACATGCCTATACTTCCTGCAAATTTAGGGGCAAGGCCGAGGCAGAAATGATGTGACAAATTTGAGGAGTGTCTCGTCTAAAATAGGGATGTTAGCATAGCTGAGAATAAATTTAGCAAGACTGGACACAACGGAACAAAACAATATATTTGGCAATTCCTAGCTTATCTACAGAAAAATAAAAAACAGTTTTTAGCCATTTATTTACCTCTCTCCATTTCTCTACTATTCTCTTAACCTCCCGGCAAATTAGTCTTTTCATCATGACATGTGTGTTCGGGTTTGCTCAGCTTTTAAAATATGCAAGTCCCCTTATCTTCTGTTCTTCATTACTCAGATGATCTTCCAGCATTTTCTCCCATTATTAACTTAACTTTAATGCCTAAATACAATTTCCTTCACAGACCTTTCCTGAAAACCCTAAGATGATGTGTACTCTGTCCTCCGCCATTAATTTTTGAATTCCCATCACACTTTCGGTTCTGTTCTGAAGAACATTTAAGATTTCAGCCATAGCCCAGTGCCAGAGTACTTACCAAGTATGGGTAAAGCATTGGGTTTGGTCTACAGAAGCTCCAAATAAACTTGGTTTATTTTATACCTTTTTGGTAAACTCTCTGAGATTCAAGGATATCTTATTCATCTGTGTCTACCATGTTATAATTCTCACAATAGAAAATACACAATACTAGAAAGTGTATTGCAGAATCAAGTCTACTAGTTTTTCTTCATTTGTCCATGAATTCTCACAAAATGCTATAAAATCCAACTTTAGATTTAAGCAAAAGCACCTGCATCACAGATATTCAATAAAATGTAACAGGGTCATTAGAGGTAATTGGATCTATTTGAGCCCGGAAAAGACTGTGCTATTTGCCTTGAGGTATTTAAAAATCAAAGATACGACCTCATTTGTATGGGTTGGTTTGAGTGTGGGTCTGCCTAACACTCCTGACCTCCTCAATGACAATTGCGGCTCTTTATTAATCATTTTCAACGTTCACACAGAAAATGATTGACTGATGAAAATGAATACTACTGTTTTATTTATATGATTACAGATCTCTTTTAAAATTAACTATTTTCAATTATATAAATTAGTAAAGCTTCTAAAATTTTATATTTTCAGTGATTTTTTTCAATCTTTTGATTTCTTTTTTATCTTCCCTAAGGACAGGGTTTTTTTATGGCACTAATTGCTCAAACCAGAGAGGAACCCATTATTTCTTTATAGGCACAGAATTTCAATGCTGGAAGAGACTAGCAGTCAATGAGTCTTAAGTGCTAATTGTGTGTAATGCCAACAAAAGCCCATACAAAACACTGCCAAAAACTCAACCTATGAGAGGTTAAGACGAGGCTGCCAGGTAGGTCTCATGACCTCAAGTAGAATCCTGTATCTGCTTCATCTCTAGACTTCTTTGAGCTCCTCTTTTCTAGAACTCTGCAGTGCAATTTCTTATAATCACTTGGACTTTTTTCTCCTGTCAAAGAAAACCTTCACTCAGGGAAACTGCCTTCTATAATGTATGATATTTCATATTTTTTTAAAAAGAGCCCTTCTATCCATATTCAACATCTGGTTCTCTTGTCTGAAACCTACTCTGCTCTGACATCATGTAATGTTTTGAGTTTTCCAAGTATTATGGTGCATGTATCAGGTTCTATAGAGTGGTTTTGATGGTAGCCCAAAGGAAGACTAGAATACATTGGAGGAAAGTAAACCTGCCCATGTATACAGAGACAAGAGAGTATGGTAGTGTGGACACAATGGGCCCTAAAGACACAATAAAGAGATGAATTTTTGTTAAGAATAGCAAAGAATATCTCAGTGTATGGGTGTCATAAAATGTGTGTATTTTAAGGAAAATTCTAAAAAAAGAGCAAGGTCAGTCAAAAACAAAATTTGAACATCAAACAAGGACAAGAATCGACAAATAAACAGGAGCAACAAATAGTGTCCAGTGTCGCAGGGCCTTTGCTTCCTTACATGTGGTGGTAAGGAGTAAGAACAGGGACTTTGGGATGACTCTTGGTCACAGACAATATTAATTCTCTGAAAAGATGCCTAAGCTTCGTCTTCTGAGAAATCAGACTACTTGAGAGAGGCAGTGTCCTGATTAGAGCTCTGCTCTAATATGACATCTCATATTTTTTTTAAAAGAGCCCTTCTACCCATATTCAACATCTGATTCTCTTGTCTGAAACCTAGAGCATCATTAGGAAGATGAAGTCAGAGAAAGTCTGTGTATGAAGAGGGATATAGCCCATGAGAGTTCATAGGGAGTGTAGCATTATATCACAGGAAACAACTAACATGGGCTTGAACTAGTACATGACATGGACAAGAGATTACAGAACCCAGAGGGTTACAACACTAAGACAGCTTCAGAAGGAACTGCTTGGTGTGAAGGAAAGCGGGAAGCAGAGACTGTTGGGTTTAGAGAAGAGAGGAGAATGCTTGTAAATATGATTGGCGTTAGAGCCAATGGTTCATTAATGTTGTGGTAGGATCTAAAGAAAAACATCTCTCCCACCTAAGGAGAGCAAAGTGAGTTCTTTAAAGAGTATTGTTAGTAGGAAGGATGAGGGAGTTTCAGAAGAAAGCAGGTTGAAAGTGGGTTGACAATATCACATTAGAATAAAAGACGCTGAACCTGTTTAGCATGTGATAGAGTAACCCTTTCCATCCCTGGATTAGTAACACCTGGAAGAAAACTGGGCTCAGTTAATACTGGACTCATATGACGGTTGTTAAGCTGCTTGTCCAAGGGCGGGGAGGCTGAATAGTTCCTCCTTTGCCACCAGTCTTCTCCATTTTAGGGCTTTGCTACCTTGACGCTGTTTTTACAGGAGAAATATGCTTTCTGCTTTTTGTGACACGACAGATAACACGGAGGGGGGAAGGGGGGAAGGAGAGGGAGAGAGGGACAGAGACAGACAGACACAGACAGACACAGACATAGACACAGACACAGAGAAACAGAGAGCCATAGAATTATTGCAGGGGGGAATTATTTCAATGTTACACCGTGTTTGGAGATGTGCATCTCGCTATGTTGCCCGTGCTAAGCTCCAATACTGACTCTGCAGCCCTCACAAGGAACAGGGATCACAAACGTGTAACACAACATTCAAATCCAGTGGTTTGCTTTGTTTCTTTTTTGTTTGTTTATTGTTTTTGTTTTTGTTTTTATGGGTATGGGTATTTTTCCTGCAAGTGCATCTGCGCAGCCCCATGGATCCCCTGGGCCTTATAGAGTTATGGAACACTGTGAAATGCCATGGAAGTGCTTGGGATCTAACTTGTGTCCTCTCAAAGAGCAGCAACTGCTCTTAACCTCGGAACAATCTCTCCAGGCCCAGCTACACTGCTTTTAAAATATGTTTAGGAATAAAATTGTAGTGCATACTATATCATGTATGTTGGGGGGCGCGCCCCCTAGATGCAATAGAGATTTAATGTTTCATTAATTGATACTTTTATCAATTTTAAGTTAATACCATTGTGTCTCTTCAATAAGAAAGACCAGATAATTATCAACAGACGAAATTTTTAAAAAGGAGACAGGGAAGTGAATTAACATGTACAAAACTTACAGTGTCACAATACAATTGTATTTTTCAGCTCTACAGAAAACGAAAATAAAACTATTGAATAATAGTTTTTAATGGTGCATACACATAGTCTAAACATTTGAAAAACTGAGTAGAAAGGTATTGAGTTTAAGGGTAGCTCGGGAAATATACTGAGAATAATCTATTTCAACTTAATGAGAACTTGTTTCCAAATAAAAGGAAACGGAAAAGCAAACTCTTAAATAGCTTGTCTTCATTTCTGGAGATGACAGGGCATCCTGCCTCACTTTGCCAACTCCTAAACTTGCGAAATATCTTATCACTTGTCTTTCTTCTTCTTCTATCTGTAGGTGAAGGTTGAAAGAAGCAGATCTTCGCTCTGAAAAAGACTTCAACAGTTACATATGTGAGCTCAAGAAGAAAGCCGATAGCTACAGGAAAGGTTGAATGTGTTTATGAAGGTATGCAAGGAAGAAAAAACCAGCAGTTCCCCTGCCAACTTGTCTCCAGACATAATTGTTACACAAGGTAACAGAAATAAATGAAATAGAGCCTTGCTATTTGTTTTGTACTGGACTACAGAATTTTAAATCAACTTCCTTAAAGAAAGACATGACATTTTTTTCATCTAACTGGTAGATATTTTTTCTTTAATTTTGATGAGTTTAATCTACTTGGAGTAAAACTATATATTTTTACATGAACTTCAAAGGCAATAAATTTCAAATTTAAGAAAGAGTTCTAATACTCTTTTGCTCTTGTCTTTCTTTTTATTTTGATGTATAAACCATGGTTTTGAGGGTGGAAGCTGCAGCAATCCAACTGACATCTAGCTGTGGTCTTGAGGGTAAAAATCACGGTGGCAGGGAAAGTTGAAAGGGGCTCTTATCCTGATACCAGGAAGATGCTGTGCCAACCTTTCTCACTTTTTTTTTTCTGAGACAGGGTTTCTCTGTATAGCTGTCTGTCCTGGAACTCAATCTGTAGACCAGGCTGGCCTTGAACTCAGAGATCCACCTGCCTCTGCCTCCCAAGTGCTGGGATTAAAGGCATGCACTACCATGCCCGGCTTCTCACTTGTTTTAATGAGGAGGAAATAAACCTCCATCTTGTTTTCATGTGCTATTACATGGGCTTTGCCTCACAACAAAGGAAACTAATTTTGACCGACTCAGGAAAGTTTGAACTCTGAAGTACTCTGAAGTCATCACTTTGAAAATAAAAGGCTTGTTTACAGTTAAAAAAAAGAGTCCTAATTAAGATTTTAAAAAATATTTTTAGATGTAAATACATATTTTGATACATTTACATTGTGTGTCTATAAAACATTTACATTGTAAACTACTAAGCGAATGGATATATGTAACTATAACCCATTAAGAAATAAAGTATGAAGCCATGAAGTATGACTGTAATCCCAGCACTTGGGAGGCAGAGGCAGGTGGATTTCTGAGTTCGAGGCCAGCCTGGTCTACAGAGTGAGTTCCAGGACAGCCAGGACTACACAGAGAAACCCTGTCTCGAAAAAAGAAAAAAAAGAAAGAAAGGAAGGAAGAAAGGAAGAAAAAGAAAAAGAAAGTATGAAAAGCAGAAGTTTTTTGATGTTAGGGAGCCAACCTCCAATACATTGTCATAGAAAAATTCTACTTCATCAAGTTACAACATTTTTAACAACTATTCAACTTTAAAACTGAATTACAACCAGCCTTTGTCTCTTTAAACTGCTGGTTTTTGCAGATGAAGAATTATACCTCACAAGCAGACAGAACAACTGAGTCAAAATAGTGAATTGAATGATCTTACTAAAATGTGGACATAACAACAAAACAAAGGGAAAAAAGATCACAGTAGATTGCCAGTGAAATATTCTACTATCCTTTATCTTCTCGTGATTATATAGCATGATTTCATATGAACGTTTATTAAAGAAAGAAAGGATTTCTTCTAAAAGTCAAGTATGTTACATTTATTATTCTCTGTGGAAACATATTATGTTAATTATGTATGCCATTTCACATGGAGCCTGTGTGCTCTAGATCAGGTCCAAATTATTATATGATGCATGTAGAAACAGCTTTGTCCAATGTAGAAATAGTATTTAGTACAAAGTGTAGAAAAGCATCTTTGTTCATTTCGATAGATAACTCCTTCTCCAAATCCCACACTGAAGTAGAATGATGTAATAGAAATTTAAGAATGCAAAGAAAAGAAGAAGAAAAAGAAGAAGGAGAATAGGAGGAGAGAGAGAAGAGAGGAAAGAGAGAGGAAGAGAAGGATGGAGGAAGGGAGAGAGAGAGGGAGAGAGAGAGAGAGAGAGAGAGAGAGAGAGAGAGAGAGAGAGAGAGATATCCATAGATATATCTATCCATGGAGAGATAGTGAGAATATTCCCTTCAACATTTAGTCAAAGGATAGATCTATGGCTGGAGATTCAGGTCAGTCGTACAGCACTCAATTAACATGCTTAATATATTAATCTCTATTGCCAACATCATACACACACACAGACACACACACAGACACATACACATATACATACACACACTCACAAACACACTATATTGAATTCCTTTCCAGAAAAATTTTTTTCTAAAATAAAAGTTACATGGCTCCTGAAATGTATTACCCCAACAGCTTAACCTGGACAGACTGGTGACAGAGAGGTCTGGATCCTGTATCTTCTGAGGGTTTCATGTCTCAGGTCAGCATTCCTGAAAAAATGGAGTGAAAGCTGAAAGCTTTTGCAGACTGAATCTGCAGTTGACAGATGGGAGGAACTAGGAAGCCAGGCAGGGATTTTCCATGTCGGCTTGTTAGAGTCCTGCATCAGTGAACACTGATATGTCTGTGGGTATGATTAATTTTGTCAAGGACGTTGTCTAAACTTTGCAGAGGGGGAAGCTGAGATATATGAAATCTAAGGATCATTCCCACTGTTAACATGGAATGTGGCACGGAAGTTGAGAATCTTACTGTCAAAGCAAGAGAAAACAGCATAGCAGTTTTGTTTTGTTTTGTTTTTTTCTTTTGGTTTTTTCGAAGCAGGGTTTCTCTGTGTAGCCCTGGCTGTCCTGGAACTCACTTTGTAGACCAGGTTAGTCTTGAACTCAGAAATCCACTTGCCTCTGCCTCCCAAGTGCTGGGACTAAAGGCGTGTGCCACCACCGCCCAGCTAGCATAGCACTTTCACATTTGTATTTTCCGCTCCTCTTAGATCAGTGCACGATATACATGATTTGTGTGGGTCATCTTATGACTTAAAAATGACCTTTCCTTCCTCTCTGTATTACTTCCTCATGGACAGTAAAATACTCTCCAAGAGCAACACAGCTTTCCCCTGGCTAGTTATTTTTCATTACATCTCAGAAATAGTTCAGTTCTTGACGAAATTATCAATCAAAAATGAAGAAATCAGTCATTTTAGGAATCCTAATTACCAAGAGAAACACCCAAAGAAACAGATAAACTATAACAAGTAAGAGAAAGTATCTTTAAATAGATGGTGAAAAAAAAAAAAAAAACCTTACATGCTAAAGAGATCAAAATAACAAAAGCATTTTTTAAAACCGCTTTTCAAAGAACAAAGGTTGAATGTTTCAGGATAAGCAAGCAACCGTCTGCAGAGGAGTTTAGAGATGGACAACTTTCTTCTGATTATTTCAAAGCACGCAGAATTCAGAGGGTTCCTTTGCACGGAGGCAATCTGGGAAAGTGCGGCTCCAGGATGCTGTTTAGAAAAGGCCTGCTCGTGCCTTTACACTTACACAAATACCTACTGATCCACCCATAAATGTCAACTATGAGTTATCTTCTTAAGATGAAGCTGGCTGCCCAGAGTGATCTGAGCATATGATTGGACACACTTCTCTGACTGACAGACCACTGGGCCAGGAATGGACAGACTTTCCATCTAAGCCGGAGTTTACTGTTTAGTTCCAGGTGACTGGGACATTTTATAACGTCTCTGGATGTCAGTTTTCTTATCTGGGAAATGAGGAGTTGGGATGGATTATTTCAAAACTCAATTTCAGCTGTATGACTCTAGACAAGTGGAATGATGAAAAAAGAAAAAATTAAAAAAAAAAAAAAGAAAGAAAAAAGCTCCATGTGGTTTTACTGAACTGCCTTTGTCCTTGGTCCTTAACAGCTTTGGACCTTAGGGTTGATTCATTATGGCCAGCGAAGAACATTGCCATTTCGATTTCTAAGATAATCGTGGCAAACTTTAACCCTTTCAGATTAAATTTTAATTTTCTTATTTTTCTTAGACCTCTCTATTTGTTAGCCCAGGACTTCCCTGTAATTAGATGTCACTCTTTTGATTAATTCTGTATTTGCTTCAGGAAAGCGCCTATTTTTAGCCCTGAGATCATTTCGAATGTGTGCACTTCCTGCCCTCTCTGTGCTTGCTCTGTGTTTTGATGTCCTTTTCCTTGCACCTAAGTAGTATTTTACTTTACTTTAGATGATAATTCTCTTTAAGAGTCTGATCTTGCCCTTTTAATAAAGATTCACCAATTCTATCCTAATAATACACAGTGATGTACGTATGTTTTCCTGTTTCTACTTTAACTTGAAACATTTTATGTTAAGTGTCGCAAATCATCTTGCTTTTGCATATTTTTCCTCAAACATCTATAATTTTCCTTTAAATAATGTGGATTGTATTTCCTGTCACAAAAAATATATTCCAAAGTTTTAATTGTTATAACGGTAAGAGTATATATGTCTCAACTTATGTTGTTTGCCTCAAGTAACAAGGTTTTTACAGTAGAGTTAACAAACTGATGACCTCATAGAAAATATTTGGACAAGATGTAAATTCAGTTCAGCTGTAGGGTAATTAAATTGAAAAGCTCAAATGGCTATCTAGAATGTAAATTATAATGCGTTTTTATCACTCAAGCAGGCATATTGTATGATTTTAATGATTGAAAAAACACACAAACGAAAAAGAATATTTTGCATCTGGTTTCCTTTCTTCTAACATGTCGTCCGTAGGTTTTCTTCCACCCTAAAGGAAGAAGAGAGAATGGACTACTGAGTCCTTAATAATATAAAAACTCAGGTAGGAAATAATTACGCTAACCAAACGTCTCTGAATTTTTCCATTGATTCATTCTAAATGGCCCAAATAGCACTGTCATTAATTTACTCCGTAATAGTTAAAGCAAAGTCCCAAGCTGCTGACAATAGGCGAGGAGTCAGGTGGCTAAATGTGGATAAGAAACTGGCTCTTTCAGCAAACGCTTAAGCACGCGAAACCATACAATAAGCACGTAAACACCAATTATTGCAAGGACGGAAGACTATGATTGTGCCATTCTATTCCTCCTTCCGCCACACGCCTCAGAAGAGGCTCCCTTGGTTCTTTCCTGAGTCTTTTACCCTTCAAAGCTTTTTATAGGAACTCTTCGAGGACAGAGAAAAACAATATTAACATTGTAAAAAAAAAAAAAAAAAAAAAAAAGGATGTCTCAAGCGCCTTGCTTGGAGACTTTGATTACAATTCTAAATGTTAAGCTCCTCAAATGGCAATTCATTAAAAAGTTGTCCGGAATTTTAATGTTTCTATAGCATTCAGTGAGTATTTAAATGTTTTCCACTGCTACAGAAGAAAGTGAAGGCATAGGCTATATGGGAAGTTTCTTAAAGTCGACTATTCAAATCTTTTTCCATCCCCGCAATAATTTATGCATATTGTTGAATGCATTTTGCAATTTTTGTTCACTAATTATTAGCTTATAGTTTGCAGTGCATTAAATTGTATAATACAGGGTTCCGGTTTTGTCGTTTGCATGCAATGTATTTCACATGATATATTCTTTAATAATTATTGTGTTTACTAGCATATTTATACTTATTTTAAACATTACTTTATTGTTTTGTGTTTATGAGTGTTTGGCCTGCTTGTATGTCTGTGTGCCACAAGCATGCAGTACCATCAAAGACCAGAAGAGGGCCTGGGATGCCCTGGGACTAGAGTTACAAACGCTTCTGAGTCTCCATGAAGGTGATGCGGTAAAGACTGAACCCAAGTGCTCTGCAAGAGCTGATAGTGTTTTCAACACGCAAGCTTTTGCTCCAGCCCCGAATTTTACTCCTATTGTGGTCTTTATAAAGAAGATAATACTTTGAAGTTTTCGAGAGTTTCAATGCATGTTATATGTGAATCGTTCTGTTCATTAAAAGTTATTGACTGAATAGGAGGTGCAGAGATGTCTCAGCACTTAAAATCCACGGGCTATTCTTTTTATCGGATCTGTGTTTAATTTCCAGGACCTGTGTCGTAGCCCGCAACTCTGTGCAAATCCACTCTCAGGGAATATGATCCCCCTCTTCTTGTCTTTGTCACTCCTGCACACACATGCAGCATAGACATACATGCAGGCCAAACACGTATATGCACGCACATAAATGATTTTTACAAAGCATTTACGGAGAATGCTGTGTGTCAATGCCAGTGGCCGAGCCGTGAGTAGAGTCTTAATTTTGATGCTATTGTTAACGAGAAATGCCCTATTCTGTTTCAAATAGTTATGCTTTTCCTTAATGCGACACACAGTAATGTGCTGTAATAAAACAATGATTTTCCCATAATTTAATTATAGCAAGGCAATGTTTAAAATAGGCGATGAACTGCTAATACTAAACATTCTCATGACCAATTACCTTCAGATCATCTCAGCAGTTGGTTGCACTGACAATCCCTTTTCCTCGTTACGAATAATGCTTTGACTTTATTGCTCTAATTTTATGCATGGTGGCAATGGAAAGTCTACACATGTTACTGAATCTTACATTTTATACTTCTGCTCTACTCTTGTCCGATATTTTTCCGCATGCAATATGCTTGACATGTTAGCTCGTCTCTGTTTTACTGTCCCTTCCTCCTCACCGTCTACTCCACCGCAAATTTCTCGCTGAACAGTCTCATTTCAGGATCTTTTGTGCCATTCCGAACTAAGAACAAGAAGAAAACCACGAGTGAAAGGTGCTTTATTAACATGTTCTTCCCATTTGTACCAACATTGTGTGTGGATTAACAATGGAATTTCTGTGTCACGTGGCTGTACTGTTATTATTATTATTTTTTTTTTTTGCGTATTGATGTGCTGTAAACAATTGCCAAATGTGGCTATTTTGTTACATTGTATAGTGTTTCCCATATAGAACATCTACTCATAATTTTTCTATGATGGTATTCTTTGAAAAGTCTTACTATTTTTGATGAAGTATAAAGTCCCAGGAGTCACATGATCAAGTACATCTTTGTCTTGACTATCAAGAAACAGACAATGGAGGCAATCCAAGCTTTTTGGAATCTCAAATCTGTATAGTTTTTTTTTTGACTCCTCATTTCGAGAAAATATAATTTAAAATTATGAGTATCGAATTAGGTGGATATGGAATAACACAATTCAATGTTCAAAATCTAAAACTTAAGCTTAATTAGGCACTTCTATTGGGGACTGTATTCTTTGGTCAAGTATTAACATTGTCAAGCATTAGATAAATTCTTTTCTCACAATTTGGATCGGTGTCAAAGAATAATCTAGAATTCTAGAGTTCTAGAATTATTATAAACACATAAACCAGCATGGCCCTCCAGCTAATCACCTGTGGTTATTTTTTATTGATACTGGCTTTTTTTTTCTTTTATGCAAGAACTAAGCAGAAGGTAGTCCCTTTTTCCTTTAAAGTTTTTTTTTACCTTACATAATAATTATATATAACATATAGCATATTATATGTATGTATGAGAAGAGAGTCTAGTGTGATAGTTTTATATCTGCATATCCTAAAATAATCAAGCTAGCCCTTTAAGTATAATCACTACCCCATACTCTACCGTTTCTTCCTTGTGAGAACATTTAAACTTCTCCCTCCTAGCTATTCTGAAAACTCACTATGAAATTAACCACCATAATCCTACAATTAAATAGAACATCTGAACATATTCTTCTTATCTTAACATAAATCTTAATAGCTCTTTAAATGTAACTTTTAAAGGGTAATTGATTAGTTTGGCTGTTCTTATCTTTTATAATTCAATTTTTACTTCTTTGCTTTGGATTAATTAATGCTTTTGCATTTTCCACGCTGATAATTTCATTATAAACTATTTAAAACTTGTTCCAATGTCAGCAGATTAAAGTTACTCCTTATAGTCAGAGTCTCAACTTTGCAGATCTTACAAGAGTAACACATGGCTCAAAGCCTTGGTACTTTCTCATTGCTTTATTTTGTCATATTTGATATGTTGCAAAGAAAATAAAAATTAGGTTAAATCTTACTGAAAGCAGAAAAGTTTTTATTTAACATATATTTGTGTTATCTCTATTTATTATTATATTTTCAGAATCCTAGATAATTGATAACAATATATTAGGTATCATTTTAGCTACAGATTGAACTTAACATAGGCTTTTAAATTTTCATAGAAACAAATTACAGAAATAGTAATACTGCAATTTTATTTTGTCATACAACACTGTTCAGCTAGTTATGTTATTTTAATCTGACTTTGTGGTGTAGAGTTTTAAGAATCTGCCTTAACGTTGGATAAAGTGAGGTCAGTGGGTAACAAAGCACTTGACATGCAGAACCAACATCACACCAGACAAGGTGTAAAGCACCTATAATCCTTGTACTCTAGGAGGGAAATTGACCCAGAGACTAAAGCAGCTCTTAACTGGCTAACTTTGTTTAGAGGCCTTGTCTTACACAAAGTGGTAAGGGAAGAACTGTTGCTTGAAAGTTGTCCCCTGACCTCTCATATTTGTCATGGCATGGGTCTTGCAGGCCCTTACTCATATGCATATGTCTCATACACATGTGTATACACACACACACACACACACACACACACACACACACACACAAACCTGCATTAGAAAATAGTTGAATAGCATCTTTAGCTATTTGCTTCCACTCCTCTGGCTTCCAGTTTATAATTCAAAGTTGCTGTATTAAAAAAATAGTTTTCACTCTGGAAATCAATCTGGGAGGGGGGGTTCACAAAAAAAAAGAAGGCAGGGGGATAGTTCAACCCAAAGCCCCAGCTGTACCACTCCAGGGCATATATTCAAAAGATGGTAGAACACCATACCACAAGGTCACATGCTCCACTATGTTCATAGAAGTTTTATTCATAATAGCCAGAAACTGGAAACAACCCAGATATCCCTGAACTGAAGAATGGATTCAGAAAAATGTGGTTCATTTACACAATGGAGTACTAGTCAGCTATTATAATCAAGGACATCCTGAGCTTGGCAGGCAAATGGATGGAAGTAGAGTGAAGGAACCCAGACCCGAAAGGATTTGCATGGTGTGTACTCACTGATAACTGGATATTAGCCATCAAGTACAGAATGCCCATGAAATTCCCTGTGGACACAAAGACGTTAAATAAGAAGGCCCAAGCAAGGATGCTTGAATCCTACTTAGAAGAAACAAAATAGTCATAAGAGGTGGAGGAAGGGAGGGAATGGGGAATGATAGAGAGAAGGGAATGGGAAGGCAGGAACATGTGTGGGTAAAGACAGGAGCGAGGAGAGAAATCTGCAGCTGCCTAGAGTAGAGATGAGGGGAGAATCTCTAGGAAGTTCCAGAGACCTGGGACGGGGTAGGCTCACAGGAGACGATGTGGGCGACCTTAGCTGAGATGCCTAACAGTAGGGACTGTAGAGACCACCTCCTGTAGCCAGGCAGGACCCCCAGTAGAAGGATGACACCAACCTACCCACTAAACCTCCAATGCCGGATTTGTTCCATCTAAGAGAAATACAGAGAAGGAACAGAGACCATAAGAAAGGCCAAAACATTACTGCCCAACTTGAAAACAATCCCACGGCCAAACACCAATCCCCAACATCTTTAATGATAGCTCTTATGCTTGCAGACAGAAGCCTAGCATTACTGTTTTCGGAGTGACTGTATACACAGGGGCGGATGGGAACAGAAGCAGATACCCACAGCTAATCATTAGACAGAGGTCGAAGGTACTTACGGGAAGAGTTGGGGAGAAGCTGGAAGGCCAAGAAGTAGATGGGAAACTCCACAGAAAGACCAACAGAATCAACAAACCTGAACCCCTGGGAGCCCTCAGAACCTGAGCCACCAACCACAGAACGTAAACGGGTTAGAATGAGACTCCCCGGAGTACATGTAGCAGAATTGCTGGTCAGTCTTCATGCCTGCCCTCTCTGGCCTCAGTGGGAGAGGATGTGCATATTCTGGCAGAGAATTGAGGTGCTGGGAGGGGAGGTATACCCTGGGGGTGGTCCCACCCTCACAAAGGAGAAGGGGATGGGGATGGAGATGGGGGGAAGAGACTTGGTGAGGGACAGACAGGGAGGGGGAGCAATGCAACAAATAATTAATTAAAAATAAATAAATAGGCAGATAAAAATGACAAAAAATAGTTTTTTCTTTAAGCAGTATATCAAAGCATCACACTAAAGCAAAGTTGGAGGCATATTCTACAACAAATCACTATCAATCCATTTTATCAAATAACCTTTGATACCTTATTTTAAATTTCATGAAGTTCAAGTTGACCTGGGCATAATTATGCAAGATGAAAAAAAAAAGTCATTTGCTCACTGTATTAGTCTAGGTTCTCTAGAGTCACATAACGTATGGGCAGTCTGTATATAGTTAGGGAATTTGCCAAAGACTTACAGTCTGTAGTCCAACTCTCCAACAATGGTCAACAGCAGCTGTGGATGGAAGTCCAAGGATCTAGCAGTTGCTCAGTCCCATGAGGCAAACTTGCAAGGAAGAATAAGTCTTCCTTCTTCCAATATCCTTATATATGTCTCCAGCAGAGGGTGTGGCCCAGATTAAAGGTGTGTGTATCCATGCCTTTAATGCCAGATGATCTTGAGCTGGAATTCATAGCCACAATGCTTCAAGATCTCCATGCCAAGATCCAGGTCGGAAACCTGTATCTCTGAGCCTCCACATTAGGATCATAGGTGAGCCTTCCAATTCTAGATTGTAGTTCATTCCAGATATAGTCAAGCTGACAACCAGGAATAGCCACGACACTCACAGACAAAGGAAAGTTTGCTTCATCGTATATTCTGTTATGGTTTACTATAATTCATGAAACCCATTCCAGTGTGGGAATTCAATGAGAAATGTCCTCCATAACCCCAGTTGAGCACTTGGTCTCAAGTTAGTGCACTGGTTAGATGAGCTGTGGAACTTGCAGGAGGAGGCTTACTGTGGAATTATGTCATCTTGCCTGGGCTTTGAGAGTGAGCATTGACGACTTCCAGTTCACTCTCTCCTGCTTCCCTGAGAGAGCATACTCAGCCAGCTTCCTAATGGGGCCACCCGCTTCCTAATGGGTTCACCCTGTTTGAACATTCTGCACTACAGATTTGGTTTTAGTCCCTGTTCTGTTGCTATAATAACCATGCCGTGACCAGAAACAACTTACAGAGGATATAATGTATTTTTGCTTATACTTGCAGAGATGAAAGTCCATGATGGTAGGTTCTCAGTGGCACTTTGTGCTTTTAAAAAGTATGGTCTTGTTTTATTTCCAGAGTCTCTTGGTTATGCTCATCCCCCTTTTCAGCCTCCTAAACTGCTTCAGGAATTTTCATTACATTTAGTTTATTGGACATAATATTTTTAAGCCCTTCTTTCTCCTTCAACTATGGTGTATAGTTTTCTTAAGTATGTAAGTCTAGGTGGGTCTTCCTGGTTCTTGAAGTCTCAGAATGCATTGCTTCATGCTCTCTGGCTTTCAAATAATCTGCTATCCTGATGGGTTTTTCTTATGACTGTATTTGTTTTTAATTTTTCTTGCAGCATTCAATACACTTTCTTTGTTCTATATTTTTAATATGTATCTATGCCATGCCATGAGGATTTTCTTTTCTGGTCTTGTCTGTTTGGTCTTGTGTGTGCTTACTATCTTGGTGAATATGTATTTCTTTAGACTGGAATATTTTATGATAGATTTGAAGATTTACATGGAAAATATTTCTGATGAAATTGGAGAAAATGTAGAAAAACATGTTGGAATTGAAGATTATCATGGAAATTTTTATATGGATATAATAATGGTAGGCATAAAAGTAGTCCTAATTCTACAATTTTGTTTAAGGTCTGGTCTATGCCAATGAACACAGGTTCTAGTCTCTCATCTATGCCTATAAATTGAAGGTTGGTTTTATTCACATGGTATCTCACATTTCCAGTATGTTCCTTTTCTGTATTTTCTATATCTTGTTTATTACGTCTAGATGCTTTACTTCGTCTTTGAGTCCTGATAATCTGTCTTCTCCTACGTCACTCTACCTGTTGGGCTTCCCTTTGAGTTTCTACTTGGGTTATTGGTTGATTTTATGGTTTTTGTATTTTTTTTCAATTTCATCTTCATTTCAGATTAAATTGTTTTTCCTGTTTCCATTGCTTTACTAAATTCCATTTTCAGGTCCTGGGTTATCTTTGTTCTTTGTATCAGGCTTTTGTTTTTGTTTTTTTGTCACCATTCAGGCATTTATTCTTCCTAAATTTTTTCCCTTTAATTTCTATCTTTTTTAATTTTTTTTATTGAACATGGAAGTAAAAACACTTTATGATAAAATTAAGGATTTACATGGAAAATAGTTCAGATAAATATATTAAAATTGACAATTTTCATGGAAAATTAAACAATAACATGATAGACATGTAAAACATTGCTAAATAAATTTAAATATGGAATAGAAATATTTTATGATAGAATTGAAGACTTACATGGAAAATATTTCTGATGAAATTGGAGAAAATGTTGAAAAACATGTTGGAATTGAAGATTATCATGGAAATTTTTATATGGATATAATAATGGTAGGCATAAAAGTAGTCCTAAATTGATTACAAGTAGAATTATAAACATTTTCTGATAAACTTGAGGATTTACATGGAAAATATTTCTGATAAAATTGAAGAAATATATAGAAAAACATGTTAAAATTAAAGATTATCATGAAAATTATGCAGATAAAATGATAGGTATAAAGATATTTCTAAGTTGATTGAAGGTGGAATTATAAACATTTTCAGATAAAATTGAAGATTTACATGGAAAATATTTCTGGTAAAATTCAAGAACTATATAGACAAACACATTAAAATTGATTTTCATGGAAAATTTTACATATAAAATGGTAAATATAAAAACTCTTTCTGAACAGGAATTCAAGGCCCATACCTAAACATAGTAAAAGCAATATACGGCAAACTGGTAGCCAACATCAAACTAAATGGAGAGAAAATTGAAGCAATCCCACTAAAATTAGGGACTAGACAAGGCTGCCCCCTCTCTCCATATCTTTTCAATATAGTACTTGAAGTTCTAGATAGAGCAATTAGAAAGCATAAGGAGGTCAAAGGGATACAAATTGGAAGGGAAGAAGTAAAACTATCACTATTTGTAGATGATATGATAGTATACTTAAGTGACCCAAAAAAACTCCACCAGAGAACTCCTACAGCTGAGAAACAACTTCAGCTAAGTGGCTGGTTATAAAATAAACTCAAGCAAATCAGTAGCCTTCCTATACTCGATGGATAAACAAACTGAGAAAGAAATTAGGGAAATGACACCCTTCACAATAGACACAAACAATATATAGTATCTTGGTGTGACTCTAACCAAACAAGTGAAAGATCTGTATGACAAGAACTTCAGGTCTCTGAAGAAGAGAATTGAAGATGACTTCAGAAAATGGAAAAAATCTTCCATGCTGGTGGATTGGCAGGATTAATATAGTAAAAATGGCCATCTTGCCAAAAGCAATATATAAATTCAATGCAATGCCCATCAAAATCCCAACTCAGTTCTTCATAGAGTTAGAAAGAGCAATTCTCAAATTCATCTGGAATAACAAAAAACCCAGGATAGCTAAAACTATTCTCAACAGTAAAAGAACTTCTTGGGGGAATCAGTATCCCGGACCTCAAGCAGTACTACAGAGCAATAGTGTTAAAAACTGCATGGTATTGGTACAATGGCAGGCAAGTAGATCAATGGAATAGGATTGAAGACCCATAAACTAACCCACACAACTATGGTCACTTGATCTTTGACAAAGGAGCTAAAAACCATCCAGTAGAAAAAAAGATAGCCTTTTCAATAAATGGTGCTGGCTCAACTGGAGGTCAGCATGCAGAGGAATGTGAATTGATCCATTCTCACCTCCTAGTACTAAGCCCAACTCCAAGTTGATCAAAGACCTCCACATAGAGCCAGACACACTGAAACTAATAGAAAAGAAACTAGGGAAGACCCTTGAGGACATGGGCACAGGGGAAAAATTCCTGAACAGAACACCAATAGCTTATCAAGAATTAACAAATGGGACCTCAAAAAATTACAGTCTCGGCAGTGTCAATCAGACAAAATGGCAACCAACAAATTAGGAAAAGATCTTCACCAACCCTATATCTGACAGAGGGCTAATATCTAATATATACAAAGAACTAAGTTAGACTTAAGTTAGAAGTTAGACTCCAGAGATCCAAATAACCCCATTAAAAATGGGGTACTCAGCTAAACAAAAAATTTTCATGTGAAGAACTTTGAATGGGTGAAAAGCACCATAAGAAATGTACAACACCATTAGTCATTAGGGACATGCAAATCAAAACAACACTGAGACTTCACCTCACACCAGTCAGAATGGTTAAGATTAAAAACTCAGGAGATAGGAGGTGTTGGTGAGGATATGGAGAAAGAGGAACACTACTCCATGCTGGTGGGAATGCAAGGTGGTACAACCACTCTGGAAATCAGTCTGGCAGTTCCTCAGAAAACTGGGCATGACACTTCCAGAGGACCCTGCTATACCACTCCTGGGCATATACCGAGAGGATTCCCTGGAATGCAATAAGGACACATGCTCCACTATGTTCATAGCAGCCTTATTTATAATAGCCACAAGCTGGAAAGAACCCAGATGTCCCTCAATGGAGGAATGGATACAGAAAATGTGGTATATTTATACAATGGAATACTACTCAGCAATTAAAAACAATGAATTTATGAAATTCTTAGGCAAATGGTTGGATCTGGAAAATGTCATCCTAAGTGAGGTAACCCTATTTCTTGTGATTACAAAAGAACACACATGGAATGCAGCCATTGATAAGTAGATATTAGCCCAGAAGCTCGGAATACCCAAGACAGAATTAATATATCAAATCATTCCCAAGAAGAAGGAAGGAGAGGGCCCTGGTCCTGGAAAGGCTTGATGCAGCATTGTAGCGGATTACCAGGACAGGTAAGTGGGAAGGGATTGATTGGAGAATGGGCTGAGGGAAGAGGGCTTATGGGACTTATGGGGAGGGGGAACCAGGAAAGGGAAAATCATTTGGAATGTAAACAAAGAATATAGTAAAAAAAAATAGTCTTTCTAAATTGAAGGTTGAATTAGAAACATTTGTGATAAAATCAAAGATTTACATTGAAAACATTTCTGATAAAATAGAGGAAATATATGGAAAGACATTAAAATTGAAGATTATCATGAAAAATAATGCAGATAAAATGGTAGACATAGAAAACCATTACTAAATTAATTAAAATGAGAATTACAAACATTTTCTGATAAAATTGAAGATTTACATGAGAAATATTTCGTTAGTCTATGTCTTTTTATTGGGGAGTTGAGTCCATTGTTGTTAAGAGATATTGAGGAATAGTGATTATTGCTTCCTGTTATTTTTGATGTTATTTTTATGTTTGGGTATCTTCTTCTGGGTTTGTTGGAAGATTACTTTCTTACTTTTTCTAGGGTAGAGTTTCCCTCCTTTTGTTGGCATTTTCCATCAATTATCCTTTGTAGGGCTGGATTTGTGCATAGATATCATGTAAATTTGGTTTTATCATGGAATATCTTGGTTTCTCCATCTATGATGATTGAGAGTTTTGCTGGGTATAGTAGCGTGGGCTGGCATTTGTGTTCTCTCAGGGTTTTTATAAGGTCTGCCCAGGATCTTCTAGCTTTCATCATCTCTGGTGAGAAGTCTTGTGTGATTCTGATAGGTCTGCCTTTATATGTTACTTGGCCTTTTTCTCTTACTGCTTTTAATATTCTTTGTTTAGTGAATTTGGTGTTTTGATTATTATGTGCAGGGAGGACTTTC
The DNA here is from genome assembly GCA_964023405.1 of Apodemus agrarius. Taxonomy (NCBI): domain Eukaryota; kingdom Metazoa; phylum Chordata; class Mammalia; order Rodentia; family Muridae; genus Apodemus; species Apodemus agrarius. The sequence goes on along the minus strand of OZ030018.1, from coordinate 28,310,791 downwards.
TGTTCTGGTCCAGTCTGTTTGGAGTTCTGAAGGCTTCCTGTATGTTCATGGGCATCTGTTTCTCTAGGTTAGGGAAGTTTTCTTCTACAATTTTGTTGAAGATATTTACTGAGCCTTTAATATGTAAATCCTTGCTCTCCTCTATACCTATAATCCTTAGGTTTGGTCTTTTCATTTTGTCCTGGAGTTCCTGCAAGTTTTTGGTTACCAGCTTTATGCATTTTGCATTTTCTTTGACCCTTGAGTCAATGTTTTCTATGGTATCTTCAGCACCTGAGGTTCTTTCTTCTATCTCTTGTATTCTGTTGTTGATACTTGCATCTATGACTCCTGAATTCCTTCCAAGGTTTTCTATCTCCAGAGATGTCTCACTTTGTGATTTCTTTATTGTTTCTACTTCCACTTTTAGATCCTGGATGGTTTTGTTCAGTTCCTTCTATTGATTGTTTGTATTTTCCTGTAATTCTTTAAGGGATTTTCATGTTTCTTCTTTAAGGGCTTCTACCTGTTGACCCATGATCTCCTGTATTTAAGGGATTTTTGTGTTTCCTCTTTAAGGACTTCAACCTGTTGATGGATGTTCTCCTGTATTTCTTTAAGGGAGTTACTTAAGTCTTTCTTAAAGCCCTCTATCAGCATCATGAGATACAATTTTAAATCCAACTCTTGCTTTTCTGGTGTGTTGGCATATCGGGGACATGCTGTGTTGGGAGAACTGGGTTCTGATGATGCTATGTGGTTTTGGTTTCTGTTGGTAGGGTTCTTGTGCTTGCCTTTCATCATTTGGGTATCTCTGGAGCTAGTTGGTATTGTCTCTGGCTGGACACAGCTCAAGTGAAAGCACTGCTAGGAGATCTCTCTCTTCTGGTGGGCTATGCACAGAAGGCAGTGGATTTTCCAGGCTCCCTGGTGCAAATGGTGGTGGGAAGGCTTCTGTCTTAGCTGCTCCACTGATCTTAGGCCCTGTGTGCTCCTAGCTGGTCCCCCCAGAAAGAAGATGGAGATCTCACTTCTGTTCTCAGAAGTGAAAACACTGCTGGGAGATCTTTCTCTCTCCTGGTGGGCTATCCACAGAAGGCTGTGGAGTTTCCCCTTCCCTTTAATTTCATTGAACCATTTTATGTTATCTTTAAAATCCTTGAATTCTATGATGAAGATGATCATTATTCTCTAAAATTCTATATCCTAGGGTTTTTCTAAGTTAGTGGTTCTCAACCTTCCTACTGCCCTGACCATTTAATGTAGTTTCTCATGTCTTGGTGACCCACAACAGTAAAATCATTTTGTTTTTACTTCATAAATGTTGTCTTACTATTATAATTTATAATGTAAATATATGATATGCAGGACCTCTAATATGTAACCGCCCTATGGGGTCATAATCCTCTGCTTGAAGACTATTGTTCTAATTCTTATTTGCAGCCAGGAAGACTTGGTTTTGAAAGGAGATACTCAACTGATCTTTTATTTATTTATTTATTTTTTTGTGAAATCTTTGTTAGTTCTTTGTCTGAAATGAGCAGAGCATGTTGGGGCAGAAGACAGCATGTATAAGTAGGTTAAACCTAAGGTTAGAAACAGTTTAGGTGGAATGAAGTTAGGTGGACAGAGGGGACATGGTTGATGTGCAAGATTTGCATTCTAGTCCAAGCTTAGTATGTGTGGATAGATCTATTTGACTGGGAAGGTTGGATGTGGTGTCCAAGGATCCTGTAGATAGACAGCATATAAGGTAGGTATGTCCTGGGATAAACCTAGAGGTTGAAAGTGGTAAAGGTAGAAGTCCCCAGCATAGGCTGAAACACTGGAAGTGGGAAGTGAGCACATCTGGTGGGTGTCTGACAGCAGTCCATTAGAAATAGCAGAAAATGAGATTTGCAGGAAGTACAATACTGCTCAGAGCAAGGAATAAAGTCAGAACTTGTTACTCTATCAAAGGAACAATATTGTATAGCTGGATCAAGATTTTCTGTTAGGTTTCAGTATAATTTTTGTAATATAAGCTACCATGAAATACAAAGAAGCAGTATTTTGACTAAGCATAAGTTGTGGATTACTTACAAAAGAATTTACTCTATTTCTTTATGTTGTCACTGGTTCTTAACCTGTAGGTCCTGACCCGTTAGGTTAGACCCTTTCACACGAGTTGCCTAAAAGCATCAGAAAACACAGATATTCACATTACAGTTCATAACATTAACCAAATTACAGTTGCAAAGTGCTAGGGACCACCAGTGGACAGGGCCTGAGAAGGGTAAATGTAGCAGGCAATGCAGAGAAAAACTCCACAGGCCAGCAGCAGTTTGAATTTTTTCTGAACCTCTGAGGATATTTATCTGTGTTTGCATTCTGGAGATAGATCTCAGAGGAGGAGGCTGCTTTCTCAGGGCACAGGATTTATTTTATTTCTTACAGCAGTGATTACATCATCTCCTGTTTGTGTTTCAAAGAATTTCTGGTACATAATTATTCAAGGAAAACAAAACTAATATTTTTTAATGATTATAGTCTAAATTCAGGGGTCACATATCCCGTGTCCATTAGAAAAAGGTTAGCTAAGTGGGATTGGGGTTGGGGGTAGAAGAGGGACTTTAAATCTCCTTCCTGTCAAAGTTTCTTGGTTATAGGTACTAGACAATTTGAAGTCTGGGGGAAAAAGTGAATCTTACACATAATTTCAATAAACAAAGCAAAAACCTTAACAAACTGAATTATAACTGATTTTAAGCCTTTTTAAAAATTTCTTACTTTCTTTGTTAAGTCTTGTGCATATCTGTCCATGTGCTCTTTGTATTCATTCCGCCATTGTATGTGAGGAGCGTGCTACCCTGTCTTCTCTACAAAGTTCCTCTCCCTACTGTTCTCATCAACTCCAATAAGATGCGGCTGGACTTCTAATGATTAACCTATGTTCTCTGATTCTTGGCTTCCCAGATTCTTTTATATATAATTTCTGTTTTAAACTTAGTCAGACTGATATTATCACTACAGAATAAGCAGGAAATGTCCCTAATTTTATTTGCGGGTTTCCTACAAGTCCACAGCCTTGGCCTCTGTCCCAGCCTTCAGGGTCAAGGTAAAAACATCCTCCATAATGATTTTATTAAGTTTATTTTTGACACAGGTAATATTTCCTGTTCTATCTATCTTCCCCAGACTATCCCAGAACACCAATGCCCTTATTATCAACATAGGGAAAAGGCAAATAGGGAAGACCAGAAACAATTGCCTAGACGAATTGGTCCAAAACCAGGATAGGTCAGACTCTCTTCTGAGAGCTGGAACTTTATCACCCAGTCTTATGGAACTAGAACTTTGTCATTCACTCTCATTAGCATGTTGGAAATGGCTCTCCCTTGGAAATAGCAACAAAAATAATTTTGTGGTTAGGGGTCACCACGACATGAGGAACTGTGTGTTAAAGGGTTACAGTATTAGGAAGGTTGAGAACCACTGTTCTAAGTAGAAAAATTATATTAGTTACAATCATATCCTACCACTTAAGATATTATGTATTAATTGTAAGAACTGGCTTCATAGTGGCCAAATACTAAATTCAGAAGCATGATCCAATTCAATATCCAAATTTCTGTGAAACAGTGGCTCACTTAACCGTTTGACCTTCAGCACTGAAATTTGAGCACCCAATCTTTGGAAATGGCATCTAATCCTTACCTGTTTTCTCTTTGAATCACCCATTTTCATGTGTAATTCTATATTTTTTTGTTTATTTATGTTAATGCATGTGTGAGGTCTGAAGACAGCTTGCTACAGTTGGTTCTCTCCTTTCACCATGTAATTGCTTTGAATAACTGGAGGCTTCCATGAGCCAGCGCAGGATTGTTTGTGCTGTGGTAATAAGCGAGCCTGGAACTATAAGGTTTAACATAATGCATGCCATCTTGCTTGTTCTGTATATTCAGGTCAGACCAGCAGAGGATTTTGCTTTTATCTGACTTTCAGACACGAGGCTGGTACACAGTGCAGCCACATCCTGGAAAACTGTCAATCACTGTGGCATCAGGAAAGATAGTTCATAAAGGTCTAACTCTGACAGTTATACGTTCTGGCCCTACAGGGACTTATGCTACTTTGATTCACAATTGCACAGATCAAAGCTAGTAATATGGACTTCACAAAAGGAAAAAGAAACCAAACAATAAATGTTGAGTAAGTGGCCAAAGATTAGATGCATTTCTGTGAATAGAACTAGACATTTCTACAGTACAATTATGCACAGTGCCAACTACCATTTTGAAAGTAAATATTATTGACTTATTGACGGAACAGATCATTTAATGTTGTCTTATACGACAATCATCACTAAAATGTAATTCTAGCAGGTCACTGTTCCTTGCTGTTCAGAGTGAAAGAAGCTTACTTAAGTGCCACCTCCTCACAGATCGCTTAGGTAACCTTTCTTTCCACTTTCAAAGCCTTCTTCTAATAGTAAGCTGCTGTTGGAAATGGCATTTCGAAAGACGAGGTGACGTCCTTACAAATACATTCTGCAAATTGGTCAGATACTGGCAACCTGCATAGGCGACTGAGGGACAGAGGCTGGGCAGAGGAAAAAGTACACAAAAGTATAAGTATCTCAAACTGAGAAGAAGGTCAGCCTTAGAAAAATATTTTCCAAGAGGGTTGATGGAGCTCAGCCATTTGAACTCAGCCATTCTAAAGACAGATAGGTATCCGGATAAAGTATGTTTTGTCTGAATTCTACAAAACATTTATCAAGTAGGATGTTTTTATCAAATTCCTTCCTCAAGGCTCTGAGACGTGAGAAAAACAGGTAAAGGAGGCTGAAAGACTAAAGAGCCAGATGTGATGGATGTCTTCAAGGAACCAACAACAGATCGACAAAATAGGGCTGAACATGTATAAGCTCACTGAGGCTATAACTGCACATAAAAGACCTGAATAAGTTAACCCAAGACAAAATCCAGGCTCTGAGAAGAGGAAGTGAGCACAAAATCCCACCCCTGACTAAGAAGTTATTATCAATTGATGTTTGCTTGTATACGGGGGGAAAAAATCTGTTTTTTTTTTCCCATTGTACTGAAACAAGCTGTATCAATCAAATTCCAAGGCAAGTCTTATGGCCAAAAATAGTTGACCAACATAAACAGAATCTGTAATTTTTGAGGGTGTATTTTTTTACTCTAGTATATTGTGTTTTATTGGTGTTTTGTTTATTTTGATTTTTCTGTTTTTGTTTTGTTTTGGGAGAGAGAGAGAGAGAGAGAGAGAGAGAGAGAGAGAGAGAGAACATGAAATGAAATGAAATTGGGTGGATAAAGAGATAAATAGGATTTGGTATGAGTTGAGGCAGTGATATAATATAGCCAAAGTATGTTATATGAAAACAAATTTAATAAAAATAAAAAATTTAAAATGCTGAATATAAACATTAAACTTAGGAACCTTAGGAAGCATGCCTGCCCACTGGGTCCCCTGAGGCATTCCCGGTCTCAGTGAGCTGAGCCCTGTCCTCTGCATCCCATTTTTGAGCCACAACTCTGCCTGCATTCTTGCAGGTCTGTGGGCAATCAAATATCTAAAGACCAGCATAAAAACACAATCAATAAGAACCAATATGGTAGCCGGGCGTGGTGGTGCATGCCTGTAATCCCAGCACTTGGGAGGCAGAGGCAGGCGGATTTCTGAGTTCGAGGCCAGCCTGGTCTACAGAGTGAGTTCCAGGATACCCAGGGCTACACAGAGAAACCCTGTCTCAAAAAAAAAAAAAAAAAAAAACCAAAAAAACAAAAACAAAAAAAAAACCAAAAAAACAAAAACAAAAACAAAAAAACAAAAAAACAAAAACAAAAACAAAAACCAAAAAAACAAAAAAAACAAACCAACCAACCAAACAAACAAAGAACCAATATGGCACCACCATGGCTGAGCTATCTTACTAAAGCAAGCCCTGGAAATCCTAACACAGCTGAATCACAAGAAGATGACCTTAAATCCAACCTTATGAAGAAAGAATATTAAAGCCTCAAGGGACAAAGGCAAAGCAACATATCAAAGCACACCTATTAGAATGACACCTGTCTTCTCAACAGACTTTAAAAGCCACAAGGGCATGGACAGATGACTTGGAGACCAGAGATATCAGCCCAGACTACTATACCCAGCAAAACTTTCAATAACCATAGATGGAGAAAGCAAGATATTTTATGTTAAAACCAAATTTAAGCAGTATATATCTACAAATCCAGCCCAACCCAAGATACTAGAAGGAAATTCCAACTCAAAGAGGTTAACTACTCCCCCCAAAAAAACACAGCAAGTAAAGAAAGTCACTCCAGAAAATCCAAAAGAAGGGAAATACCCCCACACACTCTACTACTACTATTACTATTACTACTGTTGTTACTACTACTACTACTACTACTACTACTACTACTACTATCACCACCACCACCAATATCATAATAATAGGAATTAACAATCATTAGTCTTTAATATATTTCAATATCAATGAACTCAATTCCCAATAAAAAGATATAGACTATCAGAATGGATGAAAAAACAGAATCCATTATCATGCTGCATGCAGGAAACACATCTCTGTGGCAAGCATGTTAGGGTCTATCTGTGGTTCTGCATCCTCCATTTCCTGCCTCTCAGAGTGTCCAGGTGCCACTTCACATAGGGCTGGAAAAATGAAGAAGAGTCAGAAAGAATTAAGCAGATTCTGGAAGAATCCAGCACAGTCCAGGATCCTCTGAATTCAGAGGGAAAAATCCTCGAAGAGGACATCTCATCTATGCTCCAAATGCAACAGCACACACATTTGTAAAAAAAAAATTAGTAAAACTTAAATCATCTACTAAATCCCACACATCAAATGTGGGATATCCCACTCTTACCAATGAACAGGTCATCCAGACAGAAACTAAACAGAAAAATAATGAAACTAACAGATGTTATGACTCAAAGAAACCTGACAGAACATTTCATCCAAACACAAAAGAATATACCTCCTTCTCAGCACTTCACAGCAAGTCCCAACAGATACAAGAAAATTTAAATAACCCCCTGTATTCATCAAACCACCATGGAATAAAACTGGACTTCAACAAGAGAAACAACAGAACCCGTAACAATTCATAGAAACTGAATAACTCTTATGACCACTTTGTCAGGGAAAAAAATCAAAGAAAGAAATTAAAGAATGTCTAGAATTCAATGAAAATAAATATGCAATATACCCAAACTTAAGGAACACAATGAAAACAGTGCTAAGAGGAGAATTCACAGCACTAAGTTCCTTCATTTTAAAAAAAAAAAAAAGGAGAGATCTCATATTAACAACTTAACAGCACACCTGAAAGCTCTAGAATAAAAAGTAGCAAACACAACCAAGAGGAATAGATGGCAGGAAATAATTAAATTTAGGGCTGAAATCAATAAAATAGAGACAAATAGAATGATACAACAAATCAACAGAACTAAGAGCTGGTTCTTTGAGAAAAATTAACAAAATCAACAAACCCTTAGCCAAACTAACTAAAAGGCAGAGAAAGAATATCCAAACTAATAAAATCAGAAATTAAAAGGGTGACATAAAAACAGATACTAAGGAAATCCAAAGAATCATTAATTCTTACTTCAAAAACTTGTATGCCACAAAATTGGGAAATCTAAACTAAATGGATTGTTTTTTTGAAAGACACCATTTACCAAGCTAAATTAAGATCAGGTAAACAATCTAAATAGACCTATAGCCCCTAATGAAATAGAAGCAGAAATTTAGTCTCCCAACCACAAAAGACACAGGGTCAAAATGTTTAAGTGCAGAATTCTACAAGACATTTAAAAAAGAGTTAATGTCAATAATTCTCAAATTATTCCACAAAATGGAAACAAAAGAAGTATTTCCAAATTTATTTTATGAAGCCATTTCTTGATTGAGTCTTTGATTTGACTGTTGTGTCTTATACTGTAAAAGAACTTCTGAAGGTATCTCTATCCCTGATTTGAAATTATACTACAGAGCAATAATAATAATAAACCACATGGTACTGGCATAAAAACCGTCATGTTGACCAATCAAATCAAATTGAAAAGCATGTAAACCTACACAGCTATGGACAATTGATTTTTGACAAAGAAGCCAAAATTATATAATGGGAAAAATCATCTTCCATAAATGATGCTGGTCGCCGGGCAGTGGTGGCACATGCCTTTAATCCCAGCACTTGGGAAGCAGAGGCACGCAGATTTCTGAGTTCGAGGCCAGCCTGGTCTACAGAGTGAGTTCCAGGAGAGCCAGGGCTACACAGAGAAACCCTTTCTCAAAAACAACAACAACAACACCAACAACAACTACAAAAACAAAACATAAATGATGCTGGTCTAACTGCAGGTTTGCATGTAGAAGAGCACAAATAGATCCATCTGCACAGTCCTCAAGTCCAAGTAGATCAGAGACCCCAACATAAAACAGTGAACACTAAAAGAAGAGAAGGTACTACAGGGACAGTTGCTCAACTATGTCCTTAGCAGCAGAAACATTCTAGATGTCTCTCAACCAAGAAAGAGATGGATTTTTAAAATGTGGTACATTTACACAATAGAGTATTGCTCAGCCATTAAAAATAATGACTTCTTTTGATCAGATCGATCGATCTAAGACAGCAACTGTGCAACATGGAACCAGAAACCACCTCTACCACTAATTCCACACCTGCAGAAGAAGAAAGCAGAGTCTAATCAGGAGGTTGCTAACTAAGCCAGAGCACTCTATTAAACACCCTCTACAGAACAGGTGGGCACTCTGGTTTCATTCAAAATGATAAAAGCAAAACTTGGCAAGTAAACCTTCAACTGATCTCTAATTGATGCTGTTTAAGACTTTGGGGCTCTATATAACCATATCTAGTTGTCTAGTAATTTGTTGGGGGCATGGGGGTTGTTTTGAGACAGGGTTTCTCTGTATAGACCTGGCTGTCCTGGAACTCACTTTGTAGACCAGACTGGCCTCAAACTCAGAAATCCACCTGCCCCTGCCTTCTTGCTGGTGTGAGAGTCTGAATACAGCTTTGTAGTAACCTTATGTTTCCAGTCACAGAATTGTCCTTGCTGTCCACTGCTGATTACTGCTAGATTTTAATTTATTTGCTTCCCTCCTTGATAACATTAGTGATTCTAATTTCAGCTTTTCATTCATTTGCTTTTGACTTTTTTCTTCACGTAACATTGGTGAAGGATCCAGGAATATGACAGAAAGATGGAATAAACACTAAATTTGTACATTCTTTGGTAACTCTTTTTTTTGTAACTACAAAGCCTTGCTACAAATTTATGCATTTCATTCAAATCAGTGATCTATGTGTATGTATAAAGCTGTAAATAGAATACTAAATTGTGTTTAAGAAACAATAGAATGGCATCATGAAACTTGCAAGCAAATGGATGGAACTAGAAAACATCATCCTGAGTGAGGTTGCCCATGGCCAGAAAGACAAACATGGTATGTGCTCACTTATAAGTGGGTATAGTCATAAAGTACAGGATAACCATGCTACAATCTACAGACCCAAAGAAGCTACGTAACAAGGGTGTCTGAAAAAGGAACTAGATTGGAGGGAGGATAGTGGGGGAAGGAGGAAACAAGAGGGATGGGGTAGGCCAGGGGATGGAGGGAGCATGTACTGGGAGAGACAACCAGGTTAGATGGGGCCATCTCTGGAATGAGCTAGAAATCTAGGACAATGAAAACTCCCAGAAATATATCAGGGTGACCTTAGCAAAGACTCCTATCAATGGAGGATATGGAGCCAAATTCGGCCATCTCCTGTAACCATATAAACCTTCATTGGAGGGACTGGGACACCAATCCAGTCATACAACCTAAGACCCACAATTTGGCCCTCCTATAAGATGCACAGGGCTAAAGACTGAGCAGAATTTAAAGAAAGGGCCAACTAATGACTGGCCTATCTTGAAAGGGAGTCCAGCTCTGACACTATTAATGATATTCTACTATACTTGCAGACAGGAATCTAGCATATCTGTCATCAGAGAGACATCAGATGGACAAAGATGCAGAGACCCACAGCCAAAACTTAACAAGTACTTGGGGAATCCTGTGGAAGATGTAGAGGAAGGATTAGAGCCAGAGAGGTCAAAGACATCACAAGCAAACCTACAGAATCAACTACCATGGGCCCATAGGGGTTCAGAACTAAACAGAATTCTTATCTGGGGAACACTGAATGGCTGAGAAGCACCTAAGAAAATGTTCAACATCCTTAATCATCAAGGAAGTGCAAATCAAAACACCCTTGAGATTCCACTGCACATCAGATATTTTGGCTAAGATCAAAAACTCAGGTGAAAGCAGATGCTGGCAAGGATGTGGAAAAAGAAGAACACTCCTCCATTGCTGGTGGGATTGCAAGCTGGTAAAACCCCTCTGCAAGCCAGTTTGGCAGTACATCAGAAAATTGGATATAGTATTACCAAAAGATCCAGCTATACCACTACTGGGCATATACCCAGAAGATGCTCCAACACTTATTTTATACAGATTCTTATATTTTATTCTCATAACACATTGGAATACCACTATCATTATCTGAATTCACAAACAAGGCCATTGATACAACGTCTGAGAGCAAACGAGATGGCACAATAATTAAGAGCAATTGTTTTTCTTACTGAGGACAGATTTCAATTCCCAGCACCCACATGGTGGCTCACGAACATCTGTAACTCCAGTTGTACTGCATCTGAGGCCTTCTTCCAACTCCCAAGGTAGCAGGCACTTACACAGGGCTTATATACACACGCAAGCAAACATTCATACACATAAAAATAAAATAAATCTAAAAAATTTAAAGGCAAAGCCTGGCGCCAAAACTTTTGAACATACTATTTAAAGAATACTGTCTTTGGAAACAAACAAGCCAAACAAAGAAAATCCTGAACTGGGAATCTCATGCTTCCATTTAATAAAAGTAGCAGCTATGTTTGATGAGTTGTTGAAGTTCTGTAAGCATTGATTTCATCATTGCTAAACTCAAGAACATACCAAGGAATTGAAATTATCTAGCTCACTGTGTTTTTCCTAGTAACTATCTGGACATTAACAAATATTATAATTTATGATGTCGTTATTTTCACTAGATACAGAAGAAAGCATCTAGCATAATTTCAGGAGTATAGAAAACACTTAATAAAGACATCTCATGTGTATCTTCAAAAGTCTTCATAACCTAAATTGATTGGGGACTACTTCTTATGTGAATAGAATCCCATTGGGATGGAATCCCATGGGAGTTTGAGCATGTGTCTGTGAATGACCTTGGTATGAAAACCCAGGCGCTCCTTTTAATCCCATTTCTAAATTTAACTGTGTCACAGTGTCGTATTCTTCTTCTTATGCCAGAGAGTCTGGTGTTCACTTAACATACACTGGGAACATTTTCAGTGGATCAGCTTTCAAATCCTGGCAGAGAAACCATTTCAATGACTATTCATACTTCCTCTGGAGTAGAATTTAATAAAAGATCTGTGGATTGAGAGGGGGGAACAGGGTGCCAGGATATGAAAGATTTGTGACAGCTCTGATATATTTCTTTCCTCATTTCAATAGCAAAAATCACAAAGCTCTTTTAAATTACTGAGAAAATTGCAACTGAATTGTTAGCAGTCTTTAAATCCAAGCACCATCAATGCATGTTAAAAATGAATATAGCACTAAAATGTGTTTGAGATCCAGTCCTTGAAGCAAGAGTTATGTGAGTACTGATGAAACCTTTTGTACTGTCTAGTTATGGACATCTGTCTATAAAACTCAACCTCGGGTAAACACTGCAAGCTTAGGTCAATTTAATTGACTTTTATATACATCATTATTCTGTTATGTTTATCAAAAGCAGAATTTTCCAATTAAAAGCTGTGCCACAGATAGAGAAATCAGAGACTAATTACTAGTTTTTTTTCATCTAATGCTGCTCAAGAACAATGCTCTTCAAAACTCCAAAGTCTCAGGTTATGGAATAGATCTGTTGACAAATTAGCTCAACAAATTCAAGAGGCTTGGATAAAGATGCTGCAATACTCATATTTCTAAAATGGTTTTTAGAAATGTAAGGTATAAGTTACAAAAATTGAGCAAAGGTAAACCTGGTCTTTTTCTGTTATCCCACAAAGTCAAGAAGGAACTTGCTCCAAATATCACTGTGCACTCAGGAAGAATTTGGGCTAAGAATTGTCATAAACACCAGTTTGAAAATAATTGAAAGTATGCGAGAGCTTGATTAGTTTTAACAAAAATTAGCAATGTATGTTAAATTTGGTTTAATATTCATGATATGTTTTGTTATATTAAAATGGACTGTAACATTTACTAATCACATTTAATACATTTATGGATGATAACTTACCTGGAGTTGAAAATTCTCTTTCGTATTTGGGAACTTTAGAATGTCCCATTTAGTGTTATCTCATTAATTAATATGGGGAAAGGCAAAGCATAAATCAAACAATTATTGATAATAAGCACTTTGGTTTTACAAATCTTACACTGGCTGGTAAAAGAACAATGCTTTAGTTCTTAGTATTGCTAGAAAATTGAAACTTTGTTTCACTGTGCAAGAGAAATTGGTTGAGACAATAAATAAAATGAAAGCGTTGTCTTCTCCAAATGCTACTTAAGAATGAAAACAAAAACAAAAACAAAACAAAACAAAATCCCCCTCTCTTTCCTACTTCCTGTATAAAACATTCTAGGTGACCGATCAATAGAGAAACTGGGTTTACCACCATATGCTAAATCCCAACTACATGGCTTGATAATGAACTGATATCAGTGCACAGTAAGCCTCTTTTTTGCTTTTTTTTGTTTTTTTTTAATAAAGTAGGAAATGAACTGTGGTCAGGGATCCGATTCGTCATCTCTGAGGAATCTTGGTAGCAAACCAACTGCCAGTTGCTCCCACCCTGAGATTAAGCACTGTATGTTGGTAGAAGTGTGCAATGGACCCAAGGATGGAATGCTAGGATGGACAACAGGGTTGTACTATACTCTTCTTGATGCCCTGTACCCTAAACAGAGCCTTTTGGTAAGACGTATGATTGATCAATGATGAATCTCATAAATTGCAGTTCCTCCGAATACCTTTGAAGTTTTCTGCATCACCCAGGAAGAAATATGTTAATAATCTTGCTAATTGGGGCTGTGGAAATATAAACAAGTAATCAAGGGCTTATTGTGGTAAATCATTTCTCAGTTATAGCATAATGTACTAAAAGTGACTTTTCATTAATAGTGATTTATAAAATAATGTGCTGCATTCTAAAAATCATTTGTGAAAAGATAAAGTAGAGGTGTCTTTACGATTAGTTCTTGGCTTCTGCTCATTAAAAGATTAGAGGTTTTGTGTGTCACTGTTAAATTAATATAAGGTTCTTCCTTCCTCTGCAATTCATGAGCACCAAGCATTTTTTTTTTTTTTGGTGGTCCCAGTTTGGTCGTCTTCTTTATTCAGGAGGAAATACTCTGACATACGCTCTTTGACAGGAAGAATCCACAAGAATTCCCTGAGAGGACATTCATATGCAGCATGTGTTAGGTTTTTTATTTTTATTTGGCAACTTCTGACTCAACTAATTATGTTATCACTCAATGTAAACTTTAAAAAAGAAAGTGCTCAGTTAAGAAAGAAACAAAATAAATCCCTAAATCCTTAAGGTTTTTCCCATGACTTCACAGATATTCTTGCTATCTTTACACAGAACAAAATAATGTTTTATTTTTATACACTGGCATCACTTTCACCTTCTCTCTCTCTTTCCCTTTATCTCCTTCATATTGAATTTTTCCTAACTTATCAATACACATTACCTTACACACACACACACACACACACACACACACACACACACAAATATGTGGAATAATGACATAAAGATAAAATTACATTTGTATTTTTCATAGATTCTTATCTTCCCTGTCTCTCTTCTTCCCAGACTTCCATCATTTATATGTCTATGACTCTGGAATGACTTCCTTTTCTTCTGTAACACGTAGTCTTTACTAATCTAAGCAGAATGTGTTGTTCCTTTCTCAATTGCTACTGTTCCTAGAGACTTACATGTTATCAGTTTTCCATCAAGTCTATCGACAGCGTTAAGTTTTTCATGTCTTTCTCAGGTAAAAATTGAATGGCCAGTTTTAACATGCATTGAAAAATGTGGCAATGAGCACAAGCTTCCAGGATATGTTTATAAATCTCTACAGTACACGTGAGTGCAAGGAGCACCACTGTAAGTGTGGGGGTTATTCTTCATTGTCAACTTGACTACAACTGGAATTTACTCAAAGCTCCCAAATGGCTGGGTGCACCTCTGAGGGACTGTCTGCTTAACTGCATCATTGGAAGTACACTTTTAATCCAGATCCTTTAAGGTGAGGGAGGAGAGATCCACCTCTAATTTGGACCATACTTTCTGCTAGAAGCCTATAAAGACATGGAAGAAGGAAGCTTCTTTTACCTGCTTCCTCCCTCCTTCACTAGGAAGTATTTTCCTTCATTCGCATTGGAGCCTACTTCTTTGGGGTTCTAATGACCAGCTAAGACATCTAGCCTCATGGACTGAACCATTAGTGGATTCTTGGACCTTCTATACATAGGTATTAATTTTTTGAATTATCGGGATCACAGCCATAAATCATTATAATCAATCCCATGTATAGAATATATTCAAATGAACATATACATAATCATTCTCTAAGTTCTGTAACTCTAGACAACTCTGACTAATATACATCAATTAAAAAAAAACCTAATTGCTCTTAAGCTGAACTATAAAATGTCTTCCTTGTTTATAGATCAAGAATATGAATAAAGAGGGTAGCACAGGCCTGGTGAAGTGTGATTAGTGATGTTGACACACTTTCCCCCTTCATATAATTTGTAATTTTTAAAAGATCTAAGGTGTCAGAGGATTCCTGAAGAGGATGTTGGATACCCTGGAACTGGAGTTATGCATTTCTGTGTGTGTGTGTGTGTGTGTTGAGAACTGAACTTGGGTTCTCAGTAAAAGCAATTTTGTTCTTAACCATTGGGCCTTCTCCCAATCTCCCACTCCCACTTCCTGTCCCTCTATCTTCCTCTTCATTGGAAACAAATCTATCTGGAGTTATTTTACTGACTCTGTTTGATTTTAGGCTACAGTTTCTGCCCCGTGTTTGGGTTCCTTCCAATCTATGTCAACGAATTTGGCCTCTCTCACTACTGTGGAGTTAATTTCATTTATTTGGCCTTCAATTAATCAGGGATAGTCAGTCATAGATATCTGAAAGCTGGCACATGATTCTCATGACCTAGTACTATTGTATTATATTATCCCAGACTAAATGAGCTATTCTAAAAGTACATAACAATTTTAAAGATATTTGATGGCTTCCTTTTAAAAATGTGAGAGCAAAGAGGTTAGTCCCCTGTGCCCTTCATCCTTCCCAATACCAATTTACTTAGTTTTCCAAAATATAAAGGTAAGAGGGTACCCAATTATTCTGGTTTAAGCTCACAGTCCTTATTAGTGCTGTGGATTCTCTCTTGCCTCCTAAGGGAAAGCAGTTTAATAATTAAAAAGTTGGTACCATAATCCACCCAGATGGTCAAAGAATGAAAATTAGGACTCTTCTTCATGAAATAGATGATCTGAATTCATCACTGGTTCTTAAAGAAGAATTAATATTTTCATCCTTTTGTGGGAAAATTCAAGTGAGAATAGATAGAAAAAAGGCAGGTGTGAAAAATGAGGATTAGGAGATGTTATTTAGATGTTTGGTTTTCTACATATTCGCAGTGTATTAGAACTCTAGTATTAAAATAAAGAATAAGCTTGGGTTTAGGAAAATATTCTCTTAACCCCAGGGAGAAATTTCTAATAGCCACATAGCAAATGATAGGGAGTTATTTTCCTCCCTCCCTTCCTCTCTCTGCCCGTCCCTCCCTCCCTCCCTCCTTCCCTCCCTCCCTTCCTTCCTATCTTTCTTCCCTCCTTCCTCTGTTTCCCTTTCTTCTTTTCCATCCTTCGTTTTTGTTTGTTTTCTTGTTCATTTCTTCTTCTTTTCTCTTGCCTCCCTTTTCTTCTACATTTATTGAAAATCTGAGCTTGGCCAAGCATTAGGAATACAGCAATAAAAGTGACTTATATCAAATACCACAGAAGGCAATTGTAGTATATATGTGATCTACTCTAGTGTTTGGCAGATCGGTTTTTTTATTAGAATATTAAAATAAGTTTATATATAAATTTGGAAATGATTTTGAACTTTTAGCTAAGGGAAAATTGCGTCTCCTTGAGGTTTCATAGGTCAGACAGCTAACAATATTCTACTATAAAAAGTAGTAAATAAGAATGAAAAGAGTGTGAAGAGGGGAAGAATTATGTTGATGATAAAGACAGAATCATCCGTACCCAGGGAAGACATTTATTATTAAGCTATTAGAAAAGTCTTAGACTTTTAGTCTAAGAAAAATGGGAAGCTACTAGAGGGTCTTAAGAAATTATTGTATTGATTTTATTTTTCTATTTTTAACATCATTGGGAGCTAGAATGAACCCAAGACAGGATAGATTGAATGAATGATGGAATTAAGAGACAGCTATTGCAGTATTCTGGATAAAGCCACAGTGGTAGAAATGAGAGCTGAATAGTTGGCAGCAGAATTGGAGATAAACTAAAGAACAGTTGAGAGATAAAACTGTTAACTAGTCATTTCCTGTTATTATGACAAAATACCTACCTAAAGCAAAGGCTTGAAATGAAGTGTGAGGAACTCTGCTGTAGGTCTAAATAAAGCGGCACTAAAGATCACACCCGAGGGCCCTTGCCAGAGCAAAGGTGTTCATCTCATGTCAGCCAGAAGGCAGAAAGGGTCAAAGGAATTGGCCTGTGATAAAGATACATATTTCAAGGGCTTGGAATAAAGACTACTTGGTTATTCTGCACAAGATCCTGAACTTGTATCCTTTGCACCTAAGGGTTAAACCTCTTTGCCATGACCACACAGATACATACTGAGCTGGGTATTGGAGGTGATGCTTGTTGATAGTCAATATTAACCATAACAATACAGAATAAATTATCAAATCATGATTGAAATTATTCCCTCCTTCAATTTGTTTATGTCAGATATCTTGCTATTGTTACCCATACCATATGAATTTAAAACTACAATCTGGCTTGTCTATTTCATGATTCCTTAATACTCTGTAGTGTAGAAGTAGAGTGAACTCAGAACTACTGAATTTTGATGGTTCTTTGTAAAGGGTAGATGTATTAATGTCTCTAGTGATATGATAAAATATCACCAAAAAAACCAATTTGAGCATTAAAGGGCTTATTTTATCTTACAGCTTGTATTCCATCATTAAGGGACGTCAGGGCAGAAAAATCAAAACAGGAATTTAGATCAGGAACTGATGCAGAGGCCATGTAAGAGATGCGTACTGGCTTTTTTCTGCTGGCTTGCTCACACTCCTTTGTCATAGAACCCAGGACATCCAGGCCCTGTCATCATATCCCACCATGATCTGGGCCTGGCCAAATCAATCATCAATTAAGACATGTCTAACGGGCTTGCCCACCAGCTGATTTGGCTGGATGTTTTCATGATTGAGGTTTCTTCTTCCAAAATATCCCTAGCTCGAAGTAAATGAACAGAAATCTAGGTCTAGCCCTGCACAGCCTACTGCATATGTATATGTATATGTATATGCATATGTATATCACATGTACAAGCACATGTACATATACATCATACAAATTGATCCTAGCCCTTCTTGACATTTTATTCTTTTAAAAGTATCTTTCAAATAACACAAACCTTTATGAAGTTACATGTAGTAGTTGGCTTATTTATTCATTGTACTTTGGGTTTAGTTTTCTTAAGTTTTGGATATTTTTGTTGCTTACCCATACCCTAATCTTTCATTTCAGACATTACTACAGCTTTCACCTCTATAAATATGACATGTTTTTTTTCTTCAATATTTCTACTTAACTTTTGAGACATATGGAATTCAGGTATACCAACTGCCTTGCTGTCCTTGATTCTCCTAATTCTTAACACCTGTGTCAGTTTTAAGTCAGTTTTGATTGATAGCCTCCTCGATTGTGTCTTCTTGCTTCACAGCATGATTGAGTACTAGACCTCATGGATTTTCCTGGTTGAGTGACTATTTTCATATTTCCATAAACACTTCTAACTTGTATGCACTTAACTTACACAGAGAAGGATAGGTTAGGGTTTTAAAGTAGTAACGTTTTACGTAGTTCCAGGAAATTAGCTATCTAAGCCTAACTATAGCTGAAAAGACTATGTAGAGAAAAGACTTTTCTAAGAATGATACCCTATGTTATATAAACTATGGCTTTTCCTATCTAGCCATAAAGAATGGGTACTTTTTATTAGTTCTGTATAAATATTTAAAAAAAACTTCCTGTAATTATTTTAGGATGGCTTTTTCAGAGGCCATGGCAGTTTCTTCAAACGCACACATTTAGCAATATTACGATGAACACTCAGCAGGGAACTTTGGCATATCCAAGAGTCTTTCTCTGAGTAGTTATCTTCTCTGTGGTATTGTGTTATGAACTCTCGGCTGTCTGTTCTGCACTCCAGCTTCCATCTCATGAAGCATCTTCCAGATCATGTTCTCTGAGCTGTGACCCCAATGTTGACAGGGCTTCCTTAATTTCCTTTCCATTTATCTGGGATAACCTTCTTTGCAGGACACCCGGTGCCTATTGTTTCATGCATGACATTAAGTCCTCCCATCTCAGCTGGAAATTAACTCTTAGCTGCATAATCAAGATAGCCTTTAGGAAGATTTAGGAACTAAACACAATTATATAGAAAATCAGCATAAGGGCACATGTCTGTAATCCGATATTTGGAAGATTGAGGACACAGGATCAGTTCAAATTCAAAACCAGCCTCAGCTATAGAGGTACTATTTCAAAACAAAACAAAATTCTGTTTGAATATTGAATAGACTTCTTACTACTGACACACACACATATATATGGCCACATATATGTTTATATTAAAATTATATAATTAAAATATATCCTCCTGCTCTGGGCAAGTATTTATTTTAATGAATGAGAAATGTCCAATCATGTGGACAAAGAAATGTAAGGAAAAATACAAACTTGAACACTGCAGAAATGTCTGTCATGTAATAAGTACTGATAACTTCAGAACTGTATGCACCTCCCTTCCATCATCCAGAATCCCTTTATATTAGAACTATTTTTAGATCTTAAAGACTTTTTTTTTCCTACTTCATTCCACTGTGGAAGTTTTGAGCTGATTCTGTCAAACAACTTTTTTATTTTAGATCAAAAGCACAACGTATCTAATAGAATATTGAGTTAGACCGAGTAATAAACCTTGTGAAATAATTCAATTTTTTAGTTAATGCTACCTTCCCAAATGAGAGTTAATTTACTGCATATTTGTGAATAGAGGTATGCAGAAATACCTGCAAGATTACTTATCTCTGACAAGTTTTCAACACAAGTTTTGTTATAGGTAAGCTTACATTCACATTATTAATTTTATGTAAAAGCAATCTTTCCAGAAAAAGAATACCTTTAGCTTTCAATATGAATCACCGCATCCTAAATTTCAAAATATGCTCTTTAAAAAGTAAACTAGTGATTAACATGTCCTAATACAAATCGTGTAAAATAGGAAGCATCTAGCTATAATGAAAAATATATAGAAGGCTTAATTCTTACTTTTAAAAAATCAGTTTTAAGCTGCTCATTGGCTTAAACAATTCACTGTTACAAAAATTTGTATCTTGTAGCAAAACTTATGTGTTACATAGATAAAATGGGGAGTTCTTATTGAAACTCTTTGCAGAATCAATAATCTGGGAAATATGATCTCAAGTGTCAAAAATTAATTCTTACAACCTAGGACATTTATCTATTATTCTCTATATTTCATTTACGTCTGTGTTTTAAACATTTTAGCATGTAGCCTAGAGACAGTCACTTTTCTTCATTTTTTTTTCACCCACTGAAGATCAAGTTATCGGCAAAGTACAAAATGGTAATTAAAAATTTCTAGTTCAGTGCCAGGAACACATTGTTCTTTTAATGAATCAGATTATCTCAACTTTGTAAGGATTAATTAGGTACTTGTAGCAGTTCCTTTAAATTTCTCTGAACATTCTGCCACCAGATAACTAAGTGGCAGCCTTATAAACCCAAAGAGTTAATAGAAGCTCAGAAAATCCATTACACTTAATTCCACCAGAAGAGACAGGAAGTTTTGATTAACTACAGCATTAAAATATTATTATAGTTTTTCATTTAAACATTAGCAACAGATTGAGTAAGGGCTGAATATCATTGAGGGGAAATAGATAGCAAGTACTATACATTTTTCTTCTAGTAAAAGAGAAAGACAAATATAATATTTGTAACATATGATTATAATTTCTCTACAAAATCAGTAAACATTGAGATTTTAACAGAGGTGAAAGTATAGTTAAAAGACATTTTGCAGTAACTTTTACTTAGAGAAAGGTTTTCAAGAGAATACAGAGTTCTCATATGCCTTTTATCCAACTTATGCTAGCAATTGCTACATGCAATTCTAACAAAATAAAGAACCTAACATTTGTATATAACACTGACATTACTCTGTCCTCTGAAAATGTATGTTTTCTGTGCATACTCATGGTGGGTTTTAAGTGTAGTGGACAGGAATTTCACAGAATCTCCATTAATTTACCTTTGCATATTATCACATGTCTAGAAGTTACATACAGGAATGAGTATCTCAGAAAATGCACATCTTCATCACATCATAGAAAGGCCGTATAAACGCCAAGTATGATGCTGTTATAACCTTGATTGGCTAATGTATATTCCAAAAGATTTCTCCACGGTTCCTCTTTCCAAATTCTATTATTTGAAAGTATGTAACTAAGTCTAGCCCATATTTAAGCAGAAGAAATTAAACCACACTCCCTGGAGGAAGGAGAGTATAAATTATTTGGAAATTTTTAAGAAAGTAAGATTTTCCCCTTTATCTCCTGTTTTATTTAACCAGTCATTTTCATAAGGATGTGTATGTAGGCTTGCATTTTTCAAAATCTTCTTTAGAAAGTGTACCTAAATACCTTAACCTCCCTTCTAGTCCACCACCCTCCAGGGGGAGTGGAAAAGCGATCTTAATGGGGTAAGGGAGGATGTGGACATGTTTAGGAAGAGTTCTTTGGGATGGATCCAATCTGCGTTGTTAGAATATCAGCAGTTCAGTTCACAGGTATCAGCAGCACTACCTTGATGTAATCACAAACACCATTCATGAATCAGCAATGGCAGAAGAAATAATCCAGAAGAAACTGCAAGGCTTTGTCAATCAGCCCAAATCCGTAGAAGCCACAAGAAGCTGCTGGACCACCATCAGATGTTCTTCGGTGTGTTTCTCATGACAAATGATGACCAACAAAGGATGGCAAGGCGAACCACACAACACGATCCACTGACTGTTGTGCTACATTTATACCCTTTCCAAACATCAAGTGTTCTCTCAAGCATCTACTTTAGCAAAACATCACATTCCCCCTTTCCAGGCAACTTCCGGAAGAAAACCATGTGTTTGACATCTTTCCACACATCTGCTTCAGCAAAATCATCCTTCCATGAGACAGTTTCAAAAAAAAAATCAGATGACACAACTTGCTTTCCAAAGAAATCAGAAATTTCTACTTCAAGGATGTGCTTATAAATATTTTATAAGTGTTGCCTACTTGGTTGCTTTCATCATAGAGGGCATGTATGCGTTAGCATATGTCCCAATATACATGTTAAAAAATTAGTGGCTATGTAGTGGCTCAGCAGTTAAGATTACATATTACTCTTGCAGAGGACTTAAGGTAGGTCCCCAGTACCCATGACCGCAGCTCACAACTTCCTATAACTCCAGTGCCAGGGAATCTGATGCTCTCTTTTGGCCTCTGTGAGTACCTGGATATGTAACCATGCATTCATGCAGAAACATACACATACATACACATAAGTTTTAAAACTTTGACCCTTGAGAGGGAAATTCTACTGCCATTTTCTTAAACTAGTTTAATTTCTAACTTCATTCTAAAAATGTCTCCCTATTCCCCTGGACAAATAGAGTTTCAACCCTTATCAAAGAAGCTTATTTTTGGCAGTCGATGGAAACCTACAACTGGTCAGAATGTAGAAGACAACAAACTGTGGCATACCCAAGTCCAACTGAGGCTTCAATGCAACCCCTGCACTCAGTACTACAGGAACATCACAGATAGGTGGACAGAAAGGTTATAGCAGCCAGAGGACCAGGACATCTGCCATGGGTAGTATTTTCTATATAAAAATAGTCGCTTAAAAATCCAAATGACAATGCCAATCAGATAGAGTAAATCTCACAGGGCCCACCCTTAGGTACTTAACTACAGACACTAGCTCCTCAGAGAGGGATATTATAGCCTTTTCTAGGGATAGGTACCCTGATGGTCATTCAATCCCAAGTGGCTTACCTAAGTGTATATACATACAAGCAACGACAAATGGACTCAGCAGGTTACCTGTATGTGTGTGTGTGTGTGTGTGTGTGTGTGTGTGTGTGTGTGTTCATACAATAATAAAGAAGCTATAAATCTGAGAAGAAGTTGGGGCATTGGAGGGGTTTGATGGTAGAATGGTTCAGAATGACTTAAATATAGTACTCGGATATGAAATTCTCCATAAATTAAGTTAAAAATAGAAACATTTTGTTTCTTATAAAAACAAACAAAACCAAATCAACCAACCAAAACAAACAAAAACAAACAAGCAAACATGCACACACACACACACACACACACACACACACACACACAGAGAGAGAGAGAGAGAGAGAGAGAGAGAGAGAGAGAGAGAGAGAGAATCTTAAACCTAGGTTTATCCTATGCCTATTTTTTCCCTGACCTCAGAATCAGCTATTTTCTTTCACTAAAAACGATGTTTAGAAACAAAGACTTAATGTCTTGTTTCCCTTTCTATTGATGTGAGGAGACAGCATGATCACAGCAACTTCTAAAAAGCATTTAATTGGACACTGGCTTAGAGTTTGAGACGGTAAGTCCATGACCACCGTGGCGAGGAGCATCTCAGAAGGCAGGCAAGCCTGGTACTGAAGCAGTAGCTGAGATGTGTGTCTGATTCATAGGCATATGATGGGCAAGAAGAGGGAGGAGCATCTGGAGGAATCTGAGTGGGCACTAACTCGGAATGGTATGGGTCTTTGACCCCCCAAAGTCCACCCCCATCCCCCCACCCCCCCACCCCCGGTTACATAGCTTCTCCAATAAGGCCATACCTCCTAATCTTTCCCAAATAGCTCTACCAACTGGGGACTAAATATTAAAATATATGAGCTTAAGGAAACCGTTCTCATTCAAAACTCCACACCAGGATGCTAGGAGTATCTCTGCATTTCTTTTTAACTCTTTGGAAGACCGAGATCAAGAATCTACGTATTATGCAAACTGACATTTGCACACAGTCACATATGCACCTGGTTTTCAGTATTTGCTTTTCACATGTGCACATCTGTATTTCACCGATTTGCACAGTTATGTCTACGTGATGCAGCATAAACTGCCTCTGCTACCCTTCTACTGCGTGTCTGTCACTTCTGTCCATGGAGAAACCTGGTGTTTGATTATCCAGGGTTTACTCACTTATCTGTCCAACCGTGATATATAAGTAAAGTGGCTTCAGTGCTCCCAACCAACTTGGGAAAAAAATAAATTTTGGTGAATTCGGTCAGCTGGGAACAGTTTTATCTACAGTTATTTTTGTTTTTATCTAGTATCCAGTCAAAACGTTGCTTTCTAGAGTTAATTCAGGCCTCTTTTTTTTTTTTTTTTTTGAATTAAATAATGTAGTTTGAAGTACAATTTTTACCAAAGTGTGGCTTATTGACTCTTTGCCTAGCATAGGTGAGGCGTGGACTGATTCTTAAGTACTCAACTACTTCTAAAAAATAGAAAAGAACTTGATAGTTCTCTTATATGAAAAGTACAAGATACAGCCCAGTTCGACATCTCTGGCTCTCCTAAATGAGTGAGTTACTTTGGGTTAGTTCTCTCCCAGTGATAATCTTACAAGCATCATAAACTCATTTGAAAGTCTAATGTAAAGAAGATTTGTTAGTTTGCAATTTTCCACAACAAATTGCCATAACGTAGTTGGTTTGAAACAACAGAAACTTATTCTCTTACAGCTCTGGCCCAAATTTGGAAGTCAAAATGTTGCCAGTGCTGCTCTCCCTCTGGAGGCTTCAGAGGAGAAGTAACTTTGCTTCCTTGGGAGAAGTTACTTTTGACCATTCAATCGCCAGCTTCAGTCACACTGCTGTATGTTCTCTACTTCTTCTCTATGGCTACGTGAGACTTCTTGTCATCAGCATCTGGATTGCTATCCCCTTAACTTTCTCTCTATCTCTATCTCTATCTCTATCTCTATCTCTATCTCTATCTCTATCTCTATCTCTATCTCCCTCCCTCCCTCCCCCTCCTCTCTCTCTTTACATATATATATATACATATATATATACATACATACATATGTATATATATGTATATATGTATGTATGTGTGTGTATGTATATGTATATGTAGATGTATATGTATGACCTGCCACAGGCTCTGAGAATAGGATATGTTTGGACCTCTTGGAGAATGATCAATGTCAAGTTGAGTTTTGTCAAATTGATACATATTTAGGCATAATTAGGAAGAGGGAACATCAATTGAGAAAATACTTCTAGCACAGCGGTTTTCAACATGTGGGCTGTGACCCTGTTTGGCAAACATCTATCTCCAAAAGTACAGTTATGAAAGAGCATTTTTTCTTGGGGATCACCACAACATGAGGAACTGTATCAAAGGGCTGCTGCTTAGGAAGTTTGAGAACCATTTTCTAGATTACCTATAGGTAAATCTGTAGGGCATTTTCTTGATTAATTATTGATGCAGGAGGACCCTGCCTACTGTGAGAAATACCATTCTGGAGCAGGTGATCTTGGGGTTTAAAAGAAAGCAATGTGAGAAACCCGTGGAGAGCATCCCTGTAGGCACAATTCCTCTATGATCTCTGCTTCAGGGTGTGCCTCCAGGTTCCTTCCTTGAGTTCCTGCTTTACCTTTCCTTCTTGGCAGACCACAACTGTATGAAGAAATAAACCCTTTCTTTCTCAAGTTGCTTTTCGGTGTTGTTTTATGACAAAACAAAACTAAACTACAAAGAAAATCATGTGACCTGCTACAGTAGAAGTCAACAGTCACAGGGGGTGTTTTCACAGCTTTCATCTTTCTGCTCTGTGTCTTAACTTTTATCTGATAAATTCTCTCTATTGACCTGAGCCCATTATTTTAGGTGTTTGGTTTCTTCTAAATTGATTTTCCAGGAATCTGAACTTCATCCAAATGTTACTAGTTACTAGTACTATTTAAAATGTCTGTATAGATACAAAGTGAGTCCTGCCTACAAGATGTTCCGGGACAAAGAGCAGAAATGGAGGGAATGCTCAACAAATGATTGCCTCAAACTGAGACCCATCCCATGGACAGGAACCTGACACTATTAATGATGCACATTTATGCTTGCTTAGCTCAACTTCCTTTGAGAGGCTCCACCCAGCAGCCAGTGCAAAGAGATGCAGAGATCCACAGCCAAACATTAGAGTGAGCTCAGGGAGTCTTATGGAAGAGTTGGGGGAAAAGATTGGGTAGGGACTCTGCAGAAAGATCAACAGAGTCAACTAATCTGGACCCTTGTGGGCTCCCAGCTACTGAACCACCAACCAAAGAACAAGCCTGGGCTGGACTCAGCCCCCACGCACATATGGACATATGAGCATCCTGGTCTACATGTGGATCCCCCAACAACAGGAATGACAGGAGTGGGGTCTGTCTCCGAATCTTTTATCTGCCATCCTGTGGGTCACATTCCCCTAACTGGGCTGCCTTGTCTGGTCTCAGTGAGAGAGGATGCTCCTGGTCCTGCAGTGACTTGGTGTGTAATGTGTGTGTGTGTGTGTGTGTGTGTGTGTGTGTGTGAATGCGTGATATCTAGAGGGGGACTCTCCCTTCTCAAAGGAGAATGGGAGAGATAAATAGGTGGAGGATCTGCAAAAGGGGGTACCCGGGAGAAAGAAGGGACCTGATATTGAGATGTAAAGAGAACACATAATTTTAATAAAATATATAAAATAAATAAAAATAATTATGCATAATCATTTTCCTTTTAAATGATTATAAAATACTCTATATTGCCTTTCAGATTTCTTTTTTTTTTTTTAATTTTCATGAAAGCCAGTATAAAATAGTTCTGAAGACTATCAGCTTACAGAAATTGTACCTGGGTTCAAATACTTAGACCTTTCTCGAGCACACTGTCATATTCAGTGCTTTCTATGCCTGAGATCTTCCCGTAAGCTTACTAAAGACCTTACGCAGCACAAGAACACGCTGGCTGGAGCGCAGTCTATGATGGAGGAAGACTGCATCAACAGCTATCAGTCTGAGCAATCAATGCAGTCCTCTCTCAGGATAACACCTTCCTGATAAGCTCAACTATCCACCCATTCTCATATTAGTCTGTGCCTAAAATCTTTACAGAATTTTCAAGGGAAAAAATCTAGAAGTGCTGAAAATTTCAGGTATAAAACACTCACCACAGATAATATACAGGCATAAGGAAAAGTGTAACGGGCGAACTAAAAATTGCCATTTTAGAATCAGGAAAATTGGTTCAGTTCTAAGGGAGAACCCCTGCTGTTCGGAGGATTTGTTCACCTTTAGGTCACTGCTTCTCATTCAGCTTGTGACAAAAGTAATTGAAAATCACTGTCGTTTAAAAACTCTTCAGGCCAACTTAGGAAAAAGTTGTTTGCCTCACTCCGGTTTTAGGTGGCAAAATTCCCATCACAGTGACCATTCATTACATGGGTTTTAAGCATTTAAGCACTAACTTTCTTCCCAGTTCTCTGAGCGGCCTGGCAGCTGATAGAGGGAGTGTGTCGTTAACACGCCTCTGCCAGATTCAATATGGGTATAAGCGATCATACCTCATAAATCCCACTGAAAAGCTGATACAGAGGGAGACTGTGTAATCATATTGAAGTTTCAACTTAAAATTATTTTATACTCTAAATGTCTTAATGGATCACAAAACTCTGGTAAGACATATGCATAGTAGGCACTTGAAATTTTAAATTTCATTTTAAATTCATAATAATAAATAAAATTGTCATCTTGTTTCTTTTGTAAGTGTGTGCCTGCTAACTAGAAGAATTATATGTAATAATACTGCGATTTTATGGATATAGTGCTGAAAATTATGGAGTTTTTAAAAACAGTCATTATCTACCACTAAAAGCACAGGTAACCCCCAGATAGCAGCATCTCCTGGGTGCTAGATATTATTTTACCAATATATTAACTTATTAAATATTCTTATATAAGGAACATATTTTGGAAAGCCAAGGGACACAGAGGTAGAGCGATGTCCTAATGTTTTAAATGGCAGAAATGATAAAATAGGCAGTTGGATAACAGGTTGTTTTTTTTTAACTAACAACTTTTCTTATCCTCATGAATTCCTTGTTTAATCATAACACATAGAAAAACCAAACAATCCAATCAAAAAATGGAGCGTAGAACTAAGCAGAGAATTCGCAAATGGCTGAGAAATGCTTAAAGAAATGTTCAAAGTCCTTAGTGATCAGGGAAATGCAAGTCAAAATGACCCTGAGATTCTACCTTATAGCAATCGGAATGGCTAAGACCAAAAACTCAGGTGACAGCACATGTTGGTGAGGATGTGGAGAAAGAGGAACACTCCTCCATTGCTGGTAGGACTGTAAACTGGTACAACCACTCTGAAAATCAATCTGGAGGTTCTTCTGAAAGTTGGAAATAGATCTACCTAAAGATCCAGATATACCACTCTTGAACATATACCCAATAGATGCCCCTCCATGCCACAGGGGCACATGTTCCACTATGTTCATAGCAGCCTTATTTGTGATAGCTAGAAGCTGGAAACAACCCAGATGTCCCACAACGAGAGAATGGATACAGAAAATGTGGTTCATTTACACAAAGGAATACTACTCAGCTATTAAGAATGAGGACATCATGAGTTTTGCAGGCAAAATGGATGGAACTAGATCTCAAACTTCCTAACCATCCTACTAACTAAATTTCATGGTAAGAATTTGGGTGGTATCCGTAGAAATAAGTTTCTTTGTCCTGCTGACTTTTTGTTTTATTTACCCTGTGAATATAAAATCTTAGCTTCATTCAAATATTTAAGCTCAACATAAACAACTGGGAAATAGGAAACAAAAACTAGTGACAAGGACACTTGGTTAGGATTTTACTGCTGTGAACAAACACCATGTCCAAGGCAACTCTGATAAGGACAACATTGAATAAGTGCTGGCTTACAGGTTCAGAGGTTCAATCCATTAATCAAGGAGGGCGCATGGTGAGGTCCAAACAGGCATGGTGCAGGAAGAGCTAAGAGGAGCTTTATCTGAAGGTTGCTCGTAGAATACTGACTTCCATGCAGCTAGGAGTAGGGTCTTACAGCCCACACCCACAGTGACACACCTACTCCAACGAGGCCACACCTCCAAATAGTGCCACTCCCTGGGCAGAGCATATACAAACCATCACAGACACCAAGGCATTGTCTTGTGCTTTTTGTCCCTGCTTCAGTGATGCTCCACTACTCTTCGGGAATCATCTTGTCTTTGCTCACTTTGTTTAACCCAGTATGGAGTCACAGCCTATTATCATCCACAGTACATTAAGCAGTGGTAAGTCAAGACCTCTCTCTGTCTATTAGAATAAAACTTGACTTCTCAATGGAGATGTTAAAACTCAGAAGGGCCTGGGCAAATTGACAACCAACAACTCTAAGAGACCACATATGCCAACTTAGAACATTATAGCCAGCAAAATGACCTATCATAATAGATGGAAAAAGTAAGATATTCTGTGATAAAAATTACATTTAAGTAATTTGTATCTATAAATCCAGGCCTTGAGTAGCTGTCCCCTTCCCCCAAATGGCCAATGGCCTAGAGAAGATATTAAGATTTCTGAAGGTAGTATCTTTGAGGCAAGAATATAAACAAGCTGTGTTGTCAGATGTATGCATTGCTGTAGGTCACATCTCCACAGAGGGCTCTTGCCTATATAAGAAAGTAATTACAATGGGAAAAAGATACACAGCTGTTCCCTCTTGTATTAACCTCTGGTTTGGCTGGGAGAATGGGAGTCAGGGGAGAGAGAGGGGATAAAGGTTTAGTACAAATTATAGCTGTACTAGACTCTGAGATCCAAAAATTTGCAACCCACGGGAATAACAGAATAAAGAAGAGGGAGAAAGAAGGTGGAAGGGATAGAAGATATTCTTCAGGTCCAATTTCTAATACAGTAGGAAAAAAAATGTCCAATACCAAATGCAAATGGGGTTCTTCTTAATGACTAAGTGCAAGAAAATGTAATAATCAGGGAATTCTGTACATCTGAACTGCTTGAATTAGGGCTTCTCTATGTGTACCTGTGTGTGGTTGTCTTAGTGTAGGCATATGTGAAGGACAGAGATTGATATGGTGTCTTTTTCAATTGCTTTTCTACTTGATCCCTGTTATTTTATCTGCATGGGTATTTGCTTTTTTTTTTTTTTTTTTTTTTTTTTGGTTTTTCGAGACAGGGTTTCTCTGTGTAGTCCTGGCTGTCCTGGAGCTCACTCTGAAGACCAGGCTGGCCTCGAACTCAGAAATCTGCCTGCCTCTGCCTCCCAAGTGCTGGGATTAAAGGCGTGCGCCACCAACGCCCGGCGGGTATTTGCTTTTAATGTATGAATGTGCATCACAGGTGTGCAGAGGTCAGAGGGGGAGCATCAGATCCCCTTGGAACTGGATGGTTGTGAGACACTGTATCGATGCTGGGAAGTGACTCATGGCCTCTGTAAAAGAAACAAGTACACTTAATTACTAGCCATGCCTCCAGCCTACTTTTTCTTCAAGATTTATTTTTATCTTTTAAAAATATGTCCATGAGCATGTGTATGTGTGTTTGTGGGTATGATGGCACCTGTAAATGCAGGTGCCTGCAGAGTCCTGGGGTGCCACATCCCCCTACAGATGGAGATGGGATTGTAAGCAGACAGATGTGGGTGTTTGGATCTGAACTCAGGTCCTCTGTAAGAACAGCATGTGCTTTTAACTGAAGAGCCATTTTTCTAGCTCTTCCACTTTATTTCTGGAGACAGACTCTTTCACTGAGTATGGAGCTCTGTGTTTCTGTAAGGCAGGCTGAACAGTGGGCCTGGGATTCCCTTCTTCCCACCCACCTAGTGCTGGGTTTCCAGGTACCTGTATATCATCACACCTGGCTTTTATGTCTGCTGGAGATCCATCTCCCCAGTCTGAGTTTTAAACAAGGTTTAAATTATTTCTTGCAATGTCTCCCACTGTGTCACAGTGGGACATGGGAATATGTGATTGGTGTAGATGTCCTGGAAGCAGAGAAATCAGAGCAATGACACTACCACTCCTCCTTGATATGAAGATTGTGTAAACTGAGGCAGTGAGAAGTCAGCTCTACGCGGATGGACTGGGTCGTGGGAGCTGTTACAAATAGGAGCCTTTGCTGACAGCTGAGTTTCTTACAAATGTCAAGGACTGGGGGATTACAGGGATGGGCAAGGATTACTTCTCAGAGGAGAAGTTTGCTGCTTACTTCACAAGGCCTGATAGGACTTTGCGTACAGTACAGTTAAGGAGTTATCTGAGTAGGGATTTCAGGATTGAGATGAGGCTTTAGTGACTTTGCTGAACCCCCCCCCCCCATGATGGAAACGATCTTTAAGGCGCAAGAGAGGGTGGGACAGATAAGACTGATATAGACTAGCAAGTATATCAGGTTCTTAAACAGCTAATAAATCAAGAAAAAGAAAACAAGGGGAAAGCAGACAAAAAAAAAACAAAAAACAAACAAACAAACAAACAAAAAACTGGTCTACTTAGGTCATCCAATGGCAAACAAGATGCTTTTCTAGCTGCAGTACCTAAGGGGGCAAACTAGTAGGAGTCTAAACAATGAGAAAACAGTGCAGGAGAAAGCACCCTTTGTCCTATGGTGTACCATCATTTTCCAAGCACATGCTCTACAGAGTTTTATTCTGTATGAAAGTTTATTGGGAATAAAGACTTTTCACCCACACCTGAATATTTTTCAGCAACCGTACGTTGGCTGATGGTGAGGTAAAGGCCCTGGTTTTGGCCCAGAGCCTGTTCGATCTAGGAATGTGGCTTGAACTGCAGGTCTAGCAGGTAAGAACACAGCCCTGCTTCCCTGTTCCGCTCCCTCCAGGCAGGTCCACAGAATGAAAACCTGCCCTATCTGGCTTTCAAGGGGTGGAGTATATACATCAGCCCCAAGGCAGTGCCCAGGGATAAGAAAGCCTGGCAGCTCACGGAGCAGGATTGTAGATTATAGTATTAAATAAGGCAGAATTTTATCCATGTCGCGGTCTCCATAGCTCATGTATTGACATATTGTCTTTTCTTCAGGAAGTAATTGATACAAGTGTTGAGGTCTTGTCATGCTGTATTGGACATGCCTCATGCCTTATTTTAGATTTCCCTTAGTTGTTAAATCCTAAGGCCAATTTGCAGTTTCTAGAAACGGATGGAACTTCAGAGATCAAGTTCGTTCGCGCTTGGTGAAAACATTTTATTGTATAATTCTAGCCTTTGGGTGTCATACAGATTTGGAAAAGCATCTAGGAGGATAATAAAAGAAGGCGAAGAGTGCAAACTAGGGCAACTTGTGCGGGCAGGGAAAAAAAAAATCTCCCAGCCACAGGTGATTAAATAAAATCAGAGTGCCAGATATCAGCTTATCTCTTGAGCAGCTGTTGGCTAGAGACATCTCGGGATTGGCAAACCCTAAGGGTCATGGCCACTGTGGTTGGCTGCATGTTACAACGAGACAGGAAGTTCTTACGGCTGAAGGCACCACAGAGTTGTTGTAGGAGTTGGAGAGATTAGCCTGAGGCTAAGCTATTGTCCCTCTCACCCCCAGTCATTTGTAGTGCCAGACGCAGGCAGGAGAGAGTTACAGGGAAAAAGCTGTCATTAATATTCTTAGGCTGGACCCTGCATGCCAAGCTACCAGCATAGAAGGCGCGCACGCTGGTGGCGGGACTAACTGGTGCAAACGCCTGCTTTCCTGCTGGACGTTAAGACTTACTTCCTAGGAAGGGACTGATCTGGTAATAGAGACAAGGGCAAAGCCAGTGACTGGGGAGGTGACAAGGCTCAGGTGGGGCAGTGACTAAAATGATTTCTGGTGATCTACACCATCCAGTTTGGGGTACGCTACCTCAGCACCCCTGCGAAGCTTAAGATATTCTAAATTAGCTCTGCGCTCCTTGGGCGTTTTTCATGGATTCCGCATCCTCATTCCCTCATCTTCTCAGTCTCAGTCTGTCAGTGTCTCTCCTGGGTATGGCTGCTGTCTCCTGATTCTCTACTTTCTGTTCTTCGTAACCATTTGCCAGAGAAGGCATTTATTTTATTTTATTTTTCATTTTAAATAGTTTAGATGGTTTTATTTGTTTGCTTTACATCTCAATATCAGCCCCTCTTCTTTCAGGACTCCCTCCTCTTTTTCCCCCTCCCCTTCTCCTCTGAGAAAGGGGATCCTGCCTCCTGGATTTCACTCTCCACCCTGGCTCATCAAGTCACTGCAGGATTAGATGTATCCTCAGGGAGGGTATTTTAACTACAAAACAGACTCTTGAGTTTTCTCCTCAAATCCCTCTAACTGGAGAGCTGCAAGACCAAACGGGGACTCAGCATTTGCTCACTTCCTGCTTCTCTGGACACCACTGAGGCTAGTTTCCTCTCTCTCCTTCCCTTCTGTTTTGTCCTGAAAAGCTCAATTCCCCATTTCAGAAACACGTTGTTTGCTATTCCTCCATGGCTGAGTCTTCTTGCAGTGCAACTTAAATGTCAACAGCAAATGGTATTCCTTGAACACCAGAACTAAAAGAGGTACATTTGATCAATATTAATTCTGGTGCTCCAGCTTCCACTGGAAATGGACTTATGCGATACTTAGGACAGTGGAACTGAAAATCCCATTTAGCTGTGCTATGTGGGCAAGAGGCTGTTGTACAAAACATGAGGTAAACTAGGTTCCTTCCTGTTCTTATAAAGCTTGCCTTTTAAAGATTAACACAGAGCTTACATTGTGTTTACTGTAGCTTAGAAGAAAATGGGCTGAAGTAGTATACTCAGAAAGAACCATGGGCTTCTAAGAGCAGCTATCTTAATGATGGCTGGAAAGAAAGAAGCTAAGGAACAGAATTCCCAAGAAAAGTAGCAATCTCAGTGCTCACAGAATTCTGTCAGATCCTGGAGGGCCCATGCCACTACAGTATAAGGAAACTTGATCGTAAAGATAGTGACTCAGGTCGTACAAATGTTTTAAGGAAAGCCAAGTTTATATTTCACTGTAAGTGAAATGGCATGCCATTTAAATTGTTAATGACATTATTTGATGTATACTGAAGAGTTTAGCTATTCTAATTATGTAAAACTGGCAACATCAGTATCTCCAGAAAGTAGTTGAAAATATATTCTGGAACGTGGACCCCCCAAACTCAGAATGCACATTTTCACCAGGATGCACAGGTGACTCATATCAAGGTCACATTGGGAAACACTGGTACAGGGAGTAGGTAAAAATGGGAATATATGGGTGATATCAGTCTGTGTAGAAAGTGATAAAAGCTGATTTTAGGCAGTATTTATTAAAGAAAATTTTAATTTTCTTTTCTCACCCTGCTTCCCTTTCCCCCTCCTAATCAGTGCTTTGATTTTACACTAACAGGTGAATGCTTATATATGAAAAGGACAGTTAGTTGGTTCAGGCCTCTTAGTCAGCTAAGTGGGAATTTCAGTGTGAGTGATGGCTATTGTTATGTTTTGTATATGCTTTTCCCAGGGCGTGGCACTATTAGGAGGTGTGGCCTTGTTGGAGTAGGTGTGTCACTGTGGGTGTGGGCTTAAGACCTTCACCCTAGTTGCCTGGAAGTTAGTCTTCCACTAGCAGCCTTCAGTTGAAGAGAGAGAACTCTCAGCTCCTCCTGCACCATACCTGCCTGGATGCTGCCATGTTTCTGCCTTGATGACAATGGACTGAACCTCTGAGCCTGTAAGCCAACCCTAATTAAATGTTGTCTTTTATAAAACTTGCATTGGTCATGGTGTCTGTTCACAGCACTAAAACCCTAACTAAGACAGAAATGTAGACTTATGAAAGAAAAGGTGGACTGAAGTTACAAATGTGGTTGTCTACTAGGTAATGTATTTCTGGGTTCAAGTCCTCCCTCCACTTGCAGGTTCTTCGTTTTATGCCTTTATCTATGATCTTTGCCTATTCACATTGAGGTTATTTAAAATTCTTCATGTCTTAAATCCATCACAAAACCCCATTTTAAATGTTTAAATCCGAAGGCCGATCAATACTGTTCCTTCTTTTTTCTTTCTTCCCCCCCACCCCACCCCCCACCCCCAGAGATAGGTTTTTTTTTGTGTAGCCCTGCCTGTCCTGGAACTCATTCTGTAGACCAGGCTGGTCTCAAACTCAAGAATTCCGTCTATCTCTGCCTCCCAAGTGCTGGGACTAAAGAGGTCTACCACCACTGCCTGGTTCCTGTTCCTTCATCATACACTCTATGATTTTACATTTCTAGATTTCAACTGAGCAAGTTATACTCAAGACTGTCCAGTTTGAGGTATATGTGTGCCTGTGTTATCAGTATGCGTGTGGCAGGGTGGACAATACTTGAAAGTTCATTCCCTCCTTCCACAACATGGGTTCTGGGGATATAATTCCGGTTATATGCCTTGTCAAGCACTTTTTACCTAGTGAGCCATTATGTCATCAGCCCCCCCCATTCTGTGTTTTTATTGGATTGAAAGGACAGAAGGTAGTCAGTCATACTTGGGAGCTTGGCCAGAAGTGTTCTTGCTTTATCACTGTGATTAAGCAGGAGAGTGCAGTACAGTTTAATGATGGTCTCCCAGTCATGCTTCTTCAAAGACAGTTTTGTTGATAAAGCGCTTGTGGAAACACAAATGCCTGAACAAGGAAAGTTCTTGTTCTTGCTGTGACTTTAGGGACCTGGCTATCCATGCAAATCTATGCAAAAATCTTTAAAGGCTGTCTTGGTTTAACTCGCGGGGCACTTTAAACTTAGGGTTGTTCGATGACATTACGATTCTAAATAGTTTCACGTTGTCTACACTTAACTGTTGTCCTGGTGAATTTCCTACTTTTTGAAAATCATCGCCCCTAGAACAATCTCAGAAACGAGAGCAGGTGTTTGAGGAGAGGTGACCACCAGGCAGGAAGGGGAAGGGAGAGGGAATGGTGAGACCCGCCTCCCGGTGGCCAGCCAGCACGGTTCAGGGCTCCGGGGGCCGGCCCCGAGAGTGGGCGGGCGCCCGCGCTGAGGACGTGTGTCCCGGGCTCACCCTGGCCCTCTCCGCCGCTATAAAGGGCAAGTCCCCGGCGGCTCGCCTAGGCTCGCCCGGCTCCGCCCTGCTCCGCCCTGCCGCTCGCACTCCACTCGGGCCACTCGACCCTCTCGGGCCTCGGCTACTCGGGCTGCGGCGAAGATGGCGGCGCCGGCTGCTCCTGCGGCAGCGGAAACGGGCTCAGAAGCTCATCTGGAGGCCGCCTTGGCCGACGTGCCGGAGCTGGCCCGGCTCCTGGAGATTGACCCGTACCTGAAGCCCTTCGCCTCGGACTTCCAGCGCAGGTACCAGGGGACCCCTCCAGTACCCTCCGCCTGCGGCAGGCCTTCCCGCGCGCGCGCGCCTCCCTACTCCCCTCCGCGCGGCCCCGCCCCCCTCGCGCGCCAATCATGCGGTGGGCGTGGCTCCGACTTCCCAGCGGGCTCTCACTGCCGGGAGTGCAAACTTTGTTCTGCACGTTCGCCTCGTTCGTGGGCAGTCCCCGGCCGCGCGCCCTCCCCTACGTGGTTGAACAAGCAGCGCTGGAGCTACCCAGCCGCTTCCGGAACTCACAGGCTATTCTCTGGTCCTGGGAGTTGCAGTGGACGTGACCCAAGGCGTGTGTCATTGTGCCTTTCAAACTTTGTAGTCTACTTCCGATCAGCGTTTGTGCAGCCTTTCAGGCAGCCTTTCAACACCTTCCACCCTAGTTGTTTGCTCCTGTGAGTGCTTTAATCTTCCTTCCACTTTAATCGTAGATCAGATCTCTGCTCGCTTAAACCAACATAGAAGAGCTACCCTGGCGGGTGTTTTGACCTTCCTTACCTTCCAGGAGAGGAAACAGGACAGGAATAGCAAACTTGCAGAGCCCAATTCAAAAGCCTTTAAGTTTAGCTCCTCTCCCACCAGGCTTCCCACGTATTAGAATTTTATAATTACAATCTGCTCAGGTTTAGTCTGAAAATTAAGATAACTAGTATATAAATCAGGGTAGTTATGAGTCCATTTCAAGTATTTTTCTGCAGGCAATCAAAACTAACTTGGCACCGGACTATAGACTGTTTTTTAATCATAGAAAACATCGAACATGTTAGTGACATGGGTGATTATGAACAGGGGTTGATGTGACTTGAAAACTCAAAAGACCCTTAAAGCTCTCATCCTAGCTTTGTCATGGTATCAAACTTAATACTATCTAGAAAACTGATATTCTTGAGGTTCTAAAAAGGTAGGCATTGTAAACAGCTCATTCCAGAGTTTACATTTTCTAACACCGGAGCCCTCGTCAAAGCAGCCTGCTGGCTTGATGCTCTCTTGGAACACATAGTTATGACCTTCAATTAAGTTTTGGGGAGGAGTCTGGCAACATTCCATTCAGTATATAAACGAGATAATTACCATACACTCCTTATAGTTAAAAGACTTGTTCCCTTGAAATAACTGGTTTTTAGAACAAAAGCAAATATTTCACCTACTTTTTCTATTTTTGTATGGAACATATTTACAGGGACCAAAATGAATACAATATACAAAGGAATGTGGTAAAAACTTTCTTTCCTTTGTCCCTGTCTACCTTTATCTATTTTCACCATTTTTAAATATAAAATCACTTTATTATAATGCCCACACCAATTAAAAACAGGAGGTGATTAGAGTTAATGCCCAGCTTTTTTTGGAGGCGCTTGTGTTTGTTACGAGTCTACTTGTGTGACTTGTAGAATGACCTGTAAGAAATTTCTAAAGCAAGAGTTGTGGAAATATTTTGCCCGTGTCCTGTTTTCAGTTTTCACCGGCCACAAGCAGACAAACACCATTTATTCATCTCTCTCTCTCTCTCTTTTTTTTTTTTTTTTTGTATACTTTATATTCAACTCCACTGGGATTGAAGCAGTTATAGTCATCATCGTTCATGGTTTGTCAAAATTAATGAGAGGAACAAAGGCCAGAAGAAGTGGGGGAATCCAGTGTCCTTGGTGAAAAGTCTGGCCCCTCGGGTCCTTATGTGCTTCTCTGTGACCTGGATTCTGCCTATGTCCTGGGTTTCCAGCACACATGTTCCATTTGGGCACGTCAAACAGTAATTTGGCATTTGGCAGTGGTGACTTGTATTGTTAACTGGTGGCAAATTAAAACTTTGTCATAGTGTCGTCATGGTCATTGGTGTGTCCTTCCGCAAAGTTTAGGTGCTACAAGTGTGCTGTATAAAGAGCCGGGGCCTGTAAGACCCGACCAGGCCATGAGGGTTCCTCTCTCACGGATGAATTAAAGCCCTTATACCCATAGACCGCTTGAAGCCTTGGTCAAGGAAGCAGCTTTTGGCAGTGGACAATGGTCTAATCAAAAGGGAACTTTTGGGGACATCTATGACATCTATTCTAATACCCAAGGACCATTATGGAAGAGGGGGATAGGGCTGCCAGAGCCAGAAGATGGAGAGCCATGCCGTACGAGTCTATCTGTGGAAATGACTTCTCCATGGCTGTCATGTACTTACAGCATCTGTGACCACTTGCACAGGATAGGCATGTATGCACTCACCCCAAAGGACATTAAAGTGGGGGGGGGAGGGGAAAGAGGTCACCAGGGTTGGGAGGAGGCCATGGAGGAGAAATATCCTAGCCATACACTGTAAGATCTGAAAGAAAAAATGGGGGGTACTCCTGCACCCCATGCCTCGGAAACCGGCACCCCGAAACACTCACGAGAGACAGACCTGATGCAATTTTGCAAGAGGATTTAAATATCCAGAGCTCTGGGGGGTTACAGCCTCCCTGCGCAGGGTAGAAGTAAGCCCAGCGAGCCTGGCTTGCCTTGGCCTTTTATAGACTTATAACAGAACCCGCCTACCACAAGCTTCTAAGCCAATCAGTTCAAACCATCTGAACTCGTGCTCTGATAACCTATCAGCCTCTCACAGGGGCCGGAAGAACTAGTTAAGTCATTTCTGCTTACGTGGCCACCACGCAGTGTCGCGCCCACCCTCCCCCACTGGTGTTGGGGATCCAAGTGCCCCCCACGTGCCCAGGCACAGGGGATTCCTAGCTTATAACCTTATCCTTTCAACACCACATTCAAATAAGAAACTTTCAGACAATTAAAAACTAATTAAAAATTGAACAATAGGAAATTTGCCGTTTAGACCGTTTTGCCCTTTTGCCGTGCTGCGTTGTAAGGACCTTGCACTCCTTTCTCTCACGAGGTTAGTGGGGTACCGTTTCATTTCTCAGCTTCACCCGTGGGCATCTTGATTTTAGATTCCTCAGTCTCTCAAAGTGTGAGAGGATACATTTTTACTTTTAATAAACCATCTATTTTGAGTATGCTGTTGAAGCCATGATAATAGTATATTTTATTTTTGGCTTATTTTAAGTAACCTGCTTGTGCAGAAGGGTATCCTTGGCCTAACACGACTAGACAACCATTTAGTTGCAAAACGTGCTTATTAAATACTGCAGAAAATGTGAAGCACAATTATTGACATGTAAGAGTTGTGACAAGGAGGCATTTTCTTCTCATTGATGGATCATCGAATTCGTTCCTCATCAAAATTGCTCCATTTGGGATTCTGTTGTGAGGGTTCGTTTTGTCTTCTGTGAGAATTCCAAATCTAGAATTGTGTCCTTGGCAAATTTTAGGTGCTACACGTGTGTGCTGTATAAAGAACTGGGGTCTTTAAAGCCAAGAAGGTTCCTCCCTCAAGAATTAGAGCCCTTATTTCCCATGGGGGCTTGCAGCCTGGGTTAAGGAAGTATCTTTTGGCAACTCAACTATAGAGTGTGAGTCACTTTGCATCATAAAAGTAAAAAGTAAGTACATTAGCGTGTGATCACTGGCTCATTGATTAGCATCTATGGTGACGCCTCCTCCTTGGGTCTTTCTAATTTCTGTAGAGCTGTTGATGTCCTCCTGTCAGTTCTCACTAGTGATCGCCTTTGCTCGCTCACATCTTATATGGCCCTGTGAGCTGGCCACGGGGCTCCCCTCACAGCTGTCATCCACTGAGGTAGGATTATGAAGGATTTGCTTTGAAATTTCAGTTCCTGGAGACTGGAAATGAGAAAGTGAAATTAGGAGTTTTCTTTATAATTCTTTCCTAGCAGTGAGCACTTCCTATTGAGCTGTAGGTCCAAGCAAGAGGTTCTCAACCTTTTGGTTGAAACCCTCAGAAAACACATAAGGTTTTTTTAAATTTGTTTGTTTGTTTGTTTGTCCCCCCCCCCCCCCCCAGGGGTTTCTCTGTGTAGTCCTGGCTGACCTGGAACTCACTCTGTAGACCAGGCTGGCCTTGAACTCAGAAATTCGCCTGCCTCTGCCTCCCAAGCGATGGGATTAAAGGCATGAGCCACCACTGCCCGGTAATTCCAGTGGTCTTAGGAGACCCCAATCATAAGTTTATTTTCATTGCCACTTCATAACTGTAAAATTGTTACTGAATGGTGTCTCAGTTCCTAAGACACTGAGAATCACTGGTTTGCCTTATCTCCTTATTTGAACAGAGGTATGACATTTTGAACACTGCCTGTCACATACAGTGCTCTATCACTATCCTTTGTTTACGCTTTATATACTATTTAAGTGTATATAATGATGTTTCATCTTCCAAACATCTTCTACTTAGACAGGATATGTATTTTTTTCTCTGGCTTGCCTATGAAAATAGGCATAGAGACTGGCAGTGCCTTGTAGTGCCTTGCTGAGATTAATCTTTCTCTACTAAAACTGTTTTTTATTCAGTTTTTATTATTATTTTTTATTTGTGTGTGTGTGTGTGTGTGTGTGTGTGTGTGTGTGTTGTGTCTTTGTGAATAAATGTGATGTGTGTGGGTATCTGTAGAGGCCAGATTTTTGACGATGGAGTCATAGACAGTTGTTTCCCCGCATGAGATGCTGGGAACGGAACTTGGATCCCCTGCTGGGGCGAGCAAGTGCTCTCATCTACTTAGCTATCTCTTTAGCTTCTACTCAAACTATTCTTAAGAAATTCATAATCATTGAGGGAGGGGAAACTGCAGTCAGGATGTACTGAAGACAAAAAAAGTTCATAAACATCCTTGTGATAATTTATTGTGTGTATTCCTTCTCATTAGCCCTGAATATTATTAACTCTTCCTTGGCTCCTGGTATGCACAGTCCTGCTTTTCCTCCGTTACTTTTGTAGGTTTTGCTTCAGTCCCCTTCAGGCCATATAGTATAAGAGATTCCAGGGTGCTTCCAGGCCTCTATCTTCTTTTATCTGCTGTTTAATTTCTGAGTAATAGTCTTTCCTTAGACAAGTGGTTTCCACCTCTTAAAGATAACTAAAAAATCTGTCTTCGTTCCAGATTTTTGGGCAGGTCTACAGCATTATTCTAACGGGCTTCAGTCTAAAGACCTTTACAACCCAACGAACATAATCTGAACATACTGGTTTTCATCTCAAAGCTGTTTTTCTTTCCATACCCCATCTTGGTTATGGTGTCTTCATTGATGAGTGACTCAGTCTTGAAACCTAGCATTTTTCTCATGCCTGTGTGTTCATGTATTGGTCTGAATGGGTTCGTGTGTGTATTTACCTTTTTTTTTTTTTAGACTGATTCTTTCATTCGTGGAATTCACTAAATAGGCTAGACTGGTCAGTCAGGGAGCTCCTGGGATCTGCCTGTCTGTCTACCGGGGCTACGATGATAACAAGTACAGTGCATGCCCTACCATCTGGCTTTCTACCTATGGCTTCTGGCTACCGATCTTAGACCCTGTGCTTACAAGGAAAGCACCCGAACAACGGAGCCATCCTCTGTCCCTGATGAGTTCTCAGGAACTCTTTCCTTCATCTCTCAGTTTAGGCAACTGCGTCACTTGACTCAGAATATACAGGGACCTGCATGGCTATTGTTACCTTCCGCCAAGCTGCCAGTGCCTCTAGACAGGTGTGAGAACAGGTTCCCAGCTCTTCTTTTTCAGACGTTTGCCCTACCCCATCTGCTCTTCCCTCTTCCTTCCCAATTTATCACAAGTGAGCGTTGGAATAGGAATAGGTGTATGTGATTACTGGAGTGGTTTAAATGAGAATGTCTTCCTGAGCGCCGGTCTTCGAATCCTTGGTCCCCAGTTGATGGTACCATTTAAGGAGGTGCAGTAGGTCCAGCCCAGCACCCATGATCGCAGACAGGCTTTGAATGCCGAAAGCCTCCCCTGCGTCTGGTTTGCTCTCTTTGTGTTTGCAGTTCAACCTGTGAGCTCGTCATTTCCTGTTCCCTTTGCCATCACTCCACTTCTCCATCAGGGACTGGTAGCCCTCTGGAACTAGAAGCTCAAGCGAACTTTCTTTCATAAGCTGCCTTGGTCATAGTGTTCTCTTACCGTGGCAGAAGAGTAACTCAGACAATTGTAGTCTGCTTGCACCCTTTCAGTAATTCCTCATTTCTGTTAACCTACAGCAGTCTGCACTGTCTGATCCCTCTTCTTCATTCTAATCTAACTTCTATGTATCTCACATCCTCCAACTCTCATCAAATCCCAGTTTGTTCCCTCTAGCAAGACATGGGTCTGAGGGTGTTCTGTAAGGGATAGTAAAAAGTCTTTAAAATAATTGGAAGCAAGGTATCTTTCTTTTTTTTCCCACTTATGTTCCTTTAACACTGAATATTGAATATTTCCGTTTTATAATTACCTGTATATACAGAAGAATTTGGGGTGGGAGTTTAGGAAAGTCATTGGATCAAAAGCAAGATGTCAAGAACAGAGATAAATTCTGTTCATTATTGTAAGAGGGAGTCTTTTAGCTTAGTACATGAAAATTATTATGGGGACCCTTTCTTGTG
Source organism: Apodemus agrarius (assembly GCA_964023405.1). Lineage (NCBI taxonomy): Eukaryota > Metazoa > Chordata > Mammalia > Rodentia > Muridae > Apodemus > Apodemus agrarius. The sequence goes on along the minus strand of OZ030018.1, from coordinate 28,268,351 downwards.
TCTTTGATAAAATAACAGACAATAAATTATATCAAGTAGACATTTAATACACTTATGGATCCCAGCTTGAAGGTGTGCTAACACATGCTGCCTTACTGCGTAGTTATGTGCTTTGATGGATTCCCCGATCAGGCTGTGGTTTTCCACGCGCTATGACTTCTGCTTCCTGCATTTTTCGTTTCTGTCTCATGACAAAATCCTGTACATGTGTTGGGACGCAGCTTAGAATGTTTGGATCGGAAGTGCCAGGGATCATACCCACGGTTGTTTCTCACAGCACATGAATTTGAAATGTGAATTACCAGTGTGCTTCCCCCCCCCCCTCACCCGCAGCCACTCTGTGGATTCTGAAGAACATCAGGTGTCAGTGGTTTCAGAAGGAGGGCGGGGAGAAGCCAGAGTTCTGAGATGCAGCTGCCCTGCTTTCCTGGACTGGGACACTCCATTTGCAACAGAGGTCTGTCCTAATTCCAGAGTCACTCTTGGATTATTGATGGCCGTGGCCAAGAGTCCCTGACCTCTTCTCATTTTCAAAGTGTCTTGAAGTGACATGATGGGACATTTTGTTTAGAACAGGCTCCTGTGCCAGCTGCACCGCCTCGGAATAAATCTCTCTGTACATGATAACGTCTTGGCTCCCTTCCTGGTCTCACTACTCTGGGCCCTTGGTGTGTGATTACACAGTCCTTATGAAGTGTAAGAGGGTTAGGGCAATTGTGGTCTTATTTGGAAGCATAGAATAGGCTTCTCTTACCAGATATTAAATGGATGGAAGCATGTTTTTCTGAGGGAATTGCTACTGGGTACCTTCCACCTAAAGTTAGGATATGTGTGCTTGCGCGTGAACACACACACACACACACACACACACACACAAACAGGCTTTCCTCGTGGTGATATCTGCTCACCAGTATTGGTTCACTGCTGTCGTGAATACAGGCTGCTTCTATGTTTACTAAATGAAGCCCTATTTCATTTTGTGTGATAGGAACCCGGAACCTCAACGAAAAGAAAACATTAAACACGGAGTTTTATAATTTACATTTATTGATTTATTTGCTAATTTCATTGTATATTCTCTGCTACTGTGTAGCTATGGTAACTAACTTGTAAAACTTGATTTTATTTTTATTTTTGTATGTGTGATTAATGTTTTCATCTAAACCTTATTTTTTCCCAAGTTAAAAAAAATTAATTAAAATATATTGCTCTCTACCTCTCCTTCTTTGACCTTCCCATGTCCCTCACTTCATTTTAAATTCATGGCCTCTTATATTAAAATTATCATTGTTTTACACACACACACACACACACACACACACACACACACGAATAAATATATGAATACAACCCACCGAGTTCATTAAGTGTAGCTTGCTTGTGTATGTTTTTGGTACAAATTACTTGGTATTGGATGACAAGTTAAGGGCTCATCTTTGGGGAAGACTAGTTATTCCCTCAGTAGTCTCCGGTCGCCTGTAGCTCTTCATCTGTGATTGGAGCACTGTGAAACTCCCTCATCCTTCGTGCCATACCAATTGGTGGTGTTGTAGCTCAGGTCAGGTTCAGGCAGTGATACTGTTGAATGCAGTTTTCTCGTGCAGTTAGAAGGCACACTCTTTCAGCAGGCTTCCTGGACCTTTTACCCTTAGACTGTTTCTGCAAAGTTCCTTTAACCCTAAGTGTAGGATTTGTGCTACAGACATACCCAGTGGGGTTGAACACTCCCTGTTCAGTGGCTCAGCGTTTTAGTGGTCTTGGCTTTTTATATACAAATAATCCAGAAATCTGGGCTCTTACCTTAGGTCCTTTATATGCTGTGATGGTTTGTATATGCTTGGGCCATGGGAGTGGCACTATTAGGAGGTGTGGCGTTGTTGGAGGAGGTGCGTCACCGTGGGTGTGGGCTATATAATATCCTAGTCCTAGCTGCCTGAAAGCCAGTATTCTGCTAACAGCCTTCAGATGAAGACATAGGACTCTCAACGATGCCTGCACCTTGCCTGCCTGGAGGCTGTCATGCTCCCACCTTGATGACACTGGACTGAGTCGCTGAACCTGGAAGCCAGCCCCAACTAAATGTTGTTTTTTAAAAGAGTTGTCTTGGTCATGGTATCTGTTCACAGCAATAAAACGTTCAGACACATGCTAAATAGAAAAATATTGTGAAGTGGTTGCGTTATGAAGTTTAGGAATAAGACAAGACTTGAATCACAGTTATTATAATTGTCAAATAGATTTGAGTTCACAGAAAGGTGCTTTCTGGAGTCTCTTGAGTACAGATATATGCAAAGATACTTAATATGCCACAATTTGATGATATTAGATAACTGTCCAGCTTACATATTATTTTTCACTGCATTTTATCTTGTTACATTCTTTAGTGCAATGTTTTAGACATCGAGCTCAGACCCTCAACTCGCCATTCCACTTGCTTTGTTTTTCTAATTAACTTTGTTGTTCTTTCTGGAGGGACTTGTTTTTTGTCCTGGAGAGGTGATTGGATGAATGAGGTGAGGCAGGTGGCAGTTTTAATCACAATGTAGTAGAGAAGGAAAAGATCATGGTTAAACTTTGATCCTTAATTTGGAGTGGAAATGGGGAGGTAATTGCCAGTTCCCTGTAAGCTGGAGGCAACGTGAGTTCCGGGACTTAAGCAGCACAAAGCTGCTTTCCCTGAAAGAGGTAAATGCTAGCCTGCAGACACCCATACTCCCCTCCTCTTGATCTGCCCTCCTGTCTGCTCTCCTCTTTCATCTGACTGGTAAGTGTTCATATGCTAGAGCATCAAACAGCCGCAGGGATTTTCTTCCCCCTGAACTCGGGATGCTTCAACGGAGGATCACACGAGTTTACTAATAGCCAGGATAACTTTGAAAAGAAGACCGATGTGCCAAGAAGGAATAAAGAAAGGGAATCACTTAAATGTTCGAAAATGAAAGTGCGGTCTGAGCATGTTCTCGTGACTGTTAGTAAGAAAAAAGTTAAATTTGGTGGCCCTGCCCTTTTCTTTGCTTTTCGATATTTGATGATGTCAAGGTAGTTTATAATAAATCTGATTCTTTAACATATGGGAAATAAAGGAATGGAATATTTAGAGGTATTTCGGGATGCCACTGAACAGTCAGCTACAATAAGACATAATCTCTGAGATGATATGCTAGTACTGTAATCTGAAACTGAAGTTTCTAAATTCATAGTTTGTGTGAGTACAGTTGGGGCTTCCAAACTATTCAGCAACTGTTTGCTTTACCAATGCTGTGAGTTACTAAGTGTTATCTAATTAATTTTCTTTAGTAAGCTCCTATCCACAGGTTCCATTTAGGTATGAGTAGCTGCACGGTGCAGACAGGCACACTGCCAAAGAGACATGGGACTATCACTTACACACTTAGTTCCACCGAATAGAAAAGCCGATGTTATAGCCGCAGAGGATTAAATTTCTCCCTGAAATTAAAGGTGAAGAAGTTCTGGCTTCCACAAGGATCAGTTTATAGCTTTCTCCTCCTCAGCATTTAGTTTTAGGATTTGATTTCTGTCCTCATAAGATCAGTGGGCAAATCCACACCCATGGTCTTACCGTGTAGACATGTAAATTTACCGTTGTTTATTTAGTCAGACATAGGCTAGCTCTCTTGATCTTTTTGAGTACTGGTAGCCACTCAAGAGTGTGCTGTGGTCATCCTGACTTGGGTCGGAGTCAGTCTTCAAGGCTTTATTTAAGTTGCATGGCTTCTTCACGAGAGATGCCCCCTTTCCAACCCATATCCCTTTCCAGAGCTCTTTCCCTTTTCCAAAGAGGAGGCATCAGGCTAGAGCAGAAGAGACCTAGCAAGGAGAGCATGCTACAGTCCGAGATCTCCGTGGATAAATGGTCCAGCCCCTGCCTCTCTTTAGCGCACCCCACCCCCCCTTCTCAAGAGAAGGCCGTAGCCATATCTTTTAATGTCACTAACCTCTGGTTTATCACTACGAGACCTGGAGACCTGATCTGTGTTTATTTTAGATTCCTTTCTTGGAGAACTATAGAGACATTTGGGTGCCTGGCCTCAGCAATGGCTGAACTCATTCGTTGGCTTAATTGACACCGTGTTTTGGAGAGCTCTGTTGTCTCCCTTGCCAAATTTTTTTTTTTTTTTTTTTTTTTTTTTTTTTTTGGTTTTATGAGACAGGGTTTCTCTGTGTAGTCCTGGCTGTCCTGGAACTCACTCTGAAGACCAGGCTGGCCTCAAACTCAGAAATCCTCCTGCCTCTGCCTCCTAAGTGCTGGGATTAAAGGCATGCGCCACCAACGGCTGACCTTCCCCTTCCAAATTTTATAGACAGTGTATTCTTTAAAAATAAGAAAACATGCAGCCAACCATTGGACTGATCACGGGGTCCCCAATGGAGGAGTTACAGAAAGGACTGAAGGAGTTGAAGGAGTTTGTAACACCTTAGGAAGAACAACAATATCAACCAACCAGAGCTCCCAGGGTCTAAATCACCAGTCAAGGAGTACCCATGGCTCCAGCCTTATATGTAGCAGAGGATGACCTTGTTGGACATTAGTGGGAGAAGAGGTCCTGTAAAGGCTCGATGCCCCAGCGTAGGAGAATGTGAGGGTGGGGAGGCAGGAGTGGGTGGGTGGGTGGGTGGGGGCATAACCTTATAGAAGCAGGAGGAAGGGGCATGGGCTGGGGTTTTTGTGGGGGGATTGGGAAAGGGATAACATTTGAAATGTAAATAAATAAAATATCCAATAAAACATTAAAAATTGCTTCACTCATTATTAATTAAGTAGTTGGGTTATCTTTCAGTTATGTAGAAAACATAATTATGTGAGAGAAAAAGAATGGATTTAAAGTGTCAGCTAATTTATGCTGTTTTTTTATTGTGTGTTTGTTCATGATGCACGTGTGTGAGTGCACACAATCACATTTGTGTATGCTTTTGTGTGTAAGTAGGGGTATAAATATGCCACACACAGTACATGCGGAGGTCAGAGGCCACCTTGCTTTTGAATCCGAATCTTCTTGTTGCTGGCTACTGTGTTTGCTACATGAGTTGTCCTCTTAAACTTCTCAGCTTCTAATCAGCACAGAAGCTTAGAGATAACAGGCACCTGTGCTACCGCTACTGGCTTTATGTAGGTCTTTGGATTCAGACTCAAGTCCTCATGTTTGGATGGCGAACATTTACCCATTGAGTGATTTCAACTCTTGGACTCAATCTTTAAGCCAAGAATCGTTTTTGTTATCTAACCATGGATGTACAACCTTAGGAGACTTTGCTGGTCTCCGTTTTGCTTTTATAGAGCTTCTGTGGTACAATTAAAACTGTCTTGCCAGAATGTACTCTTCAAATAGATGTAGGCTTATGTCATCATGGGCAAGTGCAGCGATTTTCATCTTTAATGACAGGAATAAAGGACAGTTTGTGCCAGAACGAGATTCCCTTTTGGTGTCAGAGGACCAGGGATTTCTGGAGTCATGCCAGTGTTTCCGTCCTAAGAGATAGGGGTCTGCTTTCCATTATCCTTTTATATTGCTAGAGACTATAGATTAATTAGTCACTAATACCTGAGATGCCGGTGTGATAATTAATTAGTTTTTGCAATTTGTTCCTCAGGTAGACTATTATTCCAGGATTCTGAAGGCTCACAGAGGAGTTTGTGGCTGATGTTTCCGTAGTCCCTTTCCCCAGCCGCTGGCATTCCATATCAAGAGCAAATCAGTTCCCTACATTTTGATTCTTCCTTGCTGCTTCTGTTCTTTTGTGTTTCTGGGACCGGTGAGAGCTGTCCATCCTCTGGATCATTTCAGGTGGCAGGCCTGGTTTGGGTTTTGAAGCTGTCTTTCCCCATTGCTAGACATGTAGCAATTGGAGGCCTCTTTTGGCTTTATTTCCTCCTTGTGGCTTTCAGGAAAAGCTGTCTACTGTTTGTACCATATGAAGCAAACGTTGCTGGACAACACAGCACAGAAGTAGAAAACCATGACTAGAAATAACTGTCATCCAAACACAGCATTGAGTCTACCAGGTTAGCAGGGCTTCTAAACTCTTAGGACATTTAATGAAAGACTTGCAAATTGCATTTAAAACCATTGCATTTCGAAGCAAATGACTCACAGGAAGTTTCAGAAACAGCACAAAGGAGGCTCCTGCCCCCTTCACCAGGCTTGCTCCCATGGTATTCTGTTGAATAACTGTGCTGTGGTATCAATAGCAGGAAGCTGAGGTTGGCGCAATCCACAGACCTTATTCACATTTCTTCAGTTTTACAAATGCTTATTCTTGTGTGTGTCTACTTCTTCATGGTTTTATCGATGTATATATTAATGAAACTGGCACCACAGTGGAGATATAGAATTGTTCTGTGACCACAAAGAAATCCCTCATGCGTAAAATTCACATTACCACTGTCCCACCATTCCTAAATTTGACAATCACTGACCTAGTTTCTAGCTCCATAACTTTTTTCATTTTGAGAATACTATATATATTATATTATATGCAATCTTTTGAGACTGACATTTCTTCCTCTCTCCTCAGCATAGTGCCTTTGAGGTATAGCTTAATTGCTTGTAACAATGGTTGGTTTCTTCTTGTTACTGACTACTATTTCATTGTGTGGCTGTCCCATCCATCCATCCATCGGGCCCAGTTTGTTTATTGCCTACCTGTTGAAGGTCATTTGGTCATTTGGATTATTTCCAAGTGTTCTAACTATTTCAGTAAACTGCTGTGAACCTTCATGTACAGAATTTATTTTTCTGAAATGAATCAAGGCTGGTTATGTGGTAAGCATATGTTTATATGCTTAGTATTGTAAGAAGTTGTCAAATCATTTTCCAGAGTTTCTGTTTTCCTGTGTTATCATCTATGAGCAACCCAGTTCGTTTCCATCTTTGCCAGGATTGACACTATATTTTTATTAGTCCCCTCATTAGCTATGTAGTATGTATATGTGTTCATAGTTCTAATTGGCAGTTTTCTGATGGTTCATTAAAATTATCATTGAGTTATTTGCTATCTGTATGCTTTGCTTGCTGAAATGCCTGTTTATGTATTTTGTTTAGTTTTTAAACTACTTTAATTTTTCTTCCTATAAACAAGTCTTTAAAATTGAGAATTCTTTATATATTCCATATTATTATTAAGAAATATTTCTCTCTCAGCTTGTGGTTTCAGACAGGAAAACAGCAATAACAAAATACAACAACAATAGCAACAACAACAACAATTCTCAGAACCCATTTTTCATTTTGAAGTACAACTTCTTGAATTCTTTTTTTTTAATGGGTTATATCTACTTTTGTTCTTATGAAAACACTTCCTAGCTTTAAAGACCTGAAGTTATTTTTCTAACGGCACTGTTGTTTTACATAGTGCATTTAAGTTTGTTTTTCAGTTTGAGTTATTTTTTGATGTAAGTGTTGGATTAAGCTTATTTTATTGACTATGAATCATTTTACATTATAACATGCTGGTCTTCACTCAACTCTGAAAAATATAAGAAAGCATAATTGTGATATGTATTATGGTTTACTTATAGAATGGGGATGAAGTAGTCTTCCCACTTCCTTATTTGTAATGACTTTTAAAAATTTTTTTTACTTAGTATCTTAACACAGCTAAAAACTAGGATGCAGGGGAAAATCTGAAAAATATATAATTTAATCTCAAAAGATACTTTTATTGCTTGGTTTTATTGTTTAATTTTCTTTTCTGTCATCTCAGAAATTATTTATATTATAGTTGTTGAAAATCTGTGTAGACTTCAATTTCTTTTAGACTTCAATTTATAATCTTATTTTGTTTAAAAAGTTATAAGATTTTAAGTGATATGCTTAGAATGGTTTTATTTGACTCTAGTAGTACTCGTTGGATAAATATTATAAGAAATATGTATTTTTTAAAGTTTCTTCAGTTTTATTTTTTCACTAGATCTCAATGACAGATTAATCCTTTAAAACTTTTTCTGATGTTTGTAACTGTAGGAGTGAATTTGTTAATTCTTAACTAATGTAATATCAATATTTTCCAAAAATAGCTTCTTTTTAATCTAACTGAAATTGGCCTTTGGTTTATTTCAGTCTTAATATTTACTTTGATGTTTATCAGGGTTGATTGTTCTGGAAATACTGCTAGCAATTGGAGCACATCAATTTCCAAAGAACTTGGTTTGATGTTGAAATATAACTGCTGCTAGTACATTTATTTGGCAAAGGTTGCAAAACCTTATGTACCTTTATATATTGTGGACAAGTGTGACTTCCGAGAAGTTCTACAATTATAACTCACTCTAATGTAGGTGGGCAGTCTATGTATTAACTCAACTAACTACTAGATTGGTTCGAAAGGCATAATGACCTTTGGACTTTTAAAACCCCGACTGAAGGGAAAGAGGATTGCATCATTGGCTTGATCCAGGTTGCTTTCCCTTGCCCCTGCACTATGACTTTCACGGTTGTACTTGGCATTTTGGGGTGGCATATAAAAGGTGACATGCACAGGATGCATATTCCCCCAGAAATTGTGTCCCAGGCATGTGAGTTGTGGTCTGCTTGTTAATTTGGTTTAGAAACCTATTCCCACCGTTCTCTTTGTCTTGGGCATTTTTCTACAGGCTGTAACAAGTGCAAGTGGAACAGGCTGCCTTCCCGACAGCTGTTCAATTAGAGAAGAGAACTTCAGCTGTAGAGTAAACCCAGTGTAACACCGATGAAAGCGTAGTCATCCTGTTAAAGAAGGGGGCATGTACCGCCAAGAAGTGCTGTTTACAGTCTTAACATTATTTTTCTCTAAGAGGATGGGCTGATCTTTCAGGATGTGGACAATTCGATGAGCCTTGCGATTCAAAGCACTAGATAAGTCATTAATCTTCATTAAAATAATTAGTCAAGGTATCATGTGACTTTATACAGGATTTTGTTACTTAATGTGAAAGATTCCTTGCCCAAAAAAAAAAAAAAAAAAAAAGGCTTTCCCTTGCAAAATGTGCTTGTCTAAGAATTGCCACATTGTGTATGCACTGAAGCTTGTAAAATACATTGTAAATCATATCTGATGACATACCAGCATGCTTCTAGCAAACAAGCACATTTTGGAAGTAAGAGTGGACTATTTTTAGAGGCAGTGAGCAATTCCTAAGTAAGCGAAGGTACTTCAGTTTTGAATGAGTCAGGGGGATAATTAAGCCTAGTGTCACTTGGCTAGGTGGATCCCAGGGACACAACTAAGTGTCCAATGCTTTGTCCGTAGCTTCTCTTAGGTTTCTTGCCTACACCAGCCTTGTCTCCTTAGTAATATAATAGGAACTATGCATACAATTTAGAATTTTCTAGTGGTCACATACAAAGACAAAATAGATGAAGTCAGTTAAATGTCTCTTATGTCATTCACTGGCTTCACAATGTCACCCCAACATGTAACTAAAATAATTCTGGCCATATTCATCGCATTTTACAAATTAGGTCTTCACAATCTGTTTGTTTTCTCCTTGAAAGCATATTTGGGCTCTCCCTGTGGCAGTGTGTTGCTGGTGGCTACTGTGTTGTTCCACAGGGAAGGTTTAGATTATGTGTTAGAAGTAGGAGCTTTTAGAGAGAGTTAGCATGACCCCCACAAGGAGAATAAAGAGGAAGATTAAGCAAGTAGCAAGATTCAGTCGGCTTTGTGTTCGCAATAGAGGTAATTAGACCCACAGAGATTACAGTTTTACCTACGAGACTCCCCAGTTTTTGAACCCTGTTTTTTTTTTTTTTTAATACTCAAAACCTTAAAGGAATGGTATCAGAAATATAAACAGAGAACCATTCCACGCAATTAACCGGAGGTAAGTAGGGAGAGAGGTTTCCCCTCCATCTTCTGAGCCAACTAATCTGCACTGGCTCTTAATTAATTAAGGTGATTTTTATGCCAGATTCTTTTCATGTTAAATGCATCCTATCAGTCGCATAAAGCCAAATCACAAATAATATAACGCAAAAAAATATGGGCCAAAGTAAATCTGATAAAGATTTACTTCTTGCTCAAGGGACTAAGGACGCACCCCAGCTGTCAAATTGAAGACCTTTCTGGGCGTGCCAGCCTCACTTAGACTTAGCCCAAATAACAGCTGCTCATAATTCTGCCGTCCCAAGAATTTTGCTTCCGAGCAGTGGTGACTCATTATGACTTGCATTATTCCAGGGCAGATCTCTTTCATGGAGACGAAGGTTGGAAAGATTGGTCCCCTGCCACCCTTAAAATAGTGACCAGGTTGCTGTAGGATCATGCATGCCCGACACGTGGGTGCTGTGTATTTTATGACCTTTTCTTCATGACGTGTGTTTGTTTCATATAGTTCAAATATTTATCAATGTTCGTACTTGTATTTCGTGCGCACCTATTCTGAATACCTGATCAGTCACCTTGTAATGATATGGGAAACATTGCTGTTTATGGGTCTTTGACCTATAGTCGTCAATCAGGCTCCTTCTGGAAGGCTGCCTTTCTGCTCTCTTCAATGTTGTTTGCCTTAGTCCGGCCTGGCAGTCCGTTCTGACTCACGTAGCATCCCAGGATGCTGCACCCGTGTCTTGAATTTAAGAACAGAAGAATATGGTTAGGGAACACATTATTGTCTTTGGGTGTTTTCTTTGGAACTTAGAATAGAGATTTACACTCTACGGGTGTTTTGTAAAATACCCATTGACTAGGGGTCTGGCCCGGCTTGTTCTGTAATATTAAAAACCTAGAAATATTTATTACTGTAGTTGTTTGGGCGTCCCTAGGAACATTTGAGAATAATTCTTCAATCATGTTGTGTCCTGTGGTGGGCAAAACCGCGCGCACACACAGCTCAACCTTTCCCCCGTCTAATACACGTGCGAAGAAGATTGTAATTTGTGCATTGTGCTTTTATCGGGTTGCCGCTCCCAATGCAGTTAGTGTAATTTTTCATTTCCTACAGTCCTCGGGCAATTCTGTTAAACATGCTTTCTATTTCAGAACATTCTTCTATTTAAAAAACTTTTTTTTTTCCTTGCCTCAGGGCCAACATGGTTTTCTAGCTAGGCCAGTGATTTCTACCCTCGCTGGCTTTACTCACCATCACCATTCAAGTTCTTAGTAGATCTACTTCGGATGCCTTTCCTGATTGCTTTATGACAAAGTTAATGCTGGGATGCGGCTGGTTTCCTGACCTTAAGTCTGGTTGACAGCAATGTTACTTATTACTAAAGGGAAGAGATGTTTAAGTTTTGTTTTTATTCTTGTGGTGGTATATAGTCTGTATTTATTTAGTTAATACGTGGAATTTGGACTTCCTATTATCAGAAAAACAGAATCTTCCAAAACCACACTAGCTACACTAGAAAAGAAAACGGATCCATTGAGAGCATCGGCAGCCGAGCCTTTGTTCTTACTCATAAGCTCCTTGTCAGTGTGGAGGGAGATGTGGAAGCAGCTGTCAACGTAATCAAGAGATTTTAGGAGATGCATATGTAGAGAACGGAGGTTATACTGGAATCAGAACTCTGAGTATGTTATGAAGACACGATTGTGTGTATCGTAAGCGTGTATCGTCTGAAAAGCTTTGGCCTCATGTTTTGTTGGCTGGAGTCTGTGTTCTTATCCACCATACTTATTTCTGTATACAGACATGGGAGGAAAGGGGATTTTCTTCTTTTAGGATAGTGATCCTCATGTTGAGAAGGAGCAAGGAAGAGCCCTTCCCTTGTCGATGGAGTTTGCTTTGAACTTTCATGGCTGCTGCTCTCAGCTTACATCTGGGTTGACATGTAGGAATGTTGTCAGTGATCTGCCTCCGATGGGAAGTCTCACAGGCTTTGTCTGGCGGAATGCCAGTGCACACACCCCAGCACTTCAGGGCAGCCCCATGCCTATGTGTATCTGGCCAGTACAGAACCGATTCCGTTTCTTTTGGTAACCTTTCATTTTGTACTGATATTTTTGCATTATTATTATTATTATTATTATTATTATTAATTTGTTTTCTTTTGAGAGTGTTGGCGAGAAAGAATATGGAATTCATAAGTGTCTGGGTAGGACGGTGGGGAGGATCTCAGAAGAGTTACTGAAAGGGAAAATACGATAAATATGACTTGGGAAGGGAAATAATATGATAAATATATTGTATTATATAAGAGGGGAAAGAAAATGATAAATATATTTAATTATGTGAGAGGGGAAGTGTATGATATATTGTATAAAGATTTTAAAGTATAAAATAAATTAAAAAGCAATTTACACCTTATTAATTTTTGGTTTTTTTTTTTGCTTTTTTTTTGTTGTTGTTGTTGTTTGGTTTTGTTTTTTTGGAGGGTTAGAGTTTCTCTCTGTAGCCCTGGCTGTCCTGGAACTCACTCTGTAGACCAAGCTGGCCTCAAACTCAGAAACCTGCCTGCCTCTGCCTCCCAAGTGCTGGGACTAAAGGTGTGCGCCACCACCGCCCGGCACCCGGCTAGAGATTTTTTTTCTTATTAATTTTCGTAAAGATATGGTGTCGCTATGTAGGCCTGGGTAGTCTTGAACTCATTTTGTTGACTAAATTGGCCCCAAACTTACAGCTCTACGACTTCCTCATGGAGTGCACATACCCTAAGGTATGTGCAACTATGTTTTGCTCAAGCTTATACTTTTAAGTGTTGCTAGTAAATATTTCTCAAGCCTTTAGTGCTTTGATTATTATTTATTATTTTCCACTTTGGAAGTAATGGGAAACTTTCGACCTAAATTCAGAGATATTATTGAAATTTGAAACACTTAATATTTTATAATTTCAAAGAGATGTTTGTAGAAACATGTTATTGGTAATTGCCATTTCCTGGTATTGGGGGTTTATCTTCACTTTTTATTAAATTTAAGTATAATTATTGACCTGAGAAATAATATATATCTGAGTAAACAGAAACCAAGTTTGGGGTCATGTGACCTATATGTTTCTCTCTCCTTTTGTCTGTCTGTCTGTCTGTCTGTCTGTCTGTCTCTGGCAAATAATTTGTGCCTTGATCTTTGTCTAGTAACTAAGCCCAGCCACTTGACTATCTTATGGTATTCTGGTATTCTTTAATAATAGTTATGATGGATTTTCTGTTTTGATGAAACAAAGTTTTATGTTTTAAACAAATTGTGTGTGTGTGTTTGTGTGTGTGTTGAGTTTTATGATACTTTTAAGAAACTTAGACGTCTGTTGTAATTTCCTCATTTATTTTCAAGACTGGTGATCACTTGATAGAGTAATCACCTTTAGTATTAAAGGCTATGTAATAGAAATTAGGGAGTAGGGTTATTTAGGAGCCGTGCATTTGAGTTCTGTTAAAGGCTAAAAGCCAAGTAGTATAAATCTCCAGAAGGTAGTCACTTTCAGAATGGAAAGACCAGGACTAAGGGATGTTTGGTGTTGCTGGGCAACAAGGCTGAGCAGTATTTGTATTATACGAGGCTATGCTTCATTCGCTGGGGTGCTGGGAAGGAGTAATGAAGCTATTTGTTTCTTTAAGTGGAAGGAATTACAGAGAAATTCCTTCAAAGAAGGGGAATATGTGCGATGTTTAATTAAGAACTAACGGAAAGGAAAAAGATATTTTAAGAGCAGGTTAGGTTTTCTTACATAACATGATAATAAATACAAGGCTCTCTAAACCAAGCAGACACAAGTGGGTGTCACGTGAACAATTAGTCATTTCAGTAATGTTAGGGATAACACTGTTTTTAAGTTTCCGCTTAAGGAGTCGTCAGAAATGGCTAGGGCAAAGCCAGTATTAGATTTCATTGGCATTATTCTGGTGTTGCTGTACCATGAGAGGTTAGGATTGGTGTAGGCTACGGAATGTATTAGCTAAGCTAATAATTCTTTCCATCCCTACAGGATAATTTCTGTATACCATTGTAGAAGCTAACTGGTAATTTCAGAGCCAAATATATACCATTAAACCTTACAAATCGTTTTGTGTTAACTGGCTATGTCCGGGCCTTCCCTCCTGTTGTGGTCCATTTCTGTCCTCTGACCTTTAAGGTTTTTTTGTTTTTTTTTCTCTCTTTTTTTTTTTCTGCTAGCTAACCAATGGGAAATGACTTAATAAGTGTGTACTTGAATGACAGGGTATATGCTGATGGTCCTCGGTCAGCCTTTTCAGAAGCTATGGGAGCTTCGGCCGTGAGTGGAAACTTCATCCGCTCTCCACCCATTTAGACAAGAAAAACAAAACAAAACAATGAAAACCAAGAAGAACCTCAAAACAATCATTCATGCTCTGTTTGGCTGTATGCTGCTTTTAAATGCCTGTTTTGTGTTTGTTTGTTTTTTGACTTTCCTTTTCTGTAAAGGCACTAGGCCGAAGAAAACTGAAATAGAAAGAAATTGCTGTAATAACCAGCCAAAGCCTCCTAATCAGTGCTGATCTCAGACTGGGACTTGTAAGCTAGCTAATGCCGTGATAAGATTCTGTCTATTCTGTTTACTTCTGAGTAGTTACTGGATCACGTGCTGCACGTGGGCTCAGGAAGCCAGTGACTGTGCCTGGGAACTTGCATTCTTAGATTGTGCTGCTGTTAGATCTGTCCAAGTTGTAAAGGCAAAACTGGATGTAGTTGACTCACACTACTCCTCCGATTATCCATTTCTTTGCTAGCCAGGGAAGACTGGGCCTTATAGCACATTTATCTATGCTTTTGTGAATGTGTGCATGTGCAGGTGTGCACATTTGTGTGTATGTGTGTGTGTGTGTGTGTGTGTGTGTGTCTGTGTCTGTAGGCCAGATGTTGATATCTCATATCGTCTTCTATTACTTTCTGCCTTATTTGTTGAGGAAGAGTCTCTCAGTGAATCTGGCAATCAATGTGTTAGCCCGACTGGCTGGCCAGCAAGACTGTGGGATCTGCCTGTCTCCCTCTGTCTGGCTAGCACTGGGGTTATAGAAGAGCCTGCCTTCCTTCGGCTTTTACATGGATTCTTGTCATCCAAACTCAGTCATGTTTGTGCAGCAAGCAACACACTCATGAGCCAGCTCCTCACCCCATATGTTTGTTTTATATTTCCTTTAATAAAGCCCTGGCATGGTTGAACATTTGGAATTCCAACACTTGAGAGGTTGTGGTGGTTTGAAGACGTTTGGCTTGTGTAGGGGCACTATTAAGAGGTGTGGCTTTGACGGAGGAGGTGTGGCTTTGATGGAGGAGGTGTGGCTTTGTTGGAGGAAGTGAACCACTCTGGGGATGGGCTCTGAGACCCTCCACCTAACTGCCTCAGGGCAGTCTTCACCAGTCTACCTTTGGATCAAGATGTAGAAGTTTTGACTCCTACAGACCCACGTTGGCCTGCATGCTGCCTTACTCCTGCCTTGAGCATAATGGACTGAACCTCTGAACCTCTAAGCCAGCCCCAATTACATGTTGTCCTTTATAAGTTGCCTTGGTCATGATTTCTCTTCACAGCAATGGAAACCCTTACTAACCCAGAGACAGCTGAAGATTCATGCTTTTGAGGCCAGACTGGTCTGTATAGTTAGACTGTCAGTAAAGAAACAGAGCAAAGCAAAATCGATGTCAAACAAACAAACAAACTTCAATATTTTCTTTGAAAGTGAAAACCCTAAAAACTTATCAGATAACATCAATTTTTTTTTTATTTTTTTATTTTTTTTTTTTACCTTTATCCCAATTTTAAAACTACGGAGTGCTCGCTTCTTCTGCTCTGAGTGGCTATCAAAGGTGGAAGGGTTTCTGTAGGATAACTTATTCCGTTCATCTTCATCATGTGCTGCAAATAAAACAGTCCATCTCCAAAAAGAGTCTAGAGATCACCTGACCTTCCCGCCAGCATGGCCCTGCTTGCTTCTGTGTCTGAGCCTTTGTAATTTGATTGTGGAATATAGTTCCCAAGTCCATGTTTCAGCTCCAGTAAATCATGTTTTTGTATATCAGCTAGGAGATCATTTTATACTTGATTATGATGGCTTGTCTTCATTGTTGAACTAAGTGGATCGACACTGGAGATTAATACAGAAAGAGTTTGTTTGGATATTACCAGCATAGACTAATTGAGGGGGAGCAGTCTGACCTTGAGTGCAGAAGCACCATCCAGTGGGCTGGGAATTTAGATGAAGTTAAGACGGAATATGGAAGAAAGCAGATGGTATAATCGTTGTCCTTTTTTGCTACCTGTTCTGTTACTTGCTTCCCATACTCGGGGTTCAGGGCCCAGAAGCAGAAGTCAGGCACCCAGTTAGCTGCAGGCTGAGACACGGAAAATGGGAGATAAATTAAAACCTTTCCCCCCTTAAGTTGTTTAGATCAGTTGTTTTCACAGTGGTGACAACTCTAACATGCTTATAATTCTTGAACTGTGTGAAATTGTGCAACATCTGATATTTAAATGTCCACAAATCCAGAGAAGGATATCTGGGAGAAAATTAATCAAGAAAAATTTTCATACAGTATTCTGGGGAAGTGATTTCTGTAAAAGGAGTCAAAGGCACAGACGGCAGCTCATGTCTTCTCTACCTCAGAGGCTAAGGCAAATGGTTGATGAAACTTTTCGGGGAGCTTGGGCTACACAATGACAGACCCTATCAAAAAAAATATTGTATAAAGTGAAAAAAGTACCAAAAATGTACTTAATGATTAAACTGTGGAGCTTGGATTGGGGACAAGGTTTGAATTTTGGCTTTGCCTTGAGAATGTTTAGTTTCAGAAATCTACAGTTTATCTGACAGAGGTACAACATGTCAGTTCTGAAAACTAACCTTAGTGGAATATGTATTTAAGCCTTTCATCCTGTTTCCTGGAAGGCACTAAACACTGAAACGAGGAATGTACATTGTTGGTTTTATTGCTTTTAAATTTTCTTGGTGCTGAGACAAACTTAAGGTATGAATTTTACAAAATGGAAAGATATATGTGAAATAAAAAACTATAATATGTAGTTTGCTTAATATACATTGACGTAGAAATGTCTGAGTGTCCCCCCCTTTTTTTTTCCGAGACAGGGTTTCTCTGTGTAGTCCTGGCTGTCCTGGAACTCACTCTGTAGACCAGGCTGGCCTCGAACTCAGAAATCCGCCTGCCTCTGCCTCCCAAGTGCTGGGATTAAAGGCGTGCGCCACCACCGCCTGGCCTGACTGTTCTTTATCGAGTTCCTTTACTGTATTTGAGCATGCTCACATGGTCTATGTGGTTCGCTTAATTACTTGAGACTTGGTTCAACAATGCCATCCATCCTTTAATCTCTTTGAGACTCCTAAGCATCTCTAGTTATGAAGGAAGGTTGGAGACATGGGTAGACTTGTAGCCTATGTCTTTCTGGGCTCTCTTCTACCACACTCCAATCCTTGTGAGCTACTAGAAGACCCATCATTGAGAAATGTGTGGGTGGGAGGGAGACAGACCTTGGTGGCAGCTGTAGTCTGGGGAATGTCACTAGGATACGCTGCCATCAAACTTACAGGCGCCTTGATTTCAGTGGCCACCATGGCTTTTCTGGAATGTTAAGGATTCGGCAGTGTGCAGGTTTCAAGAGTAAAATAGCTGTACTATTCATGATAGGCTTCAAGTGTGGAGTGGCTGGCTGTAGATGCAGATGGAGCCTTCTGTGCTGGTCGCTGATGAATCACAATGTCTTTAGGAATGTAATAGATTCACAGCATTACTGGGATTTTCTTTCTTTCTTTGTTTCTTTCTTTGTTTCTTCCTTTGTTTGTTTGTTTGTTTGTTTGTTTGTTTCTTTCTTTCTTTCTTTCTTTCTTTCTTTCTTTCTTTCTTATTAGATATTTTCTTTATTTACATTTCAAATGTTGTCCCCTTTCCTGGTTTCCCTTCTGAAAATCCCCTATCCCATCCTCCCTCACCCTGCTCACCAACCTACCCACTCCCACTTCCCTGTCCTGGCACTCCCCCACACCCCCCATACTGTGGCATCAAGCCTTTACAGGCCCAAGGGCCTCTCCACCCTTTGATGTCCAACAAGGCCATCCTCTGCTGTATATGCAGCTGGAGCCATGGGTCCCTCCATGTGTACTCTTTGGTTGGTGGTTTAGTCCCTGGGAGCTCTGGGAGTACTGGTTGGTTCATATTGTTGTCCCTCCTATGGGGCTGCAAGCTCCTTCAGCTTCTTTCGTCCTTTCTCTAGCTCCTCCACTGGGGACCTTGTGCTCCATTCAATGGTTGGCTGGGAGCATCCACCTCTGTATTTGTCAGGTACTTGAGGGTTTGACAGAAATTTGACTTGTTTTACTAATACAGGAGCTCTGTAATAATGGAAGACTGAGTTTTCATGAGAGAAGACATGGAATAGCTACCATAAATGAATACTTTAAATCCTGTTGTTTACCAGGAAAATGCCGATGCATATCAAAATTAATAAAAAATGTTCTCAGATAGTCCTTGGGGGAAATTTATATGTATGTGAGATCAATTGTGATAGATAAATGAAACTGGACCTTGACCTATTTGTGTCACTGTGAGTCCAGTAGATGGCTGTAAAATGCATATAATTTTTAGATGATTTCTATACTGATTTAGTATGGAATGGAAACTATTCAGGGAGACCCAATGCAGCTTTTAACTGCCATTCACTAACAGAGGACAAAAATGATAGCTAGTATTACATTCCTGTCTAAATTCAAAATATTGGACCCCTTTCAAGGTCTGATGGAAGCAACAATAGAGATTAACAAAACATCCTCTTGATTTACTATTTTTTTAAATTTTTTTTAGTTTTTGAGAATTTCATCATGGGCCTACATTGAAATGTGATTATATACAGTTCTCTTCCCCATGTCTCCCTCCAACTTATCCTAACTCCTCCTAATAGCTTCCCTCATAAGTACATTTCCTCCCCCTCCTCTTCTGCTACCTCCATCTCCTCCTTCTTCTCTGCCTACTTCTTCTTTTTCTTCTTTGATAACTCACTAACTCTTATTGGTCCTGTTTATATGTAGATACGTATAGGACCAACCAAGAACACTGGAAAACTACCACTGACCACACCTTCAGAAGAAAACGATTCTCTTTCCCGTAGCTATATAAACTGCCATTAGCTTCTAAGTGAGGCGGAAGGTGTGGGGGTAACTTTCTCCATCCATATGAGGATTTGGGCTGTCGTACCTGTTGTAGCATTTGTGCAGGCGACCATAGCTCGTGAGAGAGAGGCTTCTTTTTGGGCAGGGCTCAGAGGCCACAGCCAGGATGCTGCACTGATGAAAGCACAGAGAGGGCTAAGCTGTAACCCTTCAATAGTCTATCCGTCTCCCCACTCCGCCACACTGTAGGGGCTATGGGACAGGGAAGAGTGACATGAATTGCTGACATAGACATGACGCCATTGCTGCACTCATGACTTGCTAGTTTTATGGATGGATCTTAGAGGACAGCCATCATAGGGCAATCAGTGCAGTCCTTTGCATGCTGAAAAATTAAAGATACTAACTAGTAAGAGCACTGAACACTTTCATGATTTAACGGCAACATGACTCATTCCTTTATGTCTACCAAGACATGGTACTTTGGGATGGTAATCATCTGAATATCTTGAACCTCTCACCCATGTCCAGTATATCCATAGACAGAATGATACCTTTGGACCTGGTGGACCACATGCAGTAGTAAGTAATCCAAAACAGGGGTCTTGGCAAGACTCGCAGATGCGAGATGGTGGTTGCTAAGCACTGACCTATGTCGCTGCTGGGTAGTTTGTAAACCTTGATTTAGAAACATAACAAAGTACTAGTTCAACATTTTACAGTCTATAGGTTTTATTTTCCTCTAATGTCTGGTCTATATTTTTTAAAACAAACAAACACACACCCACTTTAAACAAATTAGTACCAAACTTCTGATATATGAATTTCTTCATAGATTCTTTTTGACTTGAGTTTTATGTTTAAATTGTGATTCCTCTTAATTGAAGTTCTTTAATCAGACAGTAAATATATATTAACATTAAATATATATTATGTACATATATATACTCACAAAAATTAGCATAACGTTTAAAATACATCTCTGGCTTAATCAATTTTATGTAAAAACAAAAAATATTTTAGAAATAACTTAACACTTCCAATCTTATGTTGCTTCTCATTAATTGTGTCTAATGCTGTTGCACATTAGGATGACATTAGTAAAATACTATGTGATGCTAGATAATCAGTTTTATAGGAAAATTCCCAATATTCATTTACTCATTGTTCTAGAGAAGAAACCAGCCATGGTTGGGATCTGGGAGATTCCTGAGATTCCGTCAAGGAATCTTTGCTCCTGTCCAGGAAGAGCATCAGGCTTCCACTCAGTGCTCCTCTTCTTCAGCATCCACAACTTCAAAAGTTAAAACTCCAAATGTTAAAAGTTTCTTTTTCTGAGCAAACTAAATTTTTAAACCATCTTTTATTCTGATTTTTTTTTTGTTGTTGTTGTTGTTGTTTCCAAGTCTCACAGTTTGTGTTTTAGAAAATAGCTAACAATACTCATGGGAAAGTCTGAATGTCAGTGCTGCCTTAGAATTCCCTCTGCTAGGTTGTCACCTTTGAACTTAGTTTTTCAAAGACCTCAAGGGCATTGGCTCAGTGAAGAAGCATTTCATTTCCAAAACTTAGCATGGTGGCCTCTAATTCTGCGTCTAACAGTGTTCGTGCTCAGCAAAGTCTTTTCTGTTTGCATTCTGAGCTCCCACTAGAACCACCCTTTAGGCTTGGCTGATTTAAGTCTTCTAAGCCTTTTCTAGCTTGCTTCAAATGTCCCCGCATTCCTCCCACACATCACCTTTAAAGGTGTTCTGGAGTGCTTGGACAGGTATGGTAACAGAGACAGCTGCACTGCTCAGCTCCAGTTTTGCATCTCAAGCACATTTCATCACCGCAACAACGCGTCTGAATTATACCACCAAAAGGAAGGGGGGTTCTTTTTGTCCATTGCTTCAACCAGTCTTGGCTTTGGTCTGTTCTTCCAGGCCTGTGATTAGTGAGTTTGACAATTCTGGTGAGATGCCTGTAGCAAAGCAAACCACTTTCCCTGCTGACAAACAGAGACAGAGATAGTGAGAAGAGCTTGGGAGAAAGATGTCCTTTTCCAAGGCACAGCCCAAGGGACCTACCTGCTATATCAAGGTCTTACCTATTGATGACGTTAGCCTTTCTTGGGGCTACTGAGTAGCCCAGCTCTAACAGTCTAGGGGCTGCTTCTCCGGCTGTGTTATGTGTGCTTGTTCTCACAGGCATTCCTACAGAAACTAGGAACACAAAAACATCTTTGAGGACAGAGGATCTTAGACTGCAGGATGTTAAAAGGAAGCAGATGACACACAAACAGTGTTAAGAAAATATTCTTAGGAGAACAATCAGTATGGGACAGTGGGTCATTTCAAATGCTGAACTCTTGAGTTATCACTTCTAATGCTGAAAGACTGTAGGAAGAGCTGCTCACATAATTCTGGAAGTCCAGGGCAGGAAGGGTGTGTGGAGAACAAGTGTTCCTCTCCCTTCCCAGGCCCCAGTAAGGCTGGAAGCCTATTGATATATGTTCAGGGTTGTGTTCCTAGGGCGGAGGACCTGGTATGGAATGATAGAAAAAACGAGACCTAGGGATATGTGAAAGATGTTTGGCACAGTCTACTAACTTTGCCTCTTGGTCCATGTTCTTTTTCTTTTCCAAGGTAAAAAAAAAAAAAGTACAATCCCAGCTTTGATGATACGCAAGAGTCCCATAAATCACCTTGTAATTGAGTGTTGTCAGAGACCTGGTACCCTACCCCAAACAGCACTAGCTACCCCAGTCTCCATACAAGGCAGCCCAAGACAAAAAGAGATGGATTGAACATCTCACAGTTGGAACAGGCCCATCTCTGTGGATGAGCCTGAGACTCAGTTTATAATTACTAGTGTTTCTCTATCGGCTTTCTGAGGCTGCTTGTGAGGAGATCTGTAAAGAGGGACCTGCCTGGCTTGGTCCCTGTTTTGTTTTTGTTATGTTTCTACGTATTTCTTAGGGATAAGGGACCCCCTGCCCGGAGTTTCTCTTTAGGGACTTAGAATGTTTGTGTGCTACATATTCCTTTCCTATATATTGCTAACCTAATGGTCTTAACCCTACACTAGACTGCTTATTAATGTTTGCCGTATCTTCTCTGTCTAGTTTCTTTTGATACTACTTTGCCTGTTTTTATATTTAGGAGAAATTTGGATGATGCAAGTTTGTATTATTCCATTATCCATCTTTGTTAGGGTAGATGTATGGCCAGGGTAATTAGGATGCTTATGAATATAATTAGAATAAATCAGTTTTTCTTGCATTGTTGAAGTTCCACTGTGTGCCTACCCGTACAGTTTCTACAGCAGAAATTACTAATTTTTCTTTTTTTAAAAACTTTAAATTGCTTTTGATACATTTAATTATGTTTAAGATGACAGTTGCTTTTGTTTCTATAATATGCATGTGGACCAGATTATTGTTCGAGGAGACATTTTAAAATTCAGACAGTTTGACATTGTCTTCTTTCCTCTTCAGAATTGTTGAGTCCCCTGGTTCATTTGCAACACTTTATAATACTTACGATGCTAAACATATATACAAATAAACTAGATACCATCAGGAAAGGATTATTTATTATAAAGGCAGTAATTGGGAGAGTAATTACTAATTGGATAGAATTGGATTCTGAATAGCGACTATGTCAGCATCTTTGAAAATCGTCTTTTCTTTGTAGCGGGGTGTCAGTGTTAGCGAAAGAAGGCTACGTGAGAATCTGTTACTTAGGCCGTCAAGGATAGGCTGGAGTTATGAGAAACCAAATTTCACTTCACTTTATTTAGCATGAATTCACCATCCCCAAAGAGCGTTGAAGTACACTTTCTACATTTTTCTTATTTTTATCTCCAAGTTTTATTTTATGTTGACATTTATACTCTTCTTTTTACTTTAGCGTGAAATTTGTTAAAAGGTCTTCCCCTCCACCCCACCCCCACCCTCCAATTGCACAGATTCGATTCAAGACCTTTGTCTTTGTGTTACCTGTGGATTTCGGCCTGATAGCCAGTTAAAATTCTTTATCTGTAAACATTCAAATGTAGACATTTAAATTAAGCATTTATATATTGCAAGTTAGTATTGGTACTACTTAAGCAGCTCGTCACTGGGTCAGTCGCTATCCCTTGGCATACAGATCCTCCAGCATTCACCTGACAGAAAGGGATCCCCTCCTGATAGTTTGGTCTGCTGTGACTGTTCTCAAAGAATGGCTTAGACCTGTGGTCTTTTTAGGGTGCCGTGGCATGCATTCATTGAAGGGATTGAGTACATGCTATTTTCAAAACTGCTATGCAGAAGGTTTGCCTAGGAATTAATTATGTTTGTATTTTTGTTAGCGAAATCAAGCATCCTGACCATTCATTTCCTCAGTTGTGTTAAATGTCACCATAGCCCTCCCTATTTCTTCCTTATGGAAGAGAATACAATTTGTAGTCCTCCCCGTCATAGCTATAAACGTACTTCTCCGTTCATCATTTCTAACAGGGTCCAGCTAGGCAGGACTGTTTAGGTACTCAACAGCTAACTAAGTAAGCGTCTTCAGCTGTGAACAGTGAAGGCTGTGATGTTTGGAATCATGACTTTGTTGGGACAGGCTGGCAACACAGCGTGTCCCAGCGTTGTCTCGCACCTTCCTTGAAGAGCTCCTCTCTGTATAACCCCTTGAGTGGTCTCCCATTCTGCTCCTTAGAAGGGGGACACTTTCATATAGGATCTAAATGCGTCTCAGAGTGCCCTGAGGTCACTTTTAGTGAAGCAAGCAAGCGTCGAGTTGAAATAACATCAGTGTTAATAAAATAGCCCTCACCAAACAAAAGCAAAAGACTCTAGAGGAGATGTATTGACAGAGAACTATGATTGTATTAGAAATAAACAGATTTAAATTTTACCATATCTAGAAAATGAGGTACAATTGAGTTTTTGATGTGACTCCTTGTATTTCCTGAAAAAGACCAAATTAATAAATAGAGAAGAAAAAGAAATAAAAAGAACAAATTCCTCTTGATAAGTTTAAGTAACCTTCAGGAAGAAGGGATGTCTGCAGGTGGGAACATTTAAAACACTTTGGAGTACATATAGAAAAATGTATGTATTTTTGTGCCTGTTCATGACCACTGACTTCAGACATGTCAAGTCAATGCAGCGAGGGTCCTTGGAGGGGAGTTTTGAACAGTGATTCTTGCACATGAGGATTTCCTAGGGTTAGTGTCAGCATTTGGCTTTTGAACATTTATGCATGAAGACATACTCACTTTCCCCCAGAACTTAGATTTGCTTTCTTTTAAGAAATTTTACTTTTGCTGTCAGTGTAAACTGTACATTTTTATGTATTCAGTGAAATCATTAAATAAGTGCTTACTCCCTGACTCTATTATGGTTCCATGGGGGTTTTGGAACTCTTAGAGAGACCCATGATGCCAAACAAGGAAATTTTGCAATGATTTTTTTTTCTTCTGGAGAAAAGTTTTACTTACTTATTCATTTATTTAGTTTTGAAAAAACTCATGGTTCTCTCTCTCTCTCTCTCTCTTTTTTTTGTTTCCAAGGACATCAGGGTAGGCGACGGTAATAACCTATTTGTAATATAGGTGGGAAATAAGTGGGAAGAATATGTTAATGAATGTCATGTACTTGAGAGCGTTTTCATCTTCCACGTTAAGAAAATTGATAAGGAGATGGTGGTAAGCACGCTTCGATGTAGTTTTAGGTCACTTTCTCCCTGAAATGCCCTATATAACATATTCTAAGGGAATACATTTATATTCCTGCCGAATGAATCTTTTGTTGTGTTCCAGCCTTCTCTCAATTACAACCATGCTCACTCAACCAGGGCAGCAACTTAGGATGGAGTCTGGTGGAGAAAAATATCAAGCGTCCTTTTCTCTGCAGTTGTTAAGCTGCACAGTTCTTGATGGATACAATTATTACTCAAGGGTTGACTCTGGTAACAAGTTAAACAGGGAGGGAGGCTGAAGCCTGGTGTTTCCCAAGGATTAGAAATACAAAGGATGAGGAGGGGGCATCCAACTGCATCTTCCGGGCTTTGATGCTGAGGTTGATTTGTGAGGGAGAATGGCGAATGCTTTCCCTAGCAGGTGAGCAGGAGGTGAGGGCTAGATTGGCTGCCCTACGCATAATTACACAGCTGCCTCCCTCTTCTCTGGGAATTTTTACATAGGCATAATGTTACTCTTGAGGGTGCAGTGCCTGCCTGTATGCTCTGGTGGTGCTTCAGTGCTCTTGGTCTCTTAGTATTTTATTGTTTGTAAGGATGTTTGCGAGAATGTTGCTGAAGAAGAAGGAGGAGGAGGAGGAGGAGGAGGAGGAGGAGGAGGAGGAGGAAGGGGGAGGAGGAGGAGGAGGCACCGAAGCAAACAATAATAAAATAGATCTGTCATGGGGATTTTATGTGCAACAGGCAGGGAAGTAATTTAAGATACACTTCGATATTTGTTTGTTTGTTCAAGGAAAACCTGGGAGGTGATAAAACCGTCTGCTCCCTTGTCCTGTCGCCATTGCAGCCTCGTTTCCATCGTTTTCCCTGATTCTCAGCTGAGACTGCACTTCCACAGTGGAGTGGAGATCACATTTTGAGAGTAGCTCAGGGAATCCATGGGGCTTTACATGTTATATCCTGGAGGGGAAAGGAAGATGCAAGAGAAAAGTTCAAGGGATATTTTACTCCTCGTGTCTTCTAATATTCAGGTACCTCATTAGATTTGAGTTTTAAGTAGATTATGCATAGTCGACATTAGGAATACATGCACACCACGGTGGTATGTGTGCACATGAACTTAGACTTGAAAACAAAGCTTTCTTCTGAGTGAAAAGAAATGGTGGAAAGGCTTGGGGGAGTTAACACGGGAAGACTCAAGCAGTGTTCTGTTTTCAAAGGCCATATTTCATTTGTGTGATCTATGTTAATGAGTCTACTCCTAAACTATGACAGTTAGGACTGTAAAATTACTACAGTTTATGTGTATCTGTGTGAGTTAAGGTTGTAGTCTGCCATGACCAGATAACTCCTCTGAGCTTGGCTCAAAATGGAGGACTCCATTACCAGCAGGGCTTCCCCTTCTTTGACCTTGTCTGGGGATGTCGAACCCTAACCGATCCCCTCTATCTGGGGAAGGTCAAATATTCCTTAGCAGACTCCTTTCCAGATAAGAACCCTCCTCCCAGCAAGTCCTTGGGATTCCTGGAATGCCTATCCATACAATTGAGGCATTCACAGTATTATAAACTCTAGCCAATGATTTTCATTTACTCTGAAACCTCCTTCCCAGTCTCCAAAGCTCATATATAGATCATTTCCACCCCACAAATGGGTATGCTTACAAGCCTATCTCCATAACTAAGTGTACAAGCTAAGATCTTCTAAGAATGCTGGGTCACTTTGGATGGTCAGAGAAGGCCCTCGTTGCACCTCCCTCCCCCTACTCCCCTCTCGCAGCCAGACTGGGATCCTGCAGACCCCACCAATTTTGGACTCTACACCATCCTTCCAGCCTGGTATCCAAGGTGTGCAGCCATTTCTGGACACCCTGAGAGTGGGAAAGCTGAGAATCCAGAGTAACAGTCCCTCCTGTGTGCCTGAGTGTATGAATGAGCATCGTGTGATGCATAATAAACTCTTAGACACCGGGAAAGTCTCCTGGAACTTGAGTTATAGCGGTTTGGGAGCTTTCCTGTGGGTGCAAGGAACTGAACCAGGGTCCTCTGTGAGAGAGCTTAGTAAGTGCTCTTAACCTCTGAGCCATCGCTTTACCCCACAGTCAGGACTTTTATTCCAGTTCTTTGAACAGTTTTTTTTTTTAAAGTAGCCAATAGAAAATATGAGTAGCCTTAAACTTTAAAACTTTTAAAATGAAAATCAACAGTAATCTAAATATTTCTGTCATTTATTTTTTGCTAGTTTTGCATGCTCATACTAGAAAAATAGGAAGTAGAGATAAAAATAAAGAAAAACTTGCTCAGTTACATTCTGTCATAAAATACTCAGATAACTTTATTTCCATAGTATGTATCTATATGTAAATACACAGCAACCTTTGAATTTAATTCACCATTCATGTTGCGGTATAGACAAAGATGAACCTTGTATGTTGCTAAATATAGATCTCACACTTGCTGATATTTCATGTATGAATGTCACATACATATTCAATAAAATCCTATCTGTGCTATATGCATGGACAGTGCTCAGGTTCTACAACTTAATATGCAGAGGTATTAATCCTAGCTGCTAAATTTTCCCTTAAGAAAATTTGAGAATTATTAAAAGTGATTTGAAATTGAGATGAATCAATCACTGTTGCAAGTCATTATTAGAACTACTATTTTTAAAGATTCTTTAACATAAAGTTCAAGAGATTCTCTTGAACATTCTGTTTCTGCCAATAGTTTTCTGAGGGATCTTGGTCACATAAGTTAAGTTTTTCGATCCCTGGCTTTCTCTATAGTTTCAGTAATGCAGAGTTTATTCCCATACAGCAGTAAGAGAATTAAGTAAGATATTGCTTACAGAGTTCTCAGTATCTTGTTGGATGCATAGAGAATGCCCAATAATAGATAGCAACTCTAAGCTCGTTGACTCTTGATTAAGACAATTTCTATTCTTTCCAGCATCCCGTGGCCAAACTTGCTGACAGAACCTTTTGTTTATACATTAATTAATTATGTACAAAAGAGTGAAAATATAAAATTGAAAACAAGCAAACAAATCCTGTTGGCTTTAGTATACATATATCTGTTTGTGCCCGATAGCTTTTGTCAGCTGACAACAAAACCTCCATGTTTTTGGGAAGGAGACTCTTATCTGAAGAATCACCTCCAATAACTTCTTCCGTGGCATGTCATTGGGGCATTTTTTTTTTTTGATTGCTGGTGATTGTAGGAGGACCCAGCCCACTGTGTGCAGTGCTACACCTGAGCACATGGTCTGGGGTGTAGCAGAAAGTAAGCTGAACATGTTCTGGCGAACAAGGCAGCACCGGAGACTCCTCTGTGGTCTTCAGTTCCTGCTTCTCGATCCCTGTCTTGTGCTGTTGTCATGGCTTCCCTGGATGATGAACTGTAACTTCTAAGATGACTGAGTGTTTTACTCCTTCAATTGGTTTTTGGTCATGGTGTCTGTCTCTGCTGCAGAAAACATTTTAGAAGATCAATAAAGATTCATAGTACTGAATGATCGGAAGACTCACCTTAGATTTTTTTTGAACCTAACTTTGGGAAAGTTGACCTCGCACTGTGAGTAGGCTATAGGAATTCTAGTTCTGTTATTAATAGGGCAAAGTATTAATTGTCAGCATTACTCTGAGGTTTGTCAGTATACTTTGGAAACACAATGGTAGGAAATTGTTGTCTATGAGTAACAAAGTATTCTTGGTGTATTTATAATCCCATCTTACTGATGTTGAAAAGACTACTGAATTTTTAATCATGGCTTTGCTCAGAAGCAAATTTGGTGCTATATGATTTTTGATTTTTTACCAAGTCTGTTTCTAGCATATAATCTTTGTTATAGTTGTTAATTTATTATAGGCACTTTTGGTAATTGGTAAATTAAATTTGTAAATGTTATTCTATATCAGTGTTGTGTATTCAACTGTGTAAGAATGTTCCCTGACAGCATTGTAGTACCCATTCTTAATCCCAACTTGGTTATAAGTTAAAAGCAGAGTGTGTATTTTGGGAACCATACAAGCCACTGTGCCTGCCACCTGTGCTTTCAAGGCTATTATATTTCAACTGTATTAGGCCATTATTTGCTTAATGACATTTATGGAGGTATGTATTCGAGACTTATAAATTGGCAATACAATGTGATTTTTTTATAGATATTTGTATAAAGTTTGAAATTTTATCTCTTAAAAGAATTCTTGCTATATATAGCAAGTGAATGAATACAAACACCATTCCATAGTTTTGCAACAGACAGCATTTTGAAATCTTCATCTCCCATTGTAAAAGTAAAAAACCAGACCTTTTGATAGAACTTTGATATTTCACCGTATGTTCTAAAAGACATGTTTCTCCATTATATCTTCTTGGCATTTTTGATGTGTATTATAATAATAAGGTATGTCCATGCTATTATCAAAGTGAAAATTGGTACACTGATAGTATTTCTAATAATAATAATAATAATAATAATAATAATAATTCCCCAAAGTTCAAACCCATGGCTGATTGATTATAGCTTAGTAAATTTTGAGTGTGTTTGGATAAGTACCAATATGCACCAATGTTCTGATGGTTTGTGAAAAAAAGCTAGAGTTTGTTGGCTTTACTCTTCTGAACAGTAGGTTGAGACACTCTCTCAGAGTGCTGTGTAGATAGGGCTAAGTATAGCTTTGGCTCAAATATCATACCTTCCTTAGTTTCCCCAGGATCCCTTCCCTATTCTGATTCATCCTGAAGCCTAATGAAGGGACACAGGTGGCCCCTGCCAACAATGCCGGGACTACAGTGAGGGCTCTGTACCATACCCATTCATAAAGCATTGTGCTATTCATTTTTCCGTTCACAGAATATTCTTAGTGTTTTATTTACTATTCCTTTTATATTCTCTTGATGCTTGATAAGGTACATTTTGTTTTAAGGAAAACAGCATTTATAAAATTGTGCGCGTACGCACGAGCATGTATATGTGTGTGTGTGTGTATGTGTGTGTGTGTGTGTGTGTGTGTGTGTGTGTGTATGTGTGTTATATTCAAGGTGTCTTGGGTTGCATGTTTTCTTTACTCTCTTGGTTGGATCAATGTACTATACAACTAAGAATTAAAGAAGCTCAGAGTATGGGTTACTCTGTGTTGTTAGACTTAGATGTTGCATTTCAGCTTTAAGAAAGAGTAACCCCCAAACATCCATGCTTGTTTTCCTTAAGTCTAGGCTATGTTGTTTGACTCATTAAAACATGTCTGCTTTTGCCTTCTGAGATGGGTCTGAAGTATATGACAGCATTTAAGTAATGTGTCATTACTATAAAAAGACAGAAAACTATGCATGGTTGTTTTTAATCTGTTCATTGGGTCAGCTAAATTCACCATAGGACCAAGATTTGAGCAGGGTTATGAGAGCTTGGAATCTCTTCTCAACCATGTTGGATGGCCCTGGGCTCTCAGAGGCACCACAGACTGGTCTGTTGAGTAGAGGGCCCAGGGCGTCGGTCTCCAGTGCGTACCGCTGGTATTCCTGTGGGATTTCCAAACAAGGAAACCTGAACACAGGCGAGCACACTGCAGTTTGAGCCAAGACTGTTGACACATGAAGTCAGAATTCTTTGTAGAAATCAGTAGCCTAAGACCGTGTTAGCTCGCGTTTCAGATTACACAAGAGAAAATAAACCGAAAGGTCAGTTGAACAGTTACAGCTCTGCCCTTTTCCGCAGTAATCAGCTGAGCATGTAGCAGAGACGTGAACAGGAGCGTGACTGGGACCGGGAAAGAGGCTGGTAGCTTCTGCTCGCGACCATTCCTGGTGCTCCCAGGACTGACCAGATGGGCCATCTCCCAAGGTTTACCTTCAGTAATTCTGATTTATTGCAGTCAGAGGATTTTTTTTTTCATAGCTAGGCAATCATGTTTTCACTTTGCCAGAAGACCCCAAGAATTTTAATATTGACCATTAATCATGCCTTAGTAAACTGCAAGGACAATACATTATTAATTTGCTCATGACCACGAGACAAGGCACAGTGATGAAAATTAATTCCTACCTACGTTTTGTTAATTTATTATAATTAATTAATCTGTTTAGAAGTCAAAATATGTTTACATTAATGGCTATATAGTAGGTGTTTCCCTGTGTTTCTTCAACCATATTGCATTTACATTTGATAGGTAGAATTCTAACAATAAATATTTTGCAATGAAAAGAAGTGACTTACTTCTACATGACTTTTAAGGTAATATCAAGTGGACCTCATTTAGTAATTATGAATTAAATATGAATATTTCACTAAAAAGTGGAGATTTTAGTCCTGCAAGGATTCTAGCAGTGGTCTTTAACTCTTCCACATGCATGGCTGTGTGCCAGAACTAGGGAAGAGCCTTTAGCAAGCAGCACCCACTGTTCAGGCTCAGGACACTAAGAGCAAGTCTGCCTGTGAAAGGGCAAGAGCTTTCAATGGACTTCCTTTTTCTTCTCCTAAAAATTTTAAATAATTTTGGTATAGGCAAGAGACCGTTTTTAAAATTAAGTTTGGCTGTATAGTAATTGTGAAAAATTGTTACTTAAATAACATTTGTTTCAGAATATCAGAAAGTAAGAAGTTAACTTTTTTGTGGTCTTGTGCTTTTTATTTATTTTATTTATGTGTGTGTGTAAATGTGTGTGTGTGAGAGACAGAAAGACAGAGAGAGGCAGAGAGAGAGACAGAAAGACAGAGTCAGAGACAGAAAGGAGGATGAAGAGGTGGAAGAGGAACACATAGACCGAGAGGGACAGAGACAGAGAGAGAACGCAAGTGCCACAGGAGTGTGCCTGAGTGCCTGCAGAGTCTGAGGTCAGAGGCCAGCTCTTGGGGATCTGCTCTCTCCTGCCACCCTGTGGGATCCTGGAATGAAGCAGAGCTGGAGGTTGCCGGAGACTGTTGTCACTGGCTGAGCCCTCCTATTCAAGGGCAGTGAGAGGGAGGGCCCATCAGCATTGCCTATACACACCCTGGCAAAGAATGGGTAGTCACTAAAAGCTCCACATTGAGTCTTTACTATGTCCCAATATTTTAGGTGTTTGTAATACATTAGATTTCGGAACAGTTATTGCACACCACTCCCTTTGCCCCCTGAGCCAGCCCCGCCTCTGTCAGCACTTTACCTAGGGCATTCCTATGCCTTGCTTTCTCCTTGGCTGTTCACACACACACACACACACACACACACACACACACACACACAGTCTTCTCTCTGCTCATAGAGGCTGTTGCATGCCGGACATAAAAGAGATGCTCACTAAGTGTGTGACTCGACTTGGTTGTCACCTGTGTTGACATGGTTCCAATTCTGCCATTTCCAGGTAAAAGTCAAGAGTGTAACTTAAGGCTAATGATTGGAAACATTCCTGAAATTGAAATAGAATGTTAAAAGTTCATGCATTTATCTCTGAAGAGAGACTCTTAAAAACAAGGAATCACATTTAAAAATAAGGAACCACGTTGGTATGGTTTGGGTGTACAATGTCCTTATAAAGGTAATGTGGACAAATGGAATGTGGAGCCCTGAGAGCAATGTTTTTTTTTTTTTTTTTTTTTGTTGTTGTTGTTCTTGTGAGCATGACTTTATAATATCTCTCACTATTTGAAATGTACCCATTTTGTGCATGAGCTCTACCACAGTATGCCAGTTTTATCAGAGGATGAACTAACAGGACCGTCTAGCCTTAGACTTGAAACTCTGCAACTGTGAGCTAAATAACCTTTTCCCTTTACAGACATTTTGAGTCAATTTAGTTAAAAGTAATTTTTGGTAATCAATACACATAAACAATGTGATTGTTTGATGATCATATTTACCCCCAACTCTCTCTTTTTGTCCTTTTCTTTCCTGTGACTTCTTTTCTTCAAGACTATTTCCCCTCCTGTTTTCACTTTGGTTTTCGTTTGTGCTGGTGATGCACAGCTCTACACCCTGCTATGTGCTCATGGTTACAACAGGAAGTCACATCCAGAAGGCAGCTTTTTGTACTGCTCTTATCCATCCTCTGACTTTTACAGTCTTTACCAGCTCTGCTGCGACACTGTCTGGCTTTGTAGGGTGAAATATAGAAATCCCAATTATATCTGGTTATCACATCCACTTGTAGAGATCCCCTTATAGCTCTCTCTATAAAGTCGGCTGCTCCAGGTCTCTTGTTAGGGTAACATGATGCTGACTTATGCCAACATGCACTACTGCTTTAATTATTTTCAATAATCACTTTTGTATAACAGAATTCCAGTGCTTTCAACATTTTTTGTTTAATTAACCATTTCATTAATTAATAGATCCATAGTAGCAAAAAAAAAATACCCTTCTAATTATTATCCTGAAACATTTCTTTCCTAACTATGGTGGTAAATCCCTATAATTCCAACATTGTGGAACTGACATATTGGGGCTTCATTATTGTTAAATATTTGCACTTGATTGAGGAACATAAAATACTCATTCTAAAGTTTCAAGTGCTTAGCCATCGTTTCACAAGCTCAAAATGTGGATACTTTTGCGTATTCCGGATATTTTCCCTATAAAAAGAAAATTTCTGCTAAACATCTACATTAATTTTTTTTTTAATGTTGCTGTGAGAAGACACTATGACCAAGGTAAATTATAGAAAAGTTATTTTGTGTTTACAGTTTCAGAGGGCTACCAAACAAGACTGCAGAGCTGATGTAGTATCTGTCAGGCAGCTGGAACAACAGGAGACAAAGGGAGCCCTGGGACATTCCTGAGGCTTTAGAAGACTCACAGCCCTGGTCCAACATCTCCAACAAGGCCACACCCCCAGTCCTTCCCGAACAGTTCTGCCAACTGGTGTCCATTCGAACATATGAGTTTACGGGTGCCGTTTTCATTCAACTCAACCCAACACCTGAGTCAATTTAATGGTTGACTCAATGCTCTTTTGTCTTTTAAGAGCACAGACTCTACTGTGGTTTTCTTCAGTCTTTTCCCCTTACCTATTAGAAATCCTTCTTGAATCTACTAGAACCTACCTTTGTGCTTCTTCCCTGGATAGATAATTTCCTCTAGGAAGCCAGAAACAGAATTAAGTCTTATAATCTGAGCTACTGAGGAAGGAACTTCCCCTAAGAGTTTCTTTTATTTTTATGCTCACCCCTAAGGACTTTTCTTTTTTCTTTTCTTTCTTTCTTTCTTTTTTTTTTTTTTTTTTTTTTGGTTTTTTGAGGCAGGGTTTTTCTGTGTAGTCCTGGCTGTCCTGGAACTCACTCTGTAGACCAGGCTGGCCTCGAACTCAGAAATCCGCCTGCCTCTGCCTCCCAAGTGCTGGGATTACAGGTGTGCGCCACCACGCCCGGCTCCACTCCTAAGGACTTGAGCATGGGTTCTACATTTTCAGTTAGGTCATGAACTCTTCTCTAAGATACATCTGTGGTGTTCAGAACCTTGTCTGAAATTGGAGCATCGATATGAACATAGGATCTAGTGTAAGTCATCTTCTAGGAGAACAAATTTTAGCCTGTTTTCCCCACCCCCTACAGTCCTATTTTCCTTTTACTTCCTTAGAGTAGCCTCTCTATGGGTTTAATTCATTCAATCAATTTTGTTTTTAACTCAGATTTTATTAGAAACCTGTATATTACAGTCAGTATGGGATGCTGAGAACATGTTATATGCTTACCTATTTTTATAGAATAGATTCTCAGAGACATTTGGAATTTGGGAGCAAAACATAAATTTTTCCTAATTAACATGTACATTAAAGTTTAAACAAGTGTTACAAACGAAAGGAAGCTGCTATGTTTGAAAGAATGGCGGTGTCCTGCTTTTCCATTTGGAGGAAAGCTGCAGAGTACATGCTGGCTGATGTGGGAAGAATCCCACTGTGCCTTCATTGATCCCCCATGACCTATGAGGTTTCTCTGCATTGAACAGGGGCAGGGAGGGAAGAGAAGAGAACTCTAAGTGGCTTATTCAAGGTCACATACAGAGGCTAAAATAATAATCCTGAACTGATTATTTCTAAAGATGAAGCTGCTGTTGCCCTGTGCTGTTCCTTCTAATTGTAAGATGAATAACTATAGAGGCAAACTGTCTTCTTAAGGATAGATGATTTTTACTTTGAGATATTATTGAAGATACCTCTTGGGACTGACAGTGATACATCTTATTGGTTTTATTTTCCTGACCTTGAATAATGTATGCCTGTGTGTCACTATTTTTTTTTTTTTTAAAACAAGGTTAATTGATATAGGTTGCATCTAATAGTATTTACAATAGTTTTTCATGCCTGTTCAAAATGCTTGGTGCTATATTAACATCATAATAATTTTTGGTTACCAAAATTTGACCTACTTTTTGCGTATCCTATAAATTCATAGAATAGATATTAAGGGAGCCGACTGTAGCGGGAGAGGGCATGGGCATGATGAGCTTGCTGTACCTCCGGGCACTTCCTTTTCTGAGCCGAAGTGATTTCAAAGTGGAATGTACCTTCCTGTATCAGAAGCTAAGGGGCTGACCTTGAGGGGAGGCAAACTATTTGGTGAAAGTAATAGAGTGCTATAATCCTGTTTCCATTGAAACTTTTCCAAATGGAGCACTGCACCATAATCTTAGCAAATTCATAAGAATATTTTTTTTTAAAAAAAACCTCCTTAACTATAAGAATGTTTTTAATCTTTCAAATGCAGATTGACAATAAAATAATTATATGTATTTAATCGCTGGAAAAGTGTGTCTTTAAAAAATGAGTTAGTGTTTTTCTTTATATTATGATTATTTATTTATTTACTTATTTATTTATGCCTGAAATCCTGATTTCTTTTGTTAGTTGTTTTGTATTGTTTAGTCATTTTATTGTCTGATTATTACTTGATGGGATTTGCTCTGAATTAGAACAATTCTTGTCAATTACTATGTGAACATTTTGTAAGTTGATTCAACTAGTTTCCCTTTGTAAACTAGATAGATCATTCCCCATGTTTGGTGATAAAACAGTGCCATAATTATACTTAATTTTTTTTTAAGTTTTCCATGGAACATAATCTAAATAATACATTTCTTCTTTTTTTAAAATTAATCATTCCATTAGTTTACATCTCAAATGATATCCTACTTCCTGGTTACCCCTCCATGACCCCCCCCAATTCCACATCAGCCCTCCCCCACCCCTTTGCCAGTATGAGGGAGTTTCCTCATCTATCCACCCTCTCCCACCCCTCTGCTCCAGCATCCCCCTACGCTGGGGCATCAAGCCTCCCTGGGACCAAGGGCCTCCCCTCTCATTCCTGTCAGGCGAGGCCATCCTCTGCTACATATGTATCTAGAGCCAAGGATCACTCCAGGTACACTGCTTCCTTGGTGATCTAGTCTCTGGGAAAACTGGGTGGTCAGGCCTGTCTATGTTGTTTTTCCAATGGAATTTCAATCCCCCTTTGTTCCTCCAGTCCTGCCAACTCCCCTACCTTTCTAAAATGAAAGATAAATGAATAAAGCAATTTTGAATTTTTTTCCATTTCATTTATTTATTTTTTTTATTTTCTATATTCTTTCTTTACATTTCAAAGGCTTTCCCCTTTCCCAGTTCCCCCCTCACCATATATCCCATAAGTCCTCTCCCCCCCCATTCCCCAATCACCTCCCCCCACCATTTCTCTGTCCTGGTACTCTCCTACAAAACTGGATCCAGTCTTTTCAGGACCAGGGTCCTCTCCTTTCTTCTTCTTGGAAATCTTTTGATTTGCTAATTGTGCCTTGAGTATTCAGAGCTTCTGGGCTCATTAATATCCACTTATCAGTGATTGCATTTCATGTGTATTCTTTTGTGATTGGGTTAGCTCACTTAGGGTGATATTTTCCAGATCCAGCCATTTGCCTACAAGTTGCATGAATTCATTATTTTTAATTGCTGAGTACTATTCCATTGTATAAATATACCACATTTTCTGTATCCATTCTTCCTTTGAGGGATATCTGGAATCAGCATTTTGTGACCTTAGACCCTTGATTTTTAGAAAAAAATTAGTACTTTTTTTTTTTTAAACCTAGGAAATGAATTCAGAGCAAAGTGTAGACCAAAAGCTAGGGGGGGGGGGGAATCTGGCTCTGAGATCAGAATTCCCACCACCCCTGAGCCTAAATTTGTTATATCATTGGCTGACCTTGAACTCAAATTTCTGCCTGCCTTTGTATCTTTCTCACAAGATAACTCATTAGTTTAGGTACCTTTGTCATTTTAGGTCCATGAAGTCCCTCTTCCAATTTATTTTGCATCCTTATATTTCACATAGTTGAGAAATTATACATTTTTGAACTTAGATTTTCAGAGTTCTTTCCCACAGCCTGTCCTGAGGTCACATTGTTTACCACCTTGCTGAGGAACACCAAATACACCCTTGCATCTCAGGCATGTGCTGTTTCTAATTATCATGCCATCATTAACCTTGACTGGGGGAAATATTTCCAAAGGAGGAACAAGTCTTACACAAGACTTATACAAACAAGTCTTACACCTACCAACTGTCAACATTTGTGGAGGCTCACACCCTGATAGCTCTAGTCTAGGGGCAGGAACTGTCATGCTGTCCCTTTTGCATGGCAAGTTTTGGCAAGTAACCTTGCAAAGGATAACCAACAATCCCCTAAAAACACACAGAAAGCCAAACAGTTTCCCTCTCTTCAAATTGTAATTTTGGCTATTGTAATTCATCAATTATTTTCTAATTACACTCCTTTTTCTTCTTTTTATTTTCATTTTCTACATTTATTTAGTTTGTGTGTATGTGTGTGTGTGTACAGGCGTTTACACGTTTAACACTAGTTGATTCTCTTTCATCATGTAGATTCCAGTGATCAAACTCAGGGCAGTTAGTTTGCTAGCAAGCAGATTTTCTCACTGAGCCATTTATCTACATTTCACTCTTTAGGCCTTTAGTTATATTTGAATTCTGTTATGCTATGTAGTACCTTAGTTCAAATTTGTTGGGTTCAATTTTAAATTCACTTACTGTTTAACATGCAATTTATACAGATTCTGTGTTTAACTACGTTCATTTTTTTGCTTGTTTGTTTGTTAGTGTATTAGTCAGGGTTTCTATTCCTGCACAAAACATCATGACCATGATGCAAGTTGGAGAGGAAAGGGTTTATTCAGCTCACACTTCCACACTGCTGTTCATCACCAGAGGAGATCAGGACTGGAACTCAAGCAGGTCAGGAAGCAGCAGCTGATGCAGAGGCCATGGAGGGATGTTTCTTACTGGTTTGCTTCCCCTGGCTTGCTCAGCCTGCTCTCTTATAGAACCCAAGACTACCAGTCCAGAGATGGTACCACCCACAATGGGCCCTCCCTACTTGATCACTAATTAAGAAAATGCCCCACAGCTGGATCTCATGGAGGCATTTCCTCAACTGAAGGTCTGTTTTCTCTGATAACTCCAGCCTGTGTCTAGTTGACTCACAAAACCAACTAGTACAGTTAGCTTCCCAGATTTTGTATATTCCCTCTGTATTTCCATGTCCTTTCTTGCTCTCTTTCTGGGATTTTATTATTTCTCCATGCTCTAGACTTACAGGAGATCCTGAAGAGAAATCCATCTTGCAGTTCTGGCACCTGTACTTTTTACGGGAGACATCAGTGTCCTGGCTGGCTTTATGTCAATTTTGTGTGAGATAGAGTCATCCAGGAGGAAGGCAAGCCTACAGGGCATTTTCTCAATTAGTGATTGAGGTGGAGAGGACTCAGCCCTTGTGGGTGGGGTCTCCCTGGGCTGGCGGTCTGGATTTCTATGAGGCTGAGCAAGCTCTTCCTTGGCCTCTGCATCAGCTCCTGTCTCCATGTTCCTGTTCTGTTTGAGTGGTTGCCTGACTTCCCTGGATGATGAACGGTGATTTGGAAGTCAAATAAACCCTTCCCTGCCCTCTGGGTGTTGCTTTTGTTCATGTGTTTCCTTACAACTTTTGTAACCCCTAGTTAAGACCTCTACTTTGTGGTTTGTTCTTTTCTTTTTTATTGGTTTGTTTGTTTGTTTGTTTGTTTATTTATTTTGAGTTTGCCTCAGATGTAAAGATGATTTAGTGAAAAGAAGTAGAGGCTTGTTGTTGTTGTTGTTGTTGTTGTTGTTGTTGTATTTACTTATTTTTAAATGCATCAGGAATGATCTTGGAATCCGGAGAAACTAGAGGAGTCTCTGGGGCAGCCTCACGCCTGCCCTGTCTACCTCCTTTGGGAATCCTCAGTTTCACTTTATGCCCCCTGGCTTTTGTGATTTGGCCCGTTATTGTTCTTTCAATGGTCCGATGATTTAGAGTAAAGATAGCCAAACTACAGCCCACAGGTCAGATTCCACCTGCCGCCTCCCTCCCATATTTGTAAATTCCCAGTTACTGGGAACAAGTAAGCCTTTCGTTAGCATATTATTATTTGTGGCCCCCTTCATGCGTCACAGACACAGTTGAGTCGCTGTGACAAAGAGACCAGATGTCAGCCAAAGCCTCTGCCCTACGGTAGGAAAATTTTGTGAAGCTCTGGAGAAGAGTGATTCTATTTTCTTGCCGATTTGACTATGTTACTTTCTTTTTGTCGGAAGGCAACATTTCTAACCTCTTCTCTGTCTGTCTTTGTACTTTTTTCAAAGGTATAAGAAGTTTAGCCAGGTTTTGCATGACATTGGAGAGAATGAAGGTGGCATGGATAAGTTCTCCAGAGGCTATGAGTCATTCGGCATCCACAGATGTTCTGATGGCGGCATATACTGCAAAGAATGGGCCCCAGGAGCAGAAGCAGTTTTTCTTACTGGAGAATTCAGTAAGTATTTTTTGAGGGCATCGAGGCTATTAATATTTTATTTTTCTGTCATGAAGACTT
Organism: Apodemus agrarius; assembly: GCA_964023405.1. Classification (NCBI taxonomy): domain Eukaryota; kingdom Metazoa; phylum Chordata; class Mammalia; order Rodentia; family Muridae; genus Apodemus; species Apodemus agrarius. The sequence continues at coordinate 28,228,817 of OZ030018.1, read as the reverse complement.
AATTTGCATGTTTAATTATATTAATATTAATGATTCAAATAGTTATCTGACTTTCCAGCTAGTGTCATAGTATTCACTAAATCTTTTACTTCATGTGGTCTAATTGCTTCTGCTATCTTGTAATATGTGTATTCATAAATCTTTACTTTCTAGAATGCAGTGCACAAAAAAATATAATAGGATGTGAGAAAAATAGTGTTAGAAAGAGCAAATTACTCAATATTGCTGCCCTGTTCTGACAAAAAGGATACAGTATTGCTAAATATATTGGCGTAGATAATCTCACGAGCTTTTGCAGTCTCTAGCTGGTATCACATTTCTTGGATCCATTGTAGACCTATATTGCTTTTGAGTCTTCAGTAAAAGTAGACATTCAGTCTACTAAACAGGGACTTAGGTCCCTCAGATGCTGTTTGTCTTTGTCATCTTCATCTTTCTTTTGTCAACTGTTCTGTTGCCTACACTAGACAGAGTTAAGTCTACAAACTAAGTACAATATCACTGAATAAGACTTCTTAGCTTATTCAGACTTCTTAGTCCAGTAGTTGGAAGGAGAACCAAAACCAAAACGAAACACAAAACAAAACAAAAAACAAAAACAAAAAGAAACAAGAAAAAAAGCTCCCCCCAAAACAAAAACAAACAAACAAACCAAGAAAAGCCACCCCCATTCCCCTCCCAAACCCCCTGTAAGACATCCTGACTTGCTTTATGTCTAATAGCATAAGGAGAATAAGCAAATACTATCATACAACAAGGGAGAAAGCTATCTTTTGAAAGTGAAATAACTGGATAAAACAGATATTGTCAAAAAAGTCTTTGATATCAGCAAAAGAAACATGAAGATGATTATAATCTTTAGTACCACTAGGAGTATAATACTTCAGATTTGATATTGTCAGACTGAAATCTTTTGCATGATGTATTTCTAGACATTCTGGAAATGCCAACTGTATAGGGATATAAAATAGTCTATTGTTGTCAGGGCATCAGGGCATGAGGGTACTGTCTGGAATAAGAAAAATGTTTTAAACCACAGGTAGCATGCTGGTGTGCTAGTTACTTTTTGTTGTTGTGCCAAAGACCACTATCAAAAATGATTTACAGCAGCAGCAAGAGTTTATTTGGTGGTTTGTGGTGGTTTGAATAGGTTTGCCCCCTCCTGCCCCGTTTGAATGCTTGGACCATTGGGAATGGCACTATTAGTGTGGCCTTGTCTGATGAAGCACGTTACTGTGGGGGGATGGGGTGGGCTCTGAGTTCCTCCCTGCCTAGGCTCCACCAGTGTGGAATCTGAGTCTCTTGCTGCCGAGGAAGACAGTCTCCTCCTGGCTGCCTTTGAATGAAGAGGAGAATTCTTAGCTCTGCCTCCAGCATTATGACTGCCTGGATCCTGCCATGCTTCCCACCATGATGATAATGGACTGCACCTCTGAAACTATAAGCAAGCCTCAATTAAATGTTTGCCTTTATAATCATTGCCTCGGTCATGGTGTCTCTTCACAGCAATGGAACCCTAACTAAGACACAAATCTAGATGGAGAGTCCATATTTGTAGGGGAAGTGATGCAGCAGATGTCTAGAATAAGAAGTTGAGAGATTGCATCGTCAACCACAAGTAGAGAGCAGAGCAGAGCAAAAATGGGAGTTACAGCGAGACGGGGAGGGAGGGAATGAACTAGAAGTGGGGTGAGGCTACGAACCTCTGAAACCTGTCCCCAGCGATGTACTTCCTCCATCCTTACAGTCAGATAATTCCTCAGACAGCACTGCTAACTGGCATCCCAACTGTTCAAATACTTGAGCCTCTGGGAACATTCCCTATTCAAACAACCATCGATGATTGTGTAACTGTATTAGTCAAACTATATAGAACTATAATCAGAAAGTAGTTGGTTTTTTTTTTTTTCTGCATATAAGTTATAGTTTAAAGAAATGAACAAAGCCAAATGTGGTCATCCAGGCTGCCTGGATCTTGGGATGCTTCCTTCTGAAAATCTGACTGGAGTGGCGAGAGAAAGAAGGAAAGATAGAGACATAGGTACATGCACAGAAAACCTGGGGTCAGGTTGGTTATATGTGTTCTGATGGAGTGGTGTCAAGTACAGCACCAACTTGGAGCTTCGGCATGTATGTTCTGTACATCCCAAGGATGGGTTTGCCGTCATATGGGAAGAGGAAGCTGCAGTTACTACAACCTACACACACTGGTCTGTTGTTGGCTAGCACCTCTGCTTGCATTCATTGCCAACATTTACACTCAGACCACAGGAAGTCTTTGCCAGTTGCTCTGAGCTTTCCCCGTGTGGGGAAGGCCTGTCCATTTTCACAGGGATCCAAGGTATTCATTCTTGACATGACTGGCTCATTTCAAACAATGCACAGTCACTCAAGACTTCATAGCTCAAGACTTTACTCATCCCCTACAGAAGGCCTTTAATTCCAGCATTTAGGAGATAGAGGTCACAGTTCTTTATGAACTTGAGTCCAATCTGGACTACATAGTAAGCTCCAGATCAGGGATAGATAATGAGACCTTGTCTTGAAAGTTAAAAAGAAAAACAAAGACTTTAGAAGAAGGTTCTGAGGCAGAACTGTCTTAAGAGAAATAAAATTCTTTGCCCTTACATAGTTCAAGATTTTTAGTAGTAGTGTGAAGTACAAGAACACTTAAATGAGTGTTTATAATATTTTATTTAGCCTAATGTATAAAGGTATTATGAAATTAACATCTACTGGTTTTAAAACTCATTAACAGATATTTTCATTCTCTTCTTTGTACTATGTCTTTGAAACCTGATTATGGCAGACTTGATCTCAGATACTGACATTTCATGAGACATATTTAGCACCTATTTTGGGTTAACAAAATTGCTAGTTTAACAGTAGACTCAGAAACCTGGATTTTTTTTTTTCAACTTAGTTAAAATTTTCTCAGTAAATGACTTGAATAACAGTTTTAAACATTAAATGTAATAAAACAAGAAAATTAATGGAAATGAAATTAGTATAGAATCCAGTGTCTCAGTAGCATTAATTAACCTCATTTCTAATTCTCAGTAGCCATATCTGGTACTTATCTCTCATCAGCACTTCCTTTTTTCTTTTATTCAGTGCTGATTGTTGCGCTCTGGGTCTCATCCGTGCTAGGCTCAAAGCCATCCTTCTCTTCCTGCTCTGCCTCCTCTCCACTCAATTTTATCTGTTCTTTCTATTTCCATTTATTACACTGTGCGTATTTATGGAGAATATTAAAGTTTCGAGCCCTGCCCCCATGCTGTTTCCTTTTTGCATGTGTGCTGGTATGTGTGAACATGCTCGTGAAGGTTGGACAGTGTCTTGCAGGATTTGAATCCCTCCTTCTACGATATGGGTCCTGGGACCATGTAGGTCTGAAGGCTTCGTGGCAAGCTCCCTCACCTACTGTACCATTTTATGGGTGCTCAAGTTAAATTTTATGTAACATTCCTACTTCCAAAAGTCACTGAAGAATTTCAGCTAAAATGATACCAGTATTTTATTCTCTGTCATATTTACAAATAGTTTTAAAACAAATATCAATATGTAAATAAGAGACTGAAAGATACATTCTGAAATTATAGTTATTACAAATGTTGATTTATTAAAACTACCAGAGGTGTTTGAATAATTAGATTTAAAATGTTTAAGTACTGGTTTTAGTTAAGTACATTTAAATATTAAAAGTATGGTGATTTAAAAGCTTTTTTGTTAAGTGAAATTAAAATTAGGTGGTGCATACTTCAAAAAATACTTTGTGTGTGTGTGTGTGTGTGTGTGTGTGTATGTGTGTGTGTGTGTGTGTATGTGTGTTTCTCAGAGGGCAAATTGTAGAGTTCTTTTCTTCCACTGTGTGAGTTTCAGGGAACTAACTCAGACTGTCAGGCTTGGTGATAGGAACCTTTACTGGTTGAGCTTTGTAGTCATCTGTATTTTAATGTGAGAAGTCCCATGTTAACTTTCTTTCTTTTGTGCTGAATTGAGTTTTAAAATCCCACCTTTCGTGAAGTTGGGTTGTCTAATTTTAATGCTCTCCATATCCTGGAGATAGCATTTACCCAAATGATTTTTGATCAACCAAAATTTACTTAATGGTAAATTAAGTAAATTTTACTTAATGGTAATGCTACTTAAGGTAGCAAGTACCCCACATTTAATAAATGAACCTCATTTCTTTAACTGCAGTAGGGTATCAAAACAAATGAAACTGTGATTAAAAGCAGTCAAGACAAGACCCTATTTTAGAGATATTCAAAACTCAAACCAATTATATTGTAGTAAACGGGGGGGGGGGGGCCGCGAGGCGCCGGGGGGGGGGGGAGGGGGAGGAGGGGGGGGACAAATGTTTTTTTCTGCACATCATTACATGGTCTCAGGGTCTCAGTGTGAGGTCTCAACTGCCTTTGTCACCAAAGAGCTGGGCGTGGCAGTGTACACACGTGATTCTAGATGGAAAGTTGGTAGCTTATCTGGATCTCACACTGAGATAGTGTCTCCAAACCACACTGTGAAACAAACAAACAAACAAACAAACAAGCAAGCACCATCACTACCGCCAGCACCTTAATCTGGGATGTAGTTCAGTGGGAGCTGTCTTGGCTCTTGTGGTGTCTCTGGATGAAGTCTCCTGCACTGAAAGAGCAGAACCTTTATAAATCAGAGTAGAGAGAAATGTATGAACCAGTCACACATTTAAAAGACTATTTATTTCAGGAAATATGTGCATTGTAAGGAAGCATGAATCTAAAACACAGAATTTTGACATTCCTAAAAATACTTACCTAACCACGCCCCTCCCCTCACATAAGAGATTCTCTTTTGTTTTGCCTTTTCAAAAAATGTTATCTTTTTTTATACCCCACACAGATGAATTAATTGAACAAGAAGTTATATCCCCCACCCACCTTTTAGCTTTTTTTTTTTTTTTCAAGACCAAGATTATTAGAAAATCTTATTTTAAATTTTCTGGTGTTTAGATATTTGCTAATATGAAAAAAAGAGATATGGATCATTTCACGAATTACAATCGATTTTAAACTTGAAAACCTAATAAAATGTTGTTCTAGATGACTGTGATGATGAAGATAATTTATTAAAAAGGGATTCAGCTACATATGGCTTTATACTTAATCAGCAGATGAACGGAGGCAGCAGCCAACTCTTGGTTCTGTAGAATTAACCTTTAGCCACACACTGATCATTTTAAATTTCTCTGTGTCTTCCTGTCACACAGCAGAAATTTGACTTGAAACATTGCTTCTTAAACTAGCTTCTGTGATTTTTATTTAAAAAAAAAACAACATAATTCTGCTTGTGTTTTCATTGTAGTAATTAAAGAATGTGTTTTTACTGATTTTATCCTGAAACCTAATAGTCAATATAGAGCCAAGCTATAAAAATAAGCAACAAGGGTTGGAGAGATAGCTCAGAGATTAAGAGCACTGACTGCTCTTTCAGAGGTCCTGAGTTCAATTCCCAGCAACCACATGGTGGCTCACAACCATCTGTAATGGAATTTGGGGCCCTTTTCTGGTGTGTCTGAAGACAGTTACAGTGTACCCATAAATACAATAAACAAATCTTTAAAAAAACCAACAAAATATTATGCTTCTGCTAAGTGATAAATTAACTATTATATTTAATTGATAAAGAAAAATTATGCCAAATTATTTTTTCTCTCTATGGTTAGCTGTTGTGATAGTTTTTGAAATTAAAAAACAAAATTAAAAATTTCTATACTTAAAAAAAAGGAAAGCCTTATGTCAGTGAGACATGCTTAGAGGATGAATACTGTTTCAAGAAGATGCTCACTAGGGTGTCCCTTAAGGACAAGGATACCGTCTACCCTTTGTTAGAATTATTTCTTGTTTCTTTTTATCTTGTTTCCATGGGAACACCATAGAATATACCTATCCAGATGGAGACTATGAAATCGCTATATTATGTAATCTTAGGGAACACAGGTGCATGTATATTTTAGTTGTTGACTGAAGTGTCATTGTATAACACATGCCCTGTATATGATCCTGAAAATAGTCACACTTTTGTATATCATGTATACATTTTGCAGAGTTCCTGTAGTGTCTGACTTTAATTCTTTTCTGTGGAAAGGGAGTTGGATGGGCAGGAGAATTGTTCCACTTAGATTGTTTGGAAGTTTCTTGGTTTCTGACTTATGGATTCAATAGAGCTTCAAAGGAATTCTTGGCCTGGTAGATATTCTCAACTCCCCGTGAGTTTTCTGTGCATTGTTACCATGGCTTACCTTCAGTTTGCTTACTGGAGTTTTGATGTTTCTATAAAGCAGGGTTTTTAGCACTATTCTGGGAACTGCTTGGCAGAAGGGTGGCAAATTGCAAGCTAGGTCAGGAAAGCTTTAGAGTGCTGCTTACCAAAACAGTGTCCCTGCTGAGAAATGTCCTCTGTAATGACTGTGACTCCAAAATAGGCAATCAGCAAAAAACGCATTTTGTAGAAAGTTCTCAGTCCCTCCTCTCACTTTCAGACTTGATGCTGGCTCTCTAGCCCCTCTTCTGTTTATTGGATTTAGTGCATTACTTCTGTTTATAGACACACTGTAAGTAGTAGCCATTGACTCCCACAAAACACTGAGCACCGAGAGTGGATTTCTTCCTTCCTGTTACATGCATGCAGTCTGCATTTACCTCTTGCATCTTGTGCATATCGTGAAGTGAACATTTCCTCCCATCCACCGTCCCATGAATGATAATTCTTCTCATTACAATTCTGTGCCATATAATATTATATGAAATGATGAGCTATGTGTTTGACAGAAAATAAACTCGTGTGGTATTAGCGAAGTCTGAACAAGGATAACTTGGAAGAAATAAATTATGTGCAGGTGAGATGAGAGAAGATCTACATTTAAATGAATTTGAAGTGCTTCCCCCTACCCCATATGCCTTATACTTTTCATTCCACTGTAATTTAAATGGAACCGGAAGTGTGGAGTTTGTACTGTGAGCAAGGCAGCTCACAATCCTTGTAGAAGATCCAACTGAAAAACATGGTTTTAGCCTTCCATCAGAAGATGGGTACTTACATGCTTATGTTTATATTTTCTCTTAAAAAGATTTATTTGTATAATTCATACACGTATAGATACATGTCTGTGTATTTTTCTTGTCCTGTTTTAACTAATTTTTATTCCATGTACAGTTTCAGACTCCAGTTGTGCTAGATCAGAGTCTTGTTGGAATGCTTAATGGGATTATATTTGTGGAGATGCATCCTTCCTAGGATTTTAGAAGATTGCTGTTAGAGACCTTAATGCTTGAAGGGAGATTTTTGAACTGCATGACATAAGTAGTAATTTTCTATCACCGTATTGCCTTTTTTTTTTAAATAAAAATCCTCTTAAAATTTTATGCTGTGTGGATAAGATGGCACTTCCTGTTAGTTTTAAAGTTTTGATATTTCACTTGTATGTAAAGTCTGTGAACTTTTAAAATGAATTTTTACCATTTGTCTATTGAAATTTTAACAATTTTATCTATCAGAATGATTTTATTAAACTTATCATTTACTTACACAAAGGTATATTCTTCTTCTATTATATCAGAAGCTTTCTTAGAGCAGTGATGCTCTATATTATAATCGTCCCATTGATCCGGGACTGTGACAGATTTTAACATAGATCAACATTTTCAACCTCTTGATCACAGTGCAGCTATTCATTTTAACTTTGAACAAAGAAACTGTCATTTATGATAGACACTTAAAAAAATCCCAGTTTAATTTGTTGGTATTTTCCTTCTGATGCCATAGATACCAAATGTCTTAATATCATTTTTCACTGTGGAAGGTTTATAGAAATGTAGTTTACCTGTCAAAGGTGGGCAGCGTTCGCCGACCCCCCCATCCCCACACCCTTGTATTTACCCTCACAGCACATGTCTGCCATATTCTGTGAGGCCTTGAGGGTTACTGCTGGCGTCCCATCTCACTTATGTCTCAAATCCACCGTCTTCTTCTCTATTAGCCTGAATTCTTCATGCTTAATATTGAAAATAGAAATTTTTTATACAACGTATTTCAATTATGGTTTCCTCTCCCCCAGCTCCTCCCAATTCTTCCTTACCCATCCAAATCCAGAAAACCAAACAAACCTCGGGTTCTAACTGGGGTCTAGATCTGTACAAAGCCAAACAAAAAAAAAAAAAGCCCCTCCCCATCCCCAAAAGTTCAAGACACAATACAGATGCTGAGACTTGCACATTGGCACACATGGAAAATCCGTACAAACAAAATCATGAGTAAAGAAAAGCGCCCAGGAAAAGCACCGTGAAACAAAATCTTCCCCAAATCCCTTTTGTGTTGGCTGTTTCCTATTGAGTACAGGGCCTGGCCTTAAGTGTGGTTTGTACACCCAGTGAGACTTAAGAGACTGTGGTAGGGTATACAGGTCTAAGCCAGTTGTAGTTCTTAACCCAGAGGCTCTCTCAGAATGATTACTACTCATGAAGGAAAACGTATTTATTTTTTCCCAATGAGGGTCCCACTGGGTATACACTAAATTGTTAATGCTTATGAACTATTTTTCTATAAACTTCTGGATGTATTTTAAAACAAGAATAGTTTGTGTGTGTGTGTGTGTGTGTGTGTGTGTGTGTGTGTGTGTGCAGGTGCCCGCCAAAATAAACTACCATTTCATTGCATTTTAGCAGTTTTTCTTGTGAAAATGTGGACTTTTCAGCTCTAGTTTAGATTTCCAACCCCCCTCCTCTCATAATAGGTTTCTGAGAGAAATAAATTCAGCCGTATTGGGCGCTTATAGTTGGTAGCAGAGGTACCTCAAACATGTTCTTTAGGAACCTGAAAATAACTATATTTTATGAGAAAGAATGAAAGTCCTTAAGCATCAAGGTACTTAAATAAGAAGTCACTACCTAGCAACCATGGAGAGAGAGAGTGTGTTTTTGGACGCCTTTCACTTCCTCTTTTTCTCTTACTTTTTAACCTATCAGAGTAGAGTGATAATCTTACAACATAAAATTAATCAGTATAAAGTGTATGAATTGTTGGTATCAGGAGCCAGCTTGGGTGATCATCACCAAACTCAGTGATGTCACTCCTAGGCCATAGGGACCTGCACATGTGTTGCCATGGCAACCACATACATTCCCAGAGTCTACTTCTCACACTTACCTGTGAGTGGTCACATCTCAGCCTACATAAAAGGCTGACCATTCCTGACTTTTTTTTGCCCCTTCTCTCTTCTTTCTCTCTTTTCTCCCTTTGTCTTCCTCCCCCTCACCCCCATCCCCTTCAATATCCCTCTGCCACATGGAACTGCATTGGCCTGTTGTGGTCTGTCTGGACATGAGCCGTGAGTCCAACACAACATGTATGTCATAGTTAGGGTTTCTATTGCTGCAATGAAGAATCGTCACCAAAAGCAAGCTGGGGAGGAAAAACTTTCTTTGCTTTATACTTTCATATTGCTGTTCATCAATAGAGGAAGTCAAGGAACTCACACAGGGCAGGACCCTGGGGGGCAGGTTCTAATATAGAAGCCGTGGAGGGCTTCTGCTTATATGGCTTCCTTGTCCTGCTTTCTTATAGAACCCAAGACCACCAGCCCAGGAAGTGCACTACCCACAATGGGCTGGGCCATCCCCATCAATCACTAACTAAGAACATACTCTACAGCTGCATTCTCTCAACTGAGGTTCCCTCATTTCAGAGAATTCTAGTTTGTGTGTGAAGTTGGCATAAGACTGGCCTGCGCAAGGTATAATATGTTATGTGAATATTATTACAGTCTAATTACAGAGCACTTAGTTATTTCCTCCATAGACCACACTCTCCATGTGACATACATGCATTGCTTCTGTGTCTGGCTACTTTCTCTTAGCATTAAGTGTTACAATCCATTTGTGTGTGTGTGTGTGTGTGTGTGTGTGTGTGTGTGTGTATGTGTTTGTGTGTGCCCATCTGTGTCCAATTGATATGTTTATATATTTACTTGAGTGAATCAATATTCGGCTGTTCTCTGCTTTTGTCTATTGTGAGTACTACTACATGAAAATTACTATGTGTGTGAGCATACATCTGAAATTCTCTTGTATCGCCTTGGTTATTGCTATTTCCCCATCCTTTTCTGCTCTAATTTCTTTCCAACTCCCTTGGTCTCTACGAATATGTAGTTGATTTTGTGGGGACACTCGTGGCAGAATAGAACACTGGCTCACCTTAGATTTTATACAAAGCACTCTCTCTTGGCAACAGTAGACAATAGATCTTACTTGTTTTTCCCCTCTATAAGCAGGTACATATTGTCTCAAACTGCCTCGAGTGGGGGTTTCAATCAAACAGTACATGACTCAATAAATATATCAAATAATTTATTTTGGTCCTGAAGTGGGCGCCAAGATAATGACCTTATGAAACAGGAACATGCAGGCTCCTGGGCTCTGACTTAGTCTAAGAAACTTGGAGGAACTTCTGAGTTGTTCATTGCATGGGGACTTGGAGATTAGCCAGCATTGTACTGAGTTAAAGGAACAGACCATAAAGGCCATTTTTTAAAAAAGTTTTTGTACATGACTTCACAGTTAAATAGTATTACATTGTATATTGTATATTCAGAGGAAGAATGGTTCTATTTCTGTTTTTATTATTATTATTTTTTAGCATAGAATAGAGTTCATTAAGGGCATGGGGAGGGGAGTTAAGAGGGTAGTAAAGGCAGAGAGAGAGAGAGAGAGAGAGAGAGAGAGAGAGAGAAGGAGAAGGAAGAGGAGGAGGAGGAGAAGGGAGAAGAGGAGGAGGAGAAGGAAGAAGAGGAGGAGGAGGGGGAGAGGAGAGGAGAGGAGAGGAGAGGAGAGGAGAGGAGAGGAGAGGAGAGGAGAGGAGAGGAGAGGAGAGGAGAGGAGAGAAGTAGAAGAGAGGAGAGGAGGCTGGCCATGAGCATGTGGAGAGAGAGGGGGAGGGGATGGGTAGAGAAGGGGGAAGGGAAGAGCAAGGGTAAGAGAAAGCAAGAGAGCAAGAGCATGTCTCTTCTGTTTTGAGGATTGATTCCCTTGTAACCAGACAGTTTGGTAGGACTGGATATATAGTCTGACGAGACACTTCTGCTTGTCCCTGTCAATATCACAAGTATTTGAAAACGGGCCACAGGATATTAGAATTTACTCAGGAGTGTCTTACTGAGAAGGAAGTGCTGAAGCCACCAGAGGAACTTCTTTACTAGAGGAGGGACTTGCTTCCTCTAGAACGATTTTACGACCTATTTGATGACCTTGCCTGACTTTGGTGGAGAAAGACTTGGAGTTGAGACTTTGGTAGACAGAGAGAAACACCTAAGTCAGACTGCTTCTTTACTTCTCTCTCTCTCTCTTCTTTCTAAGTTTCCTTCCTGTCAGGATTACAAGGTAGAACTGGACAGTGAGGAAGGGAGTGGAATCTCTTGACCTCTTCCCTTGCTAATGTGACCTTACCCTTTCTGCCCTTCACTATTAATTAGTTCCATTTAACTGGCTTATTGAAGACATGTTCCTCCTTCTCGAGGTGGAGGTATGACCTCTGGGCTTGGTGACTCCTCCCTCTTCCTTCTTCCTCATTTCCTGTATGTTACCGTAGCTAACCTAATATCAGGTTTCCACAAAAAAAATTTGCTAGCTTTATAATAATCTATCAGAGGCTTCTAAAATATTATCAAACAAGTGACATAAGACTATTTATGCATCTAAACCATATATAAATTCTATAAATTTATTTTGTCTTATATTTTCCTTAGCTTAAAAACATGAAGATTCCTAAGTTTCATAAAGTTTTTGAATCGTTGAATTCTTTAACTATTTTCTATCTAAAAATACCATAGCATGTGAACAATATAATAACTTTTCCTTCATATTGCACTATTTTCTTTATCTAAGGCACAGTCTTGTTTATATGCCAGATACTATACTATTCTATAATGTAAATGAGAGTAAAAACTGTTCTTATCTAGTAAGTGTGTGAATGAATGGTAACCACATAAAATAATAACATTATATTGAACATTTGTTCCTATTCTAAGTATTTGTTGGCATTTGTATGTGATATCTTAGTTAAAAATGCATTTGTAAAAGTAATCTTTATGAAGATATTTTAGTAAAGAATTTGGGAAGTGTGGGGTTTAAAGGAGAATGGCTCTTAGGCTTATATATTTCATTGCTTGTTCTGAAGTTAGTGGAATTGTTTGAGAAGGATTAGCAGGCGTGACCTTATTGGAGGTGGTGTGTTACCGGGTTTGGGCTTTGCGATTTTAAAGGCCTACATTGTTTCCAGTTAGCTCTCTGTCTTCTCTCTGGTTCTCCCTCCTCCCCTACTTTCTCTCCCCTCTCTTTTTCTCTCCCCACCTCTTTCTCTCTCCCCATACCTCTTCTCTCTCCCCACCTCTCTCTCTTTCCCTCCCATACCTCTGGGTTATTGTCAGCTACTGCTTCAGTGCTCTGCTTGCCTGTTGTTGCGGTGCTCCCCACCACAATGCTACCGTTTGTTCACGGACTCATCTTCTGAGACTGTCAGCAAGCCCCCAATCCAACCCTTTCTTTTATAAGTTGCTTTGGGTGTGGTGCCTCTTCACAGCAATAGAAATGTAACGAAAACTGGAAGACATTTTCGAAACCAGGCTCTAATGTGAGAACAAATGCTGAGACTAATTTTTTGAGACTTTTAAATAGTATGTTTGTCATATTACCTTCTAAGCACTTTGATTATTTAGTTTTCTGATGAGTTACACATTTATTTTTAAGCCAATAGATTTGAAAATAAGCTTTTGTGGGATATTTCTAGGGAATCTATAATTGATTTAAATGATACGTGAGACAATTTTTTTTTTTTTCAAACTGAACTGAGCTAGGAAAAAAAAATCTCTTAGAATAGCTGTATTTAGATTTTAATGAAACGAGGCAGAGAGGAGACTAAAGTGAATTTCCATTTTAGTCTTTTAAATGAGAAAGTGCATCATTTGTCCTATATATCTTATTCATCATCCGTCACAGCAATGCATTCATTCCCAGGAGGGAGATAATGGATTCAGCAAGCCTAAGGAATGGAGGAGTGTCATTCAATGCAGACGAGTTTCAGTAATATTCTTATCACCAAAAAATTGGGTTCCAAAACCCAAAGATTTAGAATTAGGTTGCTATAGATATATTTAATTAAAAGTAGATTGCATTAACCTTTCTTTAAGTTAGAAATAGGTTTAAGATCTTAAATTAAATTTATAGTTAGTTTGTATTTAACTGATATTCAGGACTCATCTTTAATATGAATTCTTTATAAGATTTAGTCACCAAAAGGTATATTTTAATTGAATATTATAGTGGACACATGAAGAAAGTTTTTTTGAGAGAATTTTATTACCTACTTATTGGCTAGATATACTTTATATTTCCCTTTCAGAGAAAGTAACCGGACTTGCCAATTCTGAACAAAACAATAAAGTGAGACCATACCTTCTCACGTCTCGCCATATTTCAGGGGCACAGCTGCTGATCATTACTAATATCCTAATGTTATTAACTGGTAGACGAGTTTCTTGTTTTAGCACTCTCCAGTGAATGTTAGTCTTCTTAAGTTATAGTGAATGACAGAGCAAGTTATTAAAGCATAAAAACACACATGTGAGGCTATATATTGTTCAGATATGCTGGCCCAGATTACAAACTGTCCCGTACCAAGTTGGTTTAAGGCTGCCCAGGGGAAATCAGAACACATGACACATACGCCATGCTTCAGTCTCAATGTTACCACTGAAACAACGTGGGAGAAGCTATAGTGCATAGAGAGGTGAATGTAGCGAACCACCATTCCTCCTCGCGCCTTCCTCCACCCTGGGTCTGCATCTTCTCATTTCAGGATACAAAGCTGCTTTTCTTTGATCTGACCAGGTGTTGAGGCTATACCAGTTTGCCTGCCTGACACAAGCGGGGGGAATAGAGATGGGGTAAGATTGGTAGCTGCAATCTGATCATGCCTATGTTTCCTGCCAGTCAACTCATACCTGCATATGACCCCTGTTGTCTGAGGATTCTGAAGTCAGAAGATGTCATTTTATCCTTTACTCCTTTCCTGTTTTGCCAACTTTTTTTTCTTTTAGGTGCTTTATCAAACATGGGAAGTAAAACTTTATTATTGTTATTTTCTATGGTTAGGCCATGTTGAGTGGCATAAAAGTATCTCAGATTAATTGTACATATTAAATCACAACAAACTCTGTAAAAAGGTAAGCCTATTCGACACAATTTTCATTTCATTTCGAAAGGAGTGACTTCTATAGAAAATAGCCTGTGTTTGTTCTCCTTTTTCCTCATCTCCACAGGATGAGGAATCACGAGCTGAAATCTCCTGTAAATATACCATCATTACCCTGAAGGTAATTGCAGCATTATAGAGTTGTTAATCTTTTCTCAATGAAGATTGAGATTCATTCACTCTCAGAGGCTTAGTAAGAAAGCATGCTCATGTGAAGCGTACAGAAAATTGGAAATCATTGTTGTAAGCAGATGGATTATCTTCATCTGTACTATATTTTGTTGCAGACTTCCATCATTAGCCTTGCAGGAAGAACTTACCATGTACAGTGTTAGATTGCTGGTAAGATCAAACAGCTTTCTTTCTTTCTTTCTTTCTTTCTTTCTTTCTTTCTTCCTTTCTTCCTTTTTTGTTGTTGTTATAAGGACAACATTTAATTGGGGCTGGCTAACAGGTTCAGAGATTCAGTCCAGTATCATCAAGATGGGAGCATGGCAGCATCCAGGCAGGCATGGTGCAGGAGTTGCTGAGAGGTCTATATCTTCATCTACAGACTTCTAAGAGAAGACTGGCTGCCAGGCAGCTAGGACTAGGGTATTAAAGTCCACACCCATAGTGACACACCTGTTTCCACAGGGCCATAGCCATTCCAACCTCCTAATAGTGTTAGGGGGGGCCACACTTCCTAATAGTGTTTTTTCCTGGGCCAAGCATATAAAAATCATCACATTCCACTCTCTGGCTCCCATAGACTTGTTTAAACACACGAGTCTGTGGAAGCCATAACTAGTCAGAGCATTAAAAAAAGAAGTACATTTAATCCAACTTTCAATGTCCCCATAGTCTATAGCAGTCTCAACAATGTCCAGAGTTCAGAGTCTCTTCTGAGATTCATTCAATCACTTAACTGTAATCCCCAAAGCAAGACAGGAAACCAGCTGGTCAAACTCCAACCTCTGCATCTCTATGTCTGATGTCAAAGTGTTTGTCAGATCTCCAGCTCCTTTTCCATATCTAGTGACTGCAGCAAATTTCTTTCTCATTTCTTTCTCACCACTCCCTGTTAGTGGCTTTCTCCATCAGGTATCCCATGGCTCTGGCATCTTTAATATCTTGGGGGTCTCCAAGTCATCTTCAGCCTCACAGCTTCTTGTTCTGGAATCCACACATAGTCTTCTGGACTCCTCCAAAGGGCTGGTATCAGATCTCCAGCTCTGTCCTCTATAGCGCTCTAGGCTCTGGTTGACTCCACTCCTCTGCTGCTTCTGTTCTTGGTGATCATCCCATGGTGCTGTCATCTCCAATACGCTAGAGTCTTCAACTGCAACTGTGGTTCACCAATAACCTTTCATAGTCTCTCATCATGGGGCCAAGCCTCAACTTCTTTGCATGACTCCTTCAGTCCCAGGTTGTCAACTACAACTGAGACTGCACCTTCACCAATGGCCTTCCCTGGCCTCTCACATTGCCAAGCCTCAGCTGCTCTTGATGACTCCTTCAAACCTTCAAAACCAGTACCACCTGGGAGATTCTTACACACTACCAAGTCCAGCTGCAGCACGAGGTACAGTCTTGGCTTTTTCTGGAGCACAGCTTCTTTTTGCTCTCAGAACACAGTTCCCAGATTTCATTTCAGTGATACTTGTCTCCTCCTCCCTTCCCTTCCGCCCTCTTCCTCTCCTCCCTCCTCTTCCCCTCCTCCTCCTCTTCCTCTTCTTCTTCTGTTATGATTGGATATTTTCTTTATCTACATTTCAAATGTTTTCCCCTTTCCAGGTCTCCCCTTCAGAGCCCCCTATCCCATCCCCCTCCCCCTACCTCCATGAGCGTACTCCCCCCCCCACACCCACTCACCCACTCCTGTCCTCCTGCCCTGGCATTCCCTTCACTGTGGCATCGAACACCCTCAGGCCCAAGGGTCTCTTCTCCCACTAATGTCTAAAAAGGCCATCCTCTGCCACATATGTGGCCAGTGCCATGGGTCCTTCCATGTGTACACATTAGTTGGTGGTTCAATCCCTGGGAGCTCTCAAGGGGTGGGGTGGGGTGAGATGGCATGGGGAGGGTCTGGCTTGTTGACACTGTTGCTCCCTACATGGGGCTGCAAACCCCCTCAGCTCCTTGAGTCCCTTCTTCAACTCCTCCATCGGGGACCACACAGGCTGAGTCCAATGGTTGGCTGTGAGCTTCCTCCTCTGTGTTTGTCAGGCTCTGGCATAGCCTCTCAGGGGACAGCCATATCAGGCTTCCATCAGAAAGCACTTTCTGGCCTCCACCATAAAGTCTGGGTTTGGTGGCTGTATATGGGATGGATCCCAAGGAGGGCAGTCTCTGGATGGTCTTTCCTTCGGTCTCTGCTCCACACTTTGTCTCTATATTTCCTCCTCTGAGTATTTTGTTCACTCTTCTAAAAAGCACTGAAGCATCCACATTTTGGTCTTCCTCCTTCTTAGGCTTCATATGGTCTGTGAATTGAATCTTGGGTATTCTGAACTTTTGAGCTAATATCCACTGAGTGCTTTTAGTATGGTGCCTTCCAAGAAGCACCTTCAGAGTAAATGTTTTTTAAATGCCTTAATTTTGCATTACTTTTTGGAATCGCCCAAAAGTGTAAGTAAATTCTATGAATAGAACAGTCTATACTGAGAAGACCATTCCCTCATAGGGTTAGCTTCTGACTGTCTTGGATGGAAAATTAAGGTTTCTAGTTGAAATTATATCAGTTTTACTATTTTTTTTCCTATGTAATCAGTGGACTGAACATGGTTGTTTTAATTATTTTTCCATAGCTGTAGTTATAATTTCTGAGGGAGGAATTTGAAGTAAAGAAGTGCTTATTTTGGCTCATACTTTCAGGGGTATACATCCATCACAGCAAGGAGCATCAGTTATAGCAGAACAGCTGCCATTTTGATGGCCAGCAAGACAAGGGAGCCATTGCACCTGCAGGTTTCCACTCCTCCTTCTCTTATTCATCTGTGTCCAGTCTATGAGTTGGTTATCCTGGCTTTCAGTGTGGGCGTTTCCACACCTGTTGTGTATTCCTTCTTATTATACTATCAGGGATGCTTAGTCAGTGTTCTACTGCTGTGTAGAGACACCATGACCATGGCAGCTCTCATAAAAGAAAACATGTCATTGGGGCTGGCTTACCATTTCAGTCCATGGCAGGGAGCACGGTGACAGCAGGCAGACATGGTACTGGAGAAGAAGCTGAGCGTTCTACAGATGAATCTGCAGTTCAGAGGCAGAGTCCATGACCATCACGGCAGCAGACAGACAGGGTTAGCACCTATACATCTTATCTTCAAACAGGTAAAGGCAGGAGGCAGGGAGCAGGAGACAGAAAGCAGGGGGCTGGAGGCAGGAGGCAGGCAGGAGGCAGGAGTAAGGAGTTGGGTCAGGGGTCAGAGGTCAGGTAGCAGAGGCAGAGGCAGAGCAGACTGGATTTGGCACAGACATTTGTAACCTCAAAGCCCATCTCCAGTGACACAATTTCTCCCATAAGGCCACCCTTCCTATTCCCTCCAAACAGGTCCACCATTTGAAGACCATGTATTTAAATATCTAAGCTTGGAACACCAAAGACATAAATCACATATCAAGTGATGTCTCACAAGAAGAAAGGAGTGGACACTGGTGCTAGAATGGACCAAAACATCATTGTGGGAGAGTACAAGAACAGTAAAGTGGGAGGGGGTGGATGCGGGAGCAGGGGGAGGGAAAAGGACATGTGGGACCTTTGGGGGTGGGGAACCAGAAAAAGGGAAATGAATTGTAAATATAGAATATATCCAATAAAAAAAATAAATATCTAAGCTTATGGGAACCATTCTCATTCAAATCACCACACTGGTTTTGTGGCCTCAGAGTGCTCAAATCTACAGAGTGCTAGAGAGAATGTCATTTTATTGTTCTAGAGGTCCCATGGTGCTTGGTGGGAAGCAGTTGGCCCAGGGAAAACTGATGTTAATGGCTCCATCACTGGAGTATTAAAGTTCTGGAATGCAGACTCTGAATCCCCAGTCCTGTAGTATGAAGTACTCCATTATTGAAAACTGGAGCAACAATGTCTACACGTAGAGAATTTCACACCAGGAAACTTCATTTCAACCATGAAATTACTAAAATTTATATGAAGTGAGTAAAAATATACGTAAAAGCTAAATGAAATGTATATTTAGCCTTGAGTCCCATTACCAACATGTCACACACACACACACACACACACACACACACACACACACTTCACAATATAAAAATAGTTGAAATATAAAACTCTTATGGTTCCAAGCATTTTAGGGATAATGAATACAAGCTGATTATGTCTGTATGGTAGTCTTCAGTGCTCAAGAAAAGCTGAAAAGCTAAAGGAAGCTTAGACATATAGACTGATCAAAGAGTCATACAGTAAAACCAAGCTCTCAATCCTGAAAACCTAATAGTATGGTGACTAAACAACAGAGCCAGGCAGTTTAAGCAGATGGATGTAATTAGAACAGCAAGTTAATGATTTTGTTTCAAATTTAAGAGTTTTATGAATTTGATCAGTAGTTCAGTTTACAAGACTATTTGCCTTATTTTATATTAAATATAGTTTTCTTAAATTAAAAGCTAAAAGTTCATAATAGAAAATAGTTAAAATGTTTCTTTAATGGAATTACCTTTAATGGCAGTTGGCTTTATTCTGGAACATGTTAAGCCTCCACATAACTTGACAGTATTTTCCTGAAATTGAGTCTATGATTTCTGAAATGGGAGTGGGGAAAGATGTGAAAAATGATGGCCTCAAGCTTTTTAAAATCCAAATTGAAACTTGTACTACAAAGAGAGAGGTTTAACCTGAGCGTTTCCGCCTCTATCAGCATGACGCAGAGCAGCAATTGAAGTTTTCTTACACCCCACGGTTTCATAAACACATCGGTTCATTTAAAAGGGACTCATCTTTTTCTTGGATTTCGGAATTCACTAAAGAAGGAACATAGTCTAATGCATCAATACTATATATGCTCTAAACGTACAAATCACATTTAGAAGACTGTTTTAGATGACAGTAGGGTTTATATATAAACAATTAAGCATTTTATAAATGTCTAAACAGGTTGTTGAGCATTATAGAAGATTGGTTGAGTGGAAATAATCTACTGAAAGATAACTTATGTATATACATAATAAATATCTAATTTCTTCACATTATATAACTTCTATATATTATGCATGTTATTTTGAAATTTATACCATAAAGAATTTTAAGAATCTATCTTAAATGATAAATAAATACACTTAAGCCATGTAGTTTTTATTTTAATATGCTCTTACTATTTTTAGTTATAGATTTGATATGAATCCTGATTAATTGGAAAAAATTAACAGAAATAACCACCTATATTTTATGTTTTTAAATAATTTATATCATTTGATACAACACAAATAATTTATATATTATTAAGGTATAAGAAGAATACCATTTATGACAACCTATCAAACAAAGTTGAGGTTTTTATTAGTTCTGCTTTTTATTAAATTGTCAACTAACCAATTAGGTTAATAGTGCCTTAATTTGGCACAAAAAGTTGAAACATTATTTTAGTTAATACTTGATGACTTCTTTATTATGTGTGAAGTTCTGTGTTAGGTTATTGAATATTAAATAATTCTAATTTATGCACATACCTAATATACTTAATTTATACAAATTATATAAATTCTATTTATTATACATGTTGTTTTGGAATTTGGAACAAAGAATATTAAGAATTTATCTTAAAAGAGAAACTTATTATGCCAAATCCAGACCATATTAACCTAACTGGGTAGTTGGAAATTTAATAAAAGCAGAATAAAAAAAACCCCTCAACTTTGTCATATGGTTTATTATAACTTCTAGATATCACAATGTTTATGCCTAGATCTCTGAGTTTAGATCCCTTACAGTATGAAGAACAACAACAAACAATTCCTATAATTGTTTGGGCTGTATGCAGGGAGTTTAGCTCCCATTGACGCCATACTTTTACAGCAGTGTGTTGCGGGATACAGTGTTATAAAATTCAGCCTACAGCAGGGGTGGTACTCACTTGTCCCGCATGAATCTGTGGATCGGTGAGAGTGACTGTGTTTTAAACATCTAATAAAAGGCGAGGAAGGAAAGCACTCGAGATATTTTGACGAGAGACGAGGCTGCTAGAGAATAACCAAAGAAAATTGTTGAAAATCCTTTTATCTTTTAAAAATTATTTTCCTCTCAAGAGTTTCATACATCTACACGATGAAATATGATCACATCAAACCCCCATTTCCCTTCCAGAACTACACCACATTCCCAATAAATTTTCTTCATGTCTGTTTGGTTTTTTTTTTTTGTTTTCTTTTCTTCCATATTTAAAAAATAAAAATAAAAAAAACCCTACTAAGATCGGTTAGTGCTTCCTGGGTATAGGAAGCATCTGTAGGAGCACGGGAAACTGACCAGTGGGGATATGATCACAGAGAAAATGATCTTCCTGTCCCTCAGCGTCTATCAGTGCCAGTAGCAGTCAGAAAGGGGCAGGGCTTCAGTCCTTCCCCCAGTTATGCTGAAATGTTGGCCAGTTTGACCTTAATGCAGGTCTAGTGCATGTATCCCCAGCTACTGTTAGTTAATGGAAATCTCCATCAAAATTTATTTTGAAAACTAAAACTATCATTAGGCATGCTTTTTTTTTTTTTTTTTTATTAAATTCTCTAATCCCATTTAGTCCCAGCTGCGGAGACCTCTCGGTCCACGCCATTTCTGACTACTTTTCTTTGATCCTATATAGACTCCTGACTTTGAGCATTTCACGTCTTTTCAACCTTGACTTTCCACCACGCCTGCTCTATAGATTTGTAGCATGGCAGACATCAAACTGTCTAATTTTTCTTCTGTGACTATGGGGGAAAAAAAAAGTCACACAGTCTTGCGCAGTACTGCTCGTCCAGGAGAGATTCATGGTTGCCAACTGCGCAGAAATCGATTGCACACCTGTGACTCCGCTCTCCACGTTCTCTTCCTGTCTATCTATTTTTCTCACACTCGCTGGAATCCTTCTCTTATTTTCACCACGGCACTGTTTTCTTTTATCAGAGCACTGAGTCTGACTTCTCCGAGAGAGAGAGAGAGAGAGAGAGAGAGAGAGAGAGAGAGAGAGAGAGAGAGAGCAGAAGCCAGGCGCAAGGCAACATTTCAGCCACCACGTGTCCCCCCTCAATGCTGTTTGTATTTGTATGTGCTCATAAAAGTTAATATAAAAAGTGATGTTGCAGATCGATGCCTTCACTCCTTTTTACCCTTGCCTCTTTGACAGTGTAAATCTGTGTTCATTTCCTCTTTCTGTGCTGATTCCGCTTCTGTATACAGAATTGCCACATCTCTCCTTCCTGAAGTATATTTATAAGGAAAAGGCTGTCCTTCATTCACTTCTGTCATAATTCTCCCCCCCGACTTATTACTTATTCATGTGTATTT
Organism: Apodemus agrarius; assembly: GCA_964023405.1. Taxonomy (NCBI): domain Eukaryota; kingdom Metazoa; phylum Chordata; class Mammalia; order Rodentia; family Muridae; genus Apodemus; species Apodemus agrarius. Next base: position 28,207,048 of record OZ030018.1, on the reverse strand, counting down.
CTATGTGTCTGAGTACATGGGTAGGAGTGTGCCGGGCCACAACAGGGCATCTCCTGTTGACAGCTCTACTAACTTATGTACACTGCTCCTGTTCCATATTAACTGAACTGCCCTTCAAATATCCACACCCTCTTACTCCTGGCACCACTGTGCTTTCAGAGTATTGACCGAAGCCTAAGAAGGCTTGGCTAAGTGTTTCACTAAAAATCTAAGTAAGTTGAAATCTGAGAATAAAAATTGGAATTTGGAATAAAAGTGGAATAAAATTGGAAATCTGGAAATCACCATGAATTCAGCCTGGGGCACTTTAGGCACTGATCTGATCTGAAGAAATGGAGGAAGAATTTGAGAACCTGGTCTTCTCAGTGCCAAGGACTTGGATGTGAAGAAAATTTCATTTCACTGTACCAATTTATTGTGTTCGAATGTTGGAAACAAAAGGACCGAGATGGGATGTTCAGAATCCTCAGACCATCAAAAGATCATTGGAATAACACATTGAAAGAGCTATGAGGAATGGATTCAGGCAGGAATTATCCTTAAGGAAAGGGCAGAAAGAAATAAAATCAAAATCAGAGGCTGGGGAGATGGCTAAGTGGGCGTCATGCTTTCTGTGCAAGGATGAGAATCCAAGCTCAGATTCCCAGAACCCATAATATATGCCAGGCGTTGTGTATACCTGTCACCCCAGCCTCAGAAGTAAAGACTGGTGGGTCATGGGGCTTCCTTTGCAGGTCTTTCAAAAAAAGGCATCTTTAATATTCAGTATGAAATCCTGTTTCAAAGTAAAAACAGAAACAGAAGCAAAAACAAACCATCAAATAGAAATGTGGTGGGAGTGAGGAAGAGCACTGTCACCTGTGTCCTCTGCAGTAAACGGAAGCAGGAAGTGGTGTAGGTAGATGTCTGTCCAGCTGAGGGGCCTTTTCTCTTATAGCTCCGGTGTTCTCTGCAATCATAAACCCCTGTCTTCTGCAGGTATTTGTACTTACTGCTGACACAGAAATCTGCCCAATAGGATCAAATGAGCTATTTCTCTCTGTATGCCTCTCTCCTGTCTTTCTTTGGACCTGTTCCTGTCTGTCTCTATATAGGTACCCCCTGTCCTTTCTCCTTACCTCCCTCCTTCTCCCATTTTCCCTCCTCCTCTTCTTTTTTTAATCCTGCTCTTTCTTTATTTTATTGTTATTTCCCATAAGTTCATATGCCAAGATTACTGCTAGGTTCCCCGTAAATAACCAAACTTAACATTTAAGGTTGAAAATGGGCATGATAACTCAGGCAGACCTGTGTTTCCTGCACTCAGAAAATAGTTGTTGGAGGAACAGGAGCTCAAATCCACCCTCAGTAACATAGATCTCAATGTTGGCCTGGGCGAGATCATCTCATACAGAATAAAGCATCTGAGGAAGACTTCAAGTTTGACATTCCAAGGAGAAGACGCCTAAGTAACCAATGTGTCACTTACTTTGAAGCTTAGAAGGATGACTCCTCCTGGCAGTAGGGCCCCTCACCTGGGATTTGGACATAACTGTTCTTTCTGGGGCACAGCAGTCATGGACTGACTTAGAGCAAACAGACATATAGGATTAAGCTTTTCTACTAAAGCAAAAACAAACATCAGATAAAGCAAAAACAAAACAAACAGCCAAATCAACAAAAGAAAATAAAAGAAAACCAAACAAAACACACACACACACACACACACACACACACACACACAATCTACATGCAAACTATGTTTCCCGGAGTGTAAGGTTCTAAGTCAGGAAACTGCAAAAACATGCATTTATGAGCCTCCCGTGGGTTGCGCTATGAGCGTTGTTGCAGTGCTCTGTCATACCTGTGTTTACCTATGTCCATGGCCAGAGCATTGGGAGGTAGAGTCTTTGGAATGTAATTGGATCTTGAGGGGAGAGCTTCTAGGAATGGAAGGAGTATCTTCTAAATCATAGACTCGTGAGAGAAGACTTCTTTCTCCCCTATGAGACTGCAGCATGGAGATAGCATTCCTCTGCAGGAAGAAGAAAACCCTTATTAAAAGGCTCGCGTGTTTGTTCCCTGATCTTGTTATCTGGCTTCTAGGACTGTGAGGGGGGAAAAACAGCTGAAGTATCTGTTGTTGCAGCCCAAGGTGACTGAGACAGATGTCATCTAGATCGATCTCTACTGGAGACAGATGACACCTGGATCTAGATGGCTTATGTATGTCAGAGAGTAAGAGGAGAGACTGAAACAGGAGTCAGGCTAACGTGAGTCTGATTTTGACTCTGTCAGAAAGCTCCGAGACTTGTGCTTTGCTACCCTAACTCTGTGAGCCTGCTTCATTATCCATCAAGCGAAAGGTCTAATGCTGTATAGGACTTCTGAGATAATTGGATCAGATATTGAATGCCCAGCAAAAGGAGAATCCATAATTGATGCAGTCACTTTCACTAGACCACATACTTACTGCTATTGTAATATTGTCATTATTTTTTTCATCATCATTAAACTCTATTCCTTTATCTTTAGGTAGAAGACGAGCTCTGGGCCTCTGCTCCCATCATCATAAAAAAAAGAAAGTGTATAGTATTTTTTTGTATTTGTCAGTTCGACTCTCCTGACCCAGTCAGTAATATTTATTCTCATGGGAGACATCAACCTATAACTTCTCTTACTTGATCATCCTGGATCGACAGTTCTCAGTGTTATCTCTTTTCTGGATAGTTAACTCTGTTACTTAACTTCCAGTGTATGTTTGAAGGTTTAGACTTTCTAGGATAGATTTTTGTTGTTTGTTGGTTTTATTGTCTTTTTTATTTTTCTTTTCTCCCCTTCCCCTTTTATTTTTGAAATCAGGCTTATTTATTTGTTTGTTTGCTTATTTATTTATTTATTTATTTATTTATTTATTTATAGACACACCAGAAGAGGGCATCAGTTCCTGTTATAGATGGTTGTGAGTCACCATATGGTTGCTGGGAATTGAATTCCGGATCTCTGGAAGAGCAGTCAGTGCTCTTAACCACTGAGTCATCTCTCCAGCCACGCCCACTCCCTACCCCCCATTTTTCTTGATAGTGTAGGTGGGCTTAAATCTTATCTGTAGCCCAGACTTTCCTCAAAGTCTCAGCATTCCTGTCTCAGCTTCTTCAGTGTGAGTCTCTAAGTTTTAACTCCATACCAGCTTAAGATGAATTCTTAGGTCATTGTCAATAGCTTTGTGTGCATCTGTTGGTAACCATCTATCTGTACAGATGTAGCTAGCTTGAGCTCTAGATGGAAAGATGGTTATACGTATTTTTTTTTTTTTTTTTTTTTTTTTTTTTTGTTCAAACTGCTTTGTCTGCTCTCTCTAGCCCTAAATCCTCAAATTGCTCTACCTTGGCAAGCCTTTAAACTTTTAGTCATTTTCTCTTTAAAGACATCTTTGTCCATCAAACTTGGCTTTTCATTTTACCTATTGACCAGGCTATCTTCTTAGTGTTAAATTTTTATATGTCTCCCTATGTGGCCTTTTCCTTGACAATATCTCTGACAGAACTTGATTTGAGTCCAAGGCAAAGATCAATGAACTCAAACAAATAAAGGAAGGCTACCTGGGCTTTGTTTCTGAGCTATTTTTAACAGTTTCATTCAGATATTTCTCAATATGAGGTAATTCTTACAGCATGTATTTTACCCATATAAAGTATACAATTCCCGTACTTTTAGTAGAATTAAAAACTAGCTTGTATAACACCATTCTCAGTTTCAAAACCTCTTTTTTTTTTTTTTTTTTAAATTTCAAAAGAATCCTGGTATGTATTCTAAGTGCCATTTTGTAATTGTCACGGTACCCAGGCAACAATATACATTTTGCCTACTTTTCTTTATCATGAATCGGTGTTACATCTAACATTCTGTTAAAAGCAGAAATACAACCTGCTCAGTCTCTTACCTGTATGTTTTCTGAACTGACCATTTGGTATTAGATAAGCAATCGGTGTGCTGCTCCCTGGGACATTCCTTAACTGCCCGTAGTTCTCCGAGGGTCAGGGGAGTGTGCAGTGACATTGTGGCTTCCAGGACTATGAGAAGCTCAACCCATCATCCCTCACCAACACGGACAGGGGAAGCCCTCGAGTTCTTATTTCTACACAAGCAGCTCTCAGCTTTGAAGAACTGATTTCTGGGCTGTGGAGATGGCTCCGTGGCTAAGAGAGCTTCCCCGTGCAAGCGTGAGGATTCCGAGTTCAAATCCCCAGGACCCACATCAAAGTCAGGCATGATCAGACATGCCTGTCACTGCGGTGTTGAGGATAGACACCGGAAGATCCTTGCAAGCCAGTTTGGCAGAAAAACTGAATTTCTTTTTCAGTGAGAGACCATGATTTAAGCAACTAAGGCAAAGGGCAGGAGAGGCAGATACTTGATGTCTTACTCTGGGTTATGCTTGTATTGATAGGTATCCACAGGCACATCTGCACACAGATAGGCTCACTCAGGCACACACCGCACACTTACGTCACACGCAGAAGAACTGAGTCCTGTGTGTTGGACTCAGATAGGAGGGTAGAAGGTTAGAGGGGCACAGACGCGTAGGGTTATGTTGAGCAGAGCACTTCTGCTTGGATTTGTTTTATATAGCTTCCATGTTGGAATCCTCTACAAAATTTATTGTCAGAAAATTGAATGGCTTCAGCTGCTAAAAGTAAATAGGGTTGGTAAATAAATAAATGCTTTGATTGTCACTGTATTAAGCCTCAAAGCAGGCCACGCTATTATCTTCATTTCAGTAAAAGTAGAAATTAATGAAAGAAATTTAAGAGGAAATGTAATACAACTCAATTTATCCCAAATAACAATAAGGTTAAAGAGAGTAATCAGTGTCCCAATTACAGCCTATTTTTGAAAAGAAATGAAAACAGCGTATATCAAACATTATTGTTGCAGCCAGAAAAATAATGAGAGCAAACTTCTCTCATGCTGGTTATGCATCTGATCCATGGATCACAGAAAATGATGTGTCTGTTTTCTCAGTCCCCTCAAAGATGCCACAAGTTCTGTTCTTGATGCACCGAAGGAGTTTATTTATTGCACACTGGGGATGCTTAGGGCACTCCAGCTTGTTTCTTTCCGTGAACCCCGGCTAAGCAACACAGGGCATGGCGTATTATTAAAATGATAATCCCGGGTTCTGCTGAGGATATGGGTAGTTGGGCATTCCCCCGTGTGGCTGGTAGGAGTGTGAATTGAAACCGCCAACCAAGAAAGTAGCTTTCTGATCTGTATTCGGAATCATCAGTATGCTAAGATCTGAGGTCCTTTGCCTGATAGCATCACTGTATAACTGACAGTAAAGAGAGCTGTTTGGACTGGCATGTCTGCCCAGTGACCTGACGCCTTGAGTTTCTATTATGGCACTTTTGGGAAGGTAGAGAAATCCTGTATTTGTTCAGCTGACTTCAATGGGATAGATATTTTGCTTGTCTTATTTCATTTCTTTCTCTGCCCCATGTATATATTATTTTTTCCAATCTTAGAGAAAATCATCGTAGATGTTATTTCACATTCCCATTTCAGTCTTAATAGTTTTACAGCATGCACATCTCTATCCATAACTTTCTACATATTTTTTTGAGGTTGACATAAGAGGTATTTTTCTGTTCACCTTTGTAGTTTCATGTTCATTGGCTCTGATACATCCCTGTAATGTCTTTGTATTACATCCTATTATTTCACCTGCCCATCTACATCTACCTAGGTTTTACTCATTCTGTAGCTTTTATTTATTTATTTATTTATTTTTGTTTGTTTTGTTTTTAGAGACAGGGTTTCTCTGTGTAGCCCTGGCTGTCCTGGAATTCACTCTGTAGACCAGGCTGGCCTCAAACTCAGAAATCCACCTGCCTCTGCCTCCCAAGTGCTCGGATTACAGACGTGCTCTACCACTACCCGGCTATTCTGTAGCTTATTTATAAATTACTTTCTTCTTCCTCTTCCTTTTCCTCCTTCTCCTCCTCCTCTTCTTCTTCTCCTTTGCTTTTGCAATTAATTCATCAGTGAACAGTTGTAAATACTCTTGTGTTGACTTAGGGGAATTTGTCTGGGATATTACCTGGAAATAGATTTGTTGGGCTATTGAGTTATCACAAGTTGTTTTCAGTCATTTATACCTTCTGTAGTCCTGTTCTTTTATGTCCTTATTTTGATATTTTGAAACTTTGGCCTTCTTCCACTAGATATTTTCTTTGCCTGCTTCTTGTCTGTTGGTTTGTTTCTTTGTTCCTTGTGTTGTGTTTTTTCAAATGTTTCCCGTTGCCTAAATGATTGACTATAGGTGTTAGATTGCATTGTTAAGTCTCTCTGATATGGAGATTAGCTTATGTTTAGTGATCAAATTTAGCAGTCTTTTCTTTAACATTTTAATTAGTTAACAAATTAATTATGTTTTTGGTACATGCTTCGTTTGAAAAAAAGAAATCCTCCCTATCCAAGGTTGTAAATTCCTTTCTCTGTCTGTTTTCTTCCTAGGGACTCTACAGTTTTGTTTGTCAAATTTGGCATACATGTGTGAATGACTCAGGGGTGTGTGGGAAGGTCTTGATCCATTTCTCTTATTTGCAGTAAGCATAACCAGTTGCTCTCATACCTGTGGCTTAAATATTGCAACTATGTTGCTTCTCTGTGCAAGGGTTGAGTGTTGTTTATAGGGGATTTTCTCCCTCATCTGAAGCCTAGTGTCCTGCTACTCCATATTCTAGGTGAACTTTCTATCTTTCTGATTGAGGCATTTCTCTACATTTTATTTGAGCTAATTCATATTCTTATGAATTTGGGTACATAAACATTATTTCAATAAACTTTTACAAATATGTATGCATCTTATCTAATAGGCTACAATGTTCTTTCTTTCTCATATAATTTTTCTTTGTTGGTATTTATTTAAAATGACTTTTTTAAACATTATATTTACTAATAAATGGATTACAATTTTAAAAGTGCATTTGAAAATGGTAAAATTTGTGTTTAATTTGAGTAAACCAAAGGTAAACTTTTAGAAGCATTTTAAAATTATTTTTACTTACATTTAAAAATTATATTTAGGTGCCTGTGCAGGCAGGCGTGTAGGCGTGTGTGTGTGTGTGTGTGTGTGTGTGTGTCTGTGTCTGTGTCTGTGTCTGTCAGGTTGCACATATTAAGTCGTGTGTAATGAAGTCCTAGAACAATTGGTAGTAATTGTTTTGTTCTTTCTACTGTTCGTGCCTCTAGGACTGAATTCAAGTCATTAAACTTGGTGACAAACACCTTTCTTTATACACTAAACATCTTGCTACTTCAGAAAAGCATTTCTGACAAGTTTTGAACTCTCCTATGTTTTTCTAAGTGGCTCATGGAATACTTTGATTATTATTCCAAAAGTGTTTTTGTTTTTGCTTTTGTTTTTAAAGCAAGTTTAGTTTTACAGGCTGGTACTGTGTTCTGTCTTACTTTAAATTAATAGTCCTCGCAAATTATGGCTTACCTGATCTTTATGTTTTCAGGTGGTTGGAATCCATTTTCTCACCCGTATAAAAAGCTGGAGTATGGAAAGTGGGAGCTGTATATCCCACCCAAGCAGAATAAATCCCCCCTGATACCTCATGGGTCCAAACTGAAGGTATGTTCTCTCCTCTCGTTTTGTTTGTTTCTTTCTTTTCTTGGTGAAGTATTTGCATATAGCCAAGCCTGCCCCAAACTCGGTCTTAGGTGTATACCACAATACCTCTGAAGCCCATTTAAGGCCAATTTTGAAGGGCTCGATTCAATAGCTGGCTCTTTCTTAGTTCTGTAGGTTTGCCTGTTCTGAGAACTGTGTGGATTTGCTATCTTTGAAAAATATTATATTACTTTTTCCTTTATCTTATTTAGATAGTTTTATGAGCCCACGCATTTCTCTGGCTATTAAGTGTCAAGTAAATGTCAAACAAAATGTTGTTTCTATGTAAGTGGTAAAATAATTAAAATCTGTTTGTGAGCTTTTCAAATCCAAAATTTCAACTCTGAAAGCTTCAGAGTCAGACGCCTTTTCACAGCTGACATGATGACACAGTGGGAAAATTCCATACCATGAAATTTAGTTTCTTAAGTAAATTGTTGAGAATTTCTAATGCTTATCTTCAGGCTATCTGTGTAAGGCAGAGATGAAATATGTATGAATTTTGTGTTTAGATTTCCTCTCTAAGATGCCTCATTTATATGCAAGTATTAAAAAGATGTTCCTAAGTATTTTGATGAGGATACTTAGCCTGACCCAGGGATGAATGCTCTGTGCTATCGCTATCTTAGATGTCTCCCTCTTTACTCTGATTGAAGGTCTTTATAAAGTTCTGCCTGGGCTGCATATTACATTATGTTTCTTTTTCATAAGTGGTCTACATTAATCACATCAAATAATGTTTGAAATTATTTTAACAGATATTATTATCTCATGTTTAAGATAGTTTTTACATTCTCATCTGGGTTTTAAAAAAATAATTGCTTTAGTGTCAGAAAGATGGCTCAGAGGTTAAGAGCTCCAGCTGCTCATCCAGAGGTCCTGAGTTCAATTCCCAGTATCCTCATGGTGGCTCACAACCGTTTATAATGAGATCTGGTGCCCTCTACTGGCATGCAGGCATATGTATGGGCAGAACACTTTATCCACAATAAATAAATCTTTTAAAAAATAAAGCCAATTACCGGTTTACAGCAGGGAGATAGTAAATAACTATTAGGTAAACTGTTCTTTCTTCAGTATGAAACTCTAAAATTTATGGTGAGGGTAATTAAGTAGAGACTCTGATACAAGATATTATTACTAGTGTTTAGACATTTCAAATGATAAGAGTACACTTAGCTGCTACTGTAATACTAAACAATGGCATATTTACTTATTCATGTGTGGAAACTGATGTACCTTTTGGGGGAAGCTATTAAAATCTCTGTAAAAGACAACTGATAGGAACCTTTTGGCCCCTCACTCTGATGTTATCCCTAGGTATTCTCTCTTGGTAATTAAGAGCTGTGGTTCAAGCAGGACTTGAAAATTTATTTCAGTCCATAAAGGGATTGACCTTTTTTTTTATTGTGAAAATCTCTTATGAATTATCTTATTACCATTAACAAAATAAGCATTATCCACTGCTGAAATTATAACTTTGTTTTCTGCAAACACTTAAGATTTTCAACTGAACTGTTGCAAAAAGACCTTAACTACTTATATCATGTTAAAAGTAAAACTTTCATTTTTTAAAATTCAATGATATTTAAAGATAAAATGGTATAAAATAAATTAAACATTCATGCCCTCAAAGATACAAGGAAGACCACTAACTTACAGGCTAATTACATTCATATTATTCATGTTCTTTATCCTTCCATGTACATTATTTAAAACATTGCAGCCTTTTTTGTTTATACTATACTTACCTGTATGTTCTTGAAGTGTAAGTGAATACACACACACACACACACACACACACACACAAACCCACCCCAATACTCATATAGAGCATGCATGTATTTAAAATAGAAAGTGCTATTGGATGAAATAATGAATAAACAATATATTCATTGTATGATGTGTGATGGCAACAGAAACTTACAAGGGGTCATGACGCTCAAGCATTTGGAAACAGATCAGAGCGTTCGCAGGAAGAAAGTCTTTCTAACCCAGTGTGCTGGATGAATAAAGGTGTGCATTCATCCAGCTCCCGAGGGGGAAACAAAGAGCACACGCAAACAGTACCCTTTAAATTGGTATTATTTTTAAGAAAGCCGTTTTCATACATGAGCATGCAAGGCAAAAAAAAAACTGGGGAGCTCACAAGACTGCTGAGTTAGAAGTCTCAAGAATGTAACCCCCTCTCTGCCACTAGAAAAAAAAATAATAACTGGAAACCCTGTGGGAGGACTACATCCTCTTTATAGGAGCACTGGACTTCAGCTGAGAACTAAAGGCAGTTTGTAACAGCCTTCCAGTGAAGGAGCCAAAGGAATCAAGGAGACCCTGATCTGTTCCCTCATTCCCATTTTTGTCTCTGATATCTTGTTGGAGCCTGACACTGGCCAAAGCTCTTTGGAATCAGAATCCCAGGACATTCACAGAGGCCAGACCTGTATATCAGAAACATGGGTAAAGAGAGCAGGAAAGTAACAGATTCACTGGGGGAAAACTGAAGATTTCCTTCCCATATACTAGCCCTCATGTTGCCTAGCCTCTCCTAGCTGTCTAGCCTTGCCTCCTGCCTTGCCCGCCCCTCCCCCTCTCTTGTCCTCTTCCCCTCCCCTCCCCTCCCCTCCCCTCTCTCTCCGCTCCTCTCCTTTCATCTCCCCTTCCTTCCCCCTCCCCTCTCCCTCCTCTCCTCCCCTCTCCCTCCTCCTCTCTCCTCCCCTCTCCCTCCTCCCCTCTCCCCCCTCTCCTCTCCTTTCATCTCCCCTCCCTTCCCTCTCCCCTCTCCCTTCTCTCCTTCCCTCTCCCTCCTCTCCTCTCCCCTCCCCTCCCCTCTTTCCTTTCTCTTCTTTTACTATTCTAATTGAAACAAAACACTAGCAATGATATTTAGATTTAACTTATTTTCACTGTCCATTTATGCCCTCTAACTATTTCTTACCAATCAGGAAAAGAAAATGCACCGGAGGCGTCTTGGTGCCAGGCCTTTAACATTTACAAAGGCTTATCGGTTTTATTAGTAAAAGCTGCCATAGCAAAATGCCATCGAATGGATCGCTTAAGCAACAGAGATGTCCTTGCTCCTAGTTGGAGATGCTGGAAGTCCTAGAGGCCGTGATGATGTTCTAAGCTATCCCTCCCTAATCTCAGAAGGGGAGAGATTGTTTTGTCACATGGCAGAGAGGAGAGGGTAGAGCATTGGAGAGGGCATGTGTGTAAACTCTACTGAGTTTTACAAGGGTGCTGAGCCCCTGACTTTGTTTCTCCAAATAGACCTGATTAGCTCCCATGGTCCCATTTCCGAGTAACCTCATCCTAGGAGACTTTCACTTATAAATTTGGAGAGAGGTAGTTAATCACATAGAAGGAATCCTGCTTTTCAATTATAAAACATACTTAGACATTGCAGAATTGATTGTTAGAAAAGCAGCATGAAACCTCATAGCTACATTTGCGGCTTTGACAGTTGAGAAACATTAGAGGTTATCCTTATTTGTTTCCATCCTTCACTGTATCACTAGGAAAGGCGTGAGTACCTATTGAAGGTATCTAACTGCATGGGCCATATTCTTGAATGTGCCACACTGCACGTCAGGATGAGGTTTCAGATGGAAAGGGAGAGAGGAGAGACTGGTCCAAATGAAGTAGACTGGGAAACATGTCTGGGATCTAAAATTTCATGTTGTACCATGTTCTATAGATCATTGTCTGGAAAATGATCTCCATTTTTTTTTTTAAAGCATTATGGAAGACAGAATATTAACTCTTTTCTGACAACCAAAAGGAACACTAGATAGTTTGTTTAGAGAGTCTGGGGGATAAGATGAAGTAGATTCAAAGTGATGACTGAGAACCAGAATGAGCTGGATAGGCATAAAGATGCAACGAAGAGGTCTGTGCTAGGGTTGTAGCACAGAAGAATTTCCTGTCAGTCATTGCCTCAGAAGATTGATCTGATAAGTTTGATCCTTCATCTCTAGAACATTTAATGTAGTCTGTCATTGTCAATTTCCCCCCCTTTCTGCTTTTTTGTGCTTTTAAGGATACCTAATATTTGTATATCGAATCTCTGAGGTTTTGTCTTTTTCTCTTAACCTATGCATCATTTTGACTTTCTGTTACACTTTGAAAGATGATCGTGTATTTCAGCCGCTTTGATTTTCTGGGTATACGTTCAAAGACTCTAACGATTTGCTTTTGGCTTTTCCTTTTAAGTTGGGTTATATATTAAGTGCTTTTCTTTTTAGTCATATTTTCCTGTGTTTTTAATCTCTGTATGTCATCTCGCAGGTTGTACTCACAACATGATGATTCATGATTATGGACTTCTCTTTTAAATTTAGTTTGGAAAGGCCCTTAATTTCCATCTGGTGAGTTTCACTGTTAGACAGTCAAAGAACAGCCTGGCTATGAACTCTTGGAGCGAGTGAAGGGTTCTGTTTTGTTTTGTTGTGGTTTTTCTCTCCTCTGGTAATGTTTTCCTTCTCTTGGGCTGGAATTTGCAGTGTATTCTATTGAGTGGTCAGAGCGGACTGTATACTAGTCTGATGGTGGAAGCTAAGAGCAGGAAATATGGAAGAGTGGTCTACCTACTTTCAGTCAGGGTTATTCCCAACCATCTTCTGAGCTCACTGGTCAGGAGTCTGGAGGCTCCTCATTCAGTAGTTTTCAGAGAATAAACTGGCATTTCCCATTGGAGGGGTGCAGAGGGCTGTAGAGAGACCCGATTGACTAGCAGAAAAGCAACACCCAGCAGCCATGTCTTGTTATTTTTGAGCCCAGTCTTCTTCCTTGTGCCAAGGGCTACTGGATGCTGAGTCCTTCAGAGGGCCACTGCTGGTGTGGTTAGAAAACTGGTACTTTAGGCTTCTTCCTCTGTGAAGTCGGCATTATGGATTTGCCTTTCTTTTTCACTTTCTTTTCAAATGTATGTTTATGAATGTTTGCCTTCATGTGTATATAGGTACCACATGCATGCCTGGTACCCATGTAGGTCAGAAGATGGCAAAGCATTCGTTGGTTATGAATTATCATGTGGTTTCTGGGAATCAAACCCAGGTGTCCTGCAGGACCAACAAGTGATGTAAACTACTGAGCCACCTCCAGCCCCTTTCTGCCTTTTTGTTTGGTTTCTTATCCTTTTAACTGCTTTTCATTCTTATAAAATTTCATTTCAATTCATGATTTTTTTTTTGTCTTTCTCTGTTACTTTATTTTTGCCATTACTTATTTGCTTGGGTGAGAAAAGAAACCGTGGGGGAATTTGTCCTTTTTAATTCCAACTTCAAAATATCCCCTCTTAGATGTGAGAAGCTGAGAGCACATCTGTTCAGTGGAATACTTAATGATTTGAGACTTCCACTGGGTCACTGCATTCCCGTAGTGTACGGTGATCATAGGATTCTGGCCATTCTTATTATTTGTGTCATGTGATGTCCTTTCTTCTTATTATATATGATATTTTTTCTTCTGTGACCCACAGAAATCCTCATTCACTTCATCTGTTACCCAGCTCAACTTTAATCAACCTTAAGACCCTGAAACATCTCATTTTTGAGAGCGTGCACAGGTAGAATTAGATGCTTTCCTTTACTGCAGAGATGATGATTCTTTGTGTTTGCAAATACAATGAATGTTAATGAACCCAAATAAAGGAGCCTAGCAGGGCCTCTTTCCTGTAGATGAGAATAAAGCCCTGCTAAGAATTGACTCTTCCCTCTTTTCTTTAGTGTGTGTGTGTGTGTGTGTGTGTGTGTGTGTGTAAATTCCTTAGCATATTGATACGAAACACAAATATATATATATAAAGTAAATATAAATATATAAAGTAATATTGTATTTTTATATTTTATATTTGTGACTGCAAAAATAAGTGGGAAAGTAGATATGTGCCTTTTTGTATTTTATGCTTATACCCATAACTTAAGAACAATCTTTTTTGTGCTTTTTCTTTTCTAATGTAGTAGATAACAAGGATTGAATTTTATGTTTTTTGTACTGGGAGTATTGCACTGTCAGTTTTGGACACAAGGAAGAAAGGGATGATAGCAAGGTTTCTCTTGAATTTGTAGCGCAATACAGGAAAAAAAAATAAATCCAAGCAAAGCCTTTATTACTATATGCTCTAAACACAGTTTCAATTTCATATTGTTTTCCAAAAATGGCCCTATGATTACAAAACTTCATACATCCTGTCCCAGTTTTCAAAACTTCATACATCCTGTCCCAGTTTTCAGAGTAGCCATCAGACTAAGACACTGGATTCTCTTCAGGTTGTTCTCCTGTTTGAACTCCTCGTGATGAAGTTCCCTGACCTATTTGCTTCTGTGTGAGACTTTTGAATTAGTTGATAAGAAGCTTATGGTTCAGTCTTCATGTTCACCAGAACAGTTCTCTCTGATAGTCACAGTCCCACATATGACCGTCTCACTGAGCCCTTGCCCGTCTTCATGCCACTGTGCTTTCTACGTGCATCGTGAGTCCCATGCCCCTGGCTCTGTCCGGAGCCTCCTGTTTATGCCTTGTGCTTTCCACTTCGTTTTTATCCTTATTCTTTATGTGAACCACACTTGTCTATGTGTGTGTGTGTGTGTGTGTGTGTGTGTGTGTGTGTGTGTTTAAATCTAGTTTTGATTAGTTTGGTCTTCTTTCAGAGCAGTCCAGACAGTATCCATTTTACACAGAATGGCTTTTTCCAGTTTCATATAGCCTTAGAAAGAAGCAGTATTTATGTGGAGATGCTTTCCCTATTCTCAGACTCTAGTTTCCTGTCACTGAGTGTCCCTTTCCCTTCTAACTTTGACTCTTCCTTCTCATGCTGTGACCAATATCTACTTCTGTCATAGAGCAATCTATAATCCTGTCTGTAATTGATCAGGAAACTTCACTTTTTACACAGTGAAGTTTTGGAAGCTTGGTAATGTCTGATTCGTAGGAACTGCCCTGTGTGAATGGATAGGCTATTCACCATTAATAACTGTTCTTCACAATGGGAAATGCTTTTGAATTTTCATATCAAATTGAAAGTGAAAGAGTGTATAAATTTCTTATGGAAATGTTAATATCCCAGGAACAATGCATTTTCTAGTATAACATCCTCAACAGTATTTTGTAATAAGTAGGATTTCTGTGTATTAGAAGAGTCCTGCTGACACCTGTCTTAGTCAGGGTTCCTATTCCTGCACAAACATCATGACTAAGAAGCAAGTTGGGAAGGAAAGTGTTTATTCAGCTTACACTTCCACACTGCTAGTCATCACCAAAGGAAGTCAGGACTGGAACTCAGACAGGTCAGGAAGCAGGAGCTGATGCAGAGGTCATGGAGTGATGTTACTTACTGGCTTGCTTAGCTTGCTCTCTTATCGAACTCAAGACTACCAGCTCAGGGATGGCACCACCCACAAGGGCCCCTCACCCTTGATCCCTAACTGAGAAAATGCTGTGCAGCTGGATCTCATAGAGGCATTTCCCAAACCGAAGCTCCTTTCTCTGTGATAACTCCAGCCTGTGTAAAGTTGACACACAAAACCAGCCAGTACAATTGGCCCCTTGTCAACCTGACACATAAACACATCACTACTAAGCTGCTTCAACCCTTACTTTCTTATTCCCCCAAGATCTGAATCACTTTAAAAGTTCCACAGTCTTTACATATTAAAAGTTCAACTTCTTTAAAATAGCCAATATCTTTTAAAATTCAAAGTTTTTTTTTTTTTTTTTAAATTCAAGGTCTTTTAACTGTGAGCTCCACTAAAGTACCTTTTTACTTCAAGAGGGAAAAAATATCAAGGCACAGTCACAATCAAAATCAAAATTAAAATCCAACTATCCAATGTCTGGGATCCACTTATGATCGATTAAGCTCCTCCAAGGGCTTGGGTCATTTCTCTAGTTCTGCCCTTTGTAGCACATACCTTGTCATCTAAGCTCCAGCTGCCTGTACTCCACTGCTGCTGCTATTCTTGGTGGTCATCTCATGGTACTGGCATCTCCAAAACACAAGACCCCTTCATTCCTGGACCATCAATTGCAACTGAGGCTGCACCTTCACCAATGTCCTTCCATGACCTCTCACAGTGCCGAGCCTCAGCTGCTCTTCATGACCCCTTCACGCCTTCAAAACCAGTATCACCTGGGTGACTCTTACACAGTACCACGTCCTGCTGCAGTACGAGGTACAATCTTGACTATCTCTGGAACACAGCCTCTTTGTGCTCTCAGAAAACACTTCCAGAGGATTTTACCTCAATGATGCTGGTCTCTTCTTAATCCCAGCTAATTTCTTAGGTCCAGTTAACCAGCATCAAGAGTCCCTGTAATGCAAAGGTTTCATTTTAGTAGTTCTGGTATCTTGTTAAGCACAGCTGATCCTTCAGCCCCAGCTAACCAAAATTACAGAATCTTCACAATCAAAACAGCAAAGGCCCTGATAAGAGTCTTTAATTTTTCCCTCTGAAATTTCACAAGCCAGGCCTCCATCATTTGCACTGTTCTCAACATTATCTTCCAAGCTACAGAACATCCCACAGAGCTCTTAATACCCAATGGTTCTTCTAGCCCAAAGTTCTAAAGTGCTTCCCCAGTTCTCCCCAAGAAATGGTAAAGTTGTCACAAGAATACCCCATTATGCTGGTACCAATTTGTCTTAGTCAGGGTTCCTATTCCTGCACAAACATCATGACCAAAAAGCAAGTTGGGGAGGAAAGGGTTTATTCAGCTTACACTTCCACGTTGCTGTTCATCACCAAAGGAAGTCAGGACTGGAGCTCAAGCAGGTCAGGAAGCAGGAGCTGATGCAGAGGCCATGTAGGGATGTTTCTTACTGGCTTGCTTCCCCTGGCTTGCTCAGCTTGCTTTCTTATAGAACCCAAGAATACCAGCCCAGGGTTGGTACCACCCACAAGGGGCCCTCCCCACTTGATCCCTAATTGAGAAAATGCCCCACAGCTGGATCTCATGGAGGCATTTCCTCAACTGAATCTCCTTTCTCCATGATAACTCCATCCTGTGTAAAGTTGGCACACAAAACCAACCTGTATAACACGTTAGAAAAAGGAAAAAAAAATCTTCAAATAAATATTAAAGTTTTTTTTTTTAACGAATCTTTACCATTCTCTATGGTTCTTGTTATTTAAAAAAATAACATCATCATTGATTTTATTTGGGTAATTAGTATTTTGTTGTCTATTGTGTGCATGCGTGTGTGTGTGTGTGTGTGTGTGTGTGTGTGATGCATATTGGTTAAGAGCTTAATCAGTGAGCTCTATCCAGAGCCCCAGTTTGTTTTCTTAATGGAAAAGTCTTTATTTTATCTATGATGCTTTGAGTGGGAAATGTACCCCCAAGGCTTGGCATTTGAATTCTTGGTTCCCGGTTGGTGACACTGTTTGGGAAGGTTTAGGAGGACCAGCCTTACTGCGGGAAGTAAGTCACTCATCACTTGAGAGCTTCAAGCATTCCTCCACGTCCAGCTCATTCTCTCTGCTTCATGACTCCACTCTAGAGTGTGAGCTCAGGGCTTGGCGCTCCTGGCAGCCAGCATGCATGACGATCGGTGACATGCCTTTCCCTTCGCCATGTGCTATTATTTCTCCTCAACTGTAAATCCAAATAAACTTTCTCTTTTAAAGGTCTTCATAATCATTTTGTTTTTATCACAACAACAGAAAAGTGACTAACATCTCAAGGATTTGAAATATTTTTATTTAGTGGATTCTTTCCCCCTTTCTTTATCTGGAAGCTAAATAATAAGTATCCATGACCTGTAGCACTCAACCGCCGTTGATTTTTTTGTCTGAACAACTGCCATTTCTCACTCTGTTTTCAATTATTACTTTACAGTCTGTTTTTGCTAAGAAAAAGAGATTGTATCAAAATCAATTTGTACAAATTTGGGAATAGTGGTCCTAAGTATTTATCATTTCAAATCGAGACTGAAGATGGCTTTAATAGCACCGCAAGTCACCTGTTCATAAACAGACAAGGCCCAGGACTTTGGCTTTGTGATTGAATACTTGTTAACATAGGAGCTTCCTAAATATTTTTATTCAGCACAAGGTAGAGATCAGAATGTTCAGTGGTTTATGCTTGTAATGTGAGAGAAGTTCCAGTCAGGAGACGATGGTATACTGACCTCAGATTAATAACTAAGTGTTATTTCTAGGCATAACACACAAGAGCTCATTCAACACTTTCTCAAACCTTGAAGAACAGCCATTTGGACATAGAAAAAATTGAACTGTATTTCGTACGTACACCCTTGTCTACTTGAGGAACAGTAAATGACAGCAAAAGGTGAAAAACGGTGGCCTGTCTATTTTCGGTGTCCAGATCCAATCTTATTTCAGCTTGTTTTTGTTTAAACTGATCCCCGTGTGTCAGAGCTTCCATGTCAGGGTCACAGGGGGAACAGCTTCTGTAGTTCTGTCTTCTCTTTTGACTTTCAGCTGAAGAGCAGCAGAGTCCAGCGCATCACCAACGGTAGCAGAAGTCATCACAAATTAACCGCTAATGGGCAGCTTTCTGGGCTAGCTGGTTTATAATTGAGTGCAGAGAGATGAAAATCAAGCACAAAGAGAACTCAGTGTTATCATTAACTCTGACTTTGTTTAGTGCATGATTGTCATGCACCATAGCAACCTTCCTGATTCGTCTCTGTGTGATGAAGAAAGTAATCATGTTCAGACCAGGGGGCAATAAATACCATGTGTTTGTGCAGAAGTGTCACAAGACCAGGGACACTGCCCACGGATGCTTCCCTGTCTTGGTTTTCTTTTTGTAAACACTGGTTAAGAAAAACAATAGTTACACAGTTACACATATGCAATGGTTGGCGAGACAGAATATGTTTCCTAATTTACTCTAAAATAATGTTTAAAATTTACTCCTTGTAAAATATGCCCCTCCGTTTCCTTTCCTCTGCTTGTCTTCTCTTGCCTTCTTTTGAAATTTTTTTTTAAAAATATTTATTTATTTATTTATTTAATGTAGGTGAGTAAACTGTAGCTATTTTCAGGACATACCAGAAAGAGGCATCAGACCCCATTACAGATGGTTGTGAGCCACCATGTGGTTGCTGGGAATTGAACTCAGGACCTCTGGAAGAGCTGTCAGTGCTCTTAACCTCTGAGCCATCTCTCCAGCCCTCTTCTCTTTATTTTTAACCTTTGAGTACTTACTATGGATCGAGTACTATTTAAACACTTTCTGAAGATTAGCTGTATTAGTGCTAATACGAACACTTCCCTAGAAGCCTTATTATCATTTAAGGAGGAAATTATGGCACAAAGTGTTAGACGTTCTTTTAAATGGTAATTTTTAGCAATTTGGAATATACTTTTATAGTAAAGGATTTCCAGTGGATACATGACAACAGTCACAATCATGAGATCTTTCTGGTATCTTTCTGTTAGGAATGATCAGTAGGTCAGTAGAAGAGCAGTTGAAAATAAAGTCCCCCAAAAAGCCCATACACATAAATTGGCTTGGCTTGATCTAATGGTATTGCTTGTCTCTACACGTGTATGAGTTTAGTTACTTTTATGGCTATTTAAATAAGAATGTTAAAGGGAAAGTGCAAGTTTTGAAAGCTAAATGTAAGGCTGTGTGGAAACATATTCATGTTTTATTCCTGTCAAGTTTATTTCTTGTCAAGTTTATTTGACAGTTAGTGGCCTCCTAAAAATGAAGAATCAGAAAATAAAAACAAACAAAAAACCAAAAAAGCAGTCCTAGTGTGTAGTTGAGATTGCATTTGTTTGTTGTTTTTTTTTTTTAAGGATGTCAGTGACTTTAGAGAATCAAAGCCTACAATAGCCATAAAAATGAGAGTAGTGTCAGAAGCTAATTGTTTATAAATTGTTACAGCCACAGTGACTATAGATGAGGTCAAACTGATTGTGATTCACACACACATACATACACACACACACACACACACACACACACAGAATATAAGAACTAGAGTCAGGGAGTGGCTACTTTGAAATTCTGTCTTCTGGCTCTATTGTGTAATTTCTTTTCTTTCTTTTTTTTTTTTTTTTACATTTTTTATTAGATATTTTCTTTATTTACATTTCAAATGTTATCCCCTTTCCTCTTTCCCCCTTTGAACCTCCCATCCCATCCCCCTTCCCCCTGCTCACTAATCCACCTACTCCTGCTTTCCTGACCTAGCATTCCCCTACCCGGTGACAGTGCCCCTTTACAGGTCCAAGGGCCTCTCCTCTCAGTGATGTTCAACCAAGCCATCCTCTATGTATGTGGCTGGAGCCATGGGTTCCTCCATGTGTACTCTTTGGTTGGTGGTTTAGTACCTGGGAGCTCTGGGGGTACTGGTTGGTTCATATTGTTGTTCCTCCTATGGGGCTGTAAATCCCTTCAGCTTCTTGGGTCCTTTCTCTAGCTCCTCCACTGGGGACACTCTGCTCAGTTCACTGGTTGGCTGAGAGCATTCATCTCTGTATTTGTCAGGCACTGGCAGAGCCTCTCAGGAGACAGCTATATCAGGCTCCTGTCAGCAAGCACTTGTTAGCATCCACAATAGTGTCTGGGTTTGGTAACTGTATGTGGGATGGATCCCCAGGTGGGGCAGTCTCTGGATGGCCTTTCCTTCAGTCTCTGCTCCACACTTTGTCTCTGTATTTCCTTCCTGGGTATTTTGTACTCTATCTCAGAAGAACCAAGTATCCACACTTTGGTCTTCCTTCTCATGCTTCATGTGGTCTGTGAATTTTATCTTGGGTATTTCAAGCTTCTGGGCTAATATCCACTTATCAGGGAGTACATACTATGTGTGTTCTTTTGTGACTGGATTACCTCATTAAGGATGTTTTCTAGTTTCATCCATTTGCAGTGGTTATCTGGATGTGACCCACACAAGAGTAACCTAGTAATAATGTCAGAATAAGTGGAGAGGTTCTTGAGGCTTTACTTACTCTTTGCTGTTATCAGTTGAGAGCTGCCAGAGCAGGGAGACCATTCTTTCTCTGGGGTGTGATTACTGGGGATGGCCATCCTTGGGCCAGTGGATGATCCCACAGCCCTCCACATATGGACAGCACAAAATGGATGTCGTGGGGTGGGTTACAGAACCTGAAAGGACATGATGTCAGGAGGGAAATGTGCTGGAGGGATGTGGGGCAGATGGAGGGGCACAGGGAGTACCAATATGATCCTAGTACGCTTCTCATGGGCCCCATGGAACAGCAGATAGGACATAACAGTTGGGAATAAAAATTTGCTTAATACAGTGAATACTTTACATTGAAATTAAGTGTACTAAGTAATTACAATGTATTTCAAGTATATTCCCAGAAAAAAAAAAAAAAAAACAGTGACTATGATTAAGGTGAGACAAGGCTCACCATATTGTTTCATGTGATCCTAATGTGCTTTGTTGTCCCATAAATATATTGATTGAAAGGTTTATTGCTCTGGTGGAATCTGTGTGAATATAGAAGGGATGATTATAAAGCATAGGAAATAGAGTTAGCATCTGACAGCAATCTGGCTGTGTATGTTTTCTGTTTGTTTGTTTCTTTCATTTTTGTTTTTAGGACAGGGTTTCTCTGTGTAGGTCTGACTGTCTTGGAACTTGCTTTGTAGACCAGGGTGGCCTCAAACTCAAGAGATCTGGCTGCTTTTGCCTCTGGAGTGCGGAGATTATAGGTGTGTACCACAATATCAATATCTATCTATCTATCTATCTATCTATCTATCTATCTATATACATATATATGTATATATGTGACAAATAACATAGCATAGATCATATAACATATAGCACACATATATGTATGTATATAAAATAAGCCAACCATCTGTAAAGCTGAATTTAGAGGAAAGCTCAGTGGGAACATTTGAGATAAAAATAAAGGTTAAAAGTTGGGAAGATTGAGGCTGGTGCAGTGAGTGAATCAGATTGTAAAGGCATATGCCTCCCTCCAAACCAGATGACTTGAGTTCTGTCCCAGGATACCACATGGTAGAAGGAGAGAACTACTCCCTTTGGTCTACACACTCACTCACATACTCACACACACACACACACACACACACACTCACACATATACTCACACACACACACATACACACACTCACACATACACTCACACACACACACTCACACATATACTCACACACACTCACACACACACACACACTCACACATATGCTCACACATACTCACACACACACACAAACACACACACACAGGCACATATGGTTATCTGAATGATAAATAAATATGCTTGAATGAGGAGGAAAATGAGTCTGAAAGAAGGCTCTCACTTCTTAACCTAACTAAAATTTGCAATTACTGAAATACGTTTTTGTAGTGTTCATGAACCTCATGTTGAAGCAGTTTTTGTTGTTTTGTTTCTATGCTGATTATTGGGATTGCTTTGGTTGGTATTTTGTTGAATATTGTGTACTTCCATTCAGTGCTTTAGTATTGAGGTACATACATCGTATCCTAACAACAGATTCAGCACTTCACACTTTTCCTTTAACAAATACTGTGGAACATATTAGGGAAAGGGCATATGACAACATTTGCCGGTTGTCGTAAGAATTCATGAAGAAAGTCTTTTAAGTATTTTACACAGGACTTGATGTACTTTAAAAAGAAATCTGCTGTTGAAGTAGAGAAGTTGGCCGACGATTTCAAAGGCATGCCTCAGTCAACTGATCCTTACTAAAATAAGAACATCCCTGAAATCTGCCTCTTGCAGTGTATTTGAAAGTAAAACTATAAAATATCAACCAGGACTTTAGCTCGCTGCGTCTAGTGTACCTTGCCACTTCTCTAGTGATACTGACCTTCTCCCCTGCACCGCACCCTTCTGTGATGACCACAGTTTACCCATCAGCTCTCCCAAACTACCCCCTTTCCTTGTCCCTCCCAGCCATGCTGATGCAAAGGTGAGTCTTTTCCTGTCCAGGATTTTCAACTGGGCATCCTTGACCAAATGACAAATAGCTAGACAAATGACAGCAGAAAAAAACATACAAGAAAACAAACAATAAACTGTGTTAATGAGTGCAGGGGCGCCATTACATGTGGGAAACCTGATAGAAAAGGTTACTTAGAGTGGTTGCTTAGAATTCCAGGGTATGTACCATCCTCAACAATGAACGATAGTATTATAAAATAAGGTCGGAATAATAGGAAGCAGGTTTAGGCATCCTTAGAAGAGAGGTACCCTGGGGGTTACTCTTGGGATGACATTAATGGGGTGAGGTTTATTTGCAGGTTCCCATATCTTCTGTGGGAACTCTCTACCCAGTGAGATATCTGTATTCTGTCCTTATGTAGAAAAGGGGGGAGTGCAGAGAGAACTATTCCTTTATTTGACTTCAACTAAAAATTCTTATGTCATAGAGGAACCAGTCACATTGTGACTTTGCTTCCACCATAGCCATCCATGCAAGTCTGTGTAACAGTATGCCAAGGTGTAAGCTCTCTATCACCTGAGAGATGAGTTCCGCTTGTTCAATCGGTCAGGATGGCCTGGGAACATGCATTTGACAATTATCCAAGTGTTTGAACTTAGTGTTACCTGAGACACAGTGGTGCTGATGCTGCCAATCCCAGCCCACATTCTAATAACTGTTCAAAGCATTCTGTTACTCAAGGTAGATAATCATTGGATTGGGATATAGAACTTTGAAAAATGGAATTGTTTCTGTGCATATTCTTTCTTCCTTTCTCCCTTCCTTCCCTCCCTCCCTCCTTCCTTCCTTCCTTCCTTCCTTCCTTCCTTCCTTCCTTCCTTTCTTCCTTCCTTCCTTCCTTCCTTCCTTCCTTCCTTTTTTATTTCTTAACTCCTTTGTAGATACCGGGTACCTAGCAAAAATGTGAAGACTCTTTTTATTAGTTATAGTATTATAACTGTGCTAGTTTTAATAAGGAAGTATACAGATCAGATGAGAAGAGCAGATGTGAGTTCACTTTGTTCAACACAGAAAGTAAAGGTGGTGACAACTTTATTGAATGCTTTCTTTTTGTTCCTCACCACCTATATTTGCATTTTTCTTTTCCATAAGATACAAGCATTTTAGTCATAGAAAATCAACAACAATAACAACAGTGACAAAGGAAAACAATCCCAGAAAATTTCTATAATCCTCTTCTAACAAAAGCATAGGGTACAGGAATTCATACAGTTATGCTAAGCCAATAAATTATGCCCCTACCTAAGCTTTCCTAAAGGATAACACTAGAGAAGGCACAGTAAGTTAAAGCAGTGGTTTCTAGGACTCATGTCCATATAGTGTCTTATTGGCTAGATGTCATGACAGATTATATTGTACAATTGGATTGAATTAAAAAAATCTTTGGAATGTAGGATTTCATTATTTCCCAATTTTGAGTTGTATTTCTTTGAGCAAGGTACATATCTAATCCTTTTTTTTTTCTTTTCGTAGAAAGAAACATACAATATATCCAGGGAATTTTCAAGAAAAAAAAGTGATTTTCAACTTTCTGACTTATATTTGTAATAAATAAGAACTGTAGTAATGATTTTTATTCTACTAGGGTCCATTTTTCATTCTTTAAGGTCTGGTTGCTTCTGTAGCACATTTGATAGTACAACCTAGCTCCTTGGAGTTTACTGTTTAATACACTTGAGAAAAATCATCCTCTTTCAACTGGTTCTATGTACACAGTGCAGGTTAATATAATATAGCTCTGTTCCAGGCACTCTGTGCCACGGAGGCCTTGCTTTATGGTTGCACACATTCTGACCTTTCAGGGGCTACCTGGCCCAGCATTCTCCTGCAGTGGCCTAGTAGCACAATGTGTAGGAATGTAAACTTCATCCAACTTTCATCCTTCGCACTGGATAACAGCCTCACTTTTGACAAGGTAATATTTTGCTTTGTCTATCCAATATAATGGCATTTAGGACAGAGATAAAGTCATTTCCTTTAAAAATTATGCTCCTTCATTATTACTCCATAAATACCTAGTCTTTTCCATACACAGGCTAAGAGACCATGCTGCATTAATCCCTCAGTGATTGCCTCGTTCTACACATTATGACTGCAGATCTGATGTTTTTGAATTCGTACTAAGGTCTTATCTGATGATGGCATGCATCTCAACATTTTCTCTCTCTATCATAAAGTCCAGATTCAGTTGCTCTAGTGTGCATGAAATCATTCCCAACAATAACCAAGTCGGTGTAATGATATTATAGTAACTGTACTCGGTCACTTACATCCTGAATACAGCTTGTCTATCTCACGACAACCTTAGATGAAATCTCAATGAGACATGTCATGGAAATCGAAGAGACTATGAGGCTGAACTGTAGTTAGCACACTGAAGTCAGGTAGAAAAGTGGTAATCCATGTGGTAAAGCAGGCCAGCAGGGACAATGTGCAAGGGTGCGTGCCAGATAGCACTGGCCTCTACGCATGCCCTGCTGTCCCGTGTCAGTGCACACAAAAGCCAAGTGGACTTTCTTATTAGAAACAAGCAAACTCCCATTCTCTTTCCCGTGACCTCTGCCAATCCCAGGATTGTTATCTTACTCTCTCTACTTATAAGTCCCGAAAGCTGTCAATCATGTATTGATTTACAAATTATTTTTTAGCTTGTATGGCTACTTAAACATACTGTGCTGAAGTTTTCTTTAAACTAAATCACTGTAATTGCAAAGCTACCTTAATTTAGGATTATTTATGGTATATTATGTACATACAACTCTAATGTACAAATTATTCTAAATGCAAGATAGCTCTGTAAAAAGAGCATACCTATAATATGTCTCAGTGTTATTAAAGACCAGTTCTCACAACTATGTTGTATGTTAGGAAGCAAAGGTTCTTTTACACATAATAGGTGCTAGGTAGTGTTTGCAAACAACCCTTATGTACAAAAAGGAGTTTCTCTAGAATTACATGAATATAGTAGTTTAAATTAGACTAATGTTGAAAGTAATTTATATTTGAAAATATAATTGTAGGTAGGAATCACTGACTTTTTGTTGCTCTTATGATTTTTTTAAAAATTATTTCTGGTCGGGCAGTGGTGGCGCACTCCTTTAATCCCAGCACTTGGGAGGCAGAGGCAAGCGGATTTCTGAGTTCGAGGCCAGCCTGGACTACAAAGTGAGTCCAGGACAGCCAGGACTACACAGAGAAACCTTGTCTCGGAAAAAAACAAACAAACAAACAAAAACAAAAAACAAAAAAAGAATTTCTGGAAGAGTAAAATCAGTATTGGTTAGTGTGTCATCTATGGGTTTCAATAATGCATATATGGACTTGGAGGGTGCAAAATGATAATGGATATAAAAGCAGAAAATATGTCCATGTATGCTGACACATAAAAATATATGTATCTGTCTCAATACATAAAATATTATATATATTATTGATGATGCTAACTGAGGAAAATTGGAAACTATTTTATACAATAATTCTCTTTTCGTTCGATCCATCAAAACTTCCTGGGAATGAGACCCATCCAATCAAAAGCAGCCTTTTATCTGACATTCTGTGTGAATAAGCACAGTTATTATTACTTTTTACTTGTAAACCCACATAACCTTCTAAATTCCTTATTGCTCTCAAAGGGTCTACTTTCCTCTTGGTGTCTTCAAACTACAAACTTAGAGTTCTTTTACCTTTTGTCTATTTTTTCTTATTGTCATTTTCAATCAGTCAGGAAATTTAGCAGATTCTACCTCAGCAGGTTTTCTAGAATATTGTTCTTTTTCATCTTTAGCATTGGCCTTTATTGTCTTCTCTCTAAATTACTCTGGAGGCTTCCTCTTTCTACTGAAGAAGACCTGGGTGATACATGCCTGTTTTGAGCTCTGTGCTCCTCGGGAGACGGCTGTCCGTTCTAATCACACACACGTTTCCAGAATAACTTTGTACCACCATAAAACTGGCAAAGGCTCTCTGTTTTGAAACAGTGTCTCATTTTGATGTCTTACTATGTTTGGAGCTATTGGTGTGTACAAAAAGTCGTGAGATAATCTGAGTTATTGTTTGTCCCTTGGAGCCGCGATTTATTTGCTCTGACCATCCATACATTGAATATCATGCCTGGTGGCCGTGTCAAGATTACTTCCAAAGCTCCACATGGTCTGTTATTGTTTGAATGTGAATTGTCCTCCATAAGCTCACAGGCTCTCCAGTTCAGGTGCTATTTCTTTAGGTTGTCCAGCCCCCTAGGAGGAGGGGCCTGCTGGAGGAAGTGGTTTGTTGGGGGGTGGGACTTGGGGAATTATATGCTGCCAGCTTCCTGCTCTCTGCTCCCTCCCTGATCAATCATGAAATGCTAGCAGCTGCCTTGTGGTGCCCATAGTTCCTCACCAAACTGAGAGGTAGCCCTTCGAACTATAAGCCTCGAGAATGCGTTCCCCCTTAGGCTGCTTCTAGTTAGTTTCTGCAGAACTAAGGAAAGTTACCGATAGGTGGTTTATGAAAGAGGATATTTTTACCCTGTACAGTTGCTTGGGAACTAACTTCTTGACAGTTCCCTGATTGATAATAATCCTGGAGTCAGTGTGGTGTTTCTTTAATTTTAAACTTCTGCTAAGGTTGCTAATTTCTTATGTGTGTAGTCCATTTTCTGCACTCTTCTAGGATTTATGTGTTGTTATTTCTCTCTAACCCTTTATACTATCTCATTCCATTTTTCATTTTGTCTTGATAAATCTATTTCCATTATCAAGGTATCTTGATATTTTTTTGTTATTGAAAAATGTCTAATATAATTAAAAAGATAGCACACATGGGCTCAGAATTTCTATATGTTTTAAAATTATTCTCCTGTTATCCTGTCTTCGCTACCATCTTGGCCTTCGTTTCTCTATATACTTATTTATAAACTCTCTCTCTCTCTCTCTCTCTCTCTCTCTCTCTCACACACACACACACACACACACACACACACACACACACACACACACACAGACACACAGTCTTAGGGTTTCCACTGTTATGAAGAGACACCATGACCAAGGTAACTCTTATAAGAGAAACATTTAATTGGGGCTGGCTTACAGTTTCAGAGGTTCAGTCCATTATCCTCATGGTGAGAAGCATGGCAGCAGACAGGCAGACAGCGTGCTGGAGGAGCTGAGAGTTCTACATCTTGAACCGAAGGCATCCAGAAGGAGACTGTCTTCCACAGACATCAAGAGGGTCTCTTCTGTACTGGGTGGGGCCTGAGCATAGGAGGAGACATAAAATCTTATCCCTACAGTGAAATGCTTTCTCTAATAAGACCATACCTCCTAATAGTGTCACTCCCTGTAGACCAAGCATTCAAAAACATAGCTCTATGAGGGCAAAACCTATTCAAACCAACACACACACACACACACACACACACACACACACACACACACGTGTGTGTGTGTGTGTGTGTGTGTGTGTATGTGTGTGTGTGTGTATATATATATATATATATATATATATTACGTAATAAAGATCCAAAAGCAAGAAATCACTGTAATTTTATATTATAGCTAATAAGTTTGAATTTTTATGAAAGATATAGCTTGTCAATATAAAGTATCTCCTCATGATTGTGAAGTAGGACCTTTATAATATTACCTGATACTTATTTAGAAATATATTAATAGGTCTTGTTTATTATAGTAATATAAAAATATCAGTAGAGATGTTTTATCTGCACTATCTTTCAAGATTATAGATAGTATTCTATAGATAGTCTATTTTTATGTACAGATTATATATATTATATACATATATACATTCACGCTCTATAGCACTATATATAGTAAATATTATACATAATAATATAATATACATATTATAACATTAACTATATAGTATACAATATATAGTATATAACATTATATAGTATATGATATTATATATCATATATAATAAAATACAACATATTATGTATATATTATATATGTATATATAGTATATAATATTTTTACAAGTTCAGCATGGTAGTGTATGCTTCAGGAGACTAAAGCAGGTGAATCTTTATGAGTTCAAGACCAGCCTGGTTTTTGTACTACAAAGCATATATAACTTTTATGGCTTCAACAAAAATCTGCTAATTAGAAGTATGACAAATTTCATATCAGGACATACACGGATTAAATATTTCAGCTCTGTTCTCTGCCGTGCACTGACCCATGTCAAACTGAGGAATTCTAGGAATCTGAAGTTTGATTCTAGAAATAAATAAATCTAAAATTAGATGTATTCCTTTTATCTTGGGTATGAGTGTTTTGTCTGCATGTATGTCTGTGTACCATATGTGTGCTTGGTGTCCTTGGGGAACAGAAGAGGACACTGGATTCCCTGAAACAGGGGTTACTGATAGTTATGAGCTAATGTTTTGATGCTGGGAATTAAACCTGGTAGGAGCAATGAGTGATTTTTTTTTTTTTTTACTACATTCTGATTAAGAAAGGCAAACCACCTATTTTTTAACTATATTCACATGGCAAGAAGATCAAATAGTTGTTCAGTAGTGTGCTGTATTCTCTGATGTTCTGGTTTAAGCTGGTATTGTCTATTTGAACTTTATATTTGTGTGTGTGTGTGTGTGTGTATGTGTGTGTGTGTGTGTGTGTGTGTGTGTGTGTGTGTTTGTGTGTGTTTTCTGTCTTTCAATATTTAACCTACTGGCTTTGGTTCTTCTTAAAATGAGTGTCTCAGAGTGATGATACTATTTTTAGCAGACTGAATCTGGGATCGTCTGCTAATATCCTTAATTTCATGGTTAATGTTTATTCTCTTAGTTTTCTTTACTTGAGTCTTTCAATACATTGGATTTCTTTTAACGTTAGCTTAAAAGGGTTATCTTATTCTGATTTTCAAAAATGCATTTTAATGGTATGAGTTAGTTTATGTAGTGTTGTGGATATAAATTTCAGCAAAGAGAAACTATATACAACATTTAATCTTTAGCATTTTTGTTATTGTTGTCAGATATTGCCAGTTTTGTCTGTATTTCTTCTGAATAGTAAGACATCCGAGTTTCCAAGTAATAATTGGAACCCATTCAGTTTAGCACCTTTAACATCTGAGGTCCCGGAATCCTCCAGTCTCTAAAAATGCACATCCTATGGTTTAAAATGTAAATGTTTACAAGACTTGCACACTGTTTTTATTTTACAACTGGATGCTCTACAGAGAAATTGAAGACACTTTTCGTCTGCTATTGTAGATCATGATAGCGTCCATTGATTTAACTATACTATTTATGCAATTAATGTTGAGAGGCCTAAATAAGCAAGGAAACTAGGTTTTCTTTTAATCCGCTGTTGGACCCTTACCAGGTTGTGTGCAGAATGTGTCATTTATGTGCTGCGCTGTCACTGTCCTGACAGTGGAGGAGTTCCAGCTCCCTCTTTTAGGAAGCCAGAGCCATGTCCTTCAGATCATGAGTAAATAGTTCTCACTCTTTCTTTCTTTCTTTCTTTCTTTCTCTCTCTCTCTCTCTCTCTCTCTCTCTCTCTCTCTCTCTCTCTCTCACACATGAAGAAGTGCCCTCCGTGCTTGGAGAGATCCTGATACTGCTGCCAACAGCCAGCCTGAGCTCACAAATGAACACATCCATTTCTTCACACGTGGAGAACCCCATCCACTCGATGGCATTCTAGCCCAGGAAACTCATTATTATTTCAAATACTCTCATTTTTATAATTTTTATTTTAAGAGAGGAAGTTGTTCTTACTTTGGGACATTAGGGAAAAAATGTATAATGTCTTTACACAATTAACTAAACCAAACTAGTAAGAAAGAAGAAGATGAAGATGAGCGTCAGGGGCCCGGCCGCGTGGGTGGTCTTCCTACTCCTTTGTAGTCAAGCATTTATAAATCTGTCTTACCTGACCCTCCCTCCTGTATGTATGTGCTATTTATTATCATAAAAGTATCATGAGACACTCCCCATCCCACTTAGTGTATCAAGCATTCCTTAAAGATTTAATTATTATTTTACTTACTTGAATCAAATATATACCTAATGAACCCATGCCCACTTCAAGAGTGATGCTTACGATAATAGGGGCTTCTATTTAATCTGGCATGCATATTATATTGGTATGAATATTATAAAATTATAAATGTTTATTTTCGTATTAGTATATTTTGTACTATTTTCTAAGTAGCTAAATATCTGACAATAATCCTGTGCTTTCTCGTTATTTAAACTGGAAGGCTACGTGAATTACAAGAACTCATTTCTTTTCTACCTTGCTTAGTTCTTTGTGTATCTGGATATTAAAACTACTGTAGTTGTATCCTCTAAATTGTTCAGCAGTGTTGAGTTTTTCACTGAATGAGGTTTAGCTAAAAAGGATAATTCCATATCCTTTTTAGCTAAACATAAGGTAATTCAGATTTAAAAAAGAAAAAAAAAAAAAACAAAATCACCCAAAGAAGACTGCTATAAATGTAATGTAAAAAGAAAATATTTATAAATGTTGAGAAGTGATTATTGTATTTGTATCTAACTTCGCTTTGGTGATTCTTCTTCATAAATTACCTTAAGAATCTACTCAAAAGTAAGCCTTCTTATGAGGTTGCAAACACTGTGTCAACCTAGAGTAACAAAGTATGTTGTACAATAATGAGACTGCGTATGAGTATTTTGAAACATGGTTGTGAATTGTTTCTGAGTTTTAAAATATCTTAATATATATGCTATAATGTTATGCAGTAATATAGATTGAAGACTATATAGTATGTTTTTTTTCCTTTGTCAATGTCATTTCCATATTTGTATAACAGAAGATTTACTCTATCATTATGCTAAATATGGTTAGTTTGTGATGGCCCATTAACTCTGTGTCACTGACTGACATCCCATTTATAAGCAGTCAAGGGGACTGGTTTGAAGGGATAGCAATAATGAAACGATGATTTGCGATGTTTTGCATTGATGATTACAGACAATACTTTTTATACTTCTTCTTTCTTATGAATCCCCACACGAGTTCTTCAAGCAAGCATTCAACCCATGAAAAGTATGACGACAGTTACCATTAAGTGACAGAACCTTATAACTGGGAAATAGATCATTTTACTTTGGACAGTTTACCTGAGTATTTGATTGATCATAAAGGCAGTTGGAAGCAGAGTTATAAATTTTGCCATTTGTCTTATAGGAGCGTCCATCTGTAATCTTACTAACCTCATTTCTCAGCTGGACAACATCAACTTTATATTTGGTTCTGAGACAGGAACACATGCTTAAGCCAATAATTACTATGAACGTATGGTTAGCTTGTAAAGAATTTGGTTTCTGTTTTTTTTTTTCCTTTTTCTTTTTTTTTTTTCCTATATTCTATGTTTACATTCCAAAGGCTTTCCCCTTTCCCAGTTCCCACCCACCATAGTTCCCATAGTTCTTCTCAGTCTGCCAAATCGCCAAAATGACTTTATTCTCTTTCTGTTCTCTGGTTCTGGAATCCATATTGCTTTTCTCGTTTCTTCCAATGAGCCTCCATACTGTGCTGATCCTCTTAGACTTGCTTTGACTTGCTATTTGTGTCTTGAGTATTTAGTGCTTCTGGGCTCATTAATATCCACTTATCAGTGATTGCATTTCATGTGCATTCTTTTGTGATTGGGTTAGCTCACTCAGGATGATATTTTCAACATCTGTAATAGTTTTTACACAATAATCTTTGAAAGTCTGCTGATAGAATATACATAAATTTTAAAACTTGAACTTTGTAGACACATGCTTCGGAAAAGAGACCACATTTTCTGTATCCATTCCTCCTTTGAGGGATATTTGGGCTCCTTCCAATTTCTGGCTATTATAAACAAGGCTGCTATAAACATAGTGGAGCATGTGTCTTTATTGCATGCAGGGGAATCCTCTGGGTATATGCCCAGGAGTGGTATGCCAGGGTCCTCTGGAAGTGACATGCCCAATTTTCTGAGGATCCGCCACACTGATTTCCAGAGCAGTTTTACCATTTTGCAATCCCACCAACAGTGGAGGAGTGTTCCTCTTTCTCCACATCCTCGCCAGCACTTGTTGTCTCTTGAGTTTTTAATCTTAGCCATTCTGACTGGTGTGAGGTAGAATCTCAGGGTTGTTTTGATTTGCATTTCCCTGATGACTAATGATGTTGAACATCTTTTAAGGTGTTTCTCGGCCATCCGAATTTCTACTGGTGAAAATTCTTTGTTTAGCTCTGTGCCCCATTTTTTGATAGGGTTATTTGGTTCTTTGGGGTCTAACTTCTTGAGTTCTTTGTATATATTGGATATTAGCCCTCTGCCGGATGTGGGGTTGGTGAAGATCTTTTCCCACTTTGACCCACTCTTATCTCTGCTCTAAGATCAACTCCAAGTAGATCAAGGACCTCCACATAAAACCAGACACACTGAAACTATTAGAAAAGAAACTTGGGAAGACCCTGGAGGACTTGGGCACAGGGGAAAAGTTCCTGAACAGAACACCAATAGCGTACGCACTAAGATCAAGAATCGACAAATGGGACCTCATAAAATTACAAAGTTTCTGCAAAGCAAAGGACACTGTCAGAAGGACAAAACGGCAACCAACAAAGTGGTTTCTGTTTCTAGAGACTTTTACTACTGCAGGCCCAGGCAGGTGGGTTTGGCTGCACAGAAACTCTTTTGGCTTCGGCCACCGCCTGTTTCCCTCTTCTCAGTCTGCCAAATCGCCAAAATGACTTTATTCTCTTTCTGTTCTCTGGTTCTGGAATCCATATTGCTTTTCTCGTTTCTTCCTATGAGCCTCCATACTGTGCTGGTCCTCTTAGACTTGCTTTGATCATGACCTTTGAGTGTGGAAACTAGGTTCGTTCTGTAGGGCGGTCCTTTCCTGAGGTTTACAGTCTCCGTTCTCCATCCTTTCTGAGGTCTGAGCGATTGTGTTTGTTTTCAACATCTGTAATAGTTTTTACACAATAATCTTTGAAAGTCTGCTGATAGAATATACATAAATTTTAAAACTTGAACTTTGTAGACACATGCTTCGGAAAAGAGTTTTGCTTGTATTGAACAATTATTATTATTATTATTATTATTATTATTATTATTATTATTATTTGTGGTTCTTTTTGGCAGGAAAGCTGGTTCTGAATGTGTATGTAATTAGGTATAGGAAAGTCTGTATAGAAACTACGGATACTGTGAGCTACTCCATTTTCACAGACAAGTTGGTTTTTGTGTTTCCCATTCCGTAACTAAGAAGATGGCATTTTGTTAGAGTGAGCGCCATTCGGGGTGCCTGGGTTAAAGGGATTGAGGGCTGTATGATGTACTTAATTTGCTCACTCCCTTCTTCTGGATTTTCCTTAGGACCTAGTACTAGGCCTCCACTCCAGGGAATGGGAAAAATAGTCTTCTAAACATTGTGTTCTCTCAGCTACAGAATTGTTCCTTCAGAGGTGCTGGAAGTTTTCTTGGTAAAGAGGTATTACTTGCTAAAAACCTAATAAAAAATTATGAATCAATTGATAGTTAAAATACCAAAAGGAAATATTTTCATTTCAGTAGTAGTAATAATTTAATTTGATTTTTAAAAAAGTTCTTATGTAAGTAATTCATGGGCATCTAGACAGTTAGATGCTATAAAAAATTTTGTTTCCTAACTGCATTTTATAGAAATACTTTCAACTTATGACTAAGCCTTTTTGTCTTTGTATTCATGTACAGCAACTATCTTAAATTTATTTTATGATCTTTCTTCTTTCATCCGTTGTGTTCATAATATATTAAACGTGATTCAAAGTCTGAGGAACGGGATGCCTTCTTCTATTGTACTCTAGAAATATACGGTTTTAAGAATATGTCATGTTTTAGTGGCTTTTTTTTTTCTGTAATAGGCATCTATTTTTTCTTTTCTTTTTAAATGATTTACCTTTTAATTGTGTGTATGCGAGTAGTTTTGTGTGTGAGTAGCCGGTGAAGGCCACGTGAGAGGGCTTATGCTCCCACTGAGAGAACCAAACCAAACCACTGAGAGATCCTCTGCTAGAATTCCTAACCCCTGAGAGGCCTCTTTAGACCATCCTCTACTTTTGCCAAGCTAGCTTTTATGTAATAGTTAACCTTTTAACAATATCTCAGAAGAACAAAACAGAAAGAAGTTGCAGTTTGTTGCTTAGTGTGTTAGAATTTTTCCTCATGTTTAATAAAAATCTGCACTTTCACCAAATATGCATGCCCTCAACTAATAATAAATAAAGGTATGCATATAGGATGTAAATTTTTGGTTATGGAACAAGACATATTGCTCCACCATTTTTATGATTTAGACATTTGTATTTGAACTGAAGCTTTATTGAATACTACAGCTAAGTGTATATTAAATGTCAAAATTATTGTTTAATCTATTCAAATTTAAAGGTATTTCTTCCTCTCAGTCTTTCTCACCGTCCCCTCTGTCTTTCTCTATATTCCCTCTCCCGCTTCTCTCTCTCTCTCTCTCTCTCTCTCTCTCTCTCTCTCTCTCTCTCTCTCTCTCTTAATTATCATGCCGTTTGCTCAAACCGATATTAATGTAATAATAATATAAAATTTCTCCCCTGTGAATCAGTTTATCCTAAATAGGAAAATAAAAAGCGATTGGTCATTTTGGAGAACGACATTAAATTGCTGTTATATCTTTCCTATGTGTCCTGGCAATACAGGGGAATTTGCTGGTATATGGTCAAATTTGGCAATTTGAGCATAGCTGGATGAGAAAGGTTTCAAGTGAATAGCTGTATAGTGATCATCCTAGTATTGATCACTGCTTCTTCTCATCTTCATTGTTACAGTCATCGGTGCCCGGACCCATTATTAAAGGGTCACTTCAGCTCTTGACCATACATTTATAGCTACAAGGGAATGTATACAGAAATCAATTGACCAGAGGGGCCAGATGTTCTCTAGTCACATCTTAAACCACATAGTCATTGCTTCCCGCTATATGAAATATTTCTTCCCATTCTCGTTTTATGTCTATAATAATTTCTCTATCCTTGTTTATATAAACCTACTTACAGATACTGCTTGTATCTGACAAAAATCCACTTGTATCTGACACACAATATAGATTTTTTTTTCTATAGAGGGTAAGAGAATAGTGACAGTGTCAAAAACCATTATTTTGAGACTTTCATTTGTAAAGGGATTGTATGAGCACCTAAAATCCAGAATTCCCATCATTAGCTAATTTCTTTATAGTCATTAACTACTCTTGAGGAATATATCTTAGTGTACATTAAATACCTTATTAAACAATTTCTTAGCTTGTAAATCTTTAAATTCCTAATCAGTGGATGGTTTTTTGGTCTCTCTCTCTCTCTCTCTCTCTCTCTCTCTCTCTCTCTCTCTCTCTCTCCTGGAGGTTGAATCATTTCCTTTCCCCCCCTCTACCCTTGAATTTTATTTTAATGAAATAGCACTTTTAATGATTTCTTAGGAATCATATTCATTCTTCAATTGATTGAATTTATCACCAAATAGACTTTTATAATGATACTTAATAAAATGTTTTCTGAAACCTTCAACTGGTCCATGGTACGGCATCTTCACTCTTATCCGTTCCGAGTGAATGATTTAAATTTTGTATTGGCATCATACCAGATTACAACTGTGTTTACTTAATAGAATTCCAGTCTTCACTGCACATGGATGAACCTCTTTGAAACTCACCTTTTCAATAATGAAAACTCACTGATGTTTTATCCCCCTCTCTCATGACTTTTTTCTTTTATTACTGTATTGATCCTGCAATCTTGTACATTTAAATCCTTTGCTTTTATATCATAGGTAATTCATTTGTTTTCTGGCCTAAGACATAATCAATCTTTCCCTGATTACTGAGCCCAGCATTGTTCCTTTCCTTTTGACTGATGTAGTTCTCCTCACTTGCTCAGGGATATCATTTTCAATACCCACTTCCCAAATCTATAGTAATCCATTTGGATTTTCTCTTTCTCTAGAACCCCCCCCCTCTTTTTTTTGTTCCGGTAATGTACTTGAAATGAAGCAAGCATTGTATCAGTTCGGCTCAGTTGTCTCTTTATTTCTTAAATATTTGTCTCTGTGGAAAAGCAGAGATAGGAAAAATTGCAGTTGTAATACTTATTATGGGTTAAAAGATTTGGGAACTGGGCGTAAGCCTTGGGGGAGAGTAATTATTTTTATAGGAAGAAAACATCTGTCTTTGTAAATCATTGTAAGTAAGGGCCTGCTTTTAGAAGAAGAAATAAGTATTGCTTTCCATTCATTCCCTATTGTTAGTATTCTACTCTTTCTTTTCTTCTATATTATAGAGATGAGATTTTATGTCGAATTCTATAATTGCTGTTAAGCCAAAGGCAAAGCAACCGAATATTTTGCCTCAGCAAATAGGCAGTTCTTGTCACATATGGGGGTATTCTTTATCTTTATTATGCTTGGTATATATATATATATATATATATATATATATATATATATTTAATTTTATATTGATAGTATCACATTACAGATTTGCTTTGTGGCTAATATGTTTATTCTATGAAGTTCTTTTTAAATCACTCTAATTTATTTAATGAAGTCTTTTAACTATTTGTACACAAATTTTTACGCATTCAACTTGGGCAACAAATCTTTCTTTTTTAAAAAAATTTTCATTGAAGAAAGAAAAGTAAATTGTCATAGCTTGTTTCAAAAGAAGCAATCCCTTCCATATATTATGTTGTTATTTTTGAATGTCACACAAAGCTTAATGATGAGATAAATATTTATTATAAAATAATAAAAATAATTTTATCAAAAAATTACTCCCTTTGTAGCTAAGCTATTGGTCTGGCTCTCCTTCTCTCTTGGGTGCAGTACCTACCACAGCCTAATACGAGGCACAAGGGGCTTGGTCTAGTCATTCCATCTTTCAGTCATTTCTCTCAATCTTCTCTGTCATTGTAGTTGTTAGGGATTTGATGAGGATTTTTTTTATCTGTATATGTTTTATCTGTATATCTGTATCTGTTTCATCATATATCTCGCATAAGGTTGTTTGAGTGAAACTTATGAACTTAAATGAGAAAAATATATGAACCTTGGTATCAGTGTAAAACTATGAAAAAAATTAGTTTTACTTTTAAAATGACAGCAATGTTTATTTAGTATTCAAAGAAGCTCAGTATACAAATAGTAGTCATATTGTGGCTCAAATATAACCCAAGGTTATATTAAATCACCAGTGAGTTTTTGCAACTTAAAAAAAAATGATTCAAGAAGTGTTCATCAGTCAAGATCTTCTAGGTGAGTAGAAACAGTGAACTAACAAGTACATTGAGGGTCTTAGGCTTACACAGCAGTAGCCGAATCGTGCGGTAAGGGATGTCTCCATGCTGCTGTGTTTGAGACCCTGCCTCAGTCTGTGAAGCTGCATGGCTCAGCACTTCCCACCCAGTGCTGAAGCTGTGCAAGTTTCCCCAGGGAAGTCACTGAGTTCGAATCCACTGTTGGAACTGGAAGCAGCTGGAGACTATCCGTAAAGGCTGATGGTAGCAGTATCCACAGCAATAGTAAGATAACCATGCTCATCAGCAAACTAGGGGAGGCAAGCAAGTCAGCCACGTTGCCTTCCTCTGTGACCTCTTCAGCTCTGGGTGACCAAGTCAGAAGATGCTACTAGCTCTAGGAGAGCGTTCCATCCGCAGTTAGATGTTTCTAGACATGGCCCCACAGAGCTGTCCAAATCTTATCTCTCAGTTGAGTCCAGATCTAGTCAAGTAGAGAAGAACATTTATCCAACATAAGTACCGTGGTCATTTTATGACTATCTTTATATAATATACTTCTCTCACTAACAGAAATGCAAAGTTCAAGTTCACCAAACCACCAACCAAAGAGAACTCATGGAGGGACCCACGGCTTCCGCTGTAAATGTAGCAGAGGATGGCCTTATCTGGCCTCAGTGGAAGGGGAAACCCTTGGTCCTGTGGAGCCTGTACGCCCCAGCATAGGGGAATGCTAGGGTGTTGAGGTGGGGGTAGGGGGTAGGTGCCTGGATGGGGAGCACCTCAAAGAGGGAGGAGGAGGGGAATGGGTAGGGGTTTGTGGAGGGGAAACCCGGAAGGGGAGAACATTAGAAATATAAACCAATAAATAATCAATAAAAAAGGAAAACAAAAAGAGTTC
Source organism: Apodemus agrarius (assembly GCA_964023405.1). Lineage (NCBI taxonomy): Eukaryota > Metazoa > Chordata > Mammalia > Rodentia > Muridae > Apodemus > Apodemus agrarius. Next base: position 28,168,266 of record OZ030018.1, on the reverse strand, counting down.
ACAATGGAATACATTTAAATATTGGAAAATATTTCTAATTTTCCTCCTTTTAATTAGAAAATTCAGAATGTGAGGACTTGATGAATGTGTTGTCAGAAACTTGGAAACAATCAGAACAGCCTGGAAACAGTCTGTGTGACAAAGAAACCTTATCTGGGTTTTGAGACTTTGTCCCAAAAACCAAAACACAGGAGAAAGCAATGTATTTTCTTCAGCAAATATTTTCCCATGTGCTGGGCTTGGTGGTTGTGGTGGATTGAATAGGTTTGGGCCCCAGAGACTCGCGTGTTTGAATGCTTGGTCCACAGGGAATGGCGCTATTTGGAGGTGTTGTCCTGTTTGAGAAGGTGCAGTCTTGTTGGAGGAAATGTGTCACCATAGGGGTGGGCTTTGAGGTCTCCTAGCCTAAGCTTTACCCAGCGTAGAGTCAGAGCCTCCCCCTCCTGGTTGCCTGAGGCCTATCGTCTCCTTCCTTCTGTCTCCAGCTGCCTGCCTCCACACTGCAGTGCGTCTGACCATCATGATAATGGAATGAAGCTCTGAAACTATGAGTCAGCCCCAATTAAATGTATGGGCCTTATAGAGGTTGCCTTGGTCACGATGTCTTTTCACAGCAATAGCAATAAAAGCTTAAGATAGAAGCTGGTACCAAGCACTGGGATATTGCTGTGATAGGCTGGCCACGCTTTTGTTTGGAGGAATGTGGATTTTGGGACCTCCAAGTACAGTGGAATGCATTCAGTGGGGTTTACTGGGCCATACTAGTAGAGGCATGGCAGACAGTGGAGCTGGGGCGGGGTCATTTGATCTGTCGGGGCCTGGGTCAGGACATTTCACAGGAGAAGAACTTTAGTATTTTGCCTGGAGATTGTTCTTGGGGGTACTCGGTGAAGAATGTGACTGCTTTCTGCTTTTGTCTGAAGAGTCTGCCTGAGGTTGAAGTGAAGAGATTCAGTTTAATTGTATTGACAAAGGAATCTCAAAAAAAGCCTAGCATAGACTGAGTTCTGTGGTTCACTCTTCTGAAGGGTGTTTCAATCAGATCTAGCAAACCGAGAGAGAGAGAGAAAAAAAAAAAACCCAAAGTGTTTGATTCAATAACTAAAAATGTACCAGGAAGTGGAGTGGAGCTAAATCCTGTTTTTAAGCATATTAAATGGAACTAAGGGAGGGGTGACAAGATACCAGCACTGAAGAGGGGGCAGTGGCAGGTGAATCTCGGAATTTAAGATGAGCCCTCTTTACAGAGTAGGGTCCAGGCTAGCCTGGGTTGTGTAATAAAAACCTGTGTCAAAAGCAAAACAAAAACGATGGCAAAACCAAAACCAAAAAGCAAAACTTACCTTTTTTCATATCTTTCAAATGAAATTTTTTTCTCCATCCCCCCTCCGTGTGGTGTGTGTGTGTGTGTGTGTGTGTGTGTGTGTGTGTGTGTGTGAGAGAGAGAGAGAGAGAGAGAGAGAGAGAGAGAGAGAGAGAGAGAGAGAGAACCGTTTAGAAGTTAACCTGTCAAAAGGTGAAAAGTCAATCTCTTTCCACCTATGGAGAGGTGAGAAGTACTTCAGAATTCATCTCTTCGTATAGTCATTCACATATGTGGACACATGTATAGTCATTCACATATGTGGACACATGTATGAGAAGTGCTGATAACAAGCATTGTACACAGGCTTGGCTGTACTCACGGAGATAAAAAAATTATATTACTTTATAGGACAAAATTTAGTCACTACTGTGTTGCTCCTGTAATTCCTACAATTCACCATAACTCAGCTGCTAGTTGGTTAGCGGTTCACAAATTAGAAGCCTGTATTCTACAGCCTGTCTCATATGACTAAAAGGCACATGATATATATATATATATATATATATATATATATATTCATGTATGCTACATTTATGTGTATATGTGTGATAATATCGTTTTCTGTGATGCTTGCTATTTTAGTCAATTTTCTCACAAAAATAGGAGTACAGGAGGAAATAAAGAAGAGATAGCTTTTTCTCATAACTTCAAAATGACTTTGGTTGTATCCATTGTGACTTGAATCCCTTAAAGTTTCTTTAATCAGTACCATTTTATTTATTTGTAACTTTTTTTTTTAAGTTTTTCTTTCCTTTTTGGTAAATGACTGCTCCTTCTAACATGAAATTTTGAGATTTTTGTGGACTGATTTGGGCAAACTGAATTTTATCTTATATCTGCATTTTCTGTGTGTCTGCTATATATTCAGTCATAAAATTGGGGTTACTTTCAGCACTGTCTTCCAGAATATGGTAACGCTTGGCTTGTTATAACCAGCTGAGCACGCCCCTGTTTTTATATAGAATTTCTGACCACCTGAAGAGAATCCTTATTTCGGCAATTTTCCAGTGCATCGAAGACATTCTTTTGTAAGAAAGATTTCAAAAGATATTCATTACATGACAGATCACTGATTTATTTATTTATTTTTTAGATATTGGCCATCCACTAAACTTTTTTATATTGTATATTTGAGTTTCAGATGACATTCTGTCTATAGAATTTGACTTCACACAGTTCATTTAAATCAATTGAACTTTGGCATATCTAGTGATTTCTTTTATTGACTCCTTTATTTATTCTGAAAGCGTGCTTTTAGTATAACCTTTGCACTTATGTCTGTAAGTAATTTGATGTGTTAAATAAAAGGCTCCTCTAAAATAATTAACATTTGTATCAGTGTTATAAGTTATAATCTCACAAATTTTTGGCCATATAAATATTACTGTGTTGTCCTACCTGTTACTGTACTGATACATTTTATTGAGTGAGTAGGAATCAATAAGGAATGTATAAAAATGTTAAAACTAAAGTATCAGGAACCCCTGGAATTATGTGATCCCACAGGTCACATATTTGTAATCTTTAGTAACCTTTTCACATTTAGAAGCTATGCAAGGGGTAAAGTGGTAATTGAATGACAAGTGGACAGTAAAATCTGCCATCCCCCATTCTATGCCTTTACATTAGTAAAGTTTAATACATTTTGTTCATAATTTGAAAGAACATTTCTTGATTAAGGATAAGTAGTGTGTCTTTAGCATTTAGACATTATTCATTATTAATATTTTATTAATAAAAACATTAAATGATTATTAGACAGGGACATCATTTTTATGGGTACATTGTGATTGCTTCCATGGAACTAATTACATAATTAAAATTGCCGAAACCTTGAGATTATTATTTATTAGGCTTCTACTCTGACAAATTGTATTTAGAGATTTTATCCTCAATAGCTGTGAATAAAATCTTCCCTATGAAAGAATCAAGTTGAATTTTGTACCCACCCATTAGTAAATTTTTAAAGGTTGACTTACTACAGCATGTAAGAATACTAACATCTGAAATGTGCTAAGTGGAATCAGAAGTTAATAGAACATAGGAAATATTTAGGAAGCCATGTCCTCCCTCCAAAAAATATCTAACAAAAAATAAACAAAAGTACATGCAAAAAGATATCTTTTCCTTTGTTAGTTCGCCTCTTGGTTGGATTTATCACAGTACTATTAATTGGTTTCTAAGAATAAAGACATTGCGAACAAAAAGTGTTGTCTTAGTTAGGCTTTCACTGCTGTGAATAGACACCATGACCAATGCAAGTTTTATAAAAGACAACATTTAATTGGGGCTGGCTTACAGGCTCAGAGGTTCAGTCCTTTGTCATCAAGGCAAAAACATGGCAGCATCCAGGCAGATATGGTGCAGGAGGAGCTGAGAGTTCTACATCTTCATCTGAAGGCTGCAAGTGGAAGACTGACTTCTAGGCAACTAGGGTGAAGATCTTAAGCCCACACCCACAGTGACACACCTACTTCAACAAGCCACACCTCTTAATAGTGCCACTCCCTGGGAAAAGCATATACAAACCATAACAAGTATTTACCCTGGACAAGGTGTGTTAATAAGGAACACACAACAGAGAAGTCATTAGGAAGCTACGACACAACATCCATATAATTTTCCCATTTTGTAGAAAGATTGCTTTACACATCATTTGGACTTTTCCATGAAAGGAGAATGAAAATGAAAGTTGACAATCTTTACAATAATTTGTGTCCCTAGGTATGTGTTAGAGAAAGCAGAAGCAGAACAGTCAGGCAAATGACGCATTGAGTGGTTCTTTGTCTGGAATGTCCTTTGATTATATCTTGTGAGTTTTTCTGTTGCCACTTCATAAATTCTGGCAGAAAGTTTGGGCCTTCCAGGTTGTACACAAATGATTTATTACTCAGAACACTAAAGAATACTCTGTTTTCTCTGCTTCTTCATTTTTAGGCCACTCACAAGTGAAACTGGAGGCTCAGTTGACCATGGCTTACTCATTGGTTTTGCAACATTGTAGGGGGCTGGGGAGTTGGGAACATCCATTTTTATGAAACGTTCAGTAAGCCTGTCTTGTAATCTTCACAAAGCTCACTCAATTGTGACCTTAAGTGAGGTAACACAGTCCCTAAAGAACACCCATGGTATGCACTGACTGATAAGTGGATATTAGCCTAGAATCCTGGGACACCAAAGACACAATCCACATACCAGATGATGTCCAACAAGAAGGAAGGAGTAGACCCTGGTTCTGGAAAGGCTCAAAGCATCAGTGTAAGGGAATACCAGAACAGGGAAGTGGGAAAGGGTGAATGGGGGAACACGGGGAGGGAAAGGGCATGGGGGACCTTTGTGGGCAGGGAACCAGAAAAAGGAAAATGAAATGTAAATAGAGAATTTATCCAATTAAAAAAAAAGAAATGGAGTTAGCATCCCCAGCAGGAGCATGAGATTCTTTCTGTAACTGAACACAATTTGTAAGAGCCTGGATGCTAATAGTGGGTCTGTTCCTTCTGGCACTTATAAAATAGTGGCTTATCAAGATATCTGAATGCACACGACAGCCAGCAAAATAATGGTCCAACATGATGATTTGTTTTGTTCATAAAACAGAAAAGATAGCTAAAAGATATTATAAGTGTTTCTCAACCTGTGGGTCATGACCCCATTGAGAGTCAGTGGATCTTTTCACAAGGGTTGCATTGCAGCTCTACTACATAACATATAAAATATTTACATTACGATTCATCACAGTAGCAAAATTACCATTATGAGGTACCAAGGCAATAATTTCATGGTTAGAAGGTAATCATAACTTGAGAAAATGTATTAAAGGAATGCAGCATTAGGGAGGTTGAGAACCACTGTGTTAGGAGACTACTATTTACTGGTTATAGCATTTTATTTCCACTCAAAGACATTTTAAAATTGTATTTGTATGTGTATACATTTCAAGTATTAAGCAATTATACTCATTTAGCACCTGAATATGTTATAACTTATTCCCAAGAAGGAGTAAAGAAGGTGATGACTGAATTATTCTTTTTTTTTTCAGTCCCAAAGAAGCAGAATAATTCCTCTGGATGATTGACTTGCTGCTGATAGCAATTTCCAAACAATCTTGTCTTTTTAGTATATTCAATATGTTTAATTAACTACTCTGATAGTTGGTGTGCAAACATAGAAAGTGGGAGAGGGTCATATAATATACAATCTGTAAATATCTTTAAGGATCCTATGGTAATAGCAAATGAGTAAATAATTTGAATATATTTTTGTGGCTCTACCCCAGGGAACTCCCCTAAATGCTTAGCTCATTCTGCTCCTGCGTAAAGTCATGCTCGTTAATAATTGCCGACCCCTTTAGACATATGGGCCTATTCTAAATCGGTCCTGCCTCCTTTTCTTTTTAGGTAGTCATTACTAGTAAGAGTGGTGAGATACTGTACCGCATTTCCCCGTGGGCAAAGTATGTGGTCCGTGAGAACAACAACGTGAACTATGACTGGATACACTGGGATCCAGAAGAACCCTATAAAGTGAGAGCAATGGATTTTAAATAACTGCTTATTTCGGTATTTGGAAGGCAATGAATTTTTACTTGTGTAGCTTTTATAAAAAAAATGCTCAAATTCTTTCTTCACTCCTTGCTTAGTGTTTTGCATGACAGTATTCCTATATTATACATCTTCTATCAAAGTCTGTCATATTTTGCCAATGAAACATAGAGGTACAGTTTTCTTTCTGCCTGTTTTGAAGTTGGTCAAACCAGTAAATTTCTATAAACACATCAAGAAAGAAATATTAATATTTGATTTATAATTTCCAACTTACAAAGATTTAAATATTAATATTCTTACCACTAGGGATATGGAGATGGATTAGTGTAGTTATGCTGGGGGGAATTGTGATGTCAGACTATCTAATAAATGTATTAGGGAATTTGTTTTGTTTCATATCTGTTATATATATATATATATATATATATATGCATATATATATATACACATATACTTATATATGTGTATATATATATATATATATGTGTGTGTGTGTGTGTGTGTGTGTGTATCTCCAGTCATTGATGCTGCGTGAGCCATTATATGATTGTTTTTGAATAAATGGGTTTGTTAATACAACCCTGTAGATGATTAAGAAACACAGTGCACACAGTCATTGCGTTTGATGTGGAAGGTTTGTCACAAGTGTTTCTCTGAGTTTATCCACTGTTTAATTTCCCACGCTCGACTAGGTAGTGTCAAGACTGAACTCTCTGTTTAATTCTATATTTAACTTCATCTTCTGTAGTTCAAGCATTCCAGACCTAAGAAACCAAGAAGCCTAAGAATTTATGAGTGTCATGTGGGAATTTCTTCCCATGAAGGAAAAATAGCTTCTTATAAACATTTTACCAGCAATGTACTACCAAGAATCAAAGACCTTGGTAAGTCATAATTGTGATTTTTTTATTCAGATAAAATTTTTAATGAGACTGTTCTCTTATTAGAAAAGCTAATTACAAGTGTCTCTTTTTTTGAGTTACGAGATTAAATAAGTAATAGAAATGCATTTTATTTTAGGCTTCTCCAATTGCTCAGTAATAGTGATAGCATAGAAAAGAGAAATGGAATAAGATAGAGCGTAAGCATTCGAGATATTATTCCAATTTCAATTTAAAGTAATGTGAACTGATGGCTTCCAAATTGTAGATAAATATGCAAGTGTAATTACTTTCCTACAGAAGATAACCTTTATCATTTGTCTTGGCCATTGATTATAGCCTGTCCATTTTCGTATCTTATGGAGAAAAAAAAGTCTTGTATTTATATGGTGTCTAGAATCCGTTTTGGGTCAGTTATTATATAGTGTCAATGTCTGGATGACTTTTTCCCACCAACATTCTGGACCACATTTGAAACATGCTGAGAAGTGCATGTATCAGACTACCATGACATACCCTGTCTGCAGAGATGCAGCAGAACGAATCGTATTTGGCTGGCTATTTGCTTCAATAGATATTATACCTATTATTTTTCTTTTTATAGGTAACGCTGTTCATAAAAATTTTTGCAGCATATTTGGTACCTGCTGCACTAGCTAGACAGGAAGACAAAGCACGTTTAATTACCTCACTTCTGCCAGGTAGTTTGGTTTTTAGCCACAGGGAAGATTTAAATGCAAGTCAGGGTTAAAGGTTTCACTTATAGATAGGTCCTAATTATCTGTGATTTTGAAGTATGATTTCAGAAACCGAAATTAATTAAATTTATTGTTAGCATTGGTGGATAGGCATGATGTTACAAATACTTACTGGAGAAGTTCTTTCCTTATTATAGAATAATACATTATTTATGCCTGGCTTTCAATACGGGCTCAGCCGCACAAGATAGTCCTCTGCCACGGTGTTTACAGTTGCCTAGCGCTGTACGTAGAGAAGACACGGAGCGAGGCATGACTAGTGCTGGTCAGATAAACAATGGAAATCGGAGGTGGTGCTCTGTAAGAAGAGTACCTATTCTGTAATGGGGATTTAACGGAAAACTCTGAGTTTCGTTCTAAGATGGATGATAATTGTGTCCATCATCTGAGCAAGAATCAATACCCATGTTTCTGTCCGGTTTTATAGAATTAAATTTTCCTTTTTTTTTCAACAACATGCCAATGATGAGACCATGGAAAATGCATTTAAATTATATAAATACCCAATCCTGAATTTGCCTGTGTAACTGATAGAGAATCCATAACCTGCTAAAATGCAGTCATGAGCAGCTGTATCATAGCACCTGAGGAGAAGGACATTAATTTGGGTGTGGTTCTTGCAGAAGTCGTTATATTTTTAAGTTATTTGTCAGTGGGCCTGCTTTTATGTCCTCCTTAAGAAAATTATGAAGCACCTATGAATTGGATATTAGGAAAATAATAAGAATACTTAGTACATGTGTTGCAGGACTATACCTTTCTAAGCAACCAGATCATATGTGAAAAATGATCGAATTGTTTTGGGGAGAAAAAAAAAACCTCTGATTTTTAAAATGTTTTTCTGTTTTGTGTTTTCATTATAAGATAAAGAGGTTCTATCTTATCTCTAATTGTTTACTTGTGGCTAATTCTACTTCTACTGTGATTTTTAAAAGACAAACCCTACATTTTGAGTGACTTGATTGACCAATAGAAATAAACATATTCGGATGGAGAAATAAAGGCTGTGGATTTGTCCAGCGCTTGGGTGTGTGCATGAGACACACGGTTGCTTTAGCTTAATCCCTCAGAGACATTACTCCTGGCTTCGAAAGTGCTCCTTTATAGAAGGGAATGGATTCGGTGATTTTCAGTATAGACTGGAGCTATATGTTGACGTGTCTGAATCCTAATGCAATGAGGCAGAGGAAGAAGCATACCTCATGCAATCAGTCACTTTTATTTAGCCCCATAATCTTCAGTACGGATATTACAAGTAAAACTGAATTTTAGCATATGCAGATTTCCATGTTTAATATTCCAAAGCAAAATTATGTGTACATTTGCATACCATTTGTCGCTTATTAAAATGAAGACATTTCAGATAAGCAGGCAGCATGTGACTCTAAGAGACAAATGTCCTGTAGTGTTAGGAGGTCAGACAAGTAAATGGCGTCAGAGTGGTAGGACCTTGCACGATGAGTAGAGCTTCCCAATTCTTTGTAAAAGTTATGTACTCAGACAAAGATTTTTTTTAATTCTTTTTAAACTAGAGTCTTGACTTCCTTTGGGTTTTGTGCACATAGGGTACAACTGCATTCAGCTGATGGCGATCATGGAGCACGCTTACTATGCCAGCTTTGGGTACCAAATCACCAGCTTCTTTGCAGCTTCAAGGTAAAAATTTTGAATAATTTTGCGTTTATGTGTATTGCAAACAATGTAATCAAACCGAATTTTAACATCTAACCGAGTTCTGGTTTGTAACCTCATTTAGGGTTAATGGTTAATAGAGGGTGAATGTTTTCTTGTCCTGAGGTCATTGACTGTCTTCAGATGTATATTGCCTTGATGGGCCTAGATTGCACGTCATTGCATATCATGGTCCATGGAATGATGTCAGCTGGTGACTATCCGCTTACTCGCTGAAACTTATACCTTTGGATGCACACACTTTGTCAGAAACTGTGCCCTGTCTAAGCCAGTACTAAAGAGCTCACGTCTTTCTGTAGGATGGAATTGATACAAGGTAGAAGCCTGTAGGTAGGATTTACACTGCACAGTCTGCCCTCTCATACTCAAATCTCCCAGAAAATGGATCTATAGGGAGAAAGATGGTGCCATGTGCCATGCATTGGAATCCCCACTAATTGTCTAAACCCAACATTAATTCTGCCTGGTGCAGTTTACAGTATGGGGGAAATAGACATACATTTAGTATCCAAACATAGAATGTTTTCTACTGTTAGTAAGAGCTAACAATAAATTGTTGTTCTAATGCCCCCAGATTGACTGTAGATTCAGTCTGATGTGATATTTGAAGTGGACTGAAACCACATTAATAGTATAGCTGAGTATATAAAATTAGAAGCAGGCTTAAGTATTTAAGTGTCTAGGAGATACTAAACAATTTCCTTATATCTCCCTGTAGTTCTCATTGCATAAGCTACACACACACACACACACACACACACACACACACACATATAGTCTCATTCAATAAGCTGTCTCTCTCTACTATACAGTGTATTTGATAAAGCCACTGGTGACCTTCACACCTGACATTCAGTGGCTTCTTGGTTACCTCTGCCTCTCAGAATCATTTGACCCAGGCACATCCTTCCACCTCCTTGGAAGACTTTTATTTATTTATTTATCTATTTAATTCCTGAACAATGTGTCGTGGCATGGCCTCTCTCCCCTCCCTGTTTTCCTATGTTCCATTGCTCTTTCCTTCTGCTCCTCTACTTGCATCCTTCTACTGAACAGGAAACATCTTAGTTCTGTTCCATTCAGCTTCTCTCCCTTCCCTTGGCTTTAATGCACTTCCTGTGCAAACTCCCAAGCTGGAGTTTCTAGTTCATGCAGGTTACGTTCCTCACCACTCTGTATATCTAATACGCATCTTCAATGTTACAGGTTAAATAACTCAGCATTTCCTCCTTGGTCCTTCTCCCTCGTTTTTCTTATTCAATAAGTGATATTTTCATTTTCTATTTGATCAAGCCTGGATCTTCGTTCGCATTACACTTTTCTATTCCATTTATGTCCGTTTCTGTGCTCTACTTATTATAAACCTTAGCCGTCTGCCCCTCCATCTTGTAGCCTAAATCTGGCTGCTCACCTGCCCCTGTGCTTGTCGGCTCCAAGTCGCCAATCTTTTCCTTGGTTGATTTCAGCAGTTCTCCACTGGACGTTTGAATTCTCCCGCCTTCATTCAATTTATCTTGATTCAGATATCTGTGCTCTGCAGGATAGCCTAAGTAAAGCCTTTAAAGATGAATGTTAAAGCTTATGAATCCTCTGGTCAGATTCCCCTTCAGTGACTTATTGTCTCTTCCAGAAAACTACAGACTGTGCATTGGACATGTGACAGCATGTATCAGTTCTCTCTCTCTCTCTCTCTCTCTCTCTCTCTCTCTCTCTCTCTCTCTCTCTCCCTCTCTCTCTCCCTCCCTCCCTCTCTCTCTCTCTCTCTCTCTCTCCCTCTCTCCCTCTCTCTCTCTCTCTCTCTCTCTCTCTCTCTTTCTTCTTCTTCTTCTTCTTCTTCTTCTTCTTCTTCTTCTTCTTCTTCTTCTTCTTCTTCTTCTTCTTCTTCTTCTTCTTCTTCTTCTTCCCCCTCCCTTCCCTCCCTTGACAAATGTCTAGTTCTGTTTCATATTCTTTTAGCTCCCTGCATCCTGTCTACTCCCCTACCATACTCACTTTGCTGATACTCTCTTTGCAGATGGGCTGTGTCTCTTCCCCTTGCTTCTCTGTTCTATGAGAGCCATTCACAAATAACTGTTTTTGAATAATGCTTCCCCCCCCCTCATTTTGCCTTGGAAAAATTGTTTGCTATGTTGTTCTTCACATTCTGTTCGTGTTTCTCTCTCCTCATCCTAATGTAAACTCCAGAACAATGATGATGATGATGTCCAATATGCCATCTCTAGAATACAGAGAGTTGCATGTCTCATGGTTGATACTTTAATACATATTTGATGAGCACAGGGAGAATGAAAGAAATAGGTGGATGAGATGTGGGGGTGCACATCACTGGGCATGGCGTTCAGTGAGTAGAGCCAGCTCAGTGTGGCTATTGTAAGAAAATCAGAGTACCACGCTGCAGGAGAACATGAACCTAATGCTGTGAGAAAAGTCCTTCTCATGACCTCAGTCTTCACAGGACACGGTCACAGTGTCTTTCTAGAGGATAACAGGATTTGTTTTCCCTTTGAAAGTGACAGCTTTGGCAGGGTCTGGTTGGTTGATGTTGTTGTTCTTCCTGTGGGGTTGCAAACCACTTCAGCAGCAATAACGACCAACCAGATCCCCAGACCTCCAAAGCTCCCAGGGACTAAACCACCAACCAAAGAGTATGAGGGACTAATACCTTCAGGTGGAAATGTAGCAAAGGATTGCCTTATTTGGCATCAGTGGGAGGGGAGGTTCTTGGTCCTGTGGAGGCTCGATGCCCCAATGGAGAGGAATGCCAGGATGGTGAGGTGGGAGTGGGTGGGTGGAGGAGCACCCTCTCATAGAAGCAGAGGGGACGGGGTGGGATAGTGGATTTGCAAGGGGAAACTGAGAAGGGGGATAACATTGGAAATGTAAGTAAATAAAATAACTAATAAAAATTAAAAAATAAGGTGACAGCTCTTTTTTTTTTTTTTTTTTTTTTTTAATTTTATTTTCTATATTCTATGTTTACATTCCAAAGGCTTTCCCCTTTCCCAGTTCCCACCCACCATAGTTCCCATAGTTCCTCTCCCCCCCATCTGTTCCCCAATAATTCCCCCTCCCCCCTCGGTTTCTTTACTAAACTGGAAGCAATCTTTACAGGCCCAGGGTCCTCTCCTTTCTTCTTCTTGGGAATCATTTGACTTGCTATTTGTGTCTTGAGTATTTAGGGCTTCTGGGCTCATTAATATCCACTTATCAGTGATTGCATTTCAGGTGCATTCTTTTGTGATTGGGTTAATTCACTCAGGATGATATTTTCCAGGTCTAACCATTTACCTACAAATTGCATGAATTCATTATTTTTAATTGCTGTGTAGTATTCCATTGTATAAATATACCACATTTTCTGTATCCATTCCTCCTTTGAGGGATATTTGGGCTGCTTCCAATTTCTGGCTATTATAAACAAGGCTGCTATAAACATAGTGGAGCATGTGTCCTTATTGCATGCAGGGGAATCCTCTGGGTATATGCCCAGGAGTGGTATGCCAGGGTCCTCTGGAAGTAACATGCCCAATTTTCTGAGGAACCGCCAAACTGATTTCCAGAGCGGTTTTACCATTTTGCAATCCCACCAACAGTGGAGGAGTGTTCCTCTTTCTCCACATCCTCGCCAGCACTTGTTGTCTCTTGAGTTTTTAATCTTAGCCATTCTGACTGGTGTGAGGTGGAATCTCAGGGTTGTTTTGATTTGCATTTCCCTGATGACTAATGATGTTGAACATCTTTTAAGGTGTTTCTCGGCCATCCGAATTTCTTCTGGTGAGAATTCTTTGTTTAGCTCTGTGCCCCATTTTTTGATAGGGTTATTTGGTTCTTTGTCGTCTAACTTCTTGAGTTCTTTGTATATATTGGATATTAGCCCTCTGTCGGATGTGGGGTTGGTGAAGATCTTTTCCCACTTTGTTGGTTGCCGTTTTGTCCTTCTGACAGTGTCCTTTGCTTTGCAGAAACTTTGTAATTTTATGAGGTCCCATTTGTCGATTCTTGATCTTAGAGCATAAGCTATTGGTGTTCTGTTCAGGAACTTTTCCCCTGTGCCCAAGTCCTCCAGGGTCTTCCCAAGTTTCTTTTCTAATAGTTTCAGTGTGTCTGGTTTTATGTGGAGGTCCTTGATCCACTTGGAGTTGATCTTAGTACAAGGAGATAGGAGTGGGTCAATTCGCATTCTTCTGCATGTTGACCTCCAGTTGAACCAGCACCATTTGTTGAAAAGGCTATCTTTTTTCCACCGGATGGTTGTGGCTCCTTTATCAAAGATCAAGTGACCATAAGTCTGTGGGTTAATTTCTGGGTCTTCAATCCTATTCCATTGATCTACCTGCCTGTTGCTGTACCAATACCATGCAGTTTTTAACACAATTGCTCTGTAGTACTGCTTGAGGTCAGGGATATTGATTCCCCCAGAAGTCCTTTTATTGTTGAGAATAGTTTTAGCTATCCTGGGTTTTTTGTTGCTCCAGATGAATTTGAGAATTGCTCTTTCTAGATCTATGAAGAATTGATTTGGGATTTTGATGGGGATTGCATTGAATCTGTAGATTGCTTTTGGCAAGATGGCCATTTTTACTATATTGATCCTGCCAATCCAGGAGCAAGAAATATTTTTCCATCTCCTGAGGTCTTCTTCGATTTCTTTCTTCAGGGACTTGAAGTTCCTGTCATACAGATCTTTCACTTGTTTGGTTAGAGTTACGCCAAGGTACTTTATGTTGTTTGTGGCTATTGTGAAGGGTGTTATTTCCCTAACTTCTTTCTCAGCCTGCTTGTCCTTTGAGTACAAGAAGGCTACTGATTTGCTTGAGTTAATTTTATAACCAGCCACGTTGCTGAAGTTGTTTATCAGCTGTAGAAGTTCTCTGGTGGAGTTTTTTGGATCGCTTAAGTAGACTATCATATCATCTGCAAATAATGATACTTTGACTTCTTCCTTTCCAATTTGTATCCCTTTGACTTCCTTATGTTGTCTGATTGCTCTCGCTAGAACTTCAAGTACTATATTGAAAAGATATGGAGAGAGAGGACAGCCTTGTCTAGTCCCTGATTTTAGTGGAATTGCTTCAAGTTTCTCTCCATTTATTTTGATGTTGGCTACTGGTTTGCTGTAGATTGCTTTTACTATGTTTAGGTATGGGCCTTGAATTCCTGCTCTTTCCAAGACTTTTAGCATGAAAGGATGCTGAATTTTGTCAAATGCTTTTTCAGCATCTAATGAGATGACCATGTGGTTTTTTTCTTTTAGTTTGTTTATGTAGTGGATTACATTGATGGATTTCCGTATATTGAACCATCCCTGCATTCCTGGAATGAAGCCTACTTGATCATGGTGAATGATCGTTTTGATATGCTCTTGGATTCGGTTGGCAAGGATTTTATTTAGTATTTTTGCATCTATATTCATAAGAGAAATTGGCCTGTAGTTCTCTTTCTTTGTTGGATCTTTTTGTGGTTTAGGTATCAGCGTAATTGTGGTTTCGAAGAATGAGTTGGGCAGTGTCCCTTCTGTCTCTATTTTGTGGAATAGTTTGAAGAGTATTGGTGTTAAGTCTTCTTTGAAGGTCTGGTAGAATTCTGCACTAAAACCATCTGGTCCCGTACTTTTTTTGGTTGGGAGGCTTTCTATAACCCCTTCTATTTCTTTAAGGGTTATGGGACTGTTTAGCTGGTCTACTTGATGCTGATTTAATTTTGGTATTTGGTATCTGTCTAGGAAATTGTCCATTTCCTCCAGATTCTCCAGTTGTTTTGAGTATAGGCCTTTGTAGTAGGATCTGATGATCTTTTGAATTTCCTCTGTTTCTGTTGTTATATCCCCCTTTTCATTTTTAATTTTGTTAATTTGGATACTATCTCTGTGCCCTTTGGTTAGTCTAGCTAAGGGCTTATCTATCTTGTTGATTTTCTCGAAGAACCAGCTCTTGGTTTTGTTGATTCTTTGTATGGTTCTCTTTGTTTCTGCTTGATTGATTTCAGCCCTTAGTTTGATGATTTCCTCTCTTCTACTCCTCCTGGGTGAGTTAGCTTCTTTTTGTTCCAGCGCCTTCAGGTGTGCTGTTAAGTTGCTAGTGTATGCTCTTTCCAGTTTCTTTTTGGAGGCACTCAGGGCTATGAGTTTTCCTCTTAGCACTGCTTTCATTGTATCCCAGAGATTTGGGTAGGTCGTACCTTCATTTTCATTGAAGTCTAAAAAGTCTTTGATTTCTTTCTTTATTTCTTCCTTGACCAGGGTGTCATTGAGTAGAGTATTGTTCAGTTTCCATGTGTATGTGGGCTTTCTGTAGTTCTTCTTGCTATTGAAGACCACTTTTACTCCATAGTGATCCGATAGGAGACATGGGATTAGTTCGGTCTTCTTGTATTTGTTGAGGTCTGTCTTGTGACCAATTATATGATCAATTTTTGAGAAGGTACCGTGCGGTGCTGAGAAAAAGGTATACTCTTTTGTTTTAGGATGGAATGTTCTATATATATCTGTTAAATCCAATTGGTCCAAAGCTTCAATTAGTTTCACTGTGTCCCTGTTTAGTTTCTGCTTTCCTGATCGGTCCATTGAGGAGAGTGGAGTGTTGAAGTCACCTACAATCATTGTGTTAGGTGCGATGTGTGCTTTAAGCTTTAGTAAAGTTTCTTTTACGAATGAGGGTGCCCTTGCATTTGGTGCATAGATGTTCAGTATTGAGAATTCTTCTTGGTGGATTTTCCCTTTGACAAGCAGGAAGTGACCTTCTGTGTCTCTTTTGATGACTTTAGGTTGAAAGTCGATTTTATCTGATATTAGAATGGCTACTCCAGCTTGTTTCCTGGGACCATTTGCTTGTAGAACTGTCTTCCAGCCTTTTACTCTAAGGAGGTGTTTGTCTTTGACACTGAGATGTGTTTCCTGTATGCAGCAAAATGTAGGGTCCTGTTTCCGTATCCAGTCTGTTAGTCTGTGTCTTTTGATTGGGGAATTGAGTCCATTGATATTAAGAGATATTAAGGAATAGTAATTATTACTTCCTGACATTTTGGGAATTGTTATTATTATTTGTATTTGAGTGGTTCTCTTCTTTTGGGTTGGATGAGATGGGGTTTCTATCTTGTTTCTTCTGGGGTGTTGTTTCCCCCCTTGTGTTGGTTTTTTTCCCCTATTATCCTTTGTAGGGCTGGGTTTGTAGATAAGTATCTTGCAAATTTGGTTTTGTCGTGGAATATCTTGGTTTCCCCATCTATGGCAATTGAGAGTTTCGCTGGGTATAGTAGTCTTGGCTGAAGTTTGTGTTCTCTTAGGGTCTGCATAAGGTCTGCCCAGGATCTTCTAGCTTTCATGGTCTCAGGTGAGAAGTCTGGTGTAATTCTGATAGGTCTTCCTTTATATGTTACTTGTCCTTTTTCTCTTACTGCCTTTAATATTCTTTCTTTGTTTAGTACATTTGGGGTTTTGACTATTATGTGACGGGAAGTATTTCTGTTCTGGTCCAGTCTATTTGGGGTTCTATAGGCTTCTTGTATATTCATGGGCATCTCTCTCTTTAGGTTGGGGAAATTTTCTTCCATAATTTTGTAGAAGATATTTGCTGGCCCTTTAAGTTGTAGATCTTCATTCTCATCTATCCCTATAATCCTTAGGTTTGGTCTTCTCATTGTGTCCTGGATTTCCTGAATGTTTTGGGTTACCAGCTTTTTGCATTTTGCATTTTCTTTAATTGTTGAATCCATGGTTCCTATGGTATCTTCAGCATCTGAGATTCTGTCTTCTATCTCTTGTATTCTATTGTTGATATTTGCATCTATGACTCCTGATTTCTTCCCAAGGTTTTCTATTTCCAACATTGTCTCCCTTTGCGATTGCTTAGTTGTTTCTACTTCTGTTTTTAGATTTTGTATGGTTTTGCTCAGATCTTTCAGTTGCTTGTTTGTGTTTTCCTGTAATTCTTTAAGGGATTTTTGTGTTTCCTCCTTTATGACTTCTACTCGTTGACCCATGTTCTCTTGTATTTCTTTGGGTGATTTTTGTTTCTCCCCCTTATTGGGATTCACTTTTTGCTCTATATTCTCCTGGATTTCTTTAAGTGATTTTTGTGTCTGCCTTGTATGGGCTTCTAGTTTTTGATCTATTTTCTCCTCTATTACTTTAAGAAATTTATCTAAGTGATCCTCAATCTGCATCTTTACCAGTGATTTTAGATCTGAGTCTTGTTTTTCTGGTGTGTTGAGATATCTGGGATTTAATTGTGTTTGTCTTGCAATGGCTTCTAGCTTTTGATCTATTTTCTCATGTATTACTTTAAGAGATTTATCTAAGTGTTCCTCTATCAGCATCCTGACCAGTGATTTTAGATCTGAGTCTTGTTTTTCTGGTGTTTCGGGGTATCCAATATTTATTGCTGTTGGGGAACTGGGTTCGGATGCCGCCATATTGCCTTGATTTTTGTTAGTAGCGATCTTACGTTTGCCTTTTGCCATCTGGTTAACTCTGGTGTTAGTTGGTCCTGTAGATACTAGCTGGTGCTTGACCCTCCTGTGGGGTTGTAAGGCTATTTCCCAGTGACTGGGATACCTGAATCACTGTCCTGCGGGGCTCTTGCTCACAGATTGCTGACAGGTGGCCTGAGTCCCCCGAGGTCTTAACCTCAGGATATCCCAGGTATTTGGTTCCGCCTGTTGGGCGGCTGCTCTGCACTGCTCCTGCTCAGGGTTCGCTGTCTGATATCCTGTTTCCCCAGGGGTCTTAAAGTTGGGATATCTCAGTTATCTGGTTCCGCCTGCTGGTCCCAAGCTGCTGGGAAGCTGGCTGGGTCCGGTTTCCAGCTTCCCTGCCACTGGCTGGATGGGAGGCTGGTTCGGCCTCCGGCTGGGTCTGGGTACCTGGCACACTGGCTGACTCTGGCTTCCTCACCACCAGCTGGACGGGAAGCTGCAGGCAATATGGCAGCTGCCTGCAGGGAGCTCGGGGTCCGCCCCGCGCGCGAGTGCAGAGTGCACCCGCTATTCTGTGCCCAATTCCCACTCCAGGCCTGAGTCCCCGAAGGTCTTAAGCTCGGGCTGTGTCGGGTACCTGGTTCTGCCGCCGCCGCCGGATGGTTCTGAGCACCTGGGACGCTGGGTGACCCTCCGGCTTCCCCACTGCCAGCTGGGCGGGAAGCTGCAGGCAATAGGGCAGCTGCCTGCAGGGAGCTCGGGGTCCGCCCCGCGCGCGAGTGCAGAGTGCACCCGCTATTCTGTGCCCAATTCCCACTCCAGGCCTGAGTCCCCGAAGGTCTTAAGCTCGGGCTGTGTCGGGTACCTGGTTCTGCCGCCGCCGCCGGATGGTTCTGAGCACCTGGCACGCTGGGTGACCCTCCGGCTTCCCCACCACCAGCTGGGCGGGAAGCTGCAGGCAATATGGCAGCTGCCTGCAGGGAGCTCGGGGTCCGCCGCGCGAGTGCAGAGTGCACCCGCTATTCTGTGCCCAACTCCCACTCCAGGCCTGAGTCCCCGAAGGTCTTAAGCTTGGGCTGTGTCGGGTACCTGGTTCTGCCGCCGCCGCCGGATGGTTCTGAGCACCTGGGACGCTGGGTGACCCTCCGGCTTCCCCACCGCCAGCTGGGCGGGAAGCTGCAGGCAATATCAAGGCGACAGCTCTTAATTGGCCAGTTGACTTTTTCATTAGGAGAATGGCTACATGCTAATTAGCATTATACTGTGTCATGAAAAGGCACATATTTACAGCCGCTATGTAGGAACATGTCATCTGATGGGGAAGAGAGATATTAACAATATCAAGGGCCCTTGCATGTCTAGAGGGAAGAGTTGATGAAATGGCTCTGGGAAGATGGTCCTGAGAAGACAGAAAGCATTCTGGAAGGGATTTTTATTTTCTACTACAGGTAGACCAGGAGACTACTTACAGAATACCTATTTCTTCTGCATGTGTAACCTATTGGTCAAACATGGCTCATTCTCTTAGCCCTATAATTCTGGGGATATTTTGGTTTAGGCATTAATGGGGCCTGTTATCACCAGTTCAGTTGAATGCAGTCGGAGGGATGAGCATCTGAAAAACATCAGTGACCATGATTGGCTAGCTTTGGTCATAGACATCACAAGCCAAGAAGATCAAAACATAGTTTATTCTTTTCTTTTCTTTTCTCTTAGATATTTTTTATTTACATTTCAAATGTTTCAAACCCTTTCTTGGTTTCCCTTCTGAAAACCCCTATCCCATTCCCCCTCCCCCTGCTCACCAACCCACCCACTCCCTCTTCCCTGTCCTGGCATTCCCCTACACTGGGGCATCAAGCCTTCACAGGACCAAGGGCCTCTCCTTCCACTGATGTCCAACAAGGCCATCCTCTGCTACATATGAGGCTGGAGTCATGAGTCCTTCCATGTGTACTCTTTGCTTGGTGGTTTAGTTTCTGGGAACTCTGTGGAAACTGGTTGGTTCATATTGTTATTCCTCCTGTGGGGCTGCAAACCCCTTCAGCTCCTTGGGTCCTTTCTCTATCTCCTCCATTGGGGACCCTGTGCTCACACCAATGGTTGGCTGAGTACATCCACCTCTGTATTTGTCAGGCACTGGCAGAGCCTCTCATGACATAGCTATATCCAAAATTCAAATTTGGTTTAGCATATCCATTCCATTTAATAGCTTTAGTTAATTAATATTTTTATTTAATTTTGAATAAGTCGCACCTTTGAGTATATATAAGTAACATCATATTTCATTTGTGCATTTAAAATATTTAATATTGTGCAGGATGTAGGCATTGATGCACTATTACTGTTTGGTTTCAATGTCATGTAATGATTCTCTGTACGCTTTGCCTTCAGTCGCTATGGAACTCCTGAAGAGCTGAAAGAACTTGTTGACAAAGCACATTCAATGGGCATTGTAGTCCTCCTAGATGTGGTCCACAGCCATGCTTCAAAAAATTCAGAAGATGGGTTAAACATGTTTGATGGGACCGATTCCTGTTATTTTCATTCGGGACCCCGAGGGACCCATGACCTTTGGGACAGTAGACTATTTATCTATTCCAGGTAAGTTCGTATAATAGGAAATTTATTGTCGTTGTTTAAAATTACTTTCAATTACTTACAATAATCAATTTTGTCTGTGTTCTTTTGCTGAATGCTTTGACTTTGATTCCTAAACATTGTGTGAGGACTTGTAGCAACTGCATAGTCCACCTATTTATGGCAAATTATTTTAACTTTCAAGGTTATAATATGCTTTTAAAATACTTTGATGACATTGACACTTAAAATTTTAATGTAAGTCATTTATTATTAACATTTAATTGGTAGCTTTATCTTGTTGGATCAATCATAGAAAATCTATTATTAAAAGAATATTTATTGCTTTGAGTGGGTCACTTAAAACTCACACTTCCTGTCTTTAGATGTCAGCAGTACGTCAATGGTTCTGTTTATAGCTAAATTACTAAGCAAAAGTGAGATAATTTTGTACATATCCCATATCCCATTTCAGGAATAAATAATATAAGTTTTAGTGTTTAAAAAAATGAAATGTTTTTGCTAGTATATATATATATATATATATATACATATATACACACAATATACATACTATATATACACACCATATATATGTGTGTGCATATATGTGTGTGTGTATATATATGTATATATACATATATATACACTAAATTTTATCTGATTAAGGATTCTGGTACCTTATAGAGTATTTTACCATGCATGCATTTTGATCTTAACCCATCTCATAAGACTGGATGTGTGATTTTCAATTTGTAGCATCAAAATTCAAAGGATTTCAGACTGTGGGATATCAAATACTTAAGCTAGGGACAGTCAACCTGGATATCAGGTACTAGAACCTTTGCTACTTTCAAAATGAATGACATCCTGTATTTGTAGTTTCACTTATGGTAAGTAATGAATATCAGTTGAAAACATTGTGAGTTTTCTATTTTTATCCAATTACGCTATTTAAATGTAATCAGCTGAATGTCTCACGGTGTTGGAGAGCGGTTTCAGGGCGGCTCAGGTGTTCTTTGTTCTTTGTTTCTCTAGGTAATGAAGCTCTTCTCTGTTCCTTCAGGTTTTCTGTTTTAAGCCTCTCTAAGCAACTCAGCTTCTCTGACAGCTCAGCTTACATATTCTTTGAGAAGGAAGGAGCCTGGTGAATCTTGTCAGTTTCAGGGACTTCCTGCAGCTATTTTGAGTTGCTTATGTCCTGATTTACCAGCTTCTCTGTTGGATGGAGTCTTTCACTTCTACTTAGTACATCCTGTAGTTTCACTTCTTTGTGGATATTCTGTCCCAAATATATCCAGTTGATCCACCTTTCTTTTTTTGTCCTGTATATCTTAAAATGTTTCCTTCCTAGATGGAAGGTTTTAACATAAGAAAGGAAATTGGTACAAAAATATTTATTGCCTTCTATTAAATGTTGCTTGTATAGTTTATCATGACTTATCAAGCCATTAGTATAAATTTAACATTCATAAGTCTACTCTGCGGGTTTTTTTCTTTTAGTTTTACTTTTTGCAATTTGATGAGCCATCTTCAATTTTGTGACTTATGATACCAAGTGTTTACTCTACTCTTCACTTGACCACTTTTCCTATTGTGCCCCGTGCAATATCTTCATTCTAAGTAGAACATCTGCGTTCAGTGTGATTTTTCTCCCATAACTGACAGTTTCTGCTAGGCATCAGCCATGACCCCGAGCCACTCCATGTACTACTTGTGATTTTTCTTAAGAGACAGAATATTCATTATAGTCTTTCATATAGTTTGTCTCTGGGAGTTAGAACAGGATCACTTCTGCTGTGAGCGATTGGTCAGGCAGATTCATGAGGTTACAGTAGTGGTCTTCTCATTCAGTCGCAAAACACCAGGGAATTTTAAAACCCAAGTTATGAAATCTCCACATATAACAAGATTTGATCACAATTAATAGGCTACTTCACAAATTCAAAAGAGGTAATTAAGATACCTGCCCATGTGGAAAATTGTTTATCTCTACCATGTTCCTGTAGTATAGATAATTATATCTTTAAAAGGCAATGTAATAATGTACTTCTGCATTCAAAAATGCAAAAGGCATACAAATCCAAAATAAAAAAGTATTCTTTATAAATATTAATAACTTGCTTTTTTAAAGGCTATAAGTGCCTATCCCTCTCATGCATATAGCTATGTAAAAACTCAATACTTCACATTTGCTCTCTTCATATGATAACTAGTCTGTCTACGATTTTGCGTTTGTGCCTTATTCAGATGAAATCAGAAATGACAATTTCCATTACATATTTTAAATATAATTTATTTTCTACTCTTTTCCTCTGATCAGTTGATTAATGTTACAATCTATTGACAAATAGATATATAAGTGGTATGTGGTTCAGTTAAAGTGTAGGCTTGTTCTTTAAAGACTTTAAAATGATTTTAAAAATAATTATATGACTGCTCAAGAAATTCATCTATATTGAATCACTTCTGCAGAATGATGCTGCTCATTTTCATCTTCTCTATATGTCACAACCTGTCACCATTTATAGTCTCTGATTCAAGTGCCATCATCTAACTTATCAGAATTAAATCTCTCTCTGAGCAATGCCAGAGATCCTGACTATACTATTACCTGCCATGAATAAATTTCCAATCAGGAGCTGCCCATGTTTTAATTTACTGTCTACTCCACGGATCTGCCTTCTAACTCTGCTAAATTACAAATGACAGTTCATAGCAGAGAAAGGGTTGTCCTTTTTGGGTTGGTACAGTGAGCTTTTTTGATAAATCGGTCACCCAGAGGTTTCAAGAGTACCCAGAAATGAAAAATAGTGGCTATAAGGTGGGGGACTTCAATTTTGCATTCTGCTCACCCTTCCCTCTGGCATTCTACAAATTGACTGGATAAAACAATGTAACATTGGTTGAAGTTAAGTACCTCCTCTGCCTCAACTACCATCATCAAATTGTCACATGGCTTCCCTTCTTGTTAAACATCACTTTTATAGATAAGATTCTGCATCTCACAGTGAGTATCACAGTCAAGCTAATGATCATTCCCTCTTAAAGTTCCTTTTGGAGTTGATATTAGTATAACTACATTCTGTCATACTGGGTTCATAGTGTGACAACAACTGAAGATATTCTAACCGTATCCTGAGTTACTGAGCATCCTTGAGAAGAAGCAAATAGAAATTAATTTTCTTCTTCTATAATCATAATTATGTTTGATAAAATTCCCCTTAGATTAGATAGTGGAATATTTAAATCTTGTTAAACAAATGATCCATTTTCTATAATTTGGGGTGGAAGAAAATGCACGGAGGGCCTTTGTTTAAAGTATATTTTAATCTTCAGTGTTGGTCAATGATAGTATAACGTGGATTTTCTTCTTTCATTAATGTAATGAATTACATTGGTTATCTTTGATATCAAACCAATCTTGCATTCCTAACATAAGCCAATATAAATATAAATGCTAGTATTCTCTACAAAAATTTTAGCATATCTGTACATGTACAATAAGATCATTACTAAACCAGTTCTTAATGATAAATGTTAAGGGTTTATTATACATTGATGAGCATGTGTCACAACCATAACTAGAATATGTTTAAAAACTATGCATCCAAGACATGGATGGAAATGCCTGATATTGTATTTAAAATATAGGTGAACCCATAGTTTATGTTTTGTCTTTAAGTAAACTATGTTTTCCTTGGGAAATATTAATATCCTTCATCTACAGAATTTAGGATATTTGGGTTTCTTATTTTAAGGTTAAAAATTTTAAAATATCTGTAAATATTTTATGAGCTGTATTTGGGATGTAGTCAATTTTTTCCACCAATTAATTCATTTCTTTAGCTTTTATCCTGATCACATGTCCCCACTTCCCACTTACACAGCCCTTCTTCCTGCCTTACCCCCGTCTCCTCCCTGGACGCTTAGTTTTTAAACATATTGCTAATAGTCGTTGTGTCATATGCCACATGTCAACTTTTCCACTCATGACAACACATCGACACCTTCAACAGTTCACATTAGGAGTATATTTCCAGTTTGAATTTTCAGATGAGGACTCGTCACTCTGTAATGAGAATGGCAGAGCAGACTTACATACTCAAGTCACAATGTGGTACTTTATGGTTCACTCAGAGAGCCATCTATATTAGGACATAGTGCAAGATATATTTGATTAGGAAGCTCCTCATGAGCGTGAGATCACGGAGAGCTATATGAAGGGGATTTCAAGGAAGAAAAGGGAGAATTGACGTCATTATGTTATAATCTCAAAGAAAGAAAGCAAGGATAAATCTTCCATTATTCTGTTCAAGCCAGATGGTCCAGCATCTCTCTTTCTGCCCTCTGCCAATCAAGAGGTAGAACTCTTAGCAACCTCTTCAGCACCGTGTCTGCCCGAGTGCTGCCATGCTTCCGGTCATGATGGCAGTGCAGTAAACATCTGGGCTGTAAGCCATCTCCAGTTCAATGCTTTCTTTTGTAAGAATTGCTCTGGCCATTTTGTCTCTTCACAGGAATAGAAATCCTAACAGTGCCAGGGAATGCCGTGAAGGAGATGTGGGTTCAGCTAACTGAATCAGATTACTGTGAAGGTGCGAGAAATGAGAGTTTATAGCTTGGGCAGGAATGGGGCTATCTGACCTTTTATAGATTTAATAGGGAATAACCACAAAAATATACATTTTTAAAATTAGGCATCTTCTGATCAGTCCATTAATTTGCTCATTTGTTTACTTGACAGAGTTATACAGCATCTCTTATAACCCGTGCACTTTAGAGGTTGTAATTTTCAGGATGACAAATTTTAGAATTTGTCACAAAATCCTAAAATTTTTGTTTTTAATTTCTTGGGATAAACAAAAACTTCAATATTTTTAACCGATGGGATACAGCATAATTTTATACAGACAAATTCTCTCCCATTTGCTGCTCATAAAAATAATTTGGTTCAGTATCAGTTAGCCTTGAGTGTAGTTTTAGTAAATAAACTTACTCCCCCCCCAAAAAAAAAAGGAGTACTACAATTATAAACATACAGCAATAGCTATTAGCTTATTCTTTATTAAAAATTATTAAAGGGCTGGTTAAATTCATTTTAGGACTGGTGTTAGTAGCTTTTGAGACTATTTGGTATCCAATAAAAATAAGCTTGAACCTCAAAAAAAAATTCACATCTAGTGTTTTGTTTTTTTTCCCACTTTCCTTTAGAAAGTCCTGTTGAAGTCTGAACCTTACTTGAGCTTGACTAAGGAAAACAGTTAAGACTACTTTTTCAAAGAAAGCCGAGTAACCTTCAAAACGCAGACAGACCAATTCTCTTTGGTAGAAAAGATTAAGAAAGCTTCTACATCTACCTAACCTGTCTGGAACTGAGTTTGAATAGGAGAAATATAGCCTCTCTCACAGGCTTGGCAAGATTATTCCGCCTAGCAGAGAGGTTTCTACAGATGCCTAGCCAGCAAAGGGGTGGGGCTTCATGTCTTCCTCTAAACTTTGTTCCTGGCATTATCTGTCTCATGTATTCCTCACGCGTCTACGGCATAGGTGCTCAGGGATATCATGGGAGCATCCGGAGTATGTCGATCTCACTCACCTGTAATATCTCCTTCCCAAATTGAAATTCTGTCCAAAGTAGGACAGTGTATGCTAATTAAAGTGCTGTCCTCTGTCCAAAAAGCAACTTTCAGCTTAAGACAAGGCACGTGCTTGTGAAAATATTCAAGCGATTATCCATTTAAGTCAGGGAATTTTGTGGAGTGTATAATAATAATGATATCTAGGGTATTTTTATGACCTTTTTTTTTCTTTTAAACAAGCTGGTAAAAAGTAGGAAAAAAATCAATTTTTCCCTGTTTTTATCTGCGTGTAACAGAACAACTTGTTTAAGCATGTCTATTTTCTAGAGTCCGGATTGCAGCTTTGAAACTCTAAAGAGATATTTCATGGTTTTCTAGCTGAGTGATTTCCTTAGTGTTCGAGGCAGATAAATAAACCCTGTTGGACTGAGCCACTTACTTTCAGAAAATATAGGTTTCTCCTAAATTTGAAAAGGTTCATAAATAATACGAAATTGTTCATTTTGAGGGCTTTCCCCGCCATTAATTTAGGTTTGTGACCAGAAATATTTTTCTCTAACTTCCCTTGATACATTTTTGTAAGGTTGAAGTGTCCCTAGGAGTGCAGCTCTGATCTTTAGCGTTTTTCTTTTTTTGTTAATCCATTTATTTGTTTTTATATTTGTTTTGATTTTATTCATTTTTTGCACTTGGATGCACACATGTGAACATGTGTGCACACATGCCATAGCATGTGTGGAGGTCGGAGAACCGTGGTGACCCTTCACTGTGTGCTTTCTGAGGATCAGGCTTAGGTCAACAGGCCTCTTTGCAGCACCTCTTCCCTGCCCTCTCCCTCTCCAATGCACAGGGCATCTGATTGCCCCATCTTGACTCATTCCTGGCCTTGTCTTTGTTAGAGAAAGCTTTCCAATTGGTTCCATTGCCTCTTTGCATATTAAAATGCTCCTTCCTGCAAGGGCCTGTCAAAAGTAGGCTTCTGCTTCAGAAAGCCTTTTAAAAAGTCCGCATCTAAAAGCACTAGTAAACTTTGGGATCTGTTGTAGCTGGCTAGCATTCTTTCTCAGTGCTTCAGGTGGCCACACCCCAACGCCTTGTTTTTAGTATTGTGTCAGGGCTATCAAAGGAGACTTGCTAGCTGACCAGCTGGAGCTGACTCATTGCTTGAGACTTTTTAACATCGTATTATTGGGTGTTTTCATATATCCCTGACCATCTGATATGAGCTCGCTTCTCCAGACCCCTATTGTTACCTATCCCTTCCTGATTCTTTATCATTGTGATGAATACTCTATGGCTTTATGAGAATATCATTATTAGTATTGTTTTTTTGTATTGTCATTAGGGTATTCGCTTCTATACATGTTGAACATGAAGGTTCCTCCACCATGCTTATGGTTCATTTAAGCCAGACATAATATTTTGTTTATCTTCTTTGTTTTTTCTGCTTCTCTTGCATAGTTTTTCCCAGCATGATTTGTGGTGATATTACAAAATATTTTTGTAAGGATATCTTTTCTGTGTATGCATTTCATATGGGTGCGTGGGCCCAGTCACGCACATGCCGAAGGCAAGGCGTGTTGCCTCATATTTTCCTCCGTTTCTCCTTATTGCTTTGGGACCAGCCTGCCACGGAGACGGGATCTTGTTATTTCAGCTTGGTTACCTGGCTAGCAAGCTGTCAGGATTCACATGTCTCTTCCTGCTGGTGCTGGGATCAAGGGTACATGCAGCTGTGCTCTGTTTCTGACATGGCTGCCGGGGACTCACCTCAGCTCCTTCTCCTCGCACAGCTTGTGTTCTTCCCCCAGGAAACCACATCACCTTCCTGTCTTTGGTTGGCTTATTCTTCACAGCTGAACTCAATGAAAAGAAGAAAAACGAAACTTTCACTCCGAGTAGTAATAGCAGTGCAATAATCACATACATCCAAACAATTAAGTTGGTAAAAATCTGACATAATGTAAAGTTATGGCTGCTGGTTTGGTTATCTTTATCCCACAGCGTGCACCAAGCATTAGGTATACCCAAATCTTGGTTTCATGTGTAAAGAGGTCATAAGGATGATATTTCTTATGAGCCAAGGGACACTCGTACAGACTATATAAAATAATGTATCTTCAGGAATCTAACACAAGGAATAGAGAATGCTGTAGAATAATGGAGTTTTGCTTTCCTAAACGAAGAAGATTACTTGGAGGAGCATGGCCAGGTCTTGCCTGTTGATAGTCTGGAACAAACAGGCCTGGTTGGAGTTCCCTGTTGCCAGCAAGTAAGGGTTTGTCCATGAAAACACACGGTCTCACTTAGCCTCATTTTTCACTTAAGAAACGTCAGAAACACACACACTAAATGAGTTCTCTCCATGCTTAAATGCCACACAGTTAGAATTTTGAAACCATTATTTCATACAAAGGAATTTTTATGTAAAATTGATAAAAATTCCCAACACAATAGGCCTATCTTTGGACTCCTGTGTGTGCTTTTTGGTCACAAGATTATATAATTCTCCCAGATTTCCAATTCAATTATAAGGAGTCAAATGTGGTGAAGCAGATAATAATTTATGATTTAGATATAGTATTCTAGCTCAATTGCCTTGTGTCAGCAAGGAGGTTATTATAAACCTAAACTAGCAGAACTTCATCGCTGAGCTGACTCTCAATACTGCTAGACTCTAGTAAATGAGTAAATGAGCTGTCTCTCTACAATCTGAAACCAGGTAGGAGCCTGACCAAGACATCTGCAGTTAACGTTCATTCACTGTGATACTTTTATTTTATTTTATTTTAAAATTGAAGACCTCAGAAAATGAAAAAATCATCCATGCTCTTGGACTGGCAGGATTAATATAGTAAAAATGGCCATCTTGCCAAAAGCAATATACAGATTCAATGCAATCCCCATCAAAATCCCAACTCAGTTCTTTATAGAGTTAGAAAGAGCAATTCTCAAATTCATCTGGAATAACAGAAAACCTAGGATAGCCAAACTATTCTCAACAGTAAAAGAACTTCTGGGGGAATCAGTATCCCGGACCTCAAGCAGTACTACAGAGCAATAGTGTTAAAAAACTGCATGGTATTGGTACAGCGACAGGCAGGTAGATCAATGGAATAGAATTGAAGACCCAGAAATGAACCCACACAGCTATGGTCACTTGATCTTTGACAAAGAAGCTAAAACCATCCAGTGGAAAAAAGACAGCCTTTTCAACAAATGGTGCTGGTTCAACTGGAGGTCAGCATGCAGAAGAATGCAAATCGATCCATTCTTATCTCCTTGTACTAAGCTCACTGTGATACTTTTAATTCTGTACATCTTGAGTTGAAAATTTTAAGTGTGGATATTGACCTGAAGACAGTGTATGACGTGAAGACAGTAGCATCAGGCCTAGTTCAACATTCTAGGTTGCAGTTAAGATATCACTGTGGAAATCATCCTCTTGTCTTAGTCCTGTAAAGCCTTATCAAAGTTACACATGCAAGAAATAGGATGTTTTCATAACATCAAACCGTGCGACCCAACGGCAACGGGTCTTTGTCCATTGAGCTCTGATGCTAGCTTTTAAGTCATGAGAAGTTCTTCCAGAGACATGAGAATCAGTTGTTGAAATGACCGACCGCGACCCACAGCTAATAGTATCGAGTGGTCGCCTCTGAGAGCAGTGGGAAAGGGAAAAACCTATCAAGGTGAGAAAGCAGAGCTGAACGCGCAGCCCTGCCAGGCCGCCGAGGTGCTGCCGCAAACAGTTCTGCAGCTTACAATCGTCCCTCTGGGCATCATTAGACCACGGCGCTGTGTAATAATTGATCATAACGAACCTGAGTCATTAGAAAACTCAAAATTGTTTTCAAATTTTGTACGTAAGGTGCCAGGAAAAGATTAAACGCAATTTAAAGGCACCTGTAGTTAGATCATTTAATGTTTTAAGTGTGATGCTAATGATCTAAAGTCAGCGTTTGCTTGTTCGATTTTTTTTTTCTCTCCCAGAACCCAGGGCGTGCTAGGCCAGCATTCTGCCACCAAGCTGTACCTTTATCTTCCGCTTTGCTGTCCAGCTTTCCTGAGGGTTTCTATAAAGGTCTTATTTCTCTGGACTAATTTATTCCGAGCTTTAGAATAAATGAGGCATCCTTGTGCTATATTTAAATATTTTCAGGTCTTGAAGTCATTTTATTAATTAGTTTTGAGTTAGTTCCTTACTTTGCACAGTAAGTCAGATGTCTTTTTAGGACCCTATTTTCTTTAAATTAAGGTCTTGCTCTATATGCCAGGGTAGCTCCGAATTTCCTGTGCAACTCTAATGCCTGAAACTCACAGTGCATTTCTTCTTCAGCCTTCTAAATACTGAGATTGTAAGAGTGTACCACTGCGGTTGAACTTAGGATGCTGTTCTATCGCTCTCTGTTCTAATGGAAAGCATATTTTGTATTGTCAAAGCATTTACTATAAATAAAAAAGATTTTGTTTTCCCAATAATAAGATTGGGTGATAACTTTAAAATGGGATCCTTAGCAAAACAAACAAACAAACAAAAATCTGCTTTATTCTTATGGGGGGGGTCTTCTTTTGGGTTGCCATGATCACAGCTGTCGGCCACACTGTGTGAAGTATTTCCATGTATCATACAGTTTTTTTTTAACCTGGAAATGCATTCAATCCTGAGCTGTTTGTTGTTATTTGATTATGTTATTAGTTGCTACCTTATAATTCGATAGATCAGTAGCTCCTCCTTTCTATCTTCCGCTCTGGGTTGTTTTCCCGAATTTGTGTGCTTCTATCTGAAGGATTATTAGAAATACACTTTCCAGGAGTAAACCTCATGGAAAGAGAATTCAGGGGCTTTCATGAAAGCTCATAGCACACCGAGAAATCAATGAGTTCATGCAGCAAACACCTCCATGTCATAAAGATGGTGAGAGAAGTTCCCAGGGCCCCAGCGTGGAGCGCGGCTCTGTTGCTCCACTGCTGGGCCCCAGCGTGGAGCGCGGCTCTGTTGCTCCACTGCTGGGCCCCAGCGTGGAACGCGGCTCTGTTGCTCCACTGCTGGGCCCCAGCGTGGAGCGCGGCTCTG
The DNA here is from genome assembly GCA_964023405.1 of Apodemus agrarius. Taxonomy (NCBI): domain Eukaryota; kingdom Metazoa; phylum Chordata; class Mammalia; order Rodentia; family Muridae; genus Apodemus; species Apodemus agrarius. Next base: position 28,137,374 of record OZ030018.1, on the reverse strand, counting down.
TTGCTCCACTGCTGGGCCCCAGCGTGGAGCGCGGCTCTGTTGCTCCACTGCTGGACTGCAGGCGCGGGAAAATTATATGTGAGGTTTACATGAAATAAGTGTAAAATGCAGTCCCAGTGGTCCTGCTGAGGCAGTGGTGTGACACTGCGTTAGATAAATATAACGCAAGCGACATAAAAAAAATTAATTAGCAGCCGTGTAAAAGTATAAGGTGAAACAAGCAGAATAACAACTATATTTTCCTTCACTGACTACGGGTATTCAAATCATTCTTTTCAATATTTAAGCTAGAGAGATATAGGTATTCATACATTTTATTTTTTCTTATTTACATATGTGCATAAACTCATGCATATTTAAAAGTAAATTATTTACATCGGAAATATGAATTCATACATTTTGGCTCTTTCAAGCATTCTTAAGTTCCGCAGTAGGTGAAATTGGGTGTCAGTCCTTGAATTTCAATTGATAGTAATATAGAAAGCATTTCTGAATCCATTTTAGTAGTCACCCTGACCTACTGCTAAGGGCTTAGCAGCCCTGTGTGCATAGTGTTGTATGACACATTAGTACGTTTGAGCAAGTACCCTGAAGGCTTTTGCAGTAATGGCTTTGTAATTGATTAGATTGGGTAAATACACATCAATTTATTGAGCTAGTTGAATGAAATGCCATTTTATTTTTCAATAAATTCAGTAGCTGTGGACTCAGAGCATGAAAGTACGTGCCTTATAAAACACTAAATTTCAATTTCTCAGGAAATTGATGATGAACATAGAACGTGAACAAAATGTCCTCTGACACTTATTAACCCTTAGCCGGCAGCAGTTTTATAGAACAGCCAGCACAGTAAACACCAATTTGTCAGTCAGCAAACATATAAATTTAATTGTTTTGGCATTCTATTTTTTCTCTGGCAAATGACCCAGACATCTGTGATTTAGAAAGAATGATTCAGTCATTCTGGTTAAACAGGAAATAAATAATTTACCAACATACTCTGCTTCAAGTAATATAACGGCACTTGTTCTTCGTCATGCATATTTAAAAAGTTCAGGATTTCATTGAGGGGATGTGTAGCCTAGATAAATAATGAAAAATGATGTTTATGAATTTTAAAGACCTATTATTTATTTACATTTTGTAAATTTTGATAGGGAAACTATGGTAGCAGTTATGGAGAAAACATTACTAATGTGGCATGTAATTTGGTTAGAGTTTCTTTCTTCCTCGGTTTCAGCTTCTTCCCAAAGGGTCATGTGATGAAAGACGTTTTTTAGATTTTTCCAGAGCTCTTATGTTTGTGTTGAATTCCACGAAGTTCCATGTGGCATCATCGTCTCCACATCTCCTAACTGCACTGTCTTAAAGGAGTCACCGCTTCCTCAGTGAAGAATTCATTTATACAGAAGTTAGAACCCTCCATGATAGACCCCGTTACTTAGACATGTAGGAAAGGCACGGCTCTCATTTTCAGGGAATCAACATATGATGAGTTTGATGCTCAGAATTCAGGATGACGTAGCTCAGGTTAGTAATTCACTATCAGAACGGAGTGAATGGAAGTGTCATAGATATCTCTGGAAGAATAGTCGCTGCCTGTCTGTGGGTTGAGGTGGGAAAGTGACATGAATTCTTATGCACTCCTATGTTTTCTTTAAAATAGTGGTCAACATGGTGCTGACCTAGAACTCCTTTAAAATCTTTCCTGAGAAGTTTAGAAATCTTTGAATTATGGATTTTTTTTACACTTTTCAGTTGAAATTGTTTTTTAGAATATTTAGTTAATGTGCATTTAAAATTTTTATGACTTATTGAGTTTGTTTTTTGGCAGTTTTATACATGTATGAAGTGCATTCACATTACTGTACAGGTACTCTGTAACCTGTGTGTGTGTGTGTGTGTGTGTGTGTGTGTGTGTGTGTTAACATGCACATGTTGTTAGGCAGGTAGGCACTGAGTTTGACCAGGATCATCTGCCTTACTATGGGTAGAAAATGATCTTGGTGTCTGATAGGCACTTCAGTGAGTACACAACTAAGGCAGTGACTGTCCTATTCCAAGAATCCATCAGTACACAATACTTTAGCAAGGAAGGGAAGGGCAGGTCCCATGAACCCTTCCACAATCTATTTTGACTCCATTAATGGCTCAGTCTTCAATAGGCCCATTGTAGACAGCCATAGTGGCTAAACTCAAGAGTTTCTTGACTCTGCCATTCCCAAAATCAGTATTCATGGCCTATGTCCTTTCCTTATGCTCTGTGTGTTCTTTCTGTCTTCTTTTTGACAGTGATTCCCAAACACTAGAGGTGATGGTGTAAAATGTCCTGTTTTGGACAAGGCACTTAGCTGTCCCTTATTCTCTGGACCACAGGCAGCCAAACATGTCTGCATTCCCTGACCGTCATTGCAGAGAGACTTCTTTGATGACTGAAGTTGGGGAGCCATTTTCAATGACTGTAAACCTAAACACTTTTGTTTGGTGCTTGGCAATTTAACTAAACCACCACAGAAAGCTTGCCCCTAAGAGCTAAGGCTTGTCATCCATGAGTGTTTAAAGGGTTTACAATACCAAGTATGAATTCCCTCTTGTGAAGTCACCTTCAAAGTCAATCAGTGAATACTTGATTATTCCATGAACTGATTAATGGATAATGAAAACGAGACATATATACATAGTTAAATTTCATACTGCTGTAAACAAAGACTGCATTTATAAAATATGCTGATAAATGGATGGAACTACAATAAAATTGTATGGAGTGAAGCTACTCAAACAAACAAATATAAAATAGATATAAATATATATTTAAATATTTGTATATATAAATTATATATAAATATATATAAATATAAAAGCCATATATAAACACACACACACACACACACACACATATATATATATATTTATGTGTACATCCTTGTTTCAAACCTTTCGACTCGTGTTTTTAATCTGTAGTGTCTTTATAAGTAAGGAAACTACAAAGAAGCTTTTGTGGGATGGGAGCTACTTGAACATAGATTCTATGAAAATGGTAGAATTGGCCAAACTGGAAAGTTTACAAAACAACCAGGGATAGAGAATATATGTGTATAAAAATCCTCTGTGGTCTGCCTTTTGAAGGCGCATCTTAGAATCAGGATTTAATGAACAAACATTGACACTAAAAAAGTTTACTTGTGATAATATATTATAGATAAATACCACATAACAGATGTACTAGAAAACAAAATTTGAACATTTATTTTATACTTAAAGTTCCTTGGAACTGAAGTTTATAGCAAAAAACAAAATAGATAACCCATCCACTCTTAGATCCCTGTGTTTGAATGAGGAAACTAGAGAATCTGACCAAATTTCCCATGAGGATGACCTTCATGAAGAGAATAAAACAGCCTGTTTTAGCTAGGCATGGTGGTGCATGTCTGTAGTTTGAGCACTTGGGTGGCAGAAGCCACACTTGGAGGCTAGGAGTGGTCTAGGAAGCACAGCAAGACTGTTATCAAGCAGAGAGAATGTTATCCAGAGAGAATGTAGTGTGTGTGTGTGTGTGTGTGTGTGTGTGTGTGTGTGTTTATGAAAGACCAGGGAGATGTGAATGAGGAAGGAAAGAATTTCTCTTTGCCAAAGCACTTGTCAGTTTTCAGATCATAAAGCCCCATAGGCCCTTGGAAGGAGTTTGTGTAATCTTCTGTTTTACTTTTTATCTATCTGATGTCAAACTGCTTCAGCAGCTTTTATTTATTTTTTTAATGCTCGAAGGTTGTTGAGTTCCGGGAAATATATTGCTGCTTACTACGTAAAAAATATTAAGAGGCAGAGGGATGTTGTGCAGATGTAGGAAAAAATGAGCATATTAAAGAGACATCCATTTGCCCATTTCATTGTGGTGTCTTAGGTCTGTGTAGTAACATCAATTGATAGAAGAATTCAATTAAAAACTGCAAAACATTTCGAAGGTAGACTTGAAACTCCTGCGGAATCATTCTTGATGTGTGAGAAGAGGGGAAAAAAATGACTCCAGGTAGTAAATTAATGCTGTGGCTTGAGTGTGATGTGTGTGTCCCACTTAGTGATGTGATGAAGGGTCTGGTTCCTTGGATAGCAGGGTGGGGAGGTCAGAGTCTCTGGGTGATGGTGTTCTCTAATAGTTTCCTGTTTTGTTTGTTTTATAAGTAAAATGCACAAAAGGAAGCACTTGAGTTGGAAAAATCTAAGTCCAAACTATCTCAGTGAGTTGAGGGGGACCGAAGAATTTTTCTGCAAGAGAGTGGAAATTTGCTTCAACGAATGAATGAGGCGACATTCTTGATTGGTTTTGAGGAAGTGGGACCAAGAAAATTGCATTCAGTGGTGTGTGGATGGCATTTCTGTAGGAGTAGGGGAATGTAGCATGGAGCCAGGCTGCAGTGGACTGTTGGTATTGCTGGCATTTGGGTTTGGCACATCCTTAACATACAAAGACACAAAGCTGTTGCTTGGCATAAATCACACCCATGGCTTCTTGAAAGCCTGGAGATGGATAATTCTTGGAGTCATTTAGTAAATGTTTGAATGGCCATCTGCTTCCTCCTTTCCCTTAAAGTTTCATAGAGTACATTTACCACAATACTAATAAAGAGCAACAAAAGCAATCATAGGTTTTCAGGTCAAATCTGTTAAATAATATTAGTTAATAAGACACAGCAAGAAGTATAATTAACTAAAAGCTAAGGTTGGAACACCATGGGTTTAAACATACTCACTTCATCAAATTCTCCATAGTGTTGCCTGATTAAACATTGGAAAATGTAAAATGTAAAAATGTAAATTTGATGTGTATCTCACAAATGTAAATCATTCAGCTGTAAACTATAGCCTGTGGCCATTGTTTTCCAAGCGGAGTAATACTTACAGCTCTGATAATAATGACCTGACATCTGTTGTGGGTCTTCTTATCCTGTAGGTTATCTTCCCTCTATACATTCTGTCCTAGCTTGGAAGACTTTTTAGTTTTTGTTTTTTTGCATTTACTACCAGAGACAAATATAACACATGCAAATATAGTTTCACATGCCAATTATTCCATGTCAAAGATGGTGTCAGATGTCTCTAAGATGCTCTTCTTACTATTTCTACAAATACCCAGACCACATGATGCTTCACTTGCCTGAGGGCAGTAGAGAACAAAACTGCATCATTTTCTGGGTGTTTAGCATTAAAATAGGCTGATTTTAATTAATGGGAAATCTTGGGGATGTGTGAGTGTGTGAGTGTTGTCCATTGTCATTAAATGAGTGAGTGTGTCCTGTATGATAGTTTATATTTGTTTGACCCAGGGAGTGGCACTATTAGGAGGTGTGGCCTTGTTGGAGTAGGTGTGTCACTGTGAGTATGGGCTTTAAGGCCCTCATCCTAGCTTGCCTAGAAGCCAAACTTCAGAACAGGATGTAGAACTCACAGCTTTTCTTATAGGTACCTGGATGCTGCCATGCTCCTGCTTTGATGATAATGAACTGAACCTCTGAACCTATAAACCAGCCCCAATTATATCTTATCCTTATAAGAGTTGCCTTGGTCATGATGTCTGCTCACAGCAGTAAATCCTTAACTAAAACAATGTGTGTGCTTGAATTTGGGCCCAAAGCAACACTATAGGAAATCTTCATCACCGCCCTCTCCACTGAAGGGTGACATTGTTTTAATACAGTAGTATAGATTCTCCTTCAAGACCCATGACTTCAGTTGACTTGCTTTTCAATACCAGACATGATTTACTTTTTACTGAGTGGGGCTTATGTCAAATCAGAGATGTTAGTTACTTATAAGGTAAGCCCACCACGACCGTAACCATTGGGTTATCACGCCATGCTGATCATTGCTTTGGTTTATAGCCTCATAACTGGGTGGAACTGTTGGTTGATCTTCTTTGGAACCTTGTGTGACACCTTCTAGAACCATGAAAGCTAGTCCTCAGGGAAGAGGCATTCAGGTCAGTTCTAGTGCTGGGGCCTCCAAACCTGCTTCTGGCATGCATGGTGTCTTTAGCAGTAGGGACATACTTTACATCTCTTTTGGAATCCAAGACCAATAGCAATAGTCTGTACAATTTTTGGAAGTTTTTGGACAACCCTAACCAATAACTCAAAAGAAAGCGTCATGTGCCTGGGATTTGGGTGTTTATTAGATGGTCTTTGGCTCTCGGAAGAACTTAGGGCAGATAAGAAAAACTTACTTAAACTATATATGTATATTTACATGCAAATTTGGAAACATTCAAATGTTATAGGTAGATAGTTAATAGTGTGACTCTTTATGACTTAGACACACCCTTCTTACTTTCCTTCTGTATTTATCTCTCCCTGTTTCTAAATAGAATTCCTCCTTCATGTCTTTTGTTTGTTTGTTTTCTGATCAGCTCACTTGTGCTCTGTTATTTCCATCTCTGTTGCGTCTCTACCCCATCCCCCTGCCATGGTCCCGTTTTTCTTTTCTGGTTTGTGCAGTTACTCTAGAATATATACTCACATCTGAAGATTTGTTGGAGTTAAGAGCCTCCCATGAGAGAAACCATGTGACATTTGTCTTTCTGGGTCTGGGTTACCTCACTGAATATGATCTTTTTTATATTTCTAGTCTATTTTATATTTCTAGATTTACCTGCAAAGTTCATGGATTCATTTTTTTTTCACAGTGGAGTAGTATTGCATAATGTATGTGTATCACATTTTCATTTGAAATTTGTGAATTGGAGGATAGTTTTTCCCATTTCCTAACTATTGTGAGTAGAGCAGCAAGGAACATGGCCGAGGAAGTCTCTGTGGAGGACGTTGCGGAGTCTTTGGCATATGCCAAGCAGCACTATAGCTGAGTCATTGGGTAGTTTTGTAGAGGCTGCTGTTGCTGCTGTTGTTGTTTTAAGCTTTTTGAGAGTTCTTCATGCTAATTAACATAGTGGCTCTACCAGTTTTCAGCAGTTTTATCTACACAAACTGAGGGTTCATTTTCCCCACACTACCCTCCTGCTTGTTGTTGGTTATCTTGTTGATATTTGCCATTTGAACTGAGATTAGTTGAAATTGTAAATTTATTTTAATTCATGTTTATCTAATTGTTTAGGGATAATGAATATCTTCCTTTTCCTCCTCCTCCTCCTCCTCCTCCTCCTCCTCCTTCTTCTTCTTTCTTCTTCTTCTTCTTCTTCTTCTTCTTCTTCTTCTTCTTCTTCTTCTTCTTCTTCTTCTTCTCCTTCTCCTTCTCCTTCTCCTTCTCCTTCTCCTTCTCCTTCTCCTTCTCCTTCTCCTTCTCCTTCTCCTTCTCCTTCTCCTTCTCCTTCTCCTTCTCCTTCTCCTTCTCCTTCTCCTTCTCCTTCTCCTTCTCCTTCTCCTTCTCCTTCTCCTTCTCCTCCTCCTCCTCCTCCTCCTCCTCCTCCTCCTCCTCCTCCTCCTCCCCCTCCCCCTCCCCCTCCCCCTCCCCCTCCTCCTCCTCTTCCTCCTCTTCCTCCTCCTGCTCCTCCTCCTCCTGCTCCTCCTCCTCCTCCTTCTTCTTCTTCTTCTTCTTCATCTTCTTCCTCCTCCTCCTCCTCCCCCTCCTCCCCCTCCTTCTTCTTCAATTTCAAAACCTGTTCAGGTCCCAAATTCGTTTTTCAAGTGGGTCACTCTTTTAAATTTTCTTTCTTTTTCTTCCATCCTTTCTTTCTGAATTCTTCATATATTCTAGAATCCTATGGCAGGTTTAGAGATGGCAAAGTTTCCCTCTCATCCTTCAGGTTTCTTCTTTATATAGATAATTGTTTCTTTAGGTATTCAGAAGCTTTACAGTTTTTTTTTTGTTGTTTTGTTTTGTTTTGTTTTTTGAGACAGGGTTTCTCTGTGTAGCCCTGGCTGTCCTGGAACTCACTCTGTAGACCAGGCTGGCCTCGAACTCAGAAATCCGCCTGCCTCTGCCTCCCAGAGTGCTGGGATTACAGGTGTGTGCCACCACCGCCCGGCAATATTTTTGGTGCTTTTTTTTTTTTTTTTTTTTTTTTTGGTTTTTTGTTTTTTTTGAGACAGGGTCTCTCTGTGTAGCCCGGGCTGTCCTGGAACTCACTTTGTAGACCAGGCTGGCCTCGAACTCAGAAATCCACCTGCCTCTGCCTCCCAAGTGCTGGGATTAAAGGCGTGCGCCACCACCGCCCCAGTTTCTTTTTTTAAGTTTACTTGTTTATGTATATGAGTGCTCTATCTGCATGTACACCTGCATGCCAGAAGAGGGCATCAGATCCCATTATAGATGGTTATGAGCCACCCTATGGTTGCTGGGCATTAAGCTTAGGATCTCTGGAAGAGTATCCGGTGCCCTAAATTGCTGCCATCACCAGAACCTAGCTTTGCAGTTTCCGTACACCTATATCATGTAGGGTGCTACCTGTGTTATCTTCTAGTAGTTTATGGCGCTGTGTCTAGGTATTTTACCCATTTGGAGTAAGTTTTTGTGCAGGGTGATAAATAAAGATCTATTTTTACTCTTCTCTATATGGATATCCAGCTTTCCCAGTAAAAAGGGCTGGAAGGTACTTTCTTTTCTTCAGCATATATTCTTGTACACATTTTGGTACACTAATTTGTTTACATACCATTTTTTTTTTGGATGCAAGTACTATATTGTTTTTATTACTGTAGATTTGTAATCTATTTTTAATATCTGGGATGGTATGGTAATCTCTCCAGCATTTCTTTTTTTCCTCCTGATTGTTTGGACAATCCTTTTTTTTTTTTTTTTTTTTTTTTTTTTTTTGCTTATTTGTCTGTTTTTGTAGTTTCATGTGAATTTTCATGTATTTTTTTTCTATTTCTTTGAAGAATGAAATGCGCATTTTTGATGCATTTTTACTGAATCTGTATATAATTTTTGAGACAATATGTGTTTTCACAACATTAGTTCTACTAATCTATGAGCATGTGATAGTGATACCTTTCTACTCTAGTATCTTTGTATTTCTTTTTTCAGATTTTTCATTATAATGTTAATCACATGGGTGGTACAAATGTTGGATTTGGTGTGTGAGAACATCTCAACTAGAGGGTAGATAGAGTAGAATAGTGCATTCTCGCTGAGACTTAGGAATTAGTTATGGTATAGGCAGGGGTGGCTAGACAAAGCCTGGGAATTGAATGTGGGACCTGCCTATATCTAACAATGTAGGTCGGTTGTATGGGGTGGGTCATGGAGAGTCACTGCTCAAGGGCCTGGAGCAGCATATGGGGTGTCTGTCTGGAAGGAAGATTGGACGCTAGATTTCTTTCTTCTTTTTTGAAAATATTTTCACAGTTCTATGGTGCCATAAATATTATAGCCTCTTAAATCATCGCTACATATTATCCAGTTTTACTTATATTCAAGTCCTGAGCTACTAAGTAAAAATTAATTTAAGTATAAGAAATATTTATTTTTAATAGTCAGTTGTATAATATAGTCTAGTTTGTGCAAAGTATGAAGACATTTATTTCATAAATTGAAGAACATTTCATTGTTGATGCCATTTTAATATTATGCTTGCTTACCATAAAAAAGTTTTTTCCTAAGAGACCTATTGAAAGGCACAAAAAACTTTATTTTGAATACAATGTGTTGTTTTCTTTTCTTACATTAAAATGTGTTTTAAAATGTCAAAATAAACAGACAAAGCCAAATTTATTTCTCTTAATCATGTTTGAGAAGTGTAACTATATTTTAATTAGTCTCTAAAGAATTATTAAATGTGACTGTCTCTAACCTAGAGGATAGTTCTAAAATAATTATGTTTGTAGTTACCTCCTTTATAATTTTATTTACGCTCATATACTGTCATAAGTTTATTGACTTATCTTACCCATACCTCTTGAAATGATGAATTTGGTAATTTGTAAATTTCATTTGTCATTATATTTTTAATTGATCAATATATAAATGTGCCATAATTAATTTAATTTACAATTTGTGTTAATATGAAAATACCACAGGATACACTTAAATTCTAAAATAAACAATGTAATTATTTACTTCAATTCATTAGGATAACCATAGCATTATTGAAACATCTGCACATGGGAATTTTAATCTCTCTATTCTTTTGTATTATAAGTAGATTTAGCAAAAGGCCTGGTACCAATCTGTTTTAAGTAGAAAATAATAGAGCATTCTCCTAGAATTTATGTGTATATAGATAGATACAGTTTCAAGACCATGTTGCATCCAGTTCATGTTGACTGTGATAATATAGCAAATGGAACTTTTCTGATCCTTGCAAGAGATGAGAAAATGATAAATGTGATTTTTTTTATTCCAGTTGCATCAAAATAGCATTTCTAAATGGTGTCTTAGTTATTTTTACCACCCTCATTTCGAACTCCATATAATTTCTTTCTGTGAGACACAATCTTTACCATTCTAAGTGATATCTCATCTTAGGAAATCCAGATTCAAGATGTCAAAAGGCCTTCAGTGACATAGCTGAGTCTATTCTTTTGTTGATAATCTCTATTTCACCTTATTTACCAACATTTTCTGTAGACTGAAACTGATCTCTTGAGTTAGTCCTTTTGCAAATGTGTGCAAGCCCATAAAATTCAACTTTACATTCAATGTCTCTCAGCTTGTTACCTGTGGATGTTTGTAGCATGGATCTAATCCCCTTTACCATTGGGATTTTTCAGAATTGTTCTCCAGGGTTTTTTTCTATTTCCAGAGAATTTTCATTTTCTCCCCCCCCCCCCCCGCTTTTTTTTTTTTTTTTTTTTTTTTTTTTTTGCTATTCATGCTTATGATTTCCTATTCCCAACACGTATTGATTTGTCTTTATTCCTTTTCAATATCAGGGTTTGAACTGGGTGCAGTATACCAGATGAGTACTGACTTTTCATACTTTATTTGAGTTAGAGATTTCTTAGCCACTGCCCCATGTAGCAATATATCACCATGCTGGGTTTTGTTATTTTATGCATATAGTTCAATTGAATTACAGTACTTGCAATATGCTGATTTCTGCTGATAGCCTTTCTTCTGTGCACTGTGTCCAAATGGGTGGGAGAAATCATTCTTCAGTGATGATATATTGTAATTATTATTGAGAGCAATATAAAGACGACTTTTCCATTTTTTTTTAATCTCAGTATAAGTGTAGATTTTGTTAAATCAATGACTTAATTTATCTGGATTCCTAGAGACAGTCACTGGATTATGACTCCTGCCTCAATCAGTGAATCAGATTGGTGTTAGAGAAGGGACAGAGCACCACTTTTAGGCTGTTAACAAGCTGCATTGTGGAGATGCCAGTGCTCCTGATCCAGTTTGTCCAGTCCATACTGGACTTGAAAGCCATCTGGTCACCTCTGACCCCCCTGGAGAACACAGTGGCAGCCACTGAAGAGAAAGGATCTTCGAACACCGCCATGACAGGTGTTGTCGGCAAGCCATGGAGCTTTTCAGACACGGTGGCTCCTGCTCTTAGACACCATTGCCATGTGACAGTGTTTCTGAGTTCTCTGGGACACAATATTTCAAAAACCATGTTTAAAAAAAAAGACATAAAACCTTCAGTTTATCAAAATCACTTTTCTTGATTTAATAAGATCATGAAGCTTCAAAGAATTATTTTTTCTTGTGAAGTGTTTATGAATTATTAAAAACAAATGCAGGGCCTTTTATATATAATTTTTTTTCACAAGAGCACTTTTGTCTTTAGATAGATACACTTCTCTTTTATTTTTAAGATAGGCAAACGTTGGTTTTTTTGTTTTTTGTTTTTTTTAAAAACTCTTACCAAAGACTGACAAGTTCTACAAAACAAAGAGTATTAAAATAAGTCTTTGATTATCATGTTAAATGAAAGATGAAGGGTCGACATGTTGTATGCTTGGGTGGTGTTGCGGGAAGAGCAAGCTTCATGGGCAGACTTCTCTAGCTGGGGTGAGACTGCTCTGACTCCAGGCACAGAAAAATGTCAACTTTAAATAAATAGGTCTGAAATGCAGCACATGCCATTAGATTATCTGGAGACATTAGGCAGCTGTGGGAGGAATATATATATATATATATACATACATATATATATGTATGTGTATATATATATATATCCTAATTATCACATATAGTATAGTATGCTTATATGCTAAAATATACCAATTTTCTGAATATTTCCATTTTGTGCCTGTCTGCATATCTTCTAACCTTCCCATCATGAACAGCATTTTACTACCTGCCTTCCCTCACTTTGCCCTCATTGGCTCCTTTATATATTTCTCCTCATTGTCTGGTAATGAGCTGGGATCACATTTCTATGAGAAGAACAAGAGCAGTGCTCTATATGATCTCTTTGATGCTGTTCCGTGTTCAGCATGCAGACCACAGCCTTTAATCAATCCATCCGGGCGCTTTAATTCTAAGTAGGCCTAACACAGTCATTCAAGAGTAGCCATGGATGCCTTGCAAGTTTATTTATAAATGGAAAGCAAACATTTGCAAGCAAAAAGGTTCCAGAACGTGCAAAGTTAAGTGCTGTAAGGTCCAGGAGACTCCTGTGGTACATAGCTTCATCGACTTCACTAAAGAACGGGTAACCAGCAAAATAGTGGCCGCACAGGAAAGAAAAGCAATTGAAGCATTAGTAGGTAAGATTGAAAACATATGATTCCAGGGATATAGGAATTTGTGGTTCATGACCTGTCCGAGGCTGAGCAGTGTTTGGAAGTGGGGGTCAGACAGAACTAGACCATTGTCCCAAATTCTTCATTGAGGGGGAGCTAGAGAATTATGCGAAATGTACTGTGCTAACAATAGCTTATGCTATAAATTTTGTGAAAAAGCACTTGTCGCGCAAATATAAGGACCCAAAGTTTGAATTCGAGAAGCCATGTAATGGCTGGGTGTTCTGGCACAAATCTAAGCCCATCCCCTAGTGGAGAGTGACAGACAAGTGGATGCGGGTTCTTACTGGGTTGTCAGGTGAAGTAACTTCATCATGGTCAGGTCTACTGAGAACTCCTGTTTCAAACAACTAGGTAAATGTATAGCAGATACCCATGCCAACTTCTGGCATCCACATGCCTTTGTGCCAGACATCCACATGCTTGTGTATATACATGTGTACACACATACACACACACACACACACACACACACACACACACACACACAAGTAGTGCCTAAGGAATATCATATAAGGTGGACCGCTTGCCTTCACACATACTTGGATGCAATCATAACTTTTACTTTCTGTTGCTTTCTCTGCTGCTCATGTATGCTGTTTGATAGCCAGAATTCTCTTCAAGCCCAACTCATTAATGTTTAGATGCTGCTACTTTGGATCTTTCGTCTATTGGGAAGACTTGTTTCATGCAGAATTTAAATGTGTGTAATTGCAAAATATTTTTCTGGCCCATGGAGACCTTAACGGGGTGAGAACAAGTTTGTCCCCCCTACTCCCTATCATCATGCAGTGATCAAATGAGTATAACTTAATGGATAAAAAGGACTTAATATGTCCTGGACCCTCTGAAAATGATAGTTTTCTCTTCTTTCTTCATTCAGCGTTCATCTTCAATGAAAGAGCTGAGTCACACTAACAAGTTGAGAACTGTTGTGACTGACAGTTGTTTCATGCTGTGTATTGTTTGCAGTTCCTGCTGCGGAGGAGGCCGAACTGTTCACAGCGATAGTTCAGCATGTCAGTTAAAACCAGAAAATACTACAAAACTGACCACTGACCTCTAACGAAGTTGAAGAAAAGTATTAAAGGGAGAGTTTCAGAGAACAAGTCTGAGAGAGGGAGAGAGAGAGAGACTGTTTTGTGGATAAGCAGTTTTCCTTTTCAAACTCATTTTCTCGATTGATTCCGTGTGTGTGTGTGTGTGTGTGTGTGTGTGTGTGTGTGTGTGTGTGTGTGTGGCACACAGGTGCCATCTGTGGCGTGTGCGGGTCAGAGCACCCCTTGCAGGGATGCGTTTTCTTTCCTTCCTCCATGTGGGCTGCACGGTTGAACTCCCGTCTTCACTCTGGGCATGCGTGTTTCCCTACCTGCTGAGCCTTCTCACCACTCCAAACGGGCAGCTTCCTTAAATGCATTTAAAATGTATGTTCTTAAATAAAGTACCCCATCGTGTGAGGTCTAAGTTAGAGGGGCACGGGTGGATTTTCGGCTGTGCCACCTTCCTATGCTTTCCCGGGCCAGCATGCCTCGCCTTAAGCAGGCCTTGTGTGACCAGAGGCCCAGTGGTGTGGGCCGCGTCTCCTTAGTGGAAGCAGTGGTGTCACCCAAGACCGTTGAAGCCTGAACCAGAAAACCCCGTGGATGATGCTTGCATGTGCAGGGACATGATGATATCCAACAGCCACTGGGGAATTTGCCGAATTTTTAGGAACAAAACTTAACCTTGGTAAAAGGATCAGAGTTCATGCTAAGGGGATTGTGGAGCCAATTAAAAATTAATTAGATGAATATGATTTTTAAGCTGAGTACGCACTTTGAAAACGAAGCTTCTACGAACACGCATTCACTTATTAAGTAAGCTAAAGACAAAAGTACTTAAGCTTAAATAATTAAAGTCAGAGTATGAAAATTAAGAGAAAGCAAAGACAATACGAGTGCGCATCACAGTGTTGTTTAAATGCCATCTTCCTCAGAGGCAAATACTGTTTCTCCACATTCAGATAACCCTCGATGATCATGATCTAAATACAAAAATAAGATAAAAGTAAAACAAAAAGACCAAGCAAAAACAAAATTTGTCTTTCTTTCCTTTTGAATAGAATAAGAAGGAACTATGAATTTCAAATACATCTTCAGTATGTGAGGTGTGAGCAGCTTTTATTCTCTCTCTCTCTCTCTCTCTCTCTCTCTCTCTCTCTCTCTCTGTGTGTGTGTGTGTGTGTGTGTGTGTGTGTATGTATGTATGTATGTATGTACATAGTTTTCCAAACTAAAATGTGTGCTCTGAAAATGTCAGCATTGAATGTATTTCTTAATGGCACATGAGAAGGACTTATCTCTAGTTCTGTGCCTGTTGTCGTTTCTTCATTCTGCAAGTATTTACTGTGCTGTCTCAGTAACAGCGCACTCTGCTCACTCTGGGAATAAAGCCGTGGACAAAATACACTAACTGTTTGGTTAGCAGAAATTTATTGCTTGAAAGAAGACTGTAATGATAGCCAGTAAGAATCGGTACTAAACCACCAACCAAAGAGTACACATGGAGGGACCCATGGCTCCATCTGCATATGTAGCAGAGAATGGCCTTGTTGGACATCAAAAGGAGAAAAGGCCCTTGGTCCTGAGAAGACTCAATTCCCCAGTATAGGGGAATGCTGAAGCAGGGAAGCAGGAGTGGGTGGGTTGGTGAGCAGAGGGGAGGGGAGATGGGTTAGGGGATTTTGGAGGGGAAACAAGGAAAAGAGATAGCATTTGGAATGTAAATAAAGAAAATATCTAATAAAAATAAAAAGAATATGTAAGTGAGAGGAGCTCTGGTATTCTTCACGCAGAGAAAGGAGAATCTTTTATCTCGGTGACTAGAGCTTAGTGGGTAAGGTACTCTCAATGTACCCTATGGAAACCAGAAAAACATGGATCCTGGTAGGGAGTCTGTTAAGTGGAGACTTTTGCAAATGACAAGTGACTTTGTTTAGCATGCCAGGCATGCTCTACCAGAGCATGGCACGGGGTCAGAGCACGCCAAGCAGAGGTCATTACTCTCAGCAAGGACATGCACTGCACATCTGTAAGAGCCAAGGCATACGTGGCGTGGTAATTTGATGAGACATTCTCATGTATTCCCAGGCATCTTAATACTTGGCCTACAGTTGGTGACACTGTATGAGTAGGTTTAGGAGGTGTGGTCTGTCTGGGGTAATATGCCAGGAGGGATTGATTGGCTTAGAGCTTTCAAAACTGCACACCCTTTTCCAGTGTGATTTGGCTGTTTCTTGATTCCGGTTACAAAGGTGACTTGTCAGCTGTCCTTGCTATCCATGCTGGTGCTCCTGCCAGACTTCCATGTTGTTAGAGACATAGACTCTTACCCTTTGGATCTGTAAGTTAAAAATAAACCATCGCTTTTCTAAGTTGTCTTGTTCATGGAATTCCAAGAGAACTTCTCAAAAGAACACTCATAGTATGCACTCACTGATAAACGGATACTAGCTTAGAAGCTTGGAATACCCAAGACACAATTCACATGGAAAGAAGCTTGGAATACCCAAGACACAAATCACTGGAAAGGTCACTGATACAGATGACAATATATAATGCCCCCAGGGTAGCGTTGGTAATTCATGATAAAAATTAAATGTTTATATATATTGTAATATTCATATAATTTATATGTTATTATATAATATATAATATACAACATACACACACATACACATATAAATATTCTAAGTATACCATGAAACTCTCAAGATCCTTAACGAAAGTTCATTTGAGAAGGTACCTTCTATATTTTACCACATGGCCCAGTATAGTGAACAACATAAGCTTCTATTATTAGTTCTGTATGTCTAATACTACAGGCATGCTTGTTTCTAATGTATTGCTCTTTTTATTACAAATAGTTTAATTTTTATTCCCAAATACATCTGTGCATCTTTCACTATTATATTTCTTTAAATTGTCTTCCATGGTAGATTTGTATTTTAGTCAACTGTATCATAAGATATCTGGGTTCCAGTCTCAAGAGAACACTCATGGTATGCACTCACTGATAAACAGATACTAGCCTAGAAGCTTGGAATACCCAAGACACAATTCACATATCAAATGAAGCTCAAGAAGGAAGGAAGGAGAGGTCCCTGGTCCTGGAAAGGCTCAGTGCAGCAGTGTAGGGGAATACCAAGACAGGGAAGTGGGAAGGGGTGGATTGGGGAACAGGGGGAGGGAAGAGGGCTTATGGGACTTTCAGGGAGGGGGGATCCAGGAAAGGGAAAATCACTTGAAATGTAAATAAGGAATATATTAAATGAAAAATGCAAAAAAAAAATTAAAGAAAATATAATCCAAAAAAGAAAAAAAAGATATCTGGGTTCAAATTCTGTTTTTCATCACATTCTAGATACATGGCCATGTGAAAATAAAACCTTGATACTGGTACAATTCATAAGTTGGTATTGCCTGGAGAATAAATTATATGACCCCTGTGCTAAGTCTGGCCCGTGGCTTGCTTTTGTAAATACTTGCTACTTTACGTTCGACCATGATTTCCTTCACTTCACATCCACAGAGCTGAGTCACCGTATCGTAAGTCAAGACCTCCAGTAGTCCTCCATGCCTGGGATGTTCATTTACCGCTTGTACAAGAGAAGTTTACTGACCCTTGTCATAATTTGTGCTTCTGAGAGTCATCATGGGAATTACATAATTAGTGATGCAAAACACTCATTACAAAGTGTAGTCATTTAGTAAGCACTTATTATATAGCACTATGTTAACTTCACATAATCAGATCACATTCATTTTTAAAGGTACACTATTGTTTCTATGCATTTTCACATATTGATGGAATAAAAAAAAAAAACCCAGACTTTAGTATTTATTCTGTTACTATGTGCCATTTCTGCATTAGCATAATTCCAGGCTGTTGAAAGTTTCATTTTGCCCACGAAAATTCTTGATATAGAAATCATATGTATGTAAAAGTTCTTGATTATATTTGATCAGTATGGATGATTTTTTAAAAAATTAATCATGAAAGAGCTTTTTGAAAATCTAGGCAGCAATGTGCAAATGCAAAATTTATAAATGGAACAAACAAAAAGAAGCTGAAGATTCCCCCAGGACACTGAACGTTCACAGCTCTGTCCTTCTGTTCTCCTCACCGGAGACTTAGCGAAACATTTGGGCAAATGTTCAATATTTAATCATAAGCATCCTCATACAGTGTAGGCTATACATGCAGGCCGGTGTGAACTTTAACTGCAGCCAAGGCATACTACTGTGTTTCGTAGGTGCAAGGTATATTTGCATGAATGTCCATGTATGTTAAAACTTCTAGTAGAAAGATGTGCTCATTCGTAAGAAAATAAGATTACTGAAGAGTTTGATGATTTTTCCTTTTGCTAGTGGTAAACATGCTGTGAAGATCCTGATTTAGAATTAGACCTTTTCTAAATGTGCCTTCATGAGACTGTATTAAGCTAAAGAGAAACTAAACTCCATACCTTCCGTGAAAAATCCATTTTCTGGGGTGTAGCCGGATTATTTGTTCCTGTGAACTTCAGCAAAAATTGCTACAATGTGGTTGTTACTCCTAATTCAGTTTATCATGTAAAGAAGATCATTTTTACTCAGATTTTCTATCTAATCTCTTACTCAGCTTTCTTCCTGAGGTTAGTGCTCTAAATTCTACATCAATGAATCAGGGAAGCCCTTGAAGGCCCCCCCCCCCCATATGATGCTCATGGTTCATGTTCGAGTCACTTCAGGAGCAATTTCCTTTTCTTCTCGGTATGTCTCTGTAAAGTATTGTAATTGATGTAATTTTAGTCCCCCCCACCCCCGTTTCTCAGTTTAGACTGTGTTTACAAAAAGCCTTTATGCGGCATCTATTTTTAAAACTCCATGTGCATTATTAATTTCTCAGTTAGGCTCAAATTAACACAAAAGTGGCACAGAAGCCGGTTCCCATCACGTGGCATTCAAGAGGAAGGAAGTAGAACTTGCTCATATAAAGGTTGCCTTGTGATGGCAGGATGTGGGGAAACTCTATGGTGGTGTTCAGGGATGGGCCAATGGGCAGTAGGAGAAAGGCAGAGGAGGAATCTGATATTTGTCTTTTACATGATAATATTTTTGTTTTCAATTCTCTGTGTGGATGTTAAGTCATATTATTTGGTCCATATGCTGAAACCTAGAGTTTTGGAGTTTTGAATTCAGTCTAATTTTAACTCGAGATTATAAAAAATTATAGAGAAACCAAACTCCATACTTTCTGTCAAAAATCATGCTTCTGAGGTTCAGACAGACCATTTGTTCCTGTGAGATTCATTGAAATTCTAGAATATGGTTTCTCCTCTTACTTCAGTACCTTTTCTTTATGTATTAGAAATACTAAGGTCATTTTTTTTATAAAGGTAAGTAAGGCATAACTTTCTGTTGAAAAACATCAATCTAGGGTCCCAGATATCTTAGATTTTTACAGCTTCATAATAACACACAGTCCAGTATAGATAAGTTCACACATCTGAGAACACAAATACACATACATGTACATACACATTCATATACAAAGACCTGTGCCTGTATACATACACAAACACACACAGTCTTACACACACACACACACACACACACACACACACACACACAGACACACTCACTCACCTACTCACTGTATGGAATCAAAATTAAAAATAAAACAAATAAGAAAGAAAAGAGGAAAGGAAAACAGCTTAGAAATGGGCAAGTCCAATGAGAGTAAAAGATCTGCAGAAAAATCCCGTGTCTTATGGGCGGATGCTGTTTTGATCCATATACCTCTCTGCCTGTATACATACACAAACAAAGGTATATTTGATCCATATACCTCTGCCAATCCATCTTCTGCAATGGAATTGCTTAAGTATAAGTAAATAATCATTTTGTACCTAATTATTCTGTAGTAAGATGATAAGGAATTACCAAGTTAAGAAATTTCTAAAATGAAAATGCTGTAAAAGCTCATTTAAATATCTTATTCTTATTAGAAGTAAAATGAAAAGTGAAAATGTATATGAATATTTAATTTCCTCCAATTTTTACCTTTAACATGAGCCTGTAAAAGCTAATTTCTGGATAAAACATATGTCTTTCTGCATATGTAATCAAGTTACTGTCCCTTATTTTTATATGAAGTGCTAGTCAGCCTCATTTTATAACTAAGTTGAGGATTTGAGTAATGATTGGAAAAGAACCCATTTCCATGCTGTCTATATGCACCTACCTAATCTGCAGTATTCATCCCAGATCAATGTTTTGTTAGCACTGCCTCTGTCCACAGACAGTCTCAGCTGTGTCTGATTAAATGTTAGGACTTTAATGGAATATCGAAGCTTCTTAGCTTGGCTTGGTTTGAAAAGATGGTGACAAAGTTTTTCCAAGATTTAAAAGTGTGGGCATGCAGGCACAGCTGTTTGTGTATGAATGTGTGTGTGTGTGTGTGTGTGTGTGTGTGTGTGTGTGTGTGTGTGTGTGTGGTGTGCATGTATCTTTATAGGAGAGTTCAGAGAATGATGCTAGTTGTCTTTCAGTGTCTCTCTCAATTGACCCCTTTATTTTTTGAGACAGGTTCTCTCACAGAACCTGAAGGTCAGTTCTGTTAGCCTAGCTGTTTAGTAAGCCCCAAGGATCGTCCTGTCTCTGCCTCTTAAGGGCTTATATTATACCTCTGTGCCTTTGCACCAGGCCCTCTACACCGGTACTAGGTATCCAAACTAAGAACCCCGTGTTTACTCAGCAAGCGCTTACAACTGAGCTGCTTACCTACTTTCTTAAGTTTATTTATAAACAAACATGTGTTGAAAAATTACCTTTGGCAACAAACTTTGTTCAGAATGTAAATGACAGGAATCATTTTAAAAGCATGTGTTTAAAAATATTAATGACTTAATCATCCTGGACATTCATGAACAGAGTTGATAGTTTAGTGACTCACAGTGTCTCTTTCTATCAGCACATTAACTTTCTCTTACCCTGCCCTTGTTGATACATTGTTACTTCTGCATATGTGCATAGGGACATCCAACATGTGCATGTATGCACAAACATGCGCACACATTTATGTATGCACATCATACACATGTACACACAGAAGTCGCCTCCTTTTTCTAACTTTTCCTTGGGAAGATAATATGTAGTACATTAGAGAAAAATAAAAGTAAAAAATTTTGAGTATTTTTAGGATAGGTTTAGATGGAAGCATTTAGAAAACAAAGTTAACCGTATGTTATTCTATATTGTTTCTTTATCTGTTAAAGTAGACCTGCATTCCTGTTGTGGTGGTACACATAATTAATTCCAGCAGTATGGCGGCAAAGGCAGGCAGATCTCTGTGAGCTCAAGGCCTGAATGGTTTACATACGAAGTTTCAGGTCAGCCAAACATATATAGTGGAAACCTGTCTCAGTAACTGGCAAACAAAAAGAAAGTCCCTTTTTTGACTTCAGGTCACTTGGTTAGAGACAATTTTGATACCACTTATTATAAGCTAAGTGTAACTGAGGTCTAAGGTGAAAGCTATTATTTTAGAATAGTTAATTTACATTATCAGGGGTCACTGGATATAATCTTACAAACCACTTTGCTAGTTTATGTCCTCCAGCTGATAAATACAAAAGAGAAATGTCTACTCATTATTTAGTATGTTTTTCTCTTCCAAAATATGTATTATACGTTTTTAGTATTACATATATATCAATACTTTATGGTCATGGCATTTTTTGTCTCCTTTGCTGAATTTATAGTACAAAGCATAAGTGAAAGACATCAGTGTATTCACTTAATTTTAAAAAGTATTATGTTTTTAGATACACAGTTTTTGAGGGTGGTTAATTGAGTATTATTACAGTAACAGTTGGTTTGGGGAGGGTGTATTACCTTTTCTGTGTACATAAAGTGATTCTTCTACTCCTAGCTGAGAAGCTGTTGCCAGTTTATGATTTCTGGGGGTGGAACAGTCAGTTTTCATTAAGGACATGGTCCCTGGAAGATCAACTGCTCCAATGTTGGCCCCACACCCATGACTATATAAGTGGCTCAAATTAGATCCAGCCAATTATGAAAATATAAGAGGACAGGAGGTTGAGGGGGTTTGGAGGGTAGCAGTTGGATCTGGGAAAATTCTGTGGGTAAATACTGGATGTGGGAAAAATATTGGGTAAATACTATCAAAATACTCTATATGGGTGTATCAAATTCCCAAATAATAAAATATTGTACTACAAAGAAAGAAGAGAAAAATCTCAGGTTAGACTTGTTTCCTCAAGTCTGCTTATTCAGTTGTTCCCATTTTGAAATTTAAATACACATCAGAACATCAAGGATTTTGCTTCATGCTTTTATGATTTATTCTTTAATAGCTGTGTAGCTATATGGCCTGAAGAACAGCTAAGACAAGTGTACCACTCTTCTTTGTTTTTGTGTGATTCAGCCCTGTTTAATAATATTTTATATTTATTAGTATATCACATTAATATGTTTAGTAACATCTGTTGGCCCAAGTTGCTTATTTTGAAAATTTTATACATTATTCTGGACCACAAATAAATAGGACATTAGACAAATAGATTTGAGTTACAAAATGTGATTTAATTAAATAAATGTCATTATGTCTGATTACACTTGCTTGCCAAGAAAATTTGGCTGTGTTTTATTTCATTAGAAAGTTTATTGGCAGGCTGTGAAACAATCAACAATTTTGAGTTTACAGATATTGTGTAAAAATCTTAATATTGGAATTATCATACATGACAAAAAATTCCTTAGTGAATCTCATTACTTGATTAGAAACTGACTGCTGCAACCATCTAAACCAATTGGAATCCTGATTATTTTGATTGCCAGATATTCTTAAATGTATATATCATCATCTATATATTCAGTTTAAATATGAGGTATCTATGATTTGACATTTAACATTTCATTGGCTGATAAGTAGCAAGAATGTCGGCTTTGCTTCTGGACATGGATTTTTAAGCTAAATATTTAAGTCAAATGTCTAAAACCATGTTTAAGCCTCATTTAAGTGAAACAGTGGTGAGTTATTCAAATGACAGAAGGTACAACTAGTTCCTAGTTCGCATATGAATTGTTTAGTATGAGAGCAATAGCTGAATTTCACTCCCTCTCTAGTGCTTTTATGCCGGCCACGGGGGTACATTTGGCACAGAACTAAAGAGCACTCTGTAGTTCTTGCAATGGTGCAGGCATTATGTTTCATTACCATGGCTTCTCAGGGCAGGACTGAAAATAATCTGAGAATCAAAGCCCGACCTCACATGTTGAAACACTCCAGAACAATACTGGTCTGGGAAATTCTCTTTTATATTTTTATGGGATTCTAGTCAATTGGATATATCAACTGAGTTACGACCTGTCTGTTGACATTTTGAAGTAGAAAAAGTCAATTGAATTTTTTTATCATGCCATTTACAAGACACTTTTTATTCTTTGACTCAATGTAACCATTCAGTTGAGAAGACTGAGTTCATGAAGAAGCGTTTGTCATTTGGTAAGAGTTTCGAATACATCATGACCACCCCCACCTTCCTCTCTACTCTAGAAAGATGG
The DNA here is from genome assembly GCA_964023405.1 of Apodemus agrarius. Classification (NCBI taxonomy): domain Eukaryota; kingdom Metazoa; phylum Chordata; class Mammalia; order Rodentia; family Muridae; genus Apodemus; species Apodemus agrarius. Next base: position 28,114,117 of record OZ030018.1, on the reverse strand, counting down.
AAAAAGTAGAAATTCTCATTACTAAATTTGAAAATTCTAGACACGTAGGATAAGTCATCCTTCAAAAATCTATATTATAAGTCATGACATATTCATTTCAATGTGTCCTCGTGGGCCACTGAGAATACAGATTTTGGATATCACAAGCTAGTCCATTCCTTGTGACATTAATGTTTTCACTGCCTGTATGAATGCGGGAAAGGTTAGTTCAGGACCCCACCTGGATATCTAAACTTTCTTTGGTTGGTCTTGGTGTTTACATATCTTTAAACTGATATTAAATTTTGTTCTTCCACCCCAGAGTAGTAACCCTAATTATTTAATACTTATCTAGTCAAAGTTATGTTCTGATCTCGTAGAGCAAAAGAGAATCACATAATTCATAATTAAGATGGTTTTCTTTAGAAACATGTGCTGGCCACACAAGCCCTGCGTTAGTGACTAGACAGGATTTAGGAAGGCTTTTACTATGTCTAGGACAGGTAGCAGAATCTGGCTACATATTCTTTGTACTATGTGATTATGCTGAACACCTGCTTTTTTTATTTGTAGATGTCTAGACTTCATATGTACTGTGATACTGGGTCCTTGAAGACAACCTGCATATATTTGGTATTGATTTCACTTGGATAATGCCATGCGCGCCATTTCCCTGACTGACTCTGTTTTATATACCTGTGATACAAACACGTTGACTCTCCACCAGCGTACCACATATATTCCACATCGTCTACTGAATCCCGTATGTTTGTCACTCTCTGAACTTTGCAGGTGGTCTTGAGAACTCTCGAATCCATTCTCTTATAATTTGGGCTCAGTGTCCTGAGACAAATGTATTTATGCAATAAGCAAATTCATTTTCTATATCCAATACAATGTTTACATATTAAAAGCAAACAAAAAGAAAGCTGCATCTTCATCCTGGCACCATAGTAACAGTCTGTGATCTGCCTGTTTTTCCACATTGAGTTCTGTATTTGGTACATGCAAATGCATGTGCTGGGTACTCATTATTCTCTCTGTGAACTTCTCTAATTTCCCAACTTACTGACCTGAGCATAATCAATATGCTTCAACTTGGTTTCACCAGGCCAGTGAGTTTATAGTCAAATACATTGTCTGGATGTGTCATGGTGAGGTAATACACACGTCTGGACCACAGTAATGGGACATTCTTTATGTTTGCATTTCTGTTATATCCATTTGTGTTTGCACCTCTTTACTAATTCGACAAAGGCCAGTTATTTGTAAAATGTGCGTCATATAAAGCTAATTGCTTTTGCTTAACTGCTCCTAATAATATAGTATCAATAATGAAAAATCTAGTATTAATGATCTTGTATTCGTAATGTAATAATCTAGTTGTATATGGTTTACAGAAATATAACAATACTTTGTCTCCATCTCTCTATCTCTCATGTGTGTGTGAGTGTGTATGTATTGAATATTATCTTTATTTACATTTCAAAAGTTACCCCTTTTCTTGGTTTCCCCTCCGAAAACACCATATCCCATCCCTACTCCCCCTGTCCACCAACCCACCCACTCCTGCTTCCCTGTCCTGGCATTCCCCTACACTGGAGCCTTCACAAGACCAAAGACCTCTCCTCCCTTTGATGTCCAACAAGGCCATCCTCTGCTACATATGCAGCTGGGGCCATGGGCCCCTCCATGTGTACTCTTTTGTTGGTGGGTTAGTCCCTGGGAGCTCTGAGGATACCTGGTGGTTCATATTGTTGTTCCTCCTGTGGGGTTGCAAACCCCTTCAGCTCCTTGGGTCCTTTCTCTAGTTCCTTCATTGGGGGAACTTGTGCTTGCTGTTCTTTCCTTTAAATTTTTGTGTCTGAGATCTTTCTTTTGAACTTATTTTCTGTGTCTTATTTTGTAGGAGAAACAATTTAATTTTGAAGCCAATACAAATTTGATTTATTCTTTTTAGATAAAAATGATTCCTTTGCTTTGAGTTAGTAGTACTTTAGAAATCTAAAAAATAAAATTTACCGTTTAGAAGTTTCTAATTTAATACCCAGTTGACATTTGCTTAGTTTTAGAATATCACAATATATGGTTCCTTTGCTTTTTTTCTTTTTTCTTAATCCATGCCAGTACATTGTCTATGCACATTGTCACACCCAGATGTAGCTATTCCTTTTCATATGTTAAAGCATTTTATTGTTTTTTTTTTTGGTCAAGAAATGAGTACGTGAATTACTGTACTGATAGGAATCGGGGGGCCTTAGTTAAAAAAATTGAGCTAGAGAATCGCTTTCTTTTCAGTGATTGAATTCACACCCCTTCCCTCTTCTGTTTGTCTCTAAAATACAATATCACATGATCAGTTTTTCATTTTCTTTTATGTTCACAGATATTATAATGCAGTTTATTTGGTATGAATATGTTTCACCCTGAAATTACTCAGTTCATGGTTTTTTTTTTCTGTTGAAATTGATGTTCATTGGTATAAGTCAACCATGTAAATAAGTAGAAATCTTTAGCATAAGGAGTCTGAGGTGGCAAAAGCCAGGAAGGCCCAAAAGGCATTTGCTGCATCTGCATAAATTAAGCTTTTGTAGAAAACATAAAATACTCCTTACCCTATCTCACATAAAGGAGAGTGAATGTCAGGTAAGGCCTAGGGACAATTGGCATTATATTTTTGTGGTTTGATATCTTTGTACAACTGTCAAGATATTTATCATTTTCATAAATATTTACCCCGAGGTGTCTTTTAATAAAGAAAATATATTCAGTTTCAAACAGAAAATGTGGGCTGGAGCCATGTCTCAGTGTCTGAAAGTTCTCACTCTACAATTATTAGGACCACCACTTGGCTCCCACTTTGCAGCCTGACACCCAACAGAGATTCTGGCTCCTTGAGATCTGAAGTCATTACTAGTGTCTGTGCGTGGGACACTGACAGCAAACAGAAACACATGCACAAACATACACACATGCACATTCACACACACACACACATTCTCTCTCTCTCTCTCTCTCTCTCTCTCTCTCTCTCTGTCACATAAATACATCTTTTAACAAAATGAAAGTATAGAAAAGTGATGACATTATTTCAAACATATGTGTGCTTTCAATTTTATTAACATGCAAAACTGTAACCTATTCAAATGTTTTGAAGTTTTCATACAGCAGTGAACCTTCTTTGAAAACAACTACAGACATAAAAGAGGCCAAAAATGCATGTAGGAAATGTCTCCAAGATCCCGTGCTACTTTTGCTGTAAATCCAAACCCTATAAAAACCAAAGCTTCCCAAATTAACTAAAGCTATTCCTATACAAAATTATTTGATCTTTGCGGAGTTGTAACATCTCTTCATGTCGAGTTTTTGTTTTGTTTTGTTTTGTTTTTTTAATATGAAGATCTTAAACAATAGGGGCTGGAGAGATGACTTAGAGGGGACCTGAGTTAATCACCAGGACTCATGTAAAAACTGATAAAGGGCACCTGCAGTTTCAACCCCAGTGAGGCCGCGTTTGAAGCACTCCCTGGGCTTCTTGGCTAAGTAGTCAGGCTCCTCAGGAAATCCCATGTTTGGTGATATGTTGCTTTTGTCTTAGTTACTTTTCAACTGCTATAATGAAACAACAGGACCATGGGAACTTCTAAAAGAACGTGTTTAACGTGGGGTTTAGTGTTCTAGAGTCCATGACCAACATGGCAAAAGCATGGAAGGAGGCAGACGGGCCTGACACTGAAGCCATCCCATCGCTGGAACCTTCTGTCTTTATCGCAAGCAGACAGCAGACAGAGCTGACTGGGGATGTTGAGTGCTTTTAAAATCAGGAAGTCTGCTTCCAGTGAAATACTTCCTCTTTTTTTTTTTTTTCCTAGGTTAAGTCTTTTAATCGCTCTTTGGCCTTTCAGAGCAAACCAAGTGCTGATGCTTACTTTAGTGCTTATTACATTTTACATTTGACACAGGGATCAATAGCTTATCTTCTACTCCATGGGGCTTACAATTTTGGATTCACACACTGTGGATGCTCACTCACTTGCTTTTTTCACCTCACTCTGATGTTGTCCTGGAACCCAGTGTCATGGAGAATTGAAATTGGAAGAAGGAAGAGAAGAGATGCCGTCTCTTCGGGCTCTTTGTTCGACCATAGCATCAATCTTGCTAGTAACGATAGGTCCTGTTCATGGAGGTCTTGTGGTAGTCCAAGTCCTGAGCTCATCATTTTACTCCCCAAAGATGATCAAAGGCTTTGGAATTCATGAGACTGGGCTAAAAATGATGAGCCAATGGACTCAGAGATTCAAAACTAGCATGCCCTGATTCTGTGGCCAAACTCAACCACTTGTATGTATGCTGGTTTGTGCCTAAATTTATATACATCTGAACATGTCTGTATTCACACAAAACTGCACACAAGTTAACACACAAAGCATGGTCAGCTATTCCTGCCATTTCCCTGGGCCAACCAAAGGTATGGGGAAATTATCAAAATCATATTCTGATTCTGTTCATCAGTTTCAATCCAGTCTCATGAACTCCACATCCCTGTCAAGTAGGTAAAAATTGCACGATCAGCAGATGAGGACATGAAGGGTCATAAGACTCTATGTCACTCATCGTATATATAAGCAGACATGTGACTGACAATTGAAAGATGCTGGGAAATGAAAAATCTCTCTTTCAAACAAATCTCAACTTCTTTCTTATAATTCCCACCTGGGAAAGAAAATCCATACAGTCCACATAGACACATATACACATATTATTTTGAATATAATTTCCTAAAGCTATAAGTTGTAATTATGTAAATGAGATTGTCATCAGCTTTAATTATGCTAAAATACTCATATTTTTTCTTTTTTCCTTCTTTTCTATATTCTATGTTTACATTCCAAATGATTTCCCCTTTCCTGGTTCCCCCCTCCCCGTAAGTCTCATAAACCCTCTTCCCAAGAAGACCACCCATCCCAGTCAGTGTCAACCATTTCCGGAACTGGCACCTGAGCTTTCAATTATATGAACCTATGGAGGTCACTCTCACTCAAAGCAAAACATGATCTAAAAAATTAAGGTGGAACAACAATTGAGAATTACATATGTGAATTCCACTTAGATCGAAACATACTGAGCCCACATGTGCATACATTTTTACAAAATAAATGAACATGGGTTAATAAAATTTGAAATTTACCTTTATACACATTTAACCGAAGCTTCTTGGGCTTCCATGTTTTTTTCATGTCATTAGCATCACTTGTACCTCTGGGTTTTCCTTTCCAGATATTTTTCAAGTATCCGGCAAGTTTTGAAAGCCCAAGGTTAACTTATTTCAAGCAGGTATTAGCATCTGCATTCATCTTTAGCCAAAGGTTAGATTTCTACTTTTGGAGTTGATTTTGATGGCTTAATCTCTGCGTTTGTCTGATTGTGCTTTAATATGAAGAAGACTTAAAAATACATGAATTTGTGCTGCGTTAAAGACTTGTATACACAATCACAGCTTTGTCATTAAGCTAAATGAGGTATTAAAGTCTTAACACTACAGTTGTAATAAGATAGAGAACTCAACCATGGCTGAGCGTCTGAAGGAAACACTAATTGGCGTTGCCCTCTCTCTAGTTGTCCGAAATAGATTTGCTTCATGCGGTGTTTTTAATTGAGTAATACAGTTCTTTTTCCTTCTGCTTTGATGGATGTGTGGCTCTTTGTTGTATACTTTAGTAAACATGTGAGTATTTTTATAATTATGTTTTCATTTTTACTTTTATAAAAGGGCATCTAGGAGATGTAATATTATTTATCATGTGATTAAGTCTTTTTATCATTGATTTCTTCTTTGGAATTACAGCTGCTTGAAGTTTCAGCCAAGGATTTTAGATAATCATTGAAGCCGTTTCTCCAATCTTTATTAAAAAATTTGCTCTAAATAGAATAAAATAACCTCCTCTAATTCTTATAATATAATCCACAAAAAATCTTGATTAAAATTGAGTTATAAGTAACATTTTCTTTTTTAGCTATATCATCTCTAGTAGCCTTTCTGGTTGTCAAGAGTACATCACTTACAAGACTGCACAGGCACCTGACTTGTATTTTTTTTTTCAATATAGTTTTCCTTGGATTTTGAATGATTTTTGTGGCTAAAGGGAATTTAACGTATTTTCATTTTATAATGATTCTGTTATAAAATGGTATTGGATGTATTTTCGTGTTTATAGTATATGTTTCTTGACTATCGTGCTTCTCGAGATAGATAAGTAAATCAAATCCATAATCCAAACAAGTGATGTGTAATAATTAAAGGAAAATCTTGGTTGCATTATCCTTAAATATGTTTTTCTCTAATATTTCAGCTGGGAAGTTCTAAGGTTTCTTCTGTCGAACATAAGATGGTGGCTGGAGGAATACTGCTTCGATGGCTTCCGTTTTGATGGCGTCACCTCCATGCTGTATCATCACCACGGGATGGGTAGGTGCCCGAATCAGCTGTGAAGGGCAGGTTTATTTCTCAGTCTTAGGTTGTGGCCTGGCTGGAGGGTCTCCTGTCGAAAGTGCTGCGGCTGTCGCTGGCAACTTCATGTTTAGTTGTCTATTGTCTATGTATTTTGAGCAGGCTTTTTCGCTATCGTTTAGTAAGAGGAAAAATAAGCATATGGATTTCCATTTCTATCTGTCTTTTAGAAATAAAGAATTTGTAATACATGACTTTTAAAAATAAGTGTAAAGAAACCATTTATCATACCACATTCAGGATATATTAAGACATATTTTTAAAATTTATATTAAGACAGATACAAAAAAACGATAAGTGAGAATATTTTGTTCATTACACATGTAGAAATCATATATATATATATATATATATATATATATATATATATATATATATATGCTTTATTTTAATTAAATTGAAGTATTGATCAGGCCATGGATTTAAATGTTTCACAAAACCAAACTCCAGATCATAATTCTTAAAATAGGTGATCTGTACACAATTGATTTTCTTTTATATTGTTTCTTTGTTCTTGTTTTTAAGACCGCTAGATATGCTAGACTGACCCTAAACTACTAATCCTCTCTCAGCTTTTTTTCTAGAATGATAGATTTTTCAGCTATGAGCTCTCACACCCAGCATTTAAAAATATACTTTTAAAAATACATTTTGATCATCTACTGCTGGCCATTGGGACTGCCTTTATGAGGGGGTTGTATCCCTAGTAGAACTCCATTGGAAGAAACTAATTTTTTTTTTTAATTTTCAAGTGATTATTTATTGGAGATGATTTAAAAGTTAAAGATGGATACCCAACACAGCTCTTTGGAATCTTTGCAAGTTTGTTGTCTTATAATGTATTCTCACAGCATTTTCTTTTTAACTTTGCAGCTTCTTGGTGTATATATTATGCCTTCTGCTTTTGACTTTTTATGGACTTTGTATGTGTGTGAATGTGTGTCTTTGTGTATATGAGTTTCATGTGTTTATTCTTTGTCTCTTTTTTCTTTTGTGGTTTGTTTGCTTTGCCGTATTCTAACGTATTTGGTTTTGTTTTATCTCATCTTATTATCATTCTTTAGAAGTCTTCTTGTTTTCTAAGCTGTGACAGAAAGGGTGTGGATCTGGATGGGAGTGGAGGGGAGGAGTAATTCATAGGAGTTGGGAGAATATAGCATATGAAAAGAATTCTACTTTCAATAAAATAAAAATGGTAAAACAGAAATTGAGGATACACACTACCAAGAAGAAAATAAAGATGAGGAGAAGTGTGTAGACACTCAGGCTTGACCGGTGTCTTCAAGGGAGGGAACCTGAAGCCAGAGGCCACTTTGCTTCCTCTCAGTCAGGACACTGCCACTGCTCGTCGGAAAACAATGTACAGCTGTGACACGCCAGTCTTCCCCTATATCTGCCCTCATCTTAGAGAGAAGCTGTCTTTGTTGAGAAAAGACAAACCTGGCGAGAGTCAGAGAACCTTTCAGAGTTTAGAATTGCCTCTAACGAAGGCTGGGGCATCCAGAGGGGCTGAGACAGTGAGGAAATGAGCAAACATTTATGCGTTCTGTAAAATATGTCCCGTGAGTAGGGAGCCTCCGACATCCTAAGGAAAAGAATTCTGAGTTACTTCATCTTCTTTTGTTCCTTTAGAATGTTAAAACCAAAACTTAAGCCGGGTGGTTGTGCACACCTGTAATCCTAGCACTCTGGGAGGCAGAGGCAGGCAGATTTCCGAGTTCTACGCCAGCCTGGTCTACAGAGTGAGTTCCAGGACAGCCAGGACTACATAGAGAAACCCTGTCTCGAAAAACCAAATCCCCCCACCCAAAAAAAAAAAAAAAAACACCAAAACTTAAAAATGCAAAGCAAGTGACTGATTGTTTCACGGCCCATTTTTTTCCTGTTTCCTGATAGTGTGGAAATGCATTGTAGATTTGACGTATACCATTAAATTTCAATGCTGCATTACTTATTTCACTGCTCTGAAATTTAGTTAGAATTAAATTGCATCTTTAAAATGTTATTTGTTTTGTTTCCTTCAAATAGAAACTGGTTTGCAGGATCTTCTCATCTCTGAGTATTGAGGAAAAATACCGAATCAGTATATTCTTAGGTGGTAACGTCATTACACTTTCTTAGAGTCACATATCCGTCCCTCTCTGAGGTATGTTTTCATAGAATAAGATTTACATATTTATAAAATATATTTCTTTTTTTTTTTTCCTGTTCATCAGGTCAAGGATTCTCGGGTGACTATAATGAATATTTTGGACTACAAGTAGATGAAGATGCTTTGGTTTATCTCATGTTGGCAAATCATTTGGCTCATACGATGTACCCGGACTCGATAACAATAGCAGAGGTGAGTCTGTAATGAAGTCGTCCCTTCTGACTCCCTTTGATACAGAATATTTTGTTAGCATACAGTATTTGAATAGCTAAACTCATGTCATCAACAATTGCAAAAATGGACTTATGCCCTGACAATGGTCCAACTAGCTTGTAAGGATGACAAATTATTTGGAATTCTCTGTTTTCCTAATAGGGGATAATTTACACTAATTGCTTGTCACTATTCCATTGTTAGAAAGAGCATGCCAGTGGGGTAGAAAGTAAAATGTCCTAATCACTGGATAGATCCTTCTGCCCCAAGACCTTCAGTGGTGAAAAGATTTGAATATTAATGTGCATCTGTCAATTTATTTATTTATGTATTTATTTATTTATTTATTTATTTATTTATTCATTCATTCATTCATTCATTTTCCGGTTTAATCATCAGAGATGGCCTGCACACTTTTCTGAGCGTTTCCTGTTCTTACGTGATTACCTTTCTTGTTTATGTTATTGCTCTCAGGCTGCCAAGTATTCGCCAGTTATTCATGATAGCAAAAAGTTCATGATTTACTGTCCCAAAGCTGCGCTGTAATGATATAATTCGGTATAGGCATAATTGGCAATTCCCTTCTTGGTGATAAATGTGATAAATTAAGAAGTTTGTTAAATGCTTTCTGCTAATTTAGATTTAATATTAAAATCCCCGTTGGCTTTCAGAGTCCTCTAATTTGAAATTACTATTAAAATTGAATTTAGCAAGTTAATAATTTCTATATAAAATATAGTTGTAGAAATACAGAATAATAATCCCACGGTGAAGAACATTCAGGATTAACGTCTACACATGTCCTGTCGGCTTCCCATCTGTAGAAACGAGTTTCCTTTTTATGGCATTTATTATTTCTAAGTTCCCTTTCCTGTCTATCATTTCTCAGAGCTAACAATATCCAACTAGTTCTTGTAACTCTATTATTAGACTTTAGATAGAAAACAGTTTTATTTCTGACAGACCTTTTGCCTTTTAAATGCCATTTGGGAATATTTTCAAAAAAGTTATCTCTGCATAATAAAGAATTAACACACAAGTCCAAAACTACAAAACACCCAGTACTGTTCACAGTTTCTACTTCAGTGGCTCCTCTCAGAGCTGACAGTTCTGCTTTGTTCTGAATTCCTTTTAACAGTGGGGTATTTTAAATTTCATTTTCCTTCTTAAAAAATAGTATTTTAATTTATCTGTCAAACATCAAAAAATATTATGTCAATTATATTTATGACAATCCAAGTCAGAGATAATGTATGTGACAAATTACTACAAACAATTAATGACAGTATAAATGAAAAGTGAATACTGAAGAAAGAGAAGCAATTATTCAATACATGAAAGTTAAAATTGTTACATTGATCTCTCCACTCATTTCAACTAAAATAGTTTCATCATCTCGGGAGCTCTTGTCTGATTATCAGTATTTCTGCCAACGAAACTCTCAGACTTTAGCCTACTTTATATTACTTGGCTTTTAATTTTTTCTTTTTAAAACAAGATGTGCTATCAATTTATTCTACTCAAATTGAAAACTGCTTCAATTTCAATACATGACTTTTCTGTCTAGTGGGAGGCTTGTCAAAATGTAGAATTGATCTTCATGAACTTTTTTTTTTTTAAAGAAAGTCCAATGAATAAGTGATGGAATTTTATATAAATTTGTATAATAGTAATATGAATTTTGACTAACAACAAGTATAATAAAAACTTTTAAAGAAAATGTCTACCATTGTACAGTTATTTTATTAATTAAAATATTTTAAATGAGTTACTATCCTGGTCAGTAGTCAAAAGCACTTTTTAGATTTTTAAAGAATTAGATTTATTTTAAAACATATAATCTTATTTCATAGGCTTTATCAATGGGCATGCGTGTTTTATAGTTGGAATATATTACATATATAATATATAATTATATATGTGTATATTTATACACACACATATATATTTCACATTTAAAAGAATGGCCACTAGCATTTCACTTTCAAAAGAAAATTTGGAATAACTTATGAGCTTATAGATAGATTTCTAGAATTCTGACTTAGGGATTGTGACAAATTTAATATTTGTGTTTTTCTTATACTTTATTTTTTTCGAAAGATGCATCTAATACAGACTCTACAACTGTTTTCTCAAAGTTACCTTGAACTTAAATCCTTAGAATCTAGTGATCTTTCCAGATTATTTGATCACAATGTAACTCTTTACCAAGTATTTTGTCTGTAACTCCAGCATAATAAGGAGCTTGATATTTAATAGACTTTTATCCCATTTTTTTCACAGCAAATTGAACTGAATACCTATAATATATGTAAAAACCATCATCTCTGTTTTGCTAAGTATGACTTTTAAAATGTCTGCCCTGTTGATCTTTATTCATCCTCCTTCCATCATGAGCCTTAAATGACTAAGAAGACATACAGTGAACTAAAAGTTCTTTGTGGCTATATCTCAGCATATTTTTTTTTATTTATATTGGTCTGCCAGAATAAAGAGATACATTATTTAAAAGCCCAGAGTAGTGAAATATTTCTTTACCTAACCTCTTCTGTGGGTAGATTATCAAAACAGTAGCATTTTCGCTATCTCAGATTTCAAAGCATGATATCATTTTTATAAAAAAGTGAATTTAAATGATGACACAGCTTGTTACAAGCCTAGAGAATACATATTTCAAAGGAGACTCTATCTATCTATCTATCTATCTATCTATCTATCTATCTATCCATCTATATCTCTATCATCTATCTATCTATCTATCTATCTATCTATCTATCTATCTATCTATCTATCTCTATCATCTATCATCTATCTATCTATCTATCTATCTATCTATCTATCTATCTATCTATTTTTCTATCTATCTATTTTTCTATCTATCTATCTATCTATCTATCTATCTATCTATCTATCTATCTATCTATCACTTCAAGATTTAGTGTACGCCGGTGGGATGTTGTATGCCTCTCCCTCAACTGCTTTTGTTAATTGTCATATACAGGCTGGTAAGTATTGTCATTTCAGGGTAAGTGTAGGTATGTTTATTTATGTCCTCATTTATGCATGTTGATAAGTTGGATAAAGATACCTTGTTTATCTTGAACAGTGCAGCACCTTTAAGTCCTTCACTCAGCAAATATTCATTGAGTACCTTCTCTGTCCTATCTGCTAAGCAAGATTCTTAGCTAGCAAAAGCATCTTCTTCCACTATGGATCTTATAACAATCTAGTAGGGAAATAGAATACTGGGTAGGAAGATGTATAGCAAATGTTTAATGATTGATAATGCCATTGAATTAGAACCATAATAGCTAATATTTGAATCATATTTAAATTACTGCTATTATATTTTGAACTTTATTACAGGACAAAAATACAAGCAAAATTGTCTCATAGGATGTTGTTTGTCACTGTAAAGAGGGACTGGAGATAGAGAAACTCCATTTGGAAAACATGCAGTCTAAGGAAGAGATAATTAAGAGTAAGTTAGACCGGCCACAGAAATTGAACAGATGAAATGGATGAGTTTGAAATCTAGCCTGAAGTTAGAATGATAGTATTTAGCTTGGATTTTGCTGTTGTTATCGCAAAAAATAACTTCTGGTACATCTGAATCCGCATACCCAATTTTTCTGCTCAGTTGTCTATTTGATTAATATTTACTTATCAGCAGGCTGGGGGTATAATGACAGGTGAAAACACACCGTCAACAGCCTTGATGCCTGAACCATGACTCCACCATTAATAAGCCCCTATCTTTCTGGATTCCTTCACCTCTGTGTGCCTTTGCTTCTGTATCTGCTAATGAAAGCATCCAGGAGCTGATCTCAGTGACCCTTTCCAGTACAATCCACTAACGTGAAGCCACATTACCTCTTTATTCTGTATTTTCTGTGTTTTCTATTTCTTCAGGAGCTTGTACTCACAAGATTAGATATAGTGAGAGATTTGTAGCAAATATATTGTCTATGAATTTTGGGTGGTTTTTTTTTTTTTTTGGTAAACCTTGTAGAAAAAATACATTTATTTTAAGTCTCAAACATTAAACTGTTTTTGAAAAGACTTTTGCTATTTTCTGTTCTCAGGATGATGCTAATGAAAGGAGGAGGGAAACCTTTTAGATGGGAAGTTACACTAGAATGTAAACATTAGGCGAAAGTCTTATTCAGAACTAAGATATGAATTTACCACTCTATCTGCTTTTATAATTATATTTTTTAAAATACCCAAAAATCTATGCCTCTGTTTTTTTTTGGTTTTTTCAAGACAGGGTTTCTCTGTATAGCCCTGGCTGTCTCAGTCTGTAGACCAGGCTGGCCTTGAACTCAGAAATCCACCTGCCTCTGCCTCCCAAGTGCTGGGATTACAGGCATGTGCCACCACCGTCCAGCTTATGCCTCTGTTTCTTAAATTCAATTCTTTGCCATAGGTTTTCTGTCATCCAAGTTGTTTGAATACTGATCATTCTAATGTACTTTATTTTAGGATGTATCGGGGATGCCAGCTCTCTGTTCCCCAACTTCCCAGGGAGGAGGTGGTTTTGATTACAGATTAGCAATGGCTATTCCAGATAAATGGATCCAAGTAAGATTTCTTTTCTCCGTGTATCATATATGAATTTATTTGCTCTTCAGTCTATTTATTATTGATGATCATTAATTACAGATATAGGTGAACTGTTAGTTGTCCTGCAAATGAATAATTGTCATGTTCTCTTTATAAAGTGGTTCTGAACATTTTGAAGGAATATTCTAAAGCTTTCAAATGTCTATTATTCAGGCAAGAGAAATTAATATTAAAAATATTGAGTAGAATTTTTGCATTATAAATAAAGATCTGTGAAACTGCAGTATTCTGAGCTTAATACATACTGAACTTTATCAAAACACTATTGCTATCTATAATCATCTAGTGATAAAGAAATTATGTAGTTTCTTTTACTACAGAATGTGGTCTTTGAGTTACCAAATCTGGGACACTTATACCTTTATTCAGTAATCGTTACCAAATCTCAAACAGTAAAATGGTAACTATATTTTCTTTTCAATATACTTTTATTTATTTTAATAATTCAATTAATTTAGGGTCCCTCTATCCCTCTCTGTGTCTTTCTGTATCAGTCTCTCTCACTATCTCTTTATCTCTCTCTTTCTCTCTCTGTCTCTCTGTCTCTCTGTTTTTCTCTCTGTCTCTCTCTCTGAGTTTGTATGTGCATTTGTAAGTTTATATTAATTTTTTTAAAGAGCCAAAGGCGTTATATAAACCTAGGTATGATAATAATACTTTGAGAATGAACACTTATCATGGGGAAAGTAAATAAAGGGAGTAAGACATCTATATGAATAACCATAACTTCCCGATGAGCCCTTACATGCACATGAACTACTTCCGAGAGACCACAGTGATAGAAGTGTGTGGTGATGCTGAAGAACTTGTCGGGTATATGAAGGATGTTATCGGCATTATCATTTGCTGTCCTTTCTGTACTTCTAGGCAAGTTCTGCAAAGCTGAGTTCTAATACTAAGGCTACTAACTTGACTCCACTTAATGATTCTTTAAACTATAGCAGGTCCACACAAGTATATTGCAAATTCTTTTAGGTTGCATGATTATTGTGGTTTAGGACATTGAACCTTTGTTACTTTACAAACAATGTTTGTCTTTTCACATTTATTCCTTTGGCATAAGTTTGTCAGCCCAAATTTCTAAAGTCTTCTAGTCTTTTGTATAGAATTACTTCTTTCCTAAGTTCCAAATTCTACTTTTTAAGCTATTATTAAATTCTTCACCATCCTTTGTCTAGGTTCAAGAATATATCAAAATTATTGATCAACCTAGAATTATTTCCCAGTCAATCATAAGCTCACAGTAGGTTATAATCTTCTTACAATTTTGATGGTATTTTCTACCTCTAAGTCTTTAAAATTAGTCTGTAAAATCTTTTAGAGCCTTCTGTACAATAGTAGGCAGTGTGTCATACAAATAGAAAGATTAGCATCGAATGCCTAAGATATACCGTTGATTGTTGTTATGTTGAATTCAGGAAACTTTTGAAGGCAAATGCCCATTCCTATTTTATGCAGCTACTTAAATTTGTCTCTGCATCACCAAATTGATGGCCTCAGTTCATAAATCTAGAGAGTTAAGATATCACTAAATCTTTGACTACAGTGACTTTTCTCTGTTTTTTTATGATCTGCATTGTTAAAAACCTAATTAGGACCTGAAGAAAAAGCCAAGGTCTTAGGAGCATTTGCTGGTCTTCCAAAGGACTGGGTCCAATTCCCTGTAACCAAGTGGTGACTCACGAGTGAATGGCTATAACTCCAGTCCCAAGAGATCCAGTCCCCTTTCTTGCTTCCGTAGACAGTACATTCATGTTGTACACCATCATGTGTTGCATGCAAAACATGAAAAAGAGTTTACATTTCTTTTTAAATAAACATGATAGTCACTGTCCCCAAATAGCAGTGAAACAGAAGAATATATTAAACCAGTTGATGTCTTTTCAGAATACATGTGGCTTTTACTATCATATGCTCAAACAACATGAATGAGACAGTACTGCTAGATTCTAGTCATGATTTTGTTGCATACACATGTGTGCAATATTCCATTTGTCTTCTCAGTTGATTAGAATATCATTATATTTTAACCATTCTCTTAAGTATTTACAAGTATTTGGAATACTCATTATATCTGGTTTGATTTTCTCTGATCAGATTTAAAAAGCCGAAGCTCTCATACAAGGTGATATACGTATTTGCTGGAACTCGTTCTCCGCTCATCCTACCAAACCTTTTGAGTATTCAGTGTGATTTTTAGCTATAAACATAGATTTTTACTTATGCCTTTTTGTGTCGACAAAGTTATATATTGATGGACACTTGGTAATGAATTCTTCCAAATTTCCTAATTTGTAAATTTGTATAATGTCATAATGAACACACCTCCATTGGTCCAGCTGGGACATACTCCCTTGCTGTCGCTGTAGATATCTGTTGTATCCCAACTGTCAATCAGTTCTTAGTCCCTAGCAAGGACTATTGTGTTCTCCACCTCCGTGGTGTATTTTACAGAATGTGGTATACATGGAACGATTTAATTTGTCATTTTTTTGGATTAGCATTTTCTCGTAGCAAGAACCTCTGGAGAGTTCATTATGTTTTTCTGCTACTATACTTTTTATTAGTTTTCCACCTCTATGCCAGTTGGCCACAGTTTTGGAAACTGGCTGCATTGCTCAGTTTTGATCTCCCCTTCAGACTGCATTCATCATAGCGTCTTCTTCTGAGAGACTAAAACCCTCAAGATGAGGACATACACAAGGACAGTGAATAAGAGGCAACAGCATCCATGTACCCTTCTTGCAGTTTTGCCTAGAAGCAAGTTTCATCCATGCTTTGAACAGAGAGTTGGCCCAAACAGAAAGAATATATTGAATAATAGAGAAGCCACATTTAGAACATAAACTCAAGCAGCTTCCCCTTGAGGAACCTAGGCTGGGAAAACATTTGCATGATATCCATGGTGCTTGGAAAAGATAAGACATCAAGGACCCAGTGGTAGACTCCAGTAGGGAGCAGTTTGTATGAAGGAAGAGGGTCAGCAGTGTCATGTACAGGAAGTATTTATCTAAGAAAGAGCAATTACTGACCCAACTGCTGGCCATCTGAGGTCTGAGGCGGGTCAGTGCCATCACAGCAGGGTTAAAGGGCAAAAGCCACACTGGAGAAAATGAAGTGGAAAGAAAATCAGTGTGGTCTATTAAGATAATAATTATTTTGTGATAATTAGCATTTCCACTCTGGAATAATTGTTTTAATTATCATTGTTTATAAGTAGAACAAAATGCTGCTCCTGGTAAGGCATTTTTATTCAAGTCTAAAAATCTAACAAGTGTATCTCTAGTGTATTAAAGTTACAGGAAAACCTAGTGCGCAATAACAGGACTGCCAGTCATGATCTTGCCGTTATTACAGGTAATAAAGAAGTGGTAGTGATCTCAGAGTATAATTTAAAACATATGCAAAAATACCTCATATCACCCGCACGCAAACATCCATGGGATAGTCTTCCATTTACATGTGCAGAATTAAACCTTATAGACTGATACATAGCAGAACTTGAAAGAATCCTTGAAGTTTAGTATTTTTGTACCTTATAGATAGATACCTACCTGGCCCAGTTGCCATTTGCTTATATAATTTAAAGATGAGGTTTTACTTTCAGTAAAATTACAAACAAAGATATCATTACTCACTCTATCTGTATGTCAAATGGATTAGAATAATAGGTATGCCTGCAGATTGAGGCTTATGTGTATGAGTATCTGTGTTACATAGAATTTGATTTTTTCTCTCTTGTATGCAGCTACTTAAAGAATTTAAAGATGAGGACTGGAATATGGGAAATATAGTATATACTCTTACCAATCGACGCTACCTTGAAAAATGTGTGGCTTATGCAGAGAGCCATGATCAGGTAAATGAATATGGATAAATCATTATTCTTCTATGTCAGTGTTTATCTTCTTCTTATTCTTTGTATTCTGTTGCATCTCTAACTACATACAGTTATAGTTACATACAGATATTAGAACATATTTGTGTATGCATACACATATACAAATCCACATTTTAAAAACATCCAAAATTCACTTTGTAGGTCTATCTATAAAGTATACTTCTGAGTTGCAATACAGCTGGCCACATTGAAGTTACAAGTATTAACGATTTTTTGTTCATAAGAATAGTGGTTTTAATCTACAGTGATAGGTGCCTACATACACCTTTTTGGCTTTTACCCTTTTCCTCCAAAACACAGGTCTCCCCCCATCACTGATCACCCAGACAGTACTTGTCCCTCTTTGGTCTATCCTCTCTGTTTCAGCATGAGCTCTTTTCCAAAGAGCAAGCTTCAACTTGTCAATCTGTCACCTCTAGTCTACTCTATTGGCTGAGGCTTGCCACTCAAAGGCACTCATGCGGGACCTATTTCATCCCGGACTCAGCTCTATGCCTTCTATTCAATACTATAGAACTTCTGCCTGTTCCAGAAAGGTCCGCCTCGTTCATTCTTACCCTTTGCCTCTCACCTACTTCACCTCAGAGGCTCCCACTCAAGTATCTCGTTCTCCGTGAAGCCACAATTCCGCACGGAGAATGTAGTCGCCTTGTGCTCAATATTCCCACCAAGTATTAGGGCAAGCAGAGAGTATGTTCCTATTCGTTTTGTACCCCAACATCTGAACACTGTCACTGCCCCTACAACTCTCAATGATTATAGGAAGTCAGGATGGGAGGCACCACTTAGCAATTTAAAGCTATTTTAGTTTCTTTTATGTATGTGGGGCAAGGTTTCCCTATGCGGATC
Source organism: Apodemus agrarius (assembly GCA_964023405.1). Taxonomy (NCBI): domain Eukaryota; kingdom Metazoa; phylum Chordata; class Mammalia; order Rodentia; family Muridae; genus Apodemus; species Apodemus agrarius. The sequence continues at coordinate 28,095,889 of OZ030018.1, read as the reverse complement.
GAGCTGTCTTTGACCTTTCTATGTAGACCAAGCTGGCCTGAAACTCATAGTTCTCTGTCTTTCTCTGCCTCCCAAGTGCTGGAATTCAAGGTGTTCATTCACTGGGCCTGGATCATTTTTATCATTTTATCAAAAATATAGAAATTCCATTCTTTGGGTTATAAATGAAGGCAATAAATATCTTGAAATTTTTGGAAATGTCTAGGTTAAGAAAGTTAAGACAATAAATGTATTTGTTATTGTAGTGAAGGAGGCATGCTTTATAGATAATGGCTTTTCAGTTTTCTCCTCTTGATAAGAATGTGCAGCTAGACCATTGTCAAAGTCCCTATCTCACATTCTACCTTTCTGCTGCCTGTGAATACAGTAAACTTGAACACTGCTGCCCTTGCTGAATTTCATGTCTTATCCCCAAGGTCACATATTCAAGTACTTGTGATAAGGTTTTATTTGCTTAAACATATTTATTGTTTTAAACCCTAAATAGAAATTTGTTGAAGTGCAAAGTAGGCCTATACTAAATTCACAACTTCAGAGTTGGCCATTACTTTCTTATCATCTTAAGATGTAAGGTCTGTGATAGATGTAACAGACCAAATACATACGTAGGAGAGCACAGCCTAACAGAGAGCCACAGCTTGAAGAGTGGAGGTCAAGAGGTGGGGAGTAGGAGTTTTGCACTATCTTTAAACAGTGTAAATTAAAACGGACACATACATTATTATTACTCGACTGCAGACAGGTAGAAATCTCAGCACACTGTAAATTATCACCATGGAGCATAAATATTTGTTTGAATAAATAAAATAAAAGCCATATGGCTAGAATAAAATGAAAGTTCATTAAATTATCTCTCAGCTTTTTAGCCTATCTGGGAAGAGGTGTGGGTTTCCCAAGAATTAGTTGGAAAGTAAAAATCCATATAATACATGATAAAATGTTTGAGATAATTGTTATATAAATTCTTAACTATGAAGTATCTAAGAACATCTAAGTGATCTAAGATTAGCGAACAGAGTAAGGTATATATGTGTATGTGTAATATTTCTAACATTCAGTGTCTGAGATTGTCCCAGTGGTATATATTTTCACAGGGTCACTTGACCTAGTGGCATCCCAGGTTTAGACACTCCAAAGTGAAACTTGTAATAATATACTAGGACTGAGACCACATACTTCATATTTCACCATTACTGCCCTGTTAATGATGGGTGTCTTCATTAGTTCACTGTCTTTAGTCTTGAGTAGTGCATGTTGTCAGAAACTCTCTTTACTGCTACCTAGCACATTAAGGAGTCACTCGTCCCAATCATCCTGTGTAATCCTGCGCTATGCTACCCTTAAGTTATAACTGCTCAGTTTTGGTACCCGTGCCCCGCATTCACCTCAGCTAGTTGGCTTTGTAGGCACTGGTTGGTGACAAGACACTGGCATTCTGGTTGATGGACGCTGAGATGTACACGAACATGAGCGTGCTGGCTCCTTTCACCCCAGTGATCGACCGAGGGATACAGCTTCACAAGATGATTCGACTCATTACTCATGGGCTTGGTGGAGAAGGCTACCTCAATTTCATGGGTAAGTGTGACCTGCAGAGAAAGTGAACCTGTGCTTAAAGTGTTAACTTATATCAACGGATATTTTGAATCGGTCTTCTAGATTTAAAAAAATATAACCTTGAATTTTATTAAATATTTTTTTTGTCAATCAGAATGCTAAAATATATTTTTTTTAAATCCTAAGATTATTATCTTGAATTTCTTCATCCTGGTTTCATTGTAGTATTGCAATATTAGGCATACTAAAGTTGTAGTTCTCAAATAACAATGTGTTAAGCCAGTGGTTTGGCTTTGCTCTGTGGTAGTTTCTCACAAGGTTCTTTGTCACAAGAGTGAACGTCATGGCCAAGGGACGTTCTGAAGATCAAAATGCTTACTTTTGAATGCAGCAAGTTGTTACAAGGTCATTACCTGAAGAATGTTGAATATAAAACAGTATTCTATATAATTTTCTCTACAGTAAACATCCTAATGTTTCTGAGTGTGGATTTTAGGAGAGTCAGGCTGCTTGGTTGGAGAGAAACCAATAAAACTACAAAACATGTCGAGGACCCAGATTTGTTTTTCTACAAAAATATGCATGTGTGTGTTAGAGTTATTCAGTCTTTCTGAGAATTTTACATGAAACCTCAGAGCTTTGCCTATCCCCTCTTATTTGCAAGCTGTAAGTTGGAAGATAGGCTCTAGACAGTTTCAAAGGTGAATCATTTCTTCTTTCTTGGTGTTCAGAGTAGAGCAAATTCTGCAGCGACGGGGCACGGAATAACCAATGGGTTATTCTTCCTAGATTATTAATCATAATATTTCCAAAACATCCATTTTAATGCATTAATTGTGTTCAACCTCAGACAGACAAGTATTTATTCCTCTGGGAATCTCTGTACATGAAATTGAGAATTATAGCAAAATAAACAACTGTAATTGCTTCTAACTTCTACCTTTCTATAAGGTTCATTTACCACATGTGTGATAGGAAATGTAACTTTGAAATTATTCTTTTATATAGGGTCAAGAGCTCTTCTATAATTTTAATTAATTCTAACTTTTTTCTTGAAGATAGCTTCTATTTTTAATGAATCATTTAAAAGAATCTGTCTATATAGTTAGTACCTTATCTAAGTATGGAATTCCTCTGCTTTTAAATAATATTCTCTTAATTGTTTTATATTTTATCAGTACAATTGTTTATAAAATTGAATATTTCCCTGCTAGCTACCATAATTTAAAATATCTTTTTTTTGGGGGGGGGGTTTCGAGGCAGGGTTTCTCTGCATAGCCCTGGCTGTCCTGGAACTCACTCTGTAGACCAGGCTGGCCTCGAACTCAGAAATCCGCCTGCCTCTGCCTCCCAAGTGCTGGGATTACAGGCGTGCGCAACCACTGCCTGGCTACAATTTTAAATATCTTATTTTTTTATTTTGTCATCCTGTTCCTGTTCATCCTAAAAGCCTTCAGTATCTCTGTGTCCTCTAGGGGACCTGTTAGCCATGAATGACAGAGCAGACACCCCATTGCCAGCCTTGGGTCTCCTGCCTGAGACCACACTTTCAGACAGCACCGCCCTGCTCTGCCAACCACACATTGTTTCAGTGTTTTGAATGACCCAAGCTCTTTCCTGTCTGAACCCTGAGATATTCGTTCTTTCTCTGTTTGGGATCACCGCACCTTTAGACACTCCTTCCTTTGCATGTTGTCTGCTGGGTAAATGTGTATTAAGTGCCCCACTATGCTGTGTGTTTTAGTGTTTCCAACTCGCTTGCATGTGACTTAACATACGTACCTTTTGAACTCTCTTGATCATGTGGCCTCTTTGATAAACGCAGTACTCAGCGAGTGTCCAGACCGTCCACATTGCACTTTCCTCTCTGTGCTGCAAAGCACAGAGCTCTCCCTGCTGTCCTAAGACTGCACTCTGAAAGGTGTTCAGTCATGCTGTGTTTGGTTCAGCATTAGTTCTTGATCGGAAACACAAGTTTTTCTCACAAGCACAGGAATTTCTGAAACACTTAAGAAATGAATATGTAGTTGGAGCACCTATAGAAAATCTGTTATATTTGGAAGTAAGGCAATTGTTTATTCTTATTTGGGGGCATTTTCCTTTATATATTATAGAACTTTGTTTTTATTTCTCCACTGGTAAAGTTAGAAAACAGCATTTTTTTTTTTAATTTAAATAATTCCATGGTTTTTGTATGTTGTCTCTTTTTGGTTTGGTAATTTTTTTTCTTTCATTGGTTTTGTTTTGATTTTGATTTTATTTTGTTTTAGCAAAACAAAATACAAACCATTGGCTGGGTAGGGATGTGGGAGGGATCAGGGAGGAGGTGTGGCAGAGGATCGGGTAGGATCTTAAATTATCCTTAGGAAAAAAAATCAAAGCCAATGAACACAAAAAATATAAGCTAATTCCACAGTCTTTGAACATGTGGATATGTACTCTGCTTTCCTACCATTCGGCTCTGTCTGCAGAATCCTAGAAAATACCACTTTGGCTGATTTGCTTTGCATTTGTTTCTGGATACAATGTTTCTAGATTAGGGTTTGTTTGTTTTTTTTTTTTTAAATATATTGTGTCATCAATTCTGAAAGAATTACCATTAACTGCTAATAAAATAAAATGTGTCACTTTTTCTGTCCCTTTTTGTTTTTCCTTCCTTTCTTTTTCAGTCAAACCTTAGTTCACAAGCAATCTGGGGTCAGAGTTTAGGTGAATACTAAATTAGTCTTCATCCCAGTCTCAGCTGCTATTACCCCAGCTCTGTGAGGGAAAGGGGCATCCTTAATGGCGGATAACTAGGAAGTGGCTGCAGCTGGACCCTTCTTCCTTCTCATGGTATTCAACCTGAGAATATTACAGGGTAATTATACTTAGCTCCATTTGTAGATTACCCATAAGCGTGTAGCAAATGACAATAGCATAGAAGGTAAAAACGATCTGCTTTGAATCAAGTCTTCTAGGTGCTTGTAAGCATGAACGGGGGCCAGAAATCTTTATTTTCTGAAGTCACTTCTCCATGGTAGTGTTGTGCCTGTCTCACAGGGCTTTTCTGGGGTGGAGTGGGGTGAAAGATTTAACGCATATCTTTCCAAACATGCAAGCATATTCAACTTACCTATTATTAGTTAATGATATTTTAATTCCATGTAGGGGAAGTTTTGAAAGGATCTTTTTCAAAGGCCCATTAATTCATATGCGTGGCTTTAGGGTATTCAGTCCATTTATATTTTAAGATATCAGGTTGTAACCGAGAAGAGGGAGTCTTGCCAGTTCATAGTCTCAGATAAATTTGAAGATTGACTTAGAAGGAAACTGAAGGACAATTTGGAGGTTAGAGACCAGTGTAAGAGAACAGAGGAACTGAAGATCTTAGCCACAGCAGGAGGAGAGGGATGGCTCAGAGAAAGAGGAAAGGGCAGGACTTCTGAAATAGAGGTCAGGAATGCAGGCAGGCTCAACAAGTCCATGTGTAGCTATACGGGAGGCAAGCATATGCAGAGAGGAGAGCAAGGGTGCTTGGGATTGCAGGCAAAAGAGCTTAGTCTTTTAGCCAACATCAGGAAAAGCAAAACCTTATACTTTTTTTTTTTTTTTTTTTTTGAGTTCATGCTTAGCCGGAAGGATCTGCAGGCTGCTGAACGCTGGGAGAGGATTGTGGGGCTACACAGTCATATCTCGCAAGAGAAAGTTTTCTGCCAGTCTTTTAGCATGTATTCAGGTATATCATGTTTCTTGAAGTCACTATAATAGACAGCTTTCCTGAGTAATATTTGCCTGTCAAGGTGACTGACAGGCTCATTTGGGGTAGAATATCTTTGTGATCATATAATCCCTGAGGCAGGTAAGAATGTCTCCTATCTATCCAGAGCCAGAGAGAGTATGCAGGCCATATTCCTGTAATGAAAAAAATCACACAACTGGCTATATTTAAAAAAATATTAATAATAGAGCTGGAAAGATGCCTTAAGAGCAGTTCCTGGGACCTCTTACAGAGGACTTGTTCTGTGCTCAGAAACCAAGTCACATCACAGTTCGAAACTGCCTGTAACTGTGGTCATGTTCTCTTCTAATCTCCTTGTGCAACTATGGACATGTGGTATACACATAAAATATCAGTCAATCAATCAATCAATCAATCAGTCAGCACATCTAAAATTAAATGAATAAATCTATAAAGTAGTCACACAATATCAAAAGGAGATAAAGTTTCCTTAATGGGCTTCAACCAACCCCCCTATTTCCTCCTCTCATGAGCTATTTTAATCCTTAAGGAGGGGCAGTGATGATAGCTTTTCCTCTTTAAACATAGTTTGTTATCACACATAGGCGATTCAGCCCAGAGATAATAAGAGATACTTATTTTCAATGGTCTCTAAAGCTGCTATTTTCTGACGGTCTACCTAAAAAGAGATGGTACTCATTATTTGTTAAGAAGCCATTCATCTTTTTCCCAGTTTGTATTGTATAATATATTTGAAAATTTCTGGAGTCAGTAATATCAAGTGTAAATATTACTTCTCATGTGCAATGGGTAATGGATATATCTACTAAGACAACCTTAGATTTTTGTATAAGGAGGTCAGTGTACCTTTATTATTTAAATTTAGTGCTGATCTGTTAACATGTCTTATGTATGATCTGTTAACATGTCTTATGTATCTTTTGGGTGACATCTATAGAATACAATCTATAGATATCTATAGAAACAAAGCAAAACAAAACCCAAAAACCCCAAAACACCATGAAGCCTCTTGTCTAAGCTTTGTTTTGTTTTGTTTTGTTTTGTTTTGTTTTGTTTTGTTTTGTGTGTCTATAGAATGCAATCATATAGAATACCAAAAATTTTAATGTATGTTTGTAGTATATTTATGCATACCATATATGTGTTCTTTCTTCTCTCTCTCTCTCTCTCTCTCTCTCTCTCTCACACACACACACACACACACACACACACACACACACATTCATAAACTCAATGTACACACATAAGGCAAATTGGTTCTTTGCAGGTTCAGCTTTAAAGGATCGTTATATGTGGATATCACTACAGGCACTGACAAGGTAAACAGGATACTGTGTCAGGCAGCAGGCATCAAACTGAGTGAGGAGACTTTGGTTTTTGAGCTTCTTCTATCGAAACCATTTGGACTAGGAGGACTTGGGAAAGCCATGTTAAAATCAGAGTAAATGTATGCCTGACGCTGTTGAGGGTATTTTTGAAATTAGAGTTCATTGGTAACGTTAAATGTAAAACAAAGAAATGGGAAACAAACAAGCTTAGACAAGAGGCTTAATGGTGTTTTGGGATTTTTGGCTTGTTTTGTTTTGTTTTGTTTTTTGCGGTTATTTTTTTAGCCAAATTTAATGGTAAAGAAAAAAAAATGTAAGGACTGGAGATCAGTCAATAGTTTAGAATGCTTATTATGTTAGAATGGAGAAATGAGTTTTGATCTCCAGAATCATACAGAATCTGGAGAAGGCATTCGAAGAAGTTAGGAATATTTAATCATTAATTGAAAAACAATGATGAAAAAGTACTGTGTTTTAAGCATCAATTTTATGGTAAAGTGTTATCATTGAGTCAGCGATTTTTCATATAAAAACACTATCTAATTTAGAATGTGTTTGTAATATCAAATAGTCATATTACAAAATATTTTCTTCATTTAAACAGACATGTCTTATAGCTTTATGAAAGCCTTTTTTTTTTCAACAAAATATAGGGTTTTTGTTTATTTTTTGTGTATTTTGTTTTTTGTTTGTTTTGGTGGAAACTACATTTTTGTTTTTCAATCCGCTTGTCTTTAAAGAGTCTCGCCTTGTTTGCCCCTGGTTTGACTTCATGCTTAGTTTCACCATCTGTAGAAACAGAGATGCAGGGTGACAGGCGTCACCTCCAGGCTGTCATGTTTGACTTGTTCTGGAACCTTAGGTCTGAGGAGGCACTGCTCATGTCACGGAGACACCGCGCTCCCTGCTCATTTATTTTTCCTTACTGGGAGTCTAGCCTTCCGGAAGACAGTTAAATGAGAACACCTTCTTTGGATTTGAAATTTTAATGGGGTGTGTGATCTCTGGATCTACCTCATAGCATAAATAATTCAAATTTCTCATAAAACAAAACCACCACCACCAGCAGCAAGTACAAAACACATCATCTGGCAAAGTAAAAGCAACAGAGCCAGCAGGATTTACCACTGTAATATATCAAGGGGATCCGGGAAGCTCAAAATTTGCGCTATCCACATAAAATAAGGATTCCCCTGGATATTGAATAACTCATGCATAATTGGAGCACCCAACAAAATCTGGGATCAAGTGGGCTTATTGGCTTGTTCCTTCTCACAAAATTCATTCATGAAAATTACCTTTGTTGATTCATTGTTCAATCTTTGCCCTCTTTAATGTAGAAAAGGAGAGCAAGAAATAAACTAAGTTAAAATATAAACAAGAGACCCCACGTGCAAAACAAAACAGCCATTTGTCAACTCCAAAATTTCTGTTTTGTTTCCATGACTGAGATGGTTTGTATTTGCTTGACCCAGGGATTGGCACTATTAGGAGGTTTAGCCTTCTTGGATTAGGTATGTCACGGTGGGTATAGGCCTCGATATTGTCCTAGCTGCCTGGGAGTTAGTCTTCTGCTAGCTGCATTCTTCAGAACAAGAGGTAGAACTCTCAGGTCCTCTAGACCCATGTCTGGCTGGACGCTGTCATGCTCCCGCCTTGTTGATAATGGACTGAACCTCTGAACCTATAAGCCATCCCCGATTAAATGTTATCCTTATAAGGTCATGGTTTCTGTTCACAGCAGTAAAACCCTATCTAAAACAATACCTTGTCTCAAATTCCCAGATTGCTTTTCTGTTAAATAGTTGATTTACTGATTATATAGTGTTTTGAATATAGAAGTCTAATACCTACCCTTGAAAATACTTTTTTTTCACAGAGCATGCTGAAAACCAAGAGACAGGGGAGCAAAGTAAGAACCTCTGAGTCATAAGGAGCCATGAATCACTGAGCCTAGCCACTTACTGGCGTAGAAATATGACTAACTAATTAAGGCGTGGGCTGAAGCAGCCCGTAACAGACAGTACCACTTACTTCCAGGGTAAAAGTGTCGGGGAGTCAGATTGTTGTGTAATCAAGGTCTCTTAATTGTAGACACACAACCACCAGTCCACATTCAAATACAAATGGCAAATAGTTGATTTCAGAGAGTATCAAGGCTAAGAAATGCAATCTAGTTGCAGTTACCAACAGCCAGAACCATCAGAGCCATGAGGCAAGATCAAACCACAAAGACCCATTGCTCCAGAATAAATGAAGGCACAGAACAAGACCCAGGAGAGCAATGGTGCCTAAACACGGGGAAGCCATTGGGGGGAGCAGACGGAATTTTGGAGGAAGGAAGAAATGACACTTGAATTGTAGTGTCTTAATCATCAATGACCGGATTTCAAATGAGCAATCTGTTAAAACAGCTGTTTTTGCCCAGGTGAACCAAGACAAAGTGATTCTGAGAGGTAAGAAGCATAGAGGTACACTGTAATGGACTTACGAGCGAAAGTTAGTTGCTTCAAAACACATTCTAGCAAATGGTAAAATAAGACAAAGTAGTCCAATGGGAATCAAGAAGGTTGTTTCCTTACAGGAGGGAAAACCGCCCCCCCCCCCCCCAGGTAGGACTCTTTAGAAGACTTTTTTTTTTTTTTTTGAGTGAGAGAAAGATTAACATTAAAGAAGAAAAATGAGGCTACAATTAACAGTGTACACAATGCATGTACGAATATCAGTATTCGTATAGAGGTGCTACTTTGCCCTGAAGCAATGAAGAAAAGGGGGTTCAGGTGCAGTGACTTAAAAGGGGAGTTTCATGGAGGTGAAGGTCAGGAAAATCATCATTTGGGTGTGATAGAGAAGAAAAAGGATGTCTGAAAAAGGACAGAGGCTTTAAAGAGACATCCATAAAGTGAAGACAGCAGAAGACCTTGGCGGGGGATCTGTATGTAATGCACACTCCCTTGATGGCTGATTTGGACAGCACACAGAGTCAGCCTTTGCTTATGTTTCTTTCCCATTAGAATGCTTCAGTTGATCAGAGATTAGAGTTGCCCAGAACCTGTCAAATAGGACAGCTTTCTGTGAGGATAAGGGAACTTGGCATAGAGGAGAGAACAGAAAGACTTCAACTACTAGTAAATCTCCAAGCCAGTGGGCGGGGTTTTGACACCCCCTGGCAAGCAAGGGAGCATGGGATGGACCGCTCCTGAGTATTACTGAGAGCCTTTGTACAGTACACCTTTATTGGTATATACATTTGTTGCCCAAGCTTTACATTTCCCTTATGTTTGTTCACAAAATTTTGTGTGTTCCCACATACAAAGTATAGGTAATTGGTTTGTTTATAAGGTAAAACAAAGTTGACAGAGAACCATTTTGTTTATAATGTGGGTCATCTGATATGTATCCCTATGTTTCTTGTTTAGGAATTTCATTATCATGATGTTATTCTTGTTCCCGTAATGAGTGATACCTGTGGAGAAAGAGGCACAATTACAAACTGGCAATTTTCTCTCTCAGCAGTATTATGAAATTTCCATTACTAAATTTGAAGGATTTTCGCCATATGATTATATTGTATTTTGACATTTGAAAATTCCGTGGGACATTTTTTAATGAGTGTGTTGCCTTCTCTCAAAGCCACAGGGAAAGTAGATGGGCTTTGTCCTAAGTGTCAGGCTGCATTTATTGATGGCTGCATTAGACATCAGTATAAAATGTGAGACCTTGCTTCAGATCTTCCCTCTGTGATTGTTTAGTGTCAAACTTGTAAATTCTTCCTTTTTTTTTTTTCTGATAGAAGGGAATACAATAAAAATTTAAATGTCTCCCTGCTAAGTGCTGGAATTGAAGCAGTTATAGCAAGAGAAAATACACTCTTCTGAACAGTAGGAGTGCTAATTTCTGGCATTTTCTCTTAGCTTGTTGAGGCAAGATTACTAAACGTAACATGACTCCTAGAAGTCTATAAAACCGAGCTGTGAAAAATGGCAAAATTCTCAGTGTGAGCAGTTGCAAATGACTTGAAGCTCCATTAAAATGCTCAGAGACTCAAATCGCACATATTCTAAATAGCGGGGACCTGAAAGAAATGGGCCAGATTGGATTCACAGCACACCGGAAACTCATTTCAGGGGGCATTCAATGCGAACCTACTGTGATTGTTGTACTGCTAAGACTGAAGTAGTGGAGCTTGAAGCCGCTGAAATTTAGGGTCTGTGTGAGTGGGGCCCTGACATCTCAGAATTCACAAAGCACACCAAATGGTTTTCTTTTGTGGAGGTGCTGACCAAGGGAAAAAGAAACGTGAAGGTTGGACTAGAGACGAGAAACCTGCACATGGAGTTTCTTCTTTCTCCTCTTTCTCAGTAGAGGAAAGTCTCCATCTGTAAGGTGAACATTCCAAATAGGATTCTGTCTTCCAACTCCTTGCTGATGAGGACCACTTCCAGAAACAATGACCTCAAGCTATTAGAAAAGGATGTTGTACATACATTTTCTTTAATGTCACTCCTAAAAAGGAGTGTAGCATGAAAATATAATCTAGATATGAGAGACAACATTCTACTCCTTTGTCCCCAGTCTCAGGAACACAGTCCTCTTTTATTTATCACTAAAGGAACCCAGTCAGGAGAGAAGGGATATTATTAGTTTTGGCTCAGTGGTTTATTTTCAGTGCAGAATTTGTTAGAAACAAGATTGCTTTTCCTTACAGAACGTGCTAAGCAACGTATTATTATTCCTCGTGTGCTGTAGATTTAAAACGGAAGCCTACTGTGCTGAAGATTTGTCTCTGTCCTTTGAGAAAGGAGACGAACTTATCACCATTTAGATTTCAGGAGGGGAGAGTCCCAAGCACAGGACTCGTGGGCTGGCTTCATTACGTCTCCTTAAAGTGCGATCTGTGCATGCTCAAGTTTGACTCTGGGGGGTGGCCCAGCTCCTGTCCTAATGTAATGCAGTGGTAAAACAGGTGTGGATCTCAGCATACACTCGAAGGTAAAATGCCCACCTTCTTCTCAATTTAAATCTGTGTTGTTTTCACCTGCTCTGGTCATTTCACCTTGAGAAGTGGAATAAAACCTTTATCTTGTTCCTTTATACATGCTTGTGCACATGGGCATTGGCTATCCCTTGAATTACAGGGCATACTGTTCATTTTTGTACACCCTTTGTATATCTAATGCAGATGCTAATTGTATTATATATGCCCACGAACGCAGGTAAACTATCCTGGCAGCCCTAGATTAAAAGAGTAGTCCCAAGATCTTTTAATCTCCCTCTGACAGTTATTGAGTTTGCCAAATAGAGGCTTTATTTGTCAACCTCCTGTAACTCTGTCAAAATTTGTAAATTTTGCACTTTACAAATAGCAAAGTTTTACATTGTCTCCTAGTGTTAAAAGTTTTGGTTAATGATCAATGCAGGTCCACTTCTTCGGTTTATATATAGACAGGAACATCATGGTTGAATCTCCATAGCAAAACCAGACACCTTACTGCCAAAAATAAATTAGTGTAGAGTAGTTCACAGTTCCCATTCTCCACCAAAGTCATGCCTATAGTCTGCTCACCATCCCCTACATCTTAATGGTTGAATCATTTCTCAAAAGGCATACTTTAGGGCCCAAACAATTAAGAATAGGACGTTTGTGATGTAAACGGTAAGAGGCACTGTGTATTTTATTGTTCTATAGAAATGTCAACAGCCTAGGTATTAATACTACCTATTAATATTTCAGAAGAGCTGTAAAGCCTCGATGCCAAACCCTGATGCTATAGAAGATTCTTGTACACGCTGGGGTTCTGCCCCCTGTGTACTCTTCATGGCGCCTCACTCTCCTGAAGGCTTATGTGTTGAGGACAGGTGAACATGCTCCCCTTAGAGATGAGAAAAGAGATAAATTACTGCACAGTGTGCGCATCATTGGTGTGTTATGATGTCACTGTCACTTGATCCAAAACCAAGAACCCACCTCAGTAAGAGCTCATCTCATTGGTAGAGCGTGCACTGTGCTTCCACCAATTCCGGGTCATCCAGTCGTGTGAGTTCCCGTGTGTCTGGTGTGCACTGGACTTTGCTATCTCTTACTTGTATTCTCCCCTCTCAGTGTTACTCTCCACAAGTCATCTTTTCTTCCCCTCCTCAGAGCCTCTTAGCACTTTCTATGGATTTCTAGAAGTTTCAAGGGAAACAAATAACAGAGATCAATGGTGTGAAGAGAATTGATTAAGGCGTCTAGGTTTTAACTGAAAGGTGGATGCCCAGCTCTTTTAGTATAAGCCAGTCAGGTTGTAATGATCCACAGGCTTCTAAGAGTGACTGATTGCATGTTGCCCGTGCTGCTGTGCTGTAAGTCTGCCATCTCATATAATGCTGTGATGAGTGTCCTGAACACAGATGTTATGTTCTAGAAGCCTTTCTACTGAGTTACTCACCAACAGCAAACAGGGAGGTTGGGAGGTGAATCTCTCCGCATCTAAAATCCTAGATAGTTACATTATATCTTTGCCTCTTTTCTCCAACCTTCCCTGCCAATAAAGAAAAGCAGCTAAAAGTGAGCTTGCTGGTCCACGTCTCAACGAAGACTAGTGAAGGATTATCTGGGTTCCTCCGGAGACAGAGTAATCTTTCTTTTTCATTCCTAACAAAATGAGAAAAGGTTTCTCGATCCGAATGTATTTTCCTATGAAGCTGAGACAATAAAAATGAATCGGCTCTCAACTTGACGATATCTTAGCACAAGGAAGGGTTGATTGTAACATGCCCTTTCTTTCCAGCTCCTAGCCAAGTCTGTGCACTAACTACGGGCATAGTGGCTATATGGAATTATGTAGGGAAAGAAGACTGAGGTACTCATTATCTTAGAATGTGATCATCAATAAACAACTTTGGACGTGAGCATAGAAGCAAAGGCTAGCTCTTAGGGAATTATGGAAGGTTTAGTCAGCATAGACAAATGAAAAGGTTAAATAAGTTACTTGATTAAAACCGTGAAAGATGAATTCAAAAGAGCAGTCATCTCAAAGCAGGCAGTGCTGCAAGATGTTTTGCCATCAGAATTATTTTAAGTTTGGTTAAAACTGTGTCTAAATTCTTTCCTTACTAGTTACATCAATAACTAGGACATTTTAGACATCCATGACTATTATAAAGAGAAGATTCTGTTCTCCAGGACCCATGCAGTTACCAGCAACCAGCTACTTGTTGACTCAAGTGAGAGGGAGATTTATATTTTAATGCTTTCTCGGGTGTCTTGTGCCAGAAGGGCTGCATTGCTCAAGAGCCTCCCATTGCATGTTTATATCTTTGGAGTATTTCTTGTCTGTGCACGCAAGAGTTCTGTTTCTGAAGGCACAAGGAATGCCCAAGAAGTTCTTTGGATGTTTGTATTTTATTTTACAATTTGGCAGCAGCCCAGATATTTAACATATTCAGTTGTACTCTCCATTGTACGGTTTCTGGTTTAGATAAAACACAGATTGTGTGGTAGCTGTTGCAAAGCTTTGCTATGTGGTTTGCATGTGAAATGTCCCCATAGATGTATGTGTCGCACTACGTGACCCCAGAGCTGTTAGTGCTGGCTGGCTTCAATAGCTTTTAGGAAACCAGAAGGAGATAGGGCTGTAGTGGAGGAAGTGGGTTTCTGTGGACAATCTCGTGGGTTATATTATAACCTATAATCTTAAGAGTTCAAAGGCTTGAGTTTTTTTTTCTTCTTGGAAGTCCAAGCTATACCTAGCTCCCAGTACCACAGAGAACAGCTCAGCCTAGGCAGTCAACAGCATCAAGATATTTGGAATCTGATTTGTTTCCAGTAAGTATTTTCTTAGGTTCTTGAGAAAAATATTAGGTTATCTTTAATTTGAATTGTAAAATGTATTGTTCTTTAAAGAATTCGGCAGCAGAGCAAAAATCATAACTTGTTTGTCTTTTGTTAAAAAACAATTTATATAAGTCAAGTTGCTTGAAGTAAGTTGTACCCATAGAATATGAAATCCAAAAGTGAAATGATTGTAACTTTTAAAAGTATGAGCGGCACTATTATAATGCCTACCATACAATTATTTTCTGCCCTTCAAAATGCATTTCGCAGATTATATCGATAATTAACTTAAAAGCTTATACGTGTAATCTTTAAATATAACACCACTTCAAATTTTCATAGGCAAATAAATGTATTGGCTCAACAAGTAACCCATGAATATCCCTTCAACTTTCTTTGTGCATCATTCCTAGCAGCTATTTTAAAATTACTTTTAATAAAAGCCAAATGCGGTGGTTCAATGGTTAAATGTTCTTGTCCATAAGCTTGCCAACCTGAACTCATTACAAAGAACCCATAATGGTCAGAGAGAACCAGCAACCAAAATTGTCCTCTGACCTGCATAAGAATGCTTTGGGACACCCATTCCCGCACTCATATACATAGAGACAGTACTACTATTATTAAATCTTAAAAAGTGCCCATGTGAGATAAGTATTTCAACATTATGAACAGTATTATGTAGAAAGTATTTCTACGGTAGCTAAAGGTTAAATGATGCAGGTTTTAACACTTTGAAAGTTAAAAACAAGTTTCTTATGACTACTAGCCCACTTCCGACTTAATTATTTTAGTCTGTTTGCTTTCTTCTTTTTCACTTGTCAATATAAGCTACCCCTGACTAAATGAGGCAAGGGGTTGCCTAAGGAAATATAACATCAAAGGGAACACACTGAAGATAAAGAATTTTAATTCTAATTTAGAAGGAATAATTATGACTATTGCATAGAAAGAATTTTGTAGTGTACCATACTTGGAAATGTTTATTTTTTTTCAACATTTCTTACCTGTACTACCATTTAAAAAAAAAAATAGCATGTATCCTTTTCTGCGAATTTAGTGGTGATTCTAAAGCTGATTTTCTTTTCAAAGCATAATTTAATGAAACAACAAATATACTCACTCTCCATGTGGTTTAAGGGTGCACTGTGAGCGGTAAGATAGAATTGATTCTTTTCACTCTGCTTGATAATCATGCGTTTTAATTATTATGAAAATTATAAGATATAACTGGCAAATTAATCTTAGAGACTACCAAAGATATTGAAATTTCATTTGAGAATGCACTCTTTCCCTAGAGCTTATTAATGATGTGTCTCCTCCCATCGGTTCATCCGCATCATGTGGTTAAAGGTGTCAGAGTCATCTGTCTGTCCTCTAGTCACCTGTCTAACTTTTGAGAGGCTCCTCCTACTCTCTTACACTCAGAACATTCCACTTCCTAAAGTTGTACTGCTCGCCGACCCCTGCAGCCTGTCCATGATCCCCCTGGCCTGGCTGACTGGGTCTTGCACCCCATCTTCCTCTTTCTCTACTTAGTCGCCATGGCTGTCTGGTCTCCTTCCCCTCCTTCTCTGGCTCCTCTGACCTTGGACCTGTCTCATCAGAACCATCAGCATCTTTTGTTACTTCCTTACTCTCCCCGTTTGAGAAAGTCCACTTATTTTACAGTTTGATCATTTCTTTAAAGTACTTTCCAAAGTCAATGTTTCAAAGTCTAACCTTGAACTATAACCTGCCAATATAAACTTCGTCACTTACTACTTGACCTTCTTGCCTGGATGCTGAAGTGGCTACAAAGTGACTGGTTCCAAAACTGACATCTTTTCCTTTAAAAACCTTGGCGCGCCTTATGGATTTTAGCATCCCGCCATCAAAGTTGAAGGCATTTGACCTCTGTTGCCCACTGTTAACCTCTCCCTTTTAAGACTTAGAGGGAAGATCTCATTCTGTTGCTAAGGCTGATATTAGCCTTAACCTCACTGTGGAGCCCAAACTGGCTACAAACCCCAATCCTCTTGCCTCTGTCTTCTGGGTTCTGGATTCTGCAGGCTCCTTACCTTCCTAGATAGATCAGCTCTGACACACTAACTCTTCTTCATCATTGGTAAAGAGTGGATCACGGTGTCTGCTGTACCAGAAGGCAACTGGATAAATTACAGTATTCAGTAAGTGATACATTTGGGATGACTGGGCTTAAAAAAACTAATAATAAAGTTTCAAGGTGCTGATGGCTCATGCCTTTAATCCCACCACACGGGATGCAGAGTTAGCTGAATCTCATGAGTATGAAGCCAGCCTGGTCTACTGCATGAGTTCCAGGCCAGACAAGCTTCACAGAGAAACCATGTCTCAAAAAACCAAACAAACAAACAAACAAAATCTTCAATCCATTGTAGTACTTCTACCACTAACAGCAGCAACAAAAATAATCACACAGTCTGAACTTCTTAGGATTTTACTGAGTATGAAAATTATCTTTTATATCCTATATCTAATTTCCAGTACTGTATAGTTGATTTTTCATGTTTTAAGTTCATAGACAGATTTTTTTTTGCGATTATACCAGTAATGCTAGAAATACATTAAACCACATAAAAATATACAGTAGAATTGGTAGTAAAATAAGTTTTTTCTTAGTGTCTTGTCACTCCACTAATGATGTGATAAATCACCACGTTCAAAGCCCATTACAAAAGGAAGGGTTGATGTGGGACTCATAGGTCTAGGAGGTTAGGACCACAGTGGGTGTGCAGAGCTAGCAGCAAGCAGCGGAAAAATGGTGAGAGTTCATATCGTGAACTGTAAGCAGAAAATTGGGAATAACACGAGTCTCTGGAAACCTCAAAGCCTGCCTCCTGTGCCAAACATGCCCCAGCAGAGCTGTACTGCCTAGTGCGTCCCAGGCAGCTGAGGACTAGGGACCAAATACTCAAAGGCCCGAGACTTGTGCAGGACATCCCATTCACAACATCACACTTAGCGTTCTGACCCTTTCCTCCCACTATTCACACAGGGGTTCTATTTTAATGGATCTCAGAAATAATATTAAGTTATACATGTATATATTACCGAATGATCGTCTAGAATGTCTGCCAATTTATGAATATTTAGATATTCATGAGTCTTGACATCTGTCTCTTGGAATGTTAAAAGTTCCTTTTTACTCCCAAATACCTGACACATTTAATGATCCTTTGTAAAGTTTTGAGAAGTTTGGAGGAAACTTTGGTAAGATGTTCTTTTTTTTTTTTTTTTCAGAAATACATTCATAGTTAAGTCTCTAAAGGACTCAGATAGCTACTCTAATGTGCTGCAATTCTGGAGGCTTAATTCTTCTTTTTAGTTCAATTAATTAGTCTCTTGGATATTTCCTTCCTCTTTAAGCAGGCTATTATTTTATCTCTGAATATATTCCTTCATGTTGTTTAAAATTTAAAACATTCATTTTACATAAAATAAATGTTAGTTGTATTTAATATTAAGTTTGATCCATGCTTTCATCATATTTCATTTCAAGTTTTGCATTTACTAATTAGAAGAATGAGAGTATATTTAGATGTGTCTCATAGCAGTTACGTGGTCAGTTCAATGACATGAATTCACATGAATGTACATTCACATGAGCAGGTAATAAACACAAAGCTGAAATGCGGCCCTTCTTATATAATAAGGTTTGAGTTTCAAGATGTCCATGTGCAACTCCACGAAACCTCGGCCATCTTGGTGGCAGCTGCTTAGATTGAGTGGGCAGAACCAGATACCTGAGATATCCCAAGCTTAAGATCTCTGGGGACTCGGACCACCAGCCAGTCATCTAAGAACAGGAGCTTGGCAGAACAGTGGTTCCTGTGTTCCAGCAGGGTGTGGGTTCTCTGCCCTGCGGGAGACTCTGAAAGCCGCACTCCCCACTCCCCCTCCCCTTGGCCACTGCCAGCATCCTAGCAGCTGTCTGGACTAAGCAAGCTGAACCAGGTACACCTGATATCCAGAATTTGGGATCTATGGAGATGCAAGGCTGCCAGGCAGCAATCTGGGCAGAGCAGTGCTTCCTGGGCCCGAACCAGGCGTGGACTCTGCGCCCTGAGGGGAACCCTGCACTTCGCTCAACCACGGCCATCTTGGGGGCAGCTCCTTGGATTGAGCAGGCAGAACCAGATACCCGAGTCATCCCAACCTTAAGATCTCTGGGGACTCAGGCCGCCAGCCAGTCATCTAAGAACGGGAGGGTTCTCTGCCTTGTGGGAGACCCCGCACTCCACACTCCCCGTGGTCGCTGCCAGCATCCTTACTGCTGACTGGACTAAGCAAGCACAACCAGAAAAGATAAGCAGCATCAGGTCCACAGAGATGACCAAATATAACATTGCTTGGAGCAAGATACACCAGGAGTCCAGCAGCACCCAAGAGGAGAACAACACATCAGCAATCTGTGCCAGGGGAAACCCAGTCATCCAGTGGTGGGGAAATAGCCTTTCGAGCCCACAGGAGGTTCAAGCACCAGCTAGTGACTACAGGACCAACTAAGGCCAGAGATAACCAGATGGCAAAAGGCAAACATAGGAACGTTACTAACAGAAATCAAGGCAATATGGCAGCATCCGAACCCAGTTCCCTGACTGCAGTAAGTCCCGGATACCCCAACACACAAGAAAAAAAATTTGAATCTAAAATCACTGGTCTGGATACTGATAGCAGAACACATAGATAAATCTCTAAAAGAAATACAGGAGAAAATGGATCAAAAATTAGAAGCCCTTACAAGGCTAACACAAAAATCACTTAAAGAAATTCAGGAGAATATGGATCAAAAAATAGAAGCCAATAAGGAAGAATTACAAAAATCAATTAAAGAAATACAGGAGAACGTCCGTCAACAAGTAGAAGTCATTAAAGAAGAAACACAAAAATCTCTTAAGGAATTACATGAAAATACAAACAAGCAAATGGAAGATCTGAGCAAAACCATCCAAGATCTAAAAACAGAAGTAGAAAGAACTAAGAAATCAAAAAGGGAGACAACTTTGGAGATAGAAAATCTTGGGAAGATATCAGGGGCCACAGATGCAAATATCAACAACAGAATACAAGAGATAGAAGAAAGAATCTCAGATGCCAAAGATACCATAGAAACCATTGATTCTGCACCTCAAGAAAATGCAAACTGCAAAAAGCTTGTAACCCAAAACATCCAGGAAATCCAGGACACAATGAGTAGACCAAACCTAAGGGTTATAGGCATAAATGAGAGGGAAGATATACAACTTAAAGGGCCAGCAAATATCTTCTACAAAATTATGGAAGAAAACTTCTCCAACCTAAAGAGAGATGCCCATGAATATACAAGAAGCCAACAGAACTCCAAACAGACTGGACCAGAACAGAAATCCCTCCTGTCACATAATAATCAAACCCCCAAATGTACTAAACAAAGAAAGAATATTAAAGGCAGTAAGAGAAAAAGACCAAGGAACATATAAAGGAAGACCTATCAGGATTACTCCAGACTTCTCATCTGAGACCATGAAAGCTAGAAGATCCTGGGCAGATATCGTGCAGACTCTAAGAGAACACAAATTTCAGTCAAAACTACTTTACCCAGCAAAACTCTGAATCGTCATTGGTGGAGAAACCAAGGTGTTCCATGACAAAATCCGTTTTGCACGTTATCTTTCCACAAACCCAGCCCTACAAAGAATAGGGGAAAAACACCAACACAAGGAGAGAAACCACACCCCAGAAGAAGCAAGATAGAAACCCCCTATCATCAAACACAAAAGAAAACCACTCAAATATAAAAAAAAAAAAATAACGGCAAAAATGTCAGGAAGTAATAATTACTATTCCTTAGTATCTCTTAACATCAATGGACTCAATTCCCCAATAAAAACATAGACTAACAGACTGGATACGAAAACAGGACCCTACATTTTACTGCATACAGGAAACATATCTCAGGGTCAAAGACAAACACTACCTTAGAGTAAAAGGCTGGAAGACAATTTTACAAGTAAATGGTCCCAGGAAACAAGCCGGAATAGCCATTCTAATATCAGATAAAATTGACTTTCAACCTAAAGTCATCAAAAGAGACACAGAAGGTCACTTCTTGCTGGTCAAAGAAAAAATTCACCAAGAAAAACTCTCAATACTGAACATCTATGCTCCAAATACAAGAGCACCCTCATTTGTAAAAGAACGTCTACTAGAGCTTAAAGCACACATTACACCTAACACAATAATTGTGGGTGACTTCAACACTCCACTATCCTCAATGGACTGATCAGGAAACCAGAAACTAAACAGGGACACAGTGAAACGAATTGAAGCTTTGGACCAATTGGAAGGAACACTGCCCAACTCGTTCTATGAAGCCACAATTATGCTGATACCAAAACTATACAAAGATCCAACAAAGAAAGAAAACTATAGAACAATTTTCCTTATGAATATCGATGCAAAAATACTAAATAAAATTCTTGCCAAGCGAAACCAAGAGCATACCAAAATGATCATTCACCATGATCAAGTAGACTTCATCCCAGGGATGCAGGGATGGTTCAATATATGGAAATCCGTCAATGTAATACACTACATAAACAAACTAAAAGAAAAAAACTACATGGTCATCTCATTAGATGCTGAAAAAGCATTTGACAAAATTCAGCATCCTTTCATGCTAAAAGTCCTTGGAAGAACAGGAATTCAAGGCCCATACCTAAACATAGTAAAAGCAATCTACAGCAAACCAGTAGCCAATATCAAAATAAATGGAGAGAAACTTGAAGCAATCCCACTAAAATCAGGGACTAGACAAGGCTGCCCTCTCTCTCCATATCTTTTCAATATAGTACTTGAAGTTTTAGAGAGAGCAATGAGACAACATAAGGAAGTCAAAGGGATACAAGTTGGAAAGGAAGAAGCCAAACTATCATTATTTGCACATGATATGATAGTATATTAAGTGACCCAAAAAACTCCACCAGAGAATTCCTATAGCTGATAAACAACTTCAGCAAAGTGGCTGTTAATAAAATCAACTCAGGCAAATCAGTAGCCTTCCTATACTCAAAGGATAAGCAGGCTGAGAACGAAGTTAGGGAAATAACACCCTTCACAATAGCCACAAACAATATACAGTATCTTGCCCTGCCTCTTACCAAACAAGTGAAATATCTGTATGACAAGAACTTTAAGTCTTTGAAGAAAGAAATCAAAGAAGACCTCAGAAGATGGAAAAATATTTCTTGCTCTTGGATTGGCAGAATCAATATAGTAAAAATGGCCATCTTGCCAAAGCAATCTACAGATTCAATGCAATCCTCATCAAAATCCCAAATCAATTCTTTATAGATCTAGAAAGAGCAATTCTCAAATTCATCTGGAATAACAAAACACCCAAGATAGCTAAAACTATTCTCAACAATAAAACGACTTCTGGGGGAATCAATATCCCTGACCTCAAGCAGTACTACAGAGCAATTGTGTTAAAAACTGCATGGTAGTGGTACAGTGACAGATAAGCAGATCAATGGAATAGAATTGAAGACCCAGTAATGAACCCACAGACTTATGGTCACTGGATCTTTGATAAAGGAGCTACAACCATCCAGTGGAAAAAAGATAGCCTTTTCAACAAATGGTGCTGGTTCAACTGGAGGTCAACATGCAGAAGAATGTGAATTGACCCACTCTTATCACCTTGTACTAAGATCGACTCCAAGTGTATTAAGGACCTCCACATAAAGCTAGTCACACTGAAACTAATAGAAAAGAACCTTGGGAAGACCCTGGAGGACATGGGCACAGGTGGAAAGTTCCTGAACAGAACACCAATAGCTTATGCTCTAAGATCAAGAATTGACAAATGGGACCTCATAAAATTACAAAGTTTCTGCAATGCAAAGTACACTGTCAGAAGGACAAAACAACAACCAACAAATTGGGAAAAGAGCTTCACCAACCCCACATCTGACAGAGGGCTAATATCCAATATATACAAAGAGCTCAAGAACTTAGACCCCAAAGAACCAAATAACCCTATTAAAAAATGGGGTACAGAGCTAAACAAAAAAATTTTCACCAGAAGAAATTTGGATGGCTGAGAAGCACCTTAAGAGATGTTCAACATCATTAGTCATCAGGGAAATGCAAATCAAAACTACCCTGAGATTCCACCTCACACCAGTCAGAATGGCTAAGATTAAAAACTCAAGAGACAACAGGTGCTGGCGAGGATGTGGAGAAAGAGGAACACTCCTCCACTGTTGGTTGGATTTCAAGATGGTGCAACCACACTGTAAATCAGTCTGGTGGTTCCTCAGAAAATTGTGTATGACACTTCCAGAGGACCCTGTCATACCACTCCTGGGCATATACCCAGAGGATTCCCCTGCATGCAGTATAGACACATGCACCACTATGTTCATCGCAGCCTTATTTATAATAACCAGAAGCTGGAAGCAGTCCAGATGTCCCTCAAAGGAGGAATGGATACAGAAAATGTGGTATATTTATACAATGGAATACTACTCAGCAATTTAAAATAATGAATTCAAGCTATTTGTAGGCAAATGGTTGGATCTGGAAAATATCATCCTAAGTGAGTTAACCCAATCACAAAAGAATACACATGAAATGCAATCACTGATAAGTGGATATTAATGAGCCCAGAAGCTCTGAGTACTCAAGGCACAATTAGCAAATCAAAAGATTCCCAAGAAAAAGGAAGAAGAGGACCCTGGTCCTGAAAAGACTGGATCCAGTTTTGCAGGAGAGAACCAGAACAGAGAAATGGTTGGGGGGTGATTGGGGAATGGGCGGGGGTGTGGGGGAGAAGAGGACTTATGGGACACATGGTGAGGGGGGAACTGGGAAAGGGGAAAGCCTTGGGAATGTAAACAAAGAATATAGAAAATTAGCAGAAAAGAATAATTAAATAAATTAAAAAAAAAAAAAGATGTCCATGTGCATAGGGAGAAAGAAAGGAACATAATTCTCTTTGGATGCTTTAATTCCACATAACCATCATTAGGAAAAAAATAAAAGGGAGACCCCAGAACAGGCTAGGAAAAAAAAAAAACTCTTTTTGGAGAAAGTAATTTTGCAATCTAGGAAAAGGAAATTATGTTTCTCTAGGAGGAAAAAAAAAAACTGGATCTCAATCACAGGAGATAATGTCTAACCTGGATGATAAAGATCGAACCAAATACAGGCAGTATGATTAGGAATTGCAAGGCACAGAACCGGGGGGAGACACAGACTCAGGTTCCTGGGTCATGATCTGATCTCATTGGTCAATGGGCGCTGGTCCTGTGTGCTTGGAGTTAAAGAAGAAAAGACAGCAAAGAAGTCCCAGTTATTCAAACAGAAATGAGGGAGTGCATTTGGAGGGCATGTTCAGACACTGGGTTCAGCCAAACCCAGCAGCAAGCAAAGTACTCGTTATAGGAGTTGACTGTTTTCTCATTGCCTAACCGTTTCTTCCTGTTGTGTTGTCCTTTGGTTTACCAACATGGAGAACGGTGCTATTTCTTTCCTTGTACTGTGCTCACCTCTCAGGGAGACTTAGGAATGACTTATGTATGATGCTTTCAATGCAATTATCTTGAAGCTATTAAGGTTGTTTATTTGATTTTCATTCTTGCATCTTACTAGCCTCCAGGCCTGGCTGATGCACCAATTCATCAAATCATATTTTGTTAAAAACCTCACACGAATTTTGTAAAGGGCAGCGTCTGAAGGAAGGCCCTCTGTGAGCGATGTGGAGTCATGTTGCCCACAGCTGCCCTGTTGCTTTTGAACGTTTTTCTTTCCGTTGTCATTGCTAACCCAAAACGAAGCAAGCGCTGATATGCCACCCAGCACCCAACTAGCTGTGGTCAGGCCCCTGGGACAGTAGAAGTGTCAAAGAATGGCAAACTGATGCAGGGCAATCGATTCATATCCTGAAGTATATAAATATTATATACGGCATGTAGTTACGTCTGTAATAGAATAACTGTCCACTGATGGAAAGGCCATGGAAGAGGGACGTGCAGCCAAGGATCCGCAGGAAAAATCCTGAGATTCTTAGAGAAGCACTCCTCTCTCCCTTGAAGTGAAACCAGTATTCAGGGAAACGGGCATTGGTTTTTAAAGAAGTATTTTCTTTCCAGCCCTCCCCACCCACTTCGGGTTTTTATTGCTTCTTTTTTGTATGGCATTGGCTTAACTTTGCAAGATTAGTGGGCTAAGGAGTTTGGTAATCTCCATTACTGTATATGCTGACGTGTTCACAGAGCTGCACTGGTTGTTGGTGTTAGCATTTCATCCTGGGTAATGCACAGTATAACTCCACTAGTAATCCTTTGAGTCTAAACCTGAAGTGGTAATAGCCACCATACAAACTGTCTTCCCGCATCCATGAGCATATGTGCGTGTGTGAGAGAGAATGTATATCTTTCAGTCAAGCAGTTTTGTCTTTGTTTTAATGACTTCTGTTTTCCTACACGTCCATGCAACCTAAGAATAGGTAGAACTATTTGATAGATTGTAGGGCTTTGGGTCCCGAGTCTGCCACTGGGATCTGTCCCTTGGTGAGGCAGGACACGGGGAGTTTGTGCTTACCCCACTGTCTCAGGGTGGGTGTTGGGCCATAGGAAAAGCCTCTGGGCACCACTGGGTGGTGGGGATGGAGTGACTGTCCTGGGCTTGTCCAGCAGGAGGCTCACACTTGGTGGAAGTTGTGGCTGGGAGCTCAGAGAGGCCTTTTACCAGAGATTCAACAGCTCCTCTATGGGCGAAGAAGGCCTTCTCCATGTCTCCCCATGGTGTAGAGTGATGAAAAGAGGCAGTCCATGGTTTTAAGGCATTTATTGTCATGGCTAAACAGGGATGTGTAAAACCATACCCCACTTCTCAGGGTGGGCCTGAGATTAAATAACTTGCAGGGAGGAATATTTGGGAAGGAAAAGTTATTGGCTAAACCCTCCAGACCTCTATGTACCTCATTAAAATGGAGATCTCTGTCTTGAGCCTAGTTGGCCTGTGGTCCCCTCTGTTTTCCTCACCTGCATGTGGAGGGCTTGACGCTTTGCCCTTATGTGACTGATGGCCACAAATCTATGCGTGGCTTCGGCTGGTGACAGGGTCCTGCTTCCAGGGAGCAGGCAAAGCTTCTATCATCCCTTCAGGGTCTCTGGGGCTTATAGCCTTAGCTCAACCAGGAAGCTTACCTTTCATGGTCCACTGCCCCAGAGTAGATTCCTTATTCAAATGCAAGATATTGAAACCCCCTTCTACCAAGGGGGGCATTTGGGAATGCTGTCCTGAGTTCCTTTCTGCTTGCCTGCAAATGTTCTAAATTCAGGAAAGAGTTTCCTGGGAGCCTCCTCTTTCCCTCCACTTTGTTTTTCTTTACATGGCTTATTGTTTTCCGGAAGGATTATGTTCCATGCAATATAAAAATCATACTTAAAATATGTCAGAGAATTCCTTTCCCATCGCTGCCAAACTTTGTATTATAAGACAGTGTTTATTTAAATGATTGTTTTAGCAAAAGGAAAAAAAATAAAAAACAAAAACAAACCAAACTGAACTAAATGTTAAAACAAATGACAGCATGAGCCAAAGGGAAGCCGTGAGGCCTTGTGCAGGATTCTGACAAAGACACACTGGATGTGAGTGAGGGGACCCGTGCATATGCTTGTGCCTAAGATGTGAGGTACAGTTCCCAGCACTACCAAACCAAAGCAAAGAGAAGATTCTGGGGGACTAACCAGCCGTAATGTCGAATATTAACAGCAACAATCCTAGATCATGCAAAGCACAAAGGCAGGACAGGCCAGTAATAAATACGCTTTATTTACGGCTCCTGTGTCCTGTCTTCCCTAACACTTGCACATTCACAGGAGCTTATGTGTACATTGTCTGAAACAAGTACTGGGGGCGAGATACAATGGCTGAAACAAGAACATCAAATTTGAATGCTAGCCAACATGCGTTATGCCCGAATGGCTCCAGAAAGTCACGTTAATTGCTTTTTCTGAAATATTTGTAAAGGGGAATAATTTTTTTTTGTATTGAATAACTTTTGTAAGATTTAAAGTAACCTCTGTTGTGGCACATACGTCTGTCCGAGGCCTTTGGGAAGTTTGAACTGCTTTTATTTAATAGTTTTTACTTATCATATATCTCATGTATTAGAATAGTTTTCCACTTGGTAAATAATAAAGTATTAGGTGTTGTATAATAGCCCTTCTCAATTAATAGTTCTGTAGTGTAGACATTAAAAAACTACATGTTTATAGGCATGACTATGTTCATTCTATTGCAGTTATACATAATACATAGTTAATCTGATTTTGTACTTATGGGCATAGGTGATGGGGTGTTTTTATTCTGGTTGTTAGGTCGTTTTGTTTTGACAGGCTTCATACCCAGACACTTAACCTAACCTAAGCATTTACTTTGTCTATTGGCATGTACATAGCTCATATGTGGCATGTACCTAACTCATACGTGTGACCAAGTCCCAAAATAGTTTTGAACTGATAAATAGTCTACCAAATGCTTACACCCCATCTTGCAATCTCTTCTGGACAATTTTATGCATAGTTGACCAGGGGCACAACATCATCAGCTAGTATAGAAGAACAGAATGGAACCCCCTTGCGACCGTATACCTAGCATTCAGCACTGCACCTCAGGCTCTTGATCCTACTCTACTAATGGAAACTGAGCACTCCCTCGTTGGAGGGAGTGTAAGAGGAATGACACACATGTGCTCTAGATCCCCATCCCTCTTATTTAGGAGTCCAAAGAACCAGAATTTACCATCTGTTCTGCACAGCATTTTAGCTTTATATTCACCATTACAATTTTTCGAGATACTAAATAGGGTACTAGAGTCTTCTTATTTTAATAACGTAAAATAGAAAGCATGTAATTTATGACTGCCATTGGGTCAGGTATGTATTTAAATTCTTCCTATAGGAACATTTTGAATAAAGAAATAGAAAATTCAGCATGGCTGTGTTTCATGATTCACTCTTCAGTAATGTGGATGCATTCTCAGATAGATCCATGTCATTTTCGTTCATTGGTATCTTCTGTTGTTATTAAATGATTCTCATACCCGAGACTTAACTTGTATGCCCACTGCAGTGCTCGTGTGGCTGGCGTCCTTTCTGGTGGGATGTACTCTTTCCAAGAGCTCAGCTTTTTGTTTCCAATTCTACTGTTTCTCCTTCTGTCCCTCTGGACTTCAGATTCCTATTCCAAGTCTTCATCTTCTGTACAGGAAATCAAGTTTCTTTCTTTCTTTCTTTCTTTCTTTCTTTCTTTCTTTCTTTCTTTTTTTTTTTTTTTGTTTTTCGAGACAGGGTTTCTCTGTGTAGCTTGGGCTGTCCTGGAACTCACTCTATAGACCAGGCTGGCCTTGAACTCAGAAATCCGCCTGCCTCTGCCTCCCAAGTGCTGGGATTACAGGCATGCGCCACCACCGCCCGGCTCCTCAAGTTTCTTAATTACTGTATTCCCATATCCTTTCCTGCCACTGATTTATGTATCCCTTCCTGGGATACATATGTTTCTCTATGCTCTTCCTGGGCCTAGAGCATGGAGATGTGGCCTGCTTCATAACAAAGTGATGTCCTACAATTCCTAGCCTTCCTCTGAAGCACGCCATCCTCTGCTTGTGTAAGATGTAATGTGGAAACAATCTTGCTTCACCTCCCAACACTGCCAGTCCATCCCCTCTCCATCTAATCCCTGCAGAGGGCTGGTATTCTCTCCCACCTCTCCCACTGTTTTTGTTAGCATCGATTTCATTGATCCCTTACATCTTGTTGACCAGCCACTTCCTTTTTCCTCCTTCTTAGCTTATAGGCTTGATAAGAGAGAGATGATGTTGGTGCATGTTAGATGTGCTTACAAACAGTATTGAATATGTAATCATCAATTGGAGTCATGCACATGACCAATGCAGAGCTAAAAAAGATCATTGGATGCAGGCAGCACACACACGCGTACAGATCTGTGTCGTGGAGGGAGGTGGTGACTGCAAGTCTGTCTTTCCGAAAAGGAAACTATCAGAGCCCGGTTTGGAAAACTGTTTGTGGAAAATTGTTTCATCCTGTGTTCTTCCCTTTGTTAAGAACACACTCATTACAGGCCTGAAATATAACATAGTTTAAAATAGAAGACTCATTTAAACGATAGTTTTCAGTATACAAAGGAGTGGCAGGGATTTTCCCCCTCATTAGGACTGTGTATTATTTTTATATATAAATAAACTGGGGAAAAACAAAGAAAAGAAATATATATATATATATTTATATATATATATATTCTCAGCACTGAGGCCACTGTAGACTTTAATTAATTCCTAGGTAAAATTAGAATGCATTGCAGTTTAGTGAAACAAAATACACAAGCCTGCTAATCAAAATGTTCAACTAACAGAACTGGGGCTTTTCATTACTTATATTGTCTTGAATTTCATCACTCTACCAGCTGGCTTCTTGTCAATTTATAGCCTGGACCTTTACATCAAACAGAAAAAAAAAAAATTAATTACAGGGAAAGGAATCCCAATAGGAATTTTGTGCTTAGAGGTTTTTCACAATTAACCAGACATGAATGGGGATGTGTACAGAGGAAATAGAAAGGAAGAGAAAGGACTTTGTTGAATTTTCTAGAATCATTAACTGTAGCAGCACTAGTCACCTGCTTGCCTATTTTGTTCTGAAGTTGTTTCGCCAAACATGTCAGCCATCGCTTTTCTGAAAGCACTCAAGTCTGGTGCACCATTGAACTCAGTGAATCATGACATGAACGGAAAAATTTCTTACATGTTGTCCCCAGTGAGACCTCGAAAATCGTTCTCTTGCCTTCATTTTGAATTTAGTAACACCCTGTACGCTGTACTCCTGATCATAAAACTCCTGATCATAATCATAACTTAACGAGCCGAGAGGTGCTTTGATGGTGACTGCCTGGTTACTTGCAATGTGTGTTTGGACTAAAAGTACTGTTCTCAAGTGCCGAAGTCATTGCCTCCGGGTCCCACAGTAATTTCAAATGTGACTTTCCTCAGCTTCTTATCTGTTGAAGAAACCAGCCAGCAGTTTTAAAAATGCTCTGTCTTGTTTCCTGTTTTTTTTTTTAATGTTGCTTAGAAAAATTTCCATGTGACCCATATTCCCAATTCCCAAGATTCAAATAGAGTCTTTTTTTTTTCTCAAATACATTGAAGCCTAGAAAGTATAAAGAAAACATTTCCACTCAAGAAAAGTGTATATAGGACTACAGCTAGGATGTGTTACTTAGGATACCAAGCAGTCACCCAAAGGAGGGTCAGTCCAGGTTCTTACTACCCATGGAATTAAACAAGGAGTGAACACATGCTATGTGGTATGCATACATAGGACTCAGGTGTTATTTAGAGTAGTATTTTCCACTTAAGTTAATTTCAAATGATTATTAAGACCATGCTGTTCCCAGCCCATAGAATTGTGTTTTCTAACAAATTCACCACCTTCTTGGCCATCACCAGAATGCATTTATATGTTCCTGATCATTTTTAATATGGAGCAGCCCCTAGTTATCAGCTCATTTCGATGTTCATATTTCACTGCACTTTCTCAAGCAGTGCCATGTTTCCTAAATAATTTGTAGACCACAACTGAAGAGAACATTTTTTTTTAAACTTTTAGTAATGATAGTATTTTTCTTCATTAAGGTTGTAAGCTGGGAGCTACTAACAGGCACTTTGCAGGTTTGGCGGTGCAGCCTGAGAATGCTTTGCTGCTCTTCCAAGGTCACCTTCAGAGCCTTCACATGATTTACTCCCATTTATTTTGCACTTGTGCTTATGGTTTTGAACCAAAAAAAAAAAAAAAAAAAAAAAAAGAAATTTCATGTTGGGTTTGTCTGCATCAAACATAATTTGCCGCAGGTCGGCTCATTTACAACGGTGATGACATCAGAACCCACCCTGCAGAATGTTTTGCATGTGCAGTCACTGATACAGGTTTCTCTACTTTTGTTTTTGTTGTGGCTGTGGTTGCTCCTGATATTGTTGCATGGCTTTCTGATGGTTTCAGGTTTTTTTATAAAAGCCTCTCCCGGGAAGATTTTTCAGGAGATCTGAATCAGTAGGTCTCCACCTGTGGGTCGCAACCCTTTAATGGTTGAATGACTTTTTCCCAGAGGTCACATATCAGCTATCTTGCATATCAGATACCTACATTTTGATTCATCACAGTAGCAAACTTACAGTTATGAAATAGCAACAAAAAGAACTATGTTTGGGAATCACCAAAGCATGAAGAACTCTATTAAAGGGTCTCAGCATTGGGAAGGTTGGCATCCACTGATGGGATTCTTATAGAGGTCAGTCAATAAGTGATTGATTACTTAATGAGAGTTTTATCATATCATTGCTTTTTATTTTTCTTTCTTTGAAATTTGCCGACATGTTCTGTATTAAATAAGTATGCTTATATTTTTTAGGCTGTATTTTAAATAAGTAAATTTATGATTGATAACATACAATAAATAAAACTTGTAATGGATGCAAACATCTTAATTCTGGTTCTGATACTAAATATTTGTCCAGGATTCTAATTTACATAACCCAATGTGTCTAATTGGGCCTCTCATATACTCCTTAATATTGGGGGAGCCATTCGCTGGAGCTTGAATCTACACCCTTAAAAAAGATTTGATTCTCCCTCT
Organism: Apodemus agrarius; assembly: GCA_964023405.1. Lineage (NCBI taxonomy): Eukaryota > Metazoa > Chordata > Mammalia > Rodentia > Muridae > Apodemus > Apodemus agrarius. The sequence goes on along the minus strand of OZ030018.1, from coordinate 28,064,721 downwards.
CTGAGAGCCATCCCCTTTCTGTACCTCCACTCTAGGGCTGAAGGCCTGTCCAGGCCAGCTTAGTAGTTTGATCTTGAAGGGGTTTTGACTTTGAGTGCAGGACCCCAGCCCCATCTATAATATTGTGGTTCTCCCCAGTGCTTTCTGACCTCTAGCTGTCTCTATGTTTCTGTCCTGCCTTCTGAGATGGCACTTGAGCCTTGGTGGGAGGCTTGGTATGGATGTCCCCTTGTGTCTGTGGGCTCTGCTGATTCTCACTCTTCCCAAAGAAGGATTCTAAGTGTACCAAAAAGGGGCCTTTTGTCGAAATGAGCTTCTTAGGGTCACTGTATGCTCACAGCGATGGAAACCCATCTTTCCTCTGGTATTCTATGTACATATCTTGCGAAGCATTGTCATTTGAAGGAAAATAATAAAATTTTGCAGAACTGTTACTTTTATGACTCTAAACCTATGATGTTAAATGTAAACTAGAATTTTTAACAAAGTTTACTGTTCAAAGCAACTCCCTGGTAGATCATTTTAAACTGCATTTGGCTTCTGACTCTCTTCATTATAGCTACAAATAACGTTTAAATTAATCCTTACGCAAGTGTCAGAGTTGTATACACTTCCACATGGACCCAACTATAGATCCATGTCTAACGTAACCAGGACATCTGAGAAAAGGATATGGACACAAACTTACAACATGTGTGCTGGCAGAAGTGTGGTAGAATAATCTTCATATTTTAATCAGCCGAAGCTGAACCATGGGGTTTCAGAGTTGAAACATGATCCCTCTTGGTTTTGTTGCCGTTGTTGCTGGTGGTGGTAACGGTGGTGACGGTGGTAACGGTGGTAACAGTGGTAACTGTGGTAACGGTGGTAACGATGGTGATGGAAGTGGTGGTGGCAGTATGGTGCATATGTGTGTGATGCATGTGAGTATATAGGTGTAGGTGCCTAAGTGCATACAAATGGAAGCAGAAGGAGGACATCGAGTGTCTTCTACTGTTCTCTACCTTACTGCCTTGGTTATCACTCAACCAGTAGCACTCTGATTTGGCTACTTTGACTGGCCAGTGTGCTTCAACGTTCTGCCTATTTGCAGCCTATGATGTCAGGCTTCTAACACATGCAGCCATGCCTGAGTTTTAGAGATTTGAGCTCCCATACCCATGATTGGACAGCAAGTGCTCCACCTCCCTGACCATCTCCCCAGGCTTGATCCATTCTGTTTGCAATGTAGATGCCAATATTATTTAGAGAAGGCCGCTCTAATGAGTTACACTCTGAATTTACTTTTAAATAAATTTGGAAATGTGGAATTACAGAGTTCTCTAAGTAAGAGGTGCTATTGTTTCTACCTGATTTTTACATTTGAGAGTTATTTTATTTGTTTTAATACAGGTAATGAGTTTGGGCACCCGGAATGGTTGGACTTCCCAAGGAAAGGGAATAACGAGAGTTACCATTACGCCAGAAGGCAGTTCAATTTAACCGATGATGACCTTCTTCGCTATAAGTTCTTAAATAACTTTGACAGAGATATGAATAGACTGGAAGAAAGATGCGGTTGGCTTTCAGCTCCACAGGTAAGCTCGCAGCTCTGAATGTGATGTCGTAGTCACCAGGGCGGGGTATGCATAGAATGTCAATGGGTCTAAATCTGCATACAGACCTTCTGAGTAGCCCTTCATTATGCAAGTGTGTAGAGTGCCCTGTAATGGACTGTAGGTTGTCAAAACATGTCACAGGACTCTCTCCAAGAGATAATGGAAATCTTACGCATACAGCTGGCCCTGCTTAGCTTCCTGTTTAGTTGGTTGTTGTTGTTTAAATTTAGTAATTTTCCTTTCAATTGGTTAAAAATAAATGGCAGACGCTCGGCATGAAACCCATTTTGGAAATTGCTGTGGAAACATCTTAATTGTTTTGACTGGTTTTCCTTTGTGTAAATAATTATGCTGTCATAAAGAAACTGCATTGACAACATGAATTTTTTTTTTTTTTTTTGAATTCTGGTTTTCCCTTCTTTACTGGTCTCTAAATTGTCATTTCAATGGATGCCATTATACCTGCATGCTGCTCTGTATTTTGCATAAGTCTGAACTCTCCTCTGGAATTATTTCAAATTATTGAAAGTCTCAGTTTTCAATAATTTGAGAAAAATGTAATTAACAGGTGCAAATTTTACACAGGCTTTTTCCCACCTCCTTGCAAAAATTTGCATATAGTATGTGGTAGTTAAAATCCATTTGCTTTCTAGTGATACTGTTTGAAATTACCGTCAATATGTTTTCACTTTGGCATCTATGGTTTATTTGTTTAGTGACCGAACAAAGGTATTTGGATATTCAGTAAGACAGGCTCCATGATTTGTATGCCTTCATCATGTTTATTTAGGCACTCTATTTCCAGACCAAAAAAAAAGAGTCAAAGGATGCCCCTCTTCCATAGAAACAAAGTTGAAATCCAGAAAGCGCAATGTGTGCTCTGCCAAGGTAGTTCTCACTGCCCGGTTGCTAAGAGATGCTGCCGATGACCATGGCAGTGAACCTACAGCAGTAGACGTAGGTGAGAGTGAGCCCAAGATGCAAGGGCTCGCAAAGACGGCCGTTAACAGGGATCCACGAGTGTGCAAATATAATTTATTCCTCAGACCTTTTCATATAATTAAGAAATATTCCCAGTATGTTGAGTAGACTTTAGCTTGCCATAGACTGTGTACAGAGTTATAGAAAAAAAAAATGTATGGTTTTTTTTCTTTTCTTTTTCTTTTCTATTTTTTTGAATAACTACAATTTCAAAAGTGGATATAATGTTATAGTAACTTTGAAAAAATAATTGTATTTGCAGTTACTTTACCTCCATAATCTTGTTACTGATCCAAAGTCTTCTGGGAAATGGGTTTTATCCTTAGATCTAATATTCACAAATACTATGTACTACAACTGCGCTATGGCTTTTACTCCAAAGTTACCCCCAAACACTGGCTGATCCCCTGTTCGTGCTCTCACGATGGAACATGGACAGTGGGGTTTTTATATTCTTTAAGCTACTCTTATTCGTCAAAATTGTAACATTCAAAACCTGTAGAGCTCAGAGACTCCCTTTTGGTGTAATAATGAGCAATGTTTATTAAGAATGACAAGAGAAACCTGTAGGAAATTGTTTGCTTGCAGCAGCCTCTCCAAGTGATGGAAATGTGATGTGCTATCCTTGCAGGCCTACGTGAGTGAAAAACATGAAGGCAATAAGACAATCACCTTTGAGAGAGCAGGACTTCTCTTTATTTTCAACTTCCACCCAAGCAAGAGCTATACGGACTACCGAGTCGGCACAGCAATGCCAGGAAAATATCCTTTTTCTCTGCCAGCAAATATGCCTATGAAGATGTAAGATTCCATAGTATAAGCATATGGAAAAAAAAGACTAGGATCTTGAACTCAGTCTCCTCATCAGAAAAGTGGGGGACTTGAGGTAGAGAAGGAGCATGCAGAATAGCTCCAATGCTGTCTCCTCATTCATATTCACAGATTCCATGGTGTTTGTTCCACTCCATTCTGATCTCTTTGCTACACCGCCCCACTCTTACTGGAGTGGAGATGTATACAACAGAAGTGTTATATGAGACAGAAATCAATAAATGGTAAAGAAGCCAAAGTGTTCCATGGGAAAAACAAGACAAGGACAGGATAAAACAGAGGGGAGAAAAGAATCAGAGGCCTACACTCAGGGCATTAGCAGGGAGATAGTAAAATTAGCAAGGCCAGCCCAGTGCTTGGAAGCATAGACCATCCTTAGATAATGAGCAGTACTAAAGAGTAATTGAAGAATGCTGGCTATAATAAAAGTACTAAAAGATAAATCTAACAGCCAAATAGATAACCTATAAACATAAAAATTGTTAAGACAAAAATAAAAAAAAAAAACAAATGGACAAAACCCCACAAAATAACATCAAGTCTACTTTTTTTTTTTGGTTGACTAACTTTCCTGGGCATGAGGCTGGCCCTGGAGTGTGGTTTATATAACAGGTGATAATGCATTGGAGGAACTGGTTTTTGTTTTCTTAGCAGGTAACAGCTACAGGTACCTCCTTGGTTAAGGGTGGGACTTTGTATCTAGTTTACCTTCTCAGTGCAGAGAGATGGTGGTAGTCTTTTGTGAATTTGTTCAGGACTTTTGTGTTCTGTTACAGCCTTTGTGGGTTTTCAGTCCTGTTTGACTGGAAGATACAATTTCCTTGGAGTTGTCTACCATTTGTGGCACTTAGAATCTTCTGTGCCTTGAGAGGAGGGGTTTGATAAAGACATCTCTCTTAGGATTCCATGAGCATTCAGGGCGTAGTGCTCCAAAGTCTCTTACTCTATGTACATTGTTCATTGGGCATCTAGGTATTAATTTCCGTCTATTGAAATAAGATTTTCCAATAATGCCTGAGCAATACTATAGTCAATTGCTGTAGCAATATCTCAGTACCAGTCAATTTATTGCTGTGTTCCTTTAGCAGAATAAGAGTAGCAGGTTTCCCTATAGTCCTATTGACTATCTAGTCTCAGGTGATTGGCTACTTTAGACGTGTCCGGTAAGGGTTTTATCTCATTGGGTGGGCTTGAAATCCAATCCAAAAGTGGTGGTTTACTTTTTAACATTTCTGCCACAGTCACACTACCATATTTTGATGCTCTGGTGGTCACAGGGTTTGTAGCTAGATGATACTGAAGGTTGACTTTTCTCCTCCAGTAGAATGCAAAGTATTCTCCAGCAACATGAACCCTAGGCAGAAGGGGTAGAGCTTCTAGTTGGACCCTAGCTCCCTTCTTCCATCTTTGGTAACCTAGGCAAATGTGTCTTCAGCAATAAGGCCTTACCATCAGGTTATAGAGAGAAACTAATAGCTTTGGCGATTTTTAGTGGAATCGACAGGACCTCTTTGACCAATGTCTCAACATGGTGTAACTCATCCTTACCATTGGATAATTTATTTGGTGGCATAAGATGTCTAGATGGGGCATTGTCTTCCCTATTATATGGTGACTCAACTTAAATTTCTTTCATACATGTATATATTTTAGGAATCATTTTCAGTACTAAATTTCCATATGGTAATTCAAAAAGCCTTTAGTTTTAATTATCCCTCTCCATTTTCCTTTTCTCCATATTCTCCATATTCCGTGTCATCCTATGCTTTTCCCAGATAATCTTATTATTCTTGTTTTCCTGTGGATCTCTTCCTAATACTCCCGGTCTCTTTCCTGTGTCGCATAGATTTGCACCCTGTGAATCCTTGTTTATTTCTATTGTCTTCCTAATTCATGTCTTCCAGCCAATAATTAAGAGCTAACTTACGTATGTTATTGCTTTATCCTAAAGATATTTGCATTTTAATATCTCTATGAATACTCAAGACCTATTGGTTTAGGGGAATTTTGCTATAATGGTGATTCTTTTCTTAAATGGAGAAGCAGATGGGGGTGGGGGGTGGGGGTAACCTCCAAAATAAGCTTGTACAATGCCTCATGATTACCCACATAAAAACAATAGCTCAAAGACTAAAAGCATACTGCCATCTGGTTTAGAGAAGTCTAGTCTAGTCTCACCCTCACTGATAAGTTGCCACGGACCGACTCAGTCGGAACACACACTCCCGTGGGGAATCAGGGTCTTTGGTATGCAGGAAGGTACAGGTCCGGCGAATGACAGACAGACACACACAAGATCTGAATGCGTCTGAATGCACTTTACTGTTCTGAGGCAGGAACTTTTATACAAGTTGGCATTACATTACTTGAAGAAAAATTGTATCCAGGGAAATGTATACAAAGAATGGTTACCATGAGTATCTGGCACAAGGAAATACAAAATCAATCAGGTATGAACGTTAGAGAATACACACAAAGTCATCGCGTCCCTCTGTAGTTAATGATAAGCTAGTAGTTCAAGAGTCCTTGGAAACCACTATGTTACAGGGCTAGGTATTGTTAGTGCAGTTTTAGTTTAATATCTTGCTTCCTTCTTGTAAGACCCCCTCAGGTTTACTTTGAAACTTTACCTAACTGATGGTTTCCATGTCAGAGTGCCAAAGTCAGCTAACAACACAAATAATAGATATTGTTGGGAGGTTAATTCTTTAATGTATCTAGGTAATAACTGTACAGCTGATTAAAAGCAAAGCAATGGATCTCTAGAAAATAAATCATGGCCAGTACCATAGCTCAAAGAATGAACTCTGATGAACTATCACGCTTGGATGCTCGCACCTCCGGCTGGCAGGGACATCTTGTAAGTAAAAGAACAGGTCAGAAAAAGGTTTACACAGCTTGCCATGAGAAATTTCAGCTCAGCTCTATCTGCAGCCAAGGAGGCCCACAGCGGCATTTCTTGAACAGCCCCAGTAGATATCACACGGCCTCTGCCTGGATTGCAGCTTGGCTGCGTGAAACTACGGGATTCAAGAAATGTGTGTGATTTCTCCCGCTTTTTTATTTTTTAATTTGAGCTCATGAATATCTCTTTTGGCAGCAGAAATGGAGGAGAAGATTAGTTTGAAAATTATTGGAAGGATAAGAAGAAAAAGAAAGATTACCCCTGCAGCCACGGCAACGACAACAATCCAATGTAACCAAGTTACAGGGTTCAGAGACTTCAAACCAGAACTAAAAGCCTGAGCCAAATCCTCTAAGTTAACCGATCCATCTTGTGCTTTACTCATAACCGCAATTTGAGTTTTTAATTGAGCCATATCATGTGAAATATTATTATCTTTCCAAATTCCCAACAAATGATTTTTAGTAAGAGTCCAATTATGTTGCTTATCATAGATTAATGGCGTTACGCATATGTATCGAAAGCTGGCATGACATCTGGTGGAAAGCTGAACCTTAATATTTTACCTAACTTTAGAACTACATCCTCTAAAGCATCAATCTTTGCTTTTAATTTCTTATCTATAACCTCTTGTTTTACCAGTGCCAAAGAAACATTCTTATTCAAATCATTAACAAAGTGTGCAGTCTTCATTTCTGAGACTAAAGCAACTGATGAAACTGTAAGTGAAGTTACAATAGCTATCAAGGCACTGATACCTAACATTAAAGCTGCTACAAAACGCTTTGGCCTAATAAGCTCACTAATTCTTGTAACTACCTGTAAAGCCTCATTGTCAAACCAAGCTTCATCCTTTAGATCTACAGGAAGCATTACGTAGGAAGGCCTTTGTAATATCAGGATGCGTGAATAGGATTCAACCAACTTATGATCAATACAATTAGTTAAAATACATTCTTATCTTTATCTTTATATGTTCCGGGAACATGAATCTAAAGGGATGTCCTTAAATAACTTCTCAAAGGTTTCATTATGAAAATTAGTCCCCAAAATCTTTAGTTTAATTTCCCACATAAATCTTAAATGGAGTAGAGGTTAGATGGGAGGAAAGAGTAGCATGTCCCCCCATAAGTCCAGTATCATTGGTCATTACTCTAATATTTACATTCTCCCCCCAACCCACGGGATGAAGAAGTGGGGGATGAGGAACATAAGCCCAATATGAAACTGCAGACACAGGACACATTTGCATAGAAAGGATAACAAACATAGCAAGAAACATATTTTCTGTCGATAACTGCTTTCTGGTGCTAGTGATCATCTGCTGCGCTTTTCGGGCGAGTCTCCTCAGCTGTCCCCAGGTGGGCAGATCCTCCCTTGACTCCTGTGACGGTTCAGGAACAGTTGAGGTCTCCCGTAGAACAGCAAGATCAAGCTCCATCATCATTCTCAGCATCTTCTTCTTTTTCAGTCTTTGCTTTCTCCTCTGATTCCTTGATAGAGGCCCTCCGGTTAAACGGCCGGATGAGCCTGTCTGGGATCCAGATTGGACTGTCTGCATCCTGTGGAAAGACACAAGCATACCCTCTTCCAGAAGAAATTAGAGCATCCGGTCCTTTCCAGGATCCGGTTAATAAGTCTTTCCACATTACTTGTGGAAGTTGTTCTCCTTTTATTCCTCCCTGATGTTTCATAGCAGGGGAGTTTCCTTGTTCATCAGTATTCAAATAATTTATCACAAAAAGAGCATGATTCAAAAGATGATGGGGAGAAAAATATTTATTAGCAGCTCTTAGGCGTTCAATTTGATTTTTCAAAGTTTGGTGAGATCTCTCAATTATTGCCTGTCCTTGGGGATTATATGGTATTCCTGTGGTATGGTGTATATCCCATGCTCGCAGAAAAGAGGCAAAAGCCTTAGATGTATAAGCTGGAGCATTATCTGTCTTAATTCTCAATGGCTTTCCCATCATCATGAAGCTTTGTACAAGATGTTGAATTACATCTTTCACAGCTTCTCCACTTCTAGCAGAGGCAAACAGCACATGAGAATAAGTATCCACTGTCACATGAACATAAGCCAATTTTCCAAATTCTGGGATATGTGTAACGTCCATTTGCCATAAAGCTAATGCCTTAAGGCCTCGGGGATTTACTCCCATTTTTTGTGGGTGGTAAACTTGAGGACAATTACCACAATCCTTAACTATCTGTCTGGCTTGTTCTCTAGTAATATGAAACATCCTTCTTAAAGCAAGAGCATTTTGATGATGTAGCTCATGACTATTCTTTGCCTCTAATACATTCATAACTGTTCCTCTAGTTAATGCATCAGCCATATAATTTCCTTTACTAAGGGGGCCTGGTAAATTAGAGTGACCCCGTATATGTCCTACATAAAATTTTTCTACTCTTTTTCTAATCATATTTTGCAATTGCTGTAATAAATTTAAATTTTGAGACTGCCCTGAAAGCAAGGCTGTTTCTATGGCTGGAAACAAATTAACCACATACTTTGAATCCGTATAAAGATTAAATTTTTCTGTAAAATTTTGAAAAGCAAGTAGAACTGCTCTTATCTCTGCTTGCTGAGCAGAAGTCTGCACACCTTCCTCAATCAGAGGCTTTTGTCCGGGTACATAAACCACGGACCTCCCATTAGAGGAGCCATCTGTGAAAATACATAAGGCAGACTCCAAAGGTTGTGAAGAACATTTATTTGAGAAAATTATTTCTGTTTCCTTAAAAAATTCAATTAAAGGATGTTTAGGATAATGATATTTAATTTGTCCTGTATAACCTTGCAATGCAATTCCCCAATCATCATCTTCCATCAATAGTATTTCAAATTGCCTTTTATTATATGGTAAAATAATATTATGCATTTCTCTACCAAATAGTTCCCTGGATCTCATTCTTCCTTTATTAATCAATAATGAGCACATATATGGATAAGAAGCCAACATTTTCTGTTGCACATGAGGTAAATGTATCCATTCCAACACACCATCCTGCCATAAGCATCCAGTGGGAGTGTAAGGTGTTTTAAAAATTATCAAGTCCCACTCTTTATCATAAGATATCTGCTTTACCTTTGCATCATTTAAGTTTTCTTCCACCAATGCTAAAGCTTTTATGGCTTCTTGAGTCATAACTCTTGGAGACTTAGGATCAGTATCCCCTTGTAATAGTTGAAACAAAGGACTTAATTCTCCTGTAGTAATTTTCAAAACAGGTCTAATCCAATTAATATTTCCTAATAATTTCTGAAAATCATTTAAATTCCTTAATTTGTCTACTCTTATAGACACCTTTTGTGAGGCAATATAGTCATCATGAATTAACTGTCCCAAATAACTTAAAGGTCTATTCTTTTGTATCTTATCTGGGGCTATTACTAATCCAAATTTGGTAAAATGTTCAATTGTATAAAGTAATATTTCCTTATTAATTGATGGTGATTGATGAGCAATCAAGATGTCATCCATAAAGTGGGCAAAGTAGGCCTCAGGATATTTTTTTCTGATCAATACTAAAGCTTGATCCACAAATTTTTGACATAATGTCGGACTATTTTTCATTCCTTGAGGCAACACTTTCCATTGATACCTTCTATAAGGCCTTCTCAAATTTACAGCTGGCACACTAAAAGCAAATCTTTTACAATCCTCAGGATGTAATTTTATAGTAAAAAAGCAATCTTGCAAATCAATTACTATCACATCCCATCCTGCAGGAACTGCCACTGGAGAGGGCAGTCCTGGCTGCAACGCTCCCATGTCTTCCATGGTAGCATTTACTGCCCTAAGGTCCTGTAGCAATCTCCACTTTCCAGATTTTTTCTTTATTACAAATATGGGAGTGTTCCAAGGACTATTGCTTTCTTCAAGATGTCCTTTTTCTAATTGTTCTTGCACAAGTTGTTCTATAGCCTGTATTTTTTCTTTTCTGTTAGGGACCACTGATTAAGCCATACAGGCTGGTCTGATTTCCAATTTAATTTATCTGCATACAACAAGCCCTCAGCGGCCCCTATGAAAAATGCTGTTCACTCAGATTATCTGAGGTGACTAATTTTACATCCATGTCACTCATCATGTCTCTTCCCCACAAGGAAAAGGGGAGAGAAGGAACAACGTAAGGCTGAATCATTCCTGTCTTTCCTTCCAATTCCCATTTCAGAAACTGTGAACTTTGAGCCACATTAAAAGCTGTCCCTAAACCTAACAAAGAAGAAGAAGTCCTCTTACATGGCCAAGATGAAGGCCAATCCTTTCCTGCTATACAAGTCTTATCTGCCCCTGTATCTAAAAGTCCTTGAAACAACTTTCCATTTACTCTAACTGCTTTAAAAGGTCTTTCCATACCAATATTTTGGACCCATGCCACAACATCTGTAGAACCAAACTTCCCTTGTCCACGTTCATGCTTTAAGATTGGATTAGGTAAGTTAAGATAAGGCAGGAGCAGAAGCTGAGCTATTCTCTGCCCCTTATGAATTTGTATAGTTTCTTTTAATGGTCTAATCATGACTTTTATTTCTCCTGTGCTATCACTATCAATCACACCAGGCAACACTTCAAAATTCTTTTTATAATTTGAACTACGGCCAATTATTAACCCTACAGTTCCCTGTGGCAGAGTTCCCAAGGTAGACGTAGAGACTAAAGAAACACCGTCCCATCTAGAGAATATTACATCATCACAAGAGGCTAAATCTAAACCAGCACTACCAGGAGTAGCTCTAGGCAAATCATGTATAGTAAATTCAGGAGCCTCAGGATTCAGAGGACTCCCTGATGTAACTACAGTAGTTTCCTCTCTTTCGAGTTCGGGGCTGAGAGGCTGCCCCTGATTTAGTTTTTTGATTCCTCCTCCTTCTTTTCCCCATTAAGGGGTGTTCCATCCTTGTGGAACCTAGACTTGCACTCACTTTTCCAGTGCTTGCCTTTTTGGCAACGAGGGCATACTCCTGGGGGAGGACCCCTTCTATTGGAGTCCCTCTTATTGTTTCCTGGACATTGCTTTTGCACATGTCCTGATTTCCCACATTTAAAACAAGTGGGCTTGGAGGTTTCTTTCCCTCCTTTACCATAAGTCTTTTTAACATAGGCGCTGAGTTCCTCTTCCTTCATAGCTGCAGCGTAGGCCATACCTTGGACTACGGCTGGTGAGGCATCCACGCAAACTTTCACATAGTCCTGCACTGTTCCTGTCTTTCTAATAGGCCTTATCAAATCTTGGCATAAAGCATTAGCATTCTGCCAAGCCAACTGCTTAAGGAGTATCTCAAAGAATTCCCTGGTTGTACTTTCTGAAACTTTTAACTCTCTGCTAGCCATCATATGCTTAAACACTGAAAAGAACATTCGTTCCTGCTTTGACTCGGTCTGCCCCATGATATCAGATTACTTGCACTTAACTGGTGATCCTTTACCGGCGGGACCGCGGCTCCCTCGCAAGATCCGGCCTGTTACCTTGAAAGAAAGAAAGAAAGAAGGAAAGTTTACCTGCCCAAGGTCCCTGTTCTGAGGCGCCAGCTGCCACGGACCGACTCAGTCGGAACACACACTCCCGTGGGGAATCAGGGTCTTTGGTATGCAGGAAGGTACAGGTCCGGCGAATGACAGACAGACACACACAAGATCTGAATGCGTCTGAATGCACTTTACTGTTCTGAGGCAGGAACTTTTATACAAGTTGGCATTACATTACTTGAAGAAAAATTGTATCCAGGGAAATGTATACAAAGAATGGTTACCATGAGTATCTGGCACAAGGAAATACAAAATCAATCAGGTATGAACGTTAGAGAATACACACAAAGTCATCGCGTCCCTCTGTAGTTAATGATAAGCTAGTAGTTCAAGAGTCCTTGGAAACCACTATGTTACAGGGCTAGGTATTGTTAGTGCAGTTTTAGTTTAATATCTTGCTTCCTTCTTGTAAGACCCCCTCAGGTTTACTTTGAAACTTTACCTAACTGATGGTTTCCATGTCAGAGTGCCAAAGTCAGCTAACAACACAAATAATAGATATTGTTGGGAGGTTAATTCTTTAATGTATCTAGGTAATAACTGTACAGCTGATTAAAAGCAAAGCAATGGATCTCTAGAAAATAAATCATGGCCAGTACCATAGCTCAAAGAATGAACTCTGATGAACTATCACGCTTGGATGCTCGCACCTCCGGCTGGCAGGGACATCTTGTAAGTAAAAGAACAGGTCAGAAAAAGGTTTACACAGCTTGCCATAAGAAATTTCAGCTCAGCTCTATCTGCAGCCAAGGAGGCCCACAGCGGCATTTCTTGAACAGCCCCAGTAGATATCACACGGCCTCTGCCTGGATTGCAGCTTGGCTGCGTGAAACTACGGGATTCAAGAAATGTGTGTGATTATAAGTGACTGCTAATAAAACAGGTTCTTATTCCAAGGATCTGCTTCAAAACATAAACATGGTCGTCTTAATTATTAGAAAACATCAGTTTCCCTATAGTACTTCTTCCCAGGCTTTCCTCTTTCAGACCAAATGCCTGGAGTTCCTTCCATCTTTTGCTTCGCCCTTCCATTTTACTCCCTTTCCTTCCTTCTTTATCTTTTACAAAGTGAATTCTATCTCCATCCAAGATAAGGCATCGGCCTGACTCAGATCATCTGGAGCGGTCATGTCTAGCAGCACAGTGTTCTAGATGTGGACATGCAAGCATGAAGTCAGGTGCCACATCTGCTGGCCTACCATGCTGATGATATTTGATGGATAGAGTTATAGGGTCATCATCTCTACCAAGAGCAACCACACCATACATACTGCTCCCATTACACTCATTCAATGAAAGAGAATTTCTTGAGATGATCTTATCTCATAATCTTTATCCAGTGAAAAATTTTAACTCACATTTCTAAATGTAACATTGGGCATGAAAACATACAGTGGGTATTACCGTTTGCCTTCTAACCTTTTTAAAAAGATGGTAAAGGAATTCTTCAGCGGGTGGTTATTTGTAATTGTAACTTTTATTTACCTGAGGTACTTGTTGTCTCAGAGGCTTGCTTCTGACTAAGATGATCCTTCTAGTTCTTTCTGAACTCTAGCTGACTGGTTCAACTCAGCTAATCTAGTCCAAACTCTTCTCCAAGCTGACTCCAGGAAGCTCAAACTGGCTTCTCCTGGCTTCTGACTGAGTTGTTCTGCTTGGCCCCAAACTAACTCAGACAATAAATATGTTCTAGTCTTCTGGCTCCTTCTAATATGGCTTCATTTGCCTCTGCTGAACTCATGAACAAGCTCAGCTCCTCTGTACTGCACTCACTGCACTGACTCCCAGCTAACTGGCCAGAACTCAGAGACCTGCATAACTGTTGCCTTAGTGCTGGGATTAAATGCATGCACCACCATGCCTGGACCTAAGCTTTTCTTTTCCTGAAACTTGCTCAGTGCCAGACTGGCCTTGATCTTAGAGATCTGCTTGCCTCCGTCTCCTGGAATTAAAGGTCTGTCTGTATTCAAGCTGGATCACACAGACCTAGAAAGTCTTTGGGTATGATCCCTTGCCAGAACAGCCACATTCCTGATTTAAAATTCCTCTACAGTTCTCCATTGCTAATCTGCTAAGATTCTGTCAAATTCCTTAGGCACAGACAGAGATTTCTTCTTGCAATTTCTTATAGTTCCAAGCTTAGTGTTCTCTTTATAATCCATAATGTTTTACAAGTCTCATTTGATTTTGACCTTTCCTCACTCTTACTGACTCGTTCACCTTTAAAACTATTACAGAATGCTTTTAGATATAGAAAATATGAATAAATTAAGATTCTGTCATTACATTTTTGACTTTACCAAAATGGTCTATGATAATTGGTTTTTCTACATGTAAATTGAATGCAGATTGTTGCTGTAAAGATTGTTCAGTGTCAAGACTGGATGTACTCACCAAGTAAAGCAACTCCAGATTCTGAATTCCTAGGAAAATAGATTTGATCCCAGTGAAATTTTCTGTTTCTGGAAAAGTCATTTGAATTTTTTTCTGTCACTACAAAGTACCAATATGTTATAGGTAACATATTTGAATCTTCCAGCACTGTCAATCTTTAAACCTGTATATCTTGCACATGATGTAGCAAGGCATCAACCTGACTTATCTTTGGAGAATTCGTGTGGTTTCTTCCCAGAAACTTGTAAATGGAGCTTTTTGAGAGATGATACCAGGCAAGGGAGGAGAAAACTTTAAGTATGCGTTTAACTATCTTTCACAATAATATATAATTTAGAAAATTGAGAGGTAAGACTCCTTTGTATCAATAAGGTTTTGAATATGGCCTTTATAGTTACTGTCAAAGGATAAACACTGTTTCTTCTATCTAGGTGAATAACAAAATCATCAAAGCCTTTGCGTATGCATGCACATCGGTTGCCACTGTCACTGTTAACGTCCAGTGTACCAATAACCAGAATTCCTCAACAGAGTGGATAGCAGTGTCGTGATTCATAGCCGAGACCCCAGTGGACTTGGTAAACAGGCAGGTTTCACATTTCATGCTTGGAAAGGTGGGCCATCTTTTTCCCAGAGTGTTATCCTTTCTTGTGATTTCACGTTGTTCATCTGCAAAGAGGAAAAATCAATACTCTCTGTATCTTATGTATTGCTGTTTCATTTCCTCACCTAGAATATTATCAAGTGAGTATTGAATCAAAATTAAAACTTGTGAGCCCCGAAGGAAAGCCTGTTCTTTCTAATCTATAACGCAGATGGTGGTGCCACTTTTTAAATAATATGAGAGAAAGCTGTATGTTGTGGTACATCTCCTAAAAGCCTACTGCTTTTTTAAGTATTTAGTCATATAGCCCCGTGCACCACATGAAAAGAATTGCATTGGCTTCATGTAACAGACCAATACACAAGCCTGTGGTTACCCGAGGCTTTTCCTCTAGCATATTCCTCAAGCATTGTGTTCACTACAGAGCCCATGCTTGTCTGGTTGTCTCATGGTGCATTTTCCTTTGTTTTTATGTTTTCCATATGTGTTTGGATATGATAGCAATGGTGAGTTTGGTGATGAGTGTTGATTTCTATAACATTATTTTTTCCCTATAATTCTGGAGAAACCCTGCTGTGTTAGGACATTGAACCAATGAATCGAGGTGTACTGCATATGTTCCCTGTCCTCTGCTTTCCCACCTCAGAGTCTACCACCCCATATTTATTCCAAGGAATTCTTCCCTGTTTTCTTTGTTACCAATATTTGCAGAAAGCAACAAAACATTTTTTAAAGTAAAATATAGATATTCAGGCCATCTTCTATTGTTGCTATTTACTCTGAAATGGAATAGATGTACCACGGTTGTATATTTCAACCCCTCTAGTACATCCAAGTTTACTGTATAATAGCGCATGCCAACACTGAAACCGAAAGACTGTTTTAAGGTATATCACCTGCTCTGGACCAATGAGTGTCACACTGAAGGCATAAACAGCAGGGTGGTCACAGGTTTTTTTAAGTGTGTCAGTATGCTGCTGGGGTGGAGGAAGTCCTGATCCTGACATAGTATCCCTTTATCCTCATGACATTTCAGCTGTTCAAGGTCAGATGCTGAAAGGGGCCATGACAACGGTGGCTCTCGAGGAGTATGTGAGGACAGGCCAAAAATCTTTACAGCTGGGAGAACAGATACGTAAATACATGGGTTTTACCTGAGATCTCAAAAATGTTTTTATTAAGCTGCTGCAAGATGTTTGCCTTTTAAAATGTAAATTCAGAGTGTGGCATTTGCAGCCAGTATACATGTTTCCTAATGAGCGAATAAGGTCATTTGGATGACGCACTGGAGTCTGATAGCTGAAGGCAGGGCTGTGTCTGTGCTGCTTGATGTAGAGAAGCTTTTGAAGTGCGGTTACGTAACGCTGTTATATAGGAGCAGGGCTTTATGAAACAAGTCAAAGCAAAGGAATTAATTTAGGATGAACGACATGCTATGTTGTGTGAAGAGGACACAGTACACATAAAGGATAATTTCCAAAGAAATAGAGATAAGATTTTTGGTTTACGGATTATAAACGTTTGGGTAAAACGCAAAGCATCTGGACAAGGATACTGGCTGAAATGCATGACATGTGCACACATCCTTCCTCTTTTGTTGTGTGACTATATATTACCTTATATTGCTGTTTATGTGGGCAGGGGGACACAGGAAAATGGCAGTTTTATATTTATTGCAGTTCCTTCTCATCTTTAGTCTTTTTTTTTCTTTTTCTTTTTTTTTTTTTCGAGACAGGGTTTCTCTGTATAGTCTTGACTGTCCTGGAACTCACTCTGTAGACCAGGCTGGCCTCAAACTCAGAAATCCGCCTGCCTCTGCCTCCCAAGTGCTGGGATTAAAGGCGTGCGCCACCACTGCCCGGCTCATCTTTAGTCTTAAAGACTACACGCACACACCTCTTTGCACGCGTGAGTTGGCTACATTTCCCTTACTCAGTCTTTAGAAAACAATATGACTTATAAATTCTTCTTAAGGATTCATATTGATTATTTATCTTTGCTAAACACTTTTTAGTAGTCCTGACATGAACTAATACAACATTTTTTAGGTTGACTTAATATACAAATACGTGTGTGTGTGTGTGTGTGTGTGTGTGTGTGTGTGTATTCACATGACTATAGGCAGTAGTGAACAAGCATGACTTAATGGGAAAACACAGCTGGGTTTGTGTGTGTGTGTGTGTGTGTGTGTGTGTGTGTGTGTGGTTTGGTGTGGTGATAAGGGGTTGAAGGGTTGCTTTGTTCTGCATATCCATTGCAGTGCTGTGAAATGCTCAAGAGCATTTCTGTGGTGGCTCTCTAATGCATTGAATTTTGCCTAATTGTGAATTCACACACAGCAGCTCTATCTAGATTCCTGTCCTCACTATCATGCTTTTCTGTATGAAAGTGAGTTTAGAAATATTATAACCTTTAAAAACAATACATATTTACTTCACGTTGTACTATCAGCAGTTTAGGAAGGTGTTTGTCACCAACTTCTAAAAGGGATTCTCAGAGGCAACAAACTACTCTTTTTTTTTTCCCCCTATATTCTTTGTTTAGGTTTTCCCTACATGCTCAGTAGTAGATGGCCCACAGAAAATACACTCTGATGTTTTCATCTCCCCAAGGCACATGTAACTCCTACAACCTCTACAGGCAGATGTGTGATTTGTTAACTTTGATATTCATCAATCTGAGCCAGAATAGTGTCTCAGATACAACTGACTGAGGGCTATGGTCTATCTGAGCCATGTATGGATTAAAATAGTAGATGGTTTTCTTGTCAGGGTTTTCATTACCAAAGCACCTACTCATTGTCCTGGTGTGATGGGCGGAAACTGATATGTGTGGAAGACCTGGGAGTAATGCTGTGCTTATCGATTATGTTGTATTGAGTAGAATATCTAATCACCAGGAAGTCTTCCTCACTATGGACTAAAACATTTTTTTTCTCAAGTTCTTTTTTTTCATGCCTGATTCCCCAGTTTATTAACATATGACAATTCCTCTCTGTCCCTTTACAGCACTATAACGGAATGTTGTCTGCTCTCTGTGAAGCCCCTTCCTTATTCCTAGGCTATTTTCCCAGTTTTGCTTCCCTTCACATGCCTTCCTCTAGACTGTGGAAACATATCGTGTTCTTTCTTTCCCTTACCTAACTTCTTTATGAAATAGCCGCTTCCACCCAAGTCGGTCCTTCTCATTAATTCTCTCCTTTGCCATCCTTGGCCCGAAGAAATCATAGATCCTCATACATCCAACAGTTCACACTATGGTGGCATTCCCTATTGACCAGCACGCGTTGGCCTCTGCTCTGCTAACCAACATCTGTGCAGGCGGCTGGTGATGGATAAATGTTCAGGAATACTGGGACGCATGGACTCTGATTTTTAGACATAGATCTTAAACATGACCTTTGCGGCTTATTCAGATTAAATAGACCCTACCTTGGTGACGAAGTCTCTGCGCTTATTTTAAATTAGTGTCGGAAGTTAAATTTCCATAACACTTCCTAGAGTTCCATTTACATCGGGGCCACCCAAGCCTCACATTATGTCAGGCAGGCTGGTCAGGCTTGGTGTTCTTAGCCTTCATCTACATATGAGGATCAGAGAGATTCATAACTTTCTAAAGGTCAAAGTCCTGGTAAGTGAATACATGAAATTTAATCGAGTCTCTCTATTTCAGCACAGTTTTGTATTTGGATAACAAATCAATTTTTTTTGTTGTTGTTGCCCTGCAGAAATGCTGTTACTGTACATAAAGCCTGGCTCACTAATTAGAATGAAAATATAACTTGTGTTCTCTTTCCCTCTTTGCAAAAGTTAATGGTTTCCTCTGACTAAATCCTGTTTTGGTTGGGGGAGGAAGGGGTGGGGAGCTGACTGTCTTATAGGCTATCCCGGTTTGCAACATTTAGAATGACAGCTCCGTATGAACGGGAAATGTTTCCGGCTTTATTGGAGTGTAAGTGATAAATTAATGTTGTATATATTTAATACGCAGGTACGTTGTAAATAGTTGCTTTATTCGGCTTACACAGGCTTGACCTTGCACTGTTGTTACCTGCTGCACGCACATGTGCATGAGCAGGGAGAGCGCCCGCAGTGCAGGCCCACAGTTGCTTTCCCCTCAACTCTGTCCGTTATTAACCGAAGCCGTCAGGCCGTGCGCTAAGCCTCTGGAGTTTATTGACACAAGAGCCTTCCATTTTTCCTGTTTCACACTCGCCCTATGGCCCACAGCAATCCCTGTTTGTCTCTCTTAAGAATTCAGCTATTTAGATTCTCCATGTAAGCGATAGCATTTAGTCTTTGCTTTGCTATGGCTGGCTCGTTTCTCCTAGTGTGATATCTCCTGGGTGTGTGTTATTGTAAATAGTTTCTTTATATCCGATATTCCATTACAGATAAACTCCGTATCTTTTATCCATTCCATTTTGGAAACTGAATTTGTTTCATTTTCTGAGCTATTGTGGACAGTTCAGCGTGGGTTGTTGGCATCTACAGGTTCTTTAAATTGTTGGATTAATTTACTTTAGCTATATACCTAAAAGTGGGATTGGGAATTTGTGGTTATGAGTCATATTTCTATTTTCCACAATAGATGTAAGAACTTGACTCTTTGTTTCAAATCCTTGCCAGTCATTATCATTGGACTCTTTTAGTAATAGCAGGTCTTCCACATATGTGGTAATGCACGGCTTTTGGTTATTATTTCCCAAATCGTGATGCTGGGCACATTTAGTTTCATTCTCTTCCAAAAGGACATCCAATTTTCCCACCACAGGTTATTAAGTAGGTAAATTCTTCTCTACTGGGTACTCTTGGTACCACTGCCAGTGATTGGTACATTATGTGAGTTTGTTCCCAGGCTCTTTGGTCTGGGTTATTGGATTCTGTATCTGTTTTTATGCTGCTAACATGCTATAATAACATCACTATAGTCTTATAATGAACTTTTCAACCTGAGAGTATAATGGCTTCATCTGTGTTCTTCTTTCTCAGGTCAATGTTGTCTATTCCAAATATCCTGTGGTTTCACGTACATGTTAAGATTTTTTATATTTCTATGAATAATGTCAGAGGGCGGTTGATAGGGATTGCATGATAGCTATTAATTGGTTTGGGGTGTGTGGACATTTAGCAATGTTAGCTGCAATTCACTGACATAGGCTGTCTCTGTGATGGGTTCACTTTACTTCTTGAGTATGTCATACTGTGTAGGTACTTTTGACTGCTGTGGTTACAGTTGAATTATATGATTATGCTTTCTCCAAATGTCATGAAAACAATAAAACAAAAACATAGAAAAACTCATAGGAAAAAACAAGGATAAAGAGAAAGTAATTTAAGATTTTTCTATAAGAACAGAACAGTGTATTGGTGTCCACTGTCCCTTAGCCAAATGTAATATAATAAAATACTGTTAGGAAAGACAACTAAATGTCATCTAGAGGGGGTATCTTGATACCTAAGTGAATTGTGCCGTATATTACGTTCAACATTACTGTAAGGAATACAGTTAAGTGTACATACAAATGCCATAATATTGTATAAGGGGGAAAAAAAGAGCCATTAGAATTAACAATGATTTTATAAAACTACATTATGAGAAGTTACACACAAGTCAGTTGCAGCTGTATATTAGAAATATATTCTTGAAATTTTTAAGAAAACCATGCTATTTTAAAAATAGAAAACAAAAGCTGTTTCAAAATAAGTTAACTAGTGATAAACATACTTTAAAATAATTCATTAATTTTAGGAACATAATTATTATATTCAATTTTATATTAAAGCTAAGGTTATTTCAGTTTCATATATGGACATCAAATATCAGCTCATCATTTATATTAGTAGAGGGCGAAGGTGTTTAGGGTCCAACGTTCTGTTAAACACAGCAGATTCCTTACAAAGAGGCAAAATGTAATAAGTAATTCTGGTCTCAAAGCTTTCTTCATGAGCTGTTTTTCACATCCTTCCTTGAGTTGCAGAAGTTATGGTATCCCACACATTACTGGTTGATACATGTTCAGAGACTCACATAGTATATATATATATATATATATATATATATATATATATATATAGCTTTATGAGCTAAATAACTTTGTCTGTGGGCATTTTTTTTCTTTTTTTTCTTTTCTATATTCTTTGTTTACATTCCAAAGGCTTTCCCCTTTCCTAGTTACCCCCCACCATATGTCCCATAATTCCTCTCCCCCCTCCATGCTATTCCCCACTCTCCCCCCCCCCACGATTTCTCTGTTCTGGGTCTACAATACTGGATCCAATCTTTACAGGCCCAGGGTCCTCTCCTTTTTTTCTTCTTGAGAGTCATTTGACTTGCTAATTATGCTTTGAGTATTTAGGGCTTCTGGGCTCATTAATATCCACTTATCAGTGATTGCATTTCGTGTGTATTCTTTTGTGATTGGGTTAGCTCACTTAGGATGAATAGGGCATTTTTTTTAAAATAATGATTCTTGTCTGCTGGCTGTCCAGTTAACGTACCTAAAGCATATACACAAAGAGCGACAAACTGCTGGGGTTGAAACTTTCTGAGAATCAAGTCATCTAAATATGACTCCTGTATATTAAATAAGTATAAAAGCAATGATAAAAAGTGTTTAGAAATCTTGATTCAGAATATGCCAGAATTTTGTGTGATATAAATTATTGTATCATCCTTTTGATAAACATAGCTATAACACAGATTGTCATTATTAATGAAATTAATGCATTTTAGAAGTAATGTAGCAGATACGTGTATTTTTCAGATATATGCACGTACTCCTTTTACAACTGCTGTCTAAAAAAAAATTACGGTCGTTTTCAAGGTGGTGTTACTGTATCAAATGTACTATACCAATGGAAATATTTTATAAAACTCACAAGTATGTGTTAAACTTATGTAGTTAAGCCGTCTTACTTTTAAAATCTACAAGTGCGTTAATAAGAACTTTGCACAAGTCAGCATGATGTCACCATACATGGCTATGTGCCCTCAAGTTTTCAGTAACCACTGGGCTAATGATTCACATGTGCACGCTCCTGCTCCGGCCCAGGTATTCACACCTACTACACATTTCTTCACCATAGTTTATGTGAAACTAG
The DNA here is from genome assembly GCA_964023405.1 of Apodemus agrarius. Lineage (NCBI taxonomy): Eukaryota > Metazoa > Chordata > Mammalia > Rodentia > Muridae > Apodemus > Apodemus agrarius. The sequence continues at coordinate 28,042,768 of OZ030018.1, read as the reverse complement.
CTCCGTCCTGATTCAGTGAGCTACCTAATACACCGAGTAATCAATTTTAAAACTTTTAAGTGTTTTGATGTTTACATCCTTTAAAGAAAATGATAGAAATATACCATCAACACGTATTTTCTGACCCCACCTATTCAAAAACATGTGATTTTTGTGTAGTCTTTTTGATATTCTGTGTTTAAGTTGAATTACTAAGAAAGCTAACCAAGCAAGCAAATGAAGGAATTTAAACCTGTCATGTCTTTAATAAACTTATTACCCTCTAATGCCCATCAACTAAAAAGTCATGTGAAATTTCTTATTTCTAAGACTCATATAAGCCAATTATTTTATTGAGAATTAATTGTTTCACATGGCCATGTACTTTGTTAACTATGGTGAGTTATCTCAAAAGAATATCTATTACAAATCTATTAAAAGGTTACAGAATATTTTTAAACATTTAAGCCTTACAGATCATGACATGAAATCTGGGTAAGCACTTGGGTAGATTGCTTCTTTGTATAAATATAAAATTTGAACTCAGTGCCATGAGGCAAGAAAATCCGGGTTGGTGTTTTATGACCAAAGCCATGGGAAGTTTAACAAGCAGGGACTGAGAGTATGAATCCAGGGAGGGAAGGCAAGAAGGTAAGGGAAGAAGGAACTCATAAATTATAACCTCGGTCTTCAACAACCGGAAAGAAATAAAGAAACGTCTACAGAGATTGAGTCAAATGATGAGAAAGATAATAAATCCATAGTGTTTTTAAATTTCATAGTATCTTTAAAAATCATTCCAATTTCAATCAAAAAAATTCTTAAACCAAATCAAAGCAAGAAAGTATAGGGCTGTGTTTAGTTTGGCATATGAGTGGCTGCAGTAGACTTCTCCAAGGCGATTCACGACCTTCAGAAAAGACCATTCTCCATTTTTAAAAATTAAAAGTTTTAAATATCTAATATTCTAAAGGCTGGGTATACTGGCTGATAAAACTCATACTTTGCTGTATGAGTTTGTATGCGGCAAGGGAAACCTTAGGTCCATTCTAGCTAGAGTGGAAGAATCCGAAGAGAACCATACCACTGTGAAGAAGGACTCGGCTAAATTGAGGATAAGTATAAGGTAAAGTAGAAGTGGGCGATTTTTGCAGTTTCCCTCTTCCGAGAGAACATTATGCCATGCCCAAGTCTGTAATAACCGTAGCCACCACGGAGAGAAACCTTAGCAGCTTCCCTGTGCCAGAGGCTGGGCTAAGCACTTGGGTCGATCGCTTTAGTTAATCCCTGTCCAAAAACAAACAAACAAAAAAAAAGTCTCATTCCCTACATCATTTGCAAAGGAGACCCCAAAACTGATGGAAGTTAAGTAAAGCTCAGAGATACACAGAGTGATGGACAGAAAAATGCCTTCCGAGCAGGTTGTTGGATAGAAAACCCACAGAGCGTTTACAAACGCTGCCTCCTTTCCTCGGCTGTCCGAATGGCTGTGGTGATACGCCTTAGTGCTTATAACTATCTGTTATTTTCAGGAACGCTCCCTCGTTTCTATTTAGGGATATCCGTGCTCACTTTCGTTGCAGGCTGTTTGGGCATAAGTTTAGAGTAAGTTTCCTGGGGGAAGTTCATAAGCAGGAGACCTACTCACATGCGCTGATTAACTCACTGGGGCAAATGTATGTAGAGGCGAGCGGTGACTGCAGGGATCTCCTCAGCTCCTTTCCCTGTCCCATCATTGCGTGAGGATCTCTCATTAAACCTGGATCTCGCCTTTCTGCCTAGGTGTCCATCCAGGGAGTCCCTGGGTGGGTCGTTGAGATGTCCCACAAACACTGGAATTACAGTGCTGCCATACCCAGGTTGATTAGAGGGTAAGACCTCAGATCTTATGCTGGCCTCGAAAACATTAACATGGGGGTCAAAATCAAAATTAGTTTTTAGCTCAAACGCATAAGATAGTTTTGGTATATTAGGGGTTTCTGTGCATAGTACAAACTGGTCTTGATAATAAGATTTTTGATTTGAAGGCAAAAATAACCTATTCTGTTTCTTTTTAATTTCAAAATAATTGGTATCGCCTCACTAGATAGCTGGATTTCTAAGAATGCAGAGAGCAATGTAATGGATAGCATATTTCTAGGGGGAATGTAGGCGAGAAGTGTGGGCACTTGTGGTTGTGGGTGTAGTTGTTGCATTTCTCCTTTCTCAAGCTATTGAAAAGCTTTATTTAGTTTAAGTTACATAATCTTCCATGACAATGAAACATCAGTAAATAGATTAGCGAGAAATACTCTGTAGAATATTTAGAATATTTTTTCCTATTTGTACATAGAGTTGTGTAGCCCTCTGTATTTTGTATTGTTTTTCAATCTGTTATTTACCGATGTGTGTCCTTAAGCATCCTCAAGAATAAACTTAAAGTTTTGCATGGAAATGCATTTCACAAAGCACACTCATCCGTTAATTAACGTGGAAGATAATGACATTTGAGAAAGACGTCCTCTGAGCTTGCTTTATTGATTTTCACACTGCACGGTGTCTAGAAGTGTAGAAGACATTGATCTTCACAGGGATTGGAGTTTATTTTGTAGTCTAAACCCAGAAAGCTTTTGTTGATAGAACAAGTACGTCCCAGCTTAGAATAGGAATATCCTTCATTTGGGTACATATGAACTCCGGTTGTCAGTTGTCATTTAAGTTTCTTATGAAGACTGTGTTCTCAATCATGACTGCCTGTGTGGCTGATGCACGGAGTTTCTTCTCTTCCCGGGACTCCATAATTAGTTTAAGCCAAATAAGATGAAGAATGTATTGCCCCAAAGAATAGTTGCAGTTTAGGCTTATTACATTTTAAAATATTGAGCATAGTCAGAAGTAAATTTCCAATTTAGTTTTCACATTCTTACTCTACAATCATTTTAGAAATTCCTCCAATAGGAGCATTTTTCATTGAGGCCTTAGAGAGAGAATAGAAAGTGCTTACTTTAGAGAAAGAATTGAGACCATACCTGTCAGATGTCATCCATGGTCTCCAAAGTAATTAAAATGTCGGAACACTGTTGCAAGAGTTAATATTTTAAAAAGAAAGGTAAAAGTGCCTGATTGTTTCACCACCCCACCCAGACAGACACAGAAATGTCACATACTGCTAACACATCACAAACCTTTACTATCTCTGCTTAACAAAAGAGACTTTACATCAAGTAAAGTTGTTGTTTCTATACATTTTTAATACAATGTATATAAATTTTATTTCATACAAATTGTAATGTAACTCATTATAAAATGAGATCACAGATGTGGTTCAAATATTATATCACTAATACCTTATATTTTATTGGTTGTATGTGCCAACAGATAAAATTCAATTTGTGAAACAAGAATCGGGACAGTGTAGTTGAACATCATGGCAAATACTGTGTAGGTGTCTTCAGACTACTGGAATCCTAAAACCTACCTTGCCTTCTAACAGCTGGTCATAATCTTCCAGACATTCGGTTACTCAGGGTTACTTCAATTAGAGTGGATCTTAGAGTCTTGACACTGTTTTTCTCTCTTGGGTATAGAGTCACTTTCCTGACATCATTCAGCTCACTTGAGCAATTATACCGGCTCATCAAATGAGTGTGTGCATTAAAGAATTAGATGTGAAGACAATGGATTGCAAATTAATGACCTAGCACATGTTTTTCTCATGTTGTCATGTCTTCATTGGGATGTGTCTTACAAGGAGTAGCACAGTCAAGTGTTTCTCTTTAGGAGAGATATCTAAAATGATGAGATTCCTTACAGTCGGAGGTACATACTAAGTCACTGGCTCTGCCATCTTTATGGCCATCCACATTGGCAGGACACCGTCCCCCACCCCCTTCTCTGTCACGGAGTTGGAAATCACAGGGGCTGTACCTTACAAATAAATTCCTCCAGCTTTATCACTGGGAGGGAGGTGAATTTGGCACTGAATGATATAAATGATATAAATGATAGCTCTTCTCACATCGAAACGCTCACACTTTGAACAGACACTTTATCAAGTGCCTGAGCAAACACAGCAGCTTTTGAAGTGTTTGAAGAGCCATTCAATTCGAGAGTCTCCGTGCCTTCACTGTTCCTTAATCTTATTAGTGTGGGCCGCCTTCAGAATAGGCTCTTCCCTCGGTTTAAACTTAAGGACGTAGATTATAAAATAATGCTTAAAACTTCTTATCTACTTCAACCTGTTGATGGATATATCAAATACTTAGGAAGCTCTTGAATTTAAAATAAGAAGTCATAATATTTTAAAATGCTATCCAAATTGGTAGGGACCTATTTCATCTCCCTTTTTTTTAATAGAAAAGAGAAATCTCCATTTAAAATTTCTATTATTCTTTTCTTATTGCGTTTCCCAAAATTAAGCAAGGAAATGAAATTGGTTCACTAGTGACGGGCTAAGTGAATGAGGATGGGTCCAAGCTAACAAAATAAACTGTCCCCATGTTAGAAGCATCTATCTTTCATGTTTAAGTGTACTAACTTCTAGGGCCACCGCTTACGACCTTTCCTATTTCCTCACACTCTATTTACTCTGGCTCATTTGTGCTTGAAATCTCAGGGATCCATCCAATATACAGTTACAAAGCCCGGACACTATCGTGGATGCCCACAAGTGCTTGCTGACCAGAACGGAATATAGCTGTCACCCGGGAGGCTCTGCTAGTGCATGACAAATACAGAGGGGGACACTCTCAGCCATCCATTGAACTGAGCACAGGATTCCCAATGGGGGAGCTAGAGAAAGGATGCAAGGAGCTGAAGGGGTTTGCAGTGTCATAGGAGGAACAATGATATGAACCGACCAGTACTCCCAGAGCTCCAAGGGACAGAACCATCAACCAAAGAGTACACATGGTGTTATCCTTGGCTCCAGATGTATAGGCAGCGGAGAATGGCCTTGTTGGACATCAAAGGGAGGAGAGGCCCTTGGTCCTGGAAAGGCTTGATGCAGCAGTGTAGGGGAATACCAGGACAGGGAAGCAGGAGGGGGTTGATTGGGGAACAGGGGGGAGGGAAGAGGCCTTATGGGACTTTTGGGGAAGGAAGAACCAGGAAAGGGGACAACATTTGAAATGTAAATAAAGAATATATCTAATAAAAAAGAAAACTCAGCAAGAAAAGCATTCAGCAGCATTTTACTTGTATCTCCAGAACCTGGATAGCCAGCTGCAGAGAATAGGGTCATCAGAGCTGCCTCTGATTCTGCAGAACCACCAGCTGGACCACTCTCCGGGTTGCCTGTCAAAGGGCAGGACTACCCTCCCCTTCCACTTTCTTTTCCGATATTGTGTGCCAGCCTCCTTATCCTAGGACACTGGTAATCTCTTTAGTATTTTCCCAGACATTTTTTTTTTTTGGACTGACTTTTATACTTGAGTCATGACTCCTAGGTTGAAGTCCCTGATAGTCAAACCCCATGCTTGGGTTAAAATGTTTATCAGCATCAGACTGAATCAACAGATCACTTATTAACACATTAGTCCAGTCTTGCTTCTCCTTTCTGTACAGCCTAGCAGTTCTCCCTTTCTCTTTCTCCCCCAATCTCTCTCTCATTGCATTCTCTTTTTTTCTCTACTCACAGATATGCAAATGAGTTATTAGTCTCCCCCATGACAGGGTGTGAATTATGTATAAATTAAGACCATTTAGTGATTGCTCTATCTCTCATGCTGTCTTGTAGATTTTTATATAAACAGCTCCAGAGTGAGATAGTAAAAATAATTTTCTCCCTGTATTTCTAATGTAAAAGCTCACTCTCTGCAGTTTCACACCTGATAGTGAATCGGTTTAAATGGCTTATTTAGAACATCTTAGAAGAAAGCACTTCTTCTGGGTGTGGGGTGGTAGTTACGGACAATTGCAGCCTGTGGATATTTCTTAAAGAATTAGGTTTATATTTATAATTTGAAAGCACATTCAGAGGGTAGTTTAAAACAAGTCAAAATTATCTGAGTTGTGTTTTTCAAAATATACTTCTTCTATATTTTGAACGAGATTTAAAGAGAGATTAATGGACTTCCTGAATGAGAGAATATTTAAAATAATCAAATGAAGTCAGCTGCTCTGATAAGCTTCTCTTAAGGTCTTTGGCCAAGTTTTAAGCAAAGACTTGTACGGGGAAAGGACTTGATTGAATAATATGCCACAGCAAATAAGAACGGGAAAATGACTTCCCCATCATTACCTTTAGTATTTCACTTTGTGGAAACTTCTGAATTTAAGCACTCTAGTTCCTCAAGGAAGCTATTACATTCCCCAGGTGACAAAGACACAAAGCTGGGTAGTTCCCAACGTAGGCACAGAAGAAGTTTTTCCTTAAAAAATTATAGTCCGACAAAAAGGAAAAAGGCCAGCCGATGTTTTGAAACCTCTGTCTTTTTACAAGCTCAAATTACTATGGCCCAAATTACTCACATAGAAAGTGGGGGATCCTGGAAAGGGGAAGTCATTTGAATGTAAATAAAGAATCTAATAAAAATAATACTTGATGTAGGAGGGTGCGGCTCCCTGTGGGTGGTGGCACTTCTGGGCAGGTGCTTCCGGGTTATAGACAAAAAGCCAGCTGTGCAAGCCAGTAAGTAATAGTCTTCTTCTGTTTCGGCTTCAATCCCTGCAGCAAGGTTCCTGCCCTGCTTGAGGTCCTTCTGTGACTTTCCTCAGTGGCAGACTGTCCTGGAAATGTAAGATGAATAAATCCTTTCCTCTTCAAAAAAAAAAAAAAAAAAAAGTGTACTGTGGCCCCGCCCTGTTTTTTAATATGCTGTGTCAAGAAGAAATATGCCCGCTGTTCTTCCTGTATCGCTGATTATGAAAATATGTAGACTAAGGTCTACTGTTGAATTTTTCAATGGATTAGCATTACAACAACTGAAAACAAAAATTCTGTGCTCAGACAGAGACTAATACATATGGATCCTCTGTCGCTTAAGAGAATACATCTGTCCACTCAGGGGAACCCTTATAGCACAGCTGCTATTGGGTGCCACCGTGGAACAGCTTCTAAGAAAAGATACAGAAGTTTCATGAGACGTGAGCTATTGGTCGATGTTGAAGATGTGCTTGCCTTAATAGCCTTCACCAAAACTCTTGCTGCTAACCAATAATCTGTGTGTAATTTAATTCAGTAGTTATGAAAATCATAGTCTGGGACATTCTTCTCAAAACTGTGACTCTTTTAGACACCAATCCATGTATTTGGTGTATTAGAATGAAGAACAGATCTAAACTTTATTTTGGTCACCCCTTGATGTTTCCCCGATTTATTGTATCTACAGTCGTGTTAACTAACGATATTTCCCCATAAAAATTACTAGCAGGCTTAAGTCATTTCGTCGGCATCGGCGTAAGAGGGTTCTGGTAAGTTCTAGCCTGGAAAGCACCTTTGAGTGTTCACCATCCCACCTCCCTTGAGCACAGTAGCACCCTGATCATCAGAATCAACAACAGGAATCCAAGCAGACTGAACTGGATTGACCCAGGCTGAGTCACTCCTCACACCACCTTTCCTGTGGCATCTCCATCTGCATCTCTGACCCAGACCAAGCTTTGTAAAGGATGAAGGCACGATGATTAGGATACTTTCACAGTATGAGAAATGCGCAGGCATTCTTGGTACTGAAGATTTGTTATCCCAGGAAAAGAAAACTAAACTGCCTTAGTACTGTCTGCATTCAGCATAAGGCTAGATCCAAAAGCAAGCTCTCTAAGTACTGATAAGTATTTTCTTGTGAACTTAAATTTTTTTTTAATTTTCTATATTCTTTGTTTACATTCCAAAGGCTTTCCCCTTTCCCAGTCCCCCCCCACCATATGTCCCATAAGTCCTCTCCCCCGCAACTATTCCCCAATCATCCCTGCCCCCACCATTTTTCTGTTCTGGGTCTACAAAACTGGATCCAATCTTTTCAGGCCCAGAGTCCTCTCCTTTCTTCTTCTTGAGAATCATTTGACTTGCTAATTGTGCCTTGAGTATTTAGGGCTTCTGGGCTCATTAATATCCACTTATCAGTGATTGCATTTCATGTGTATTCTTTTGTGATTGGGTTAACTCGCTTAGGATGATATTTTCCAGATCTAACTATTTACCTACAAATTGCAAGAATTCATTATTTTTAATTGCTGAGTAGTATTCCATTGTATAAATATACCACATTTTCTGTATCCATTCCTCCTTTGAGGGATATCTGGGTTCCTTCCAATTTCTGGATATTATAAACAAGGCTGCTATGAACCTAGTGGAGCATGTGTCTTTATTGTATGCAGGGGAATCCTCTGGGTATATGCCCAGGAGTGGTATGCCAGGGTCCTCTGGAAGTGACATGCCCAATTTTCTGAGGAACCGCCAAACTGATTTCCAGAGCGGTTTTACCATTTTGCAATCCCACCAACAGTGGAGGAGTGTTCCTCTTTCTCCACATCCTCACCAGCACTTGTTGTCTCTTGAGTTTTTAATCTTAGCCATTCTGACTGGTGTGAGGTGGAATCTCAGGTTGTTTTGATTTGCATTTCCCTGATGACTAATGATGTTGAACATCTCTTAAGGTGTTTCTCAGCCATCCGAATTTCTTCTGGTGAAAATTCTTTGTTTAGCTCTGTACCCCATTTTTTGATAGGGTTATTTGGTTCTTTGGGGTCTAACTTCTTGAGTTCTTTGTATATATTGGATATTAGCCCTCTGTCGGATGTGGAGTTGGTGAAGATCACTATTTCTAGACATTTCCGGTTAGTAACATAGCCATGCTTATCACTATAAACCCATGCTAGTCTGAGAGGAAACTGGGATAGTATGTTGGGGAAGCTATTTAATCTTCAGCAATTCAAGGAGGGAAATGGTTAACTGACTGCCAATTCCATGACTGCCACACCACTCCACCTGTGCCAGTGACTGTGGGTTTACCTGCTTGTGCTGTCTAGGACCAGAGAGTTGGGATAAGGCTGTACCGGGAAAGCGTCCACCTACTTAGTTCATGTCATTGTCAGTCTGATATTCAGGTTCTAAAAGAAATGAATTACAAAACGAGGCAGGAATAAAAAGTGGTTTTTTTTTTTCAAATGAGGATCAATGTATGCATGTTTGTGTGTCTTTTGTAGTATGTTTAATGCATTTTAAAAACAGCTGCAACTAACAAATTGATCAAGTATCACAACTATATATTACGTGTATTCCTTGTGGTTTCTCTAGGTAGAAATACTACCAATGGGCCCCATTTCTCTTCATTGAGCAGCAACATGTGAGACAGAGGATGGGTTGTTTCCAGCGAAGGGGATCCTCAGCGGTAGGGACACTCAGTGCCAGGCCGCGCGAGCTCTCCGTGGGTTGCATGGAGGGTACATGGAACCGTGCGGGGAGGCGCTGAATCTTAGCACTCTTTCGAACAGGAGAACTTCCACGGTGTTCGAGAAGGAACAGCTTTCACAGCACAAATCCTGATTTACCATTACTCAGAGTGCGTTTATGATGTCTCCTTCCATGTTTGTACAGTTGTGAATCCCTTAACGGCCATACATTCAGAATTGCACTAGATTCAGATGCAGCGGAGTATGGCGGGCATGAGAGACTGGACCACAACACCGATTACTTCGCAGAGGCCTTTGAACATAACGGGCGCCCCTATTCTCTCCTGGTAAGTAAGAGTCTGTAGGTTATTTCCACTCTATTTTAATTTCATTCTCTAATTCCATAGTTACATTTTTGTTTTTGTTTTTATTTTTTTCCAAAGAAACAACTCTTTCAATAGTAATGGGGCAGGAACAGAAAGATAAGCAAGACAGAAAGATGTGGAGAGAGACACTGGGTCTTAGGGATAGTAAGACTGAAGGATGTTTGACTATATTTGGAAGAAATATTGATAGAATTCAAAGTTATTTCCTTGGGCTTGAGGGGACAGGTTTGCTTTATTTTTTTTTTATTACTACCATGTGTATTCTTTATGTAACAATTTAATTATTGCTTTCTCTGAAGTATATTTCATTAACTGGATTTTTACATTATTGTCCATGTAATGAAGTTTAATTTAAAACATCTTGACGAAAGACATGATTTGTATCTTTTCCGTCAACTAATAAATGGAGAGCCAGATTCTTTGTAGTTATAAATTCTCTCAATTATTCATGCACCTGAGAAAAGCTTTTTATCATATGTGTTTTTGTTATACTGCAGTGTAGAAGATAAGATGCTGCCTTCAAATACTGAGGTTCTGTTCTTAGAAGATGTAGAGTTTAGCAACATGTTGGACTGGGGGAGATTTTGCATTTAATTTACGGCCATATGGTAGGCTCAGGTTACATATAAATCATATTTTCTTTCCTTTTGCTTTTCTTGGCTGACCATGTGCCTGTCGTTCTGTCTCCCCTCTCTCTGCCTCTCTCAGACCTCCACTGTTCTCTTTCACTGCGAGAGGTATTCTCTTACACTCTTACCCTCAGGACATAGCTAAGCAACATGTGGATATATCATAGCAAGAAAGCAGATTTTTATAAATCATTCACTTTTCAAAAAAGTTTGCAACGTAAGCCTTAAAATCTCTGCGGCACCCCCGGGTTCCATATTCGTCCTCTACCCTGACACTTGAAGTCGCCCAAGCCTCCCGTTTAGTACAGTGTTTTATCCCAGGCATAGCAGATCAACCAGAGAGTACATGAAAGGAATGCAGTGCTGGGGGCTGAGGAGGGATGTGAACACATCGGCCAGGCAGACCCAGCTGTTGTCCTTGTGTGTGCGTGCCAGTGTGTTGATAGCCCTGATGTCAGCTTAGGTGGGAACAGGGGGACCATGTCCGTATGTAGTCAAGACAGAGGGCTCACGGGCACTATCAGATTGCACTTCTGAAGAGCTGAAGAACTACTGCTATAACCTGTCGAGGCATTCAGTTTTGACATGAGCAATAAGATTGGTTTAAAAAAAAAAAAAAGTTCCATAAGTGGAGTGAGGAAATTACGGAAAAGATATGGAATAACCAAAAAGGTAAAAGACTCCCAAGGGGGTTGGAGACATGATTCAGCTCACGGGGAGGGACCTGAGCAGTGGCAGCCTGTCGCAGTAAAATGGAACTTTATCGACTGGGGTCTGACAGGTTGAGTTTGAAAGATTTAGCAAACTTCTTTTACAGGCAGACGTGTCAAACGTTCCCGTACCTGAACAGAATTTTGCTAGGTCTAGGCTCTGTTGCTATGCTGAAATAATGAAACAAACAAACAAACAAACAAAAAGGCCATGGAAGAGACCTGGAATCCAGGGCTCTGGCTGCCACTTGAGAGGCTTTAAGCCCTTGAGTAATTACCGTGTCCACACCTGTTTCCTCATCTGTAGATGAGACCAGACAGTGTGGCTCTCACTGTGGCAAGAGGTTCTGAGGAAGCACAAACCCATTCACTCGGCCAGGCTTTTCAAAGACTGCCGGAGGTCCTCCTCCGTGTCTTGAAGTCCACCTGGCCATGTGTTGGCACATTATGTCATTTTAATATCTTGAACGTTATGAAGACAGTAAGTGCCTTGAGGATGCTTAGTTACAAATACCTTCTCCCAAGTTGGAAGAGATTGTTTTCATTGATAAGCACTCACAGTTCCCAGTGTAGGTAGAAAATACTATGGCATCTACTGAATTTTTCAGGAGAAAAATATCCTGACATAATTAAAACCAGCCAACAAGCCAGCATTGTGGGCGACCAGGTTACTTTCCAAGCACGATTTGAAGTGACCATGCAGACATGTCTGAGTTAGCAGGGTGGATGGAGACTCTCCCTTCCCTGTAGGGTTTAGTGATTCAACCACAAGCTCAGAAGAAAGACCAAAGGTCCTGAGGACCATGTATAATACAACTGTGATCCACTTCAGTCAGGAAGGTGGTGAGAGCCTGGTTCTCTGAAACCAGAGATGCTTGAGAAAGGATCTGTCTACAAGAGCTGGTTCCAAATATAGTGAGCACTGCAAGACACCCAAATGAACCAGGTATATAAATATACATAAATATATTTACATATAATATATAGGTATATACACATAAATACACACACACATATACACACACACACACTCACAAGAAAACAACTTCTACTTGCCAATTATCCGTTAAGCAATGAGGGCAAAGGGCAGGGGACAGGAAATCACATAAACAAAAGCATCTGTTACAGGAATGCCTCATTAGAGTCGGAAGTCCTTTCGAAACGTGATTTGTGAGTGCTGCAACCCAATTAAGTGCTTGAAAGTGACCCTCGGTGCGCTCTGGCTCATACCAATAAGATCAGCTCCGTGTACAGCAGTCCCAGGATAATGAAAGAAAAAGTAACTCTAAGATTCCCTCATCCCGTGAAATTTCTGCCCATCATCACCGGTTCACAGCGTTTGCTGAAGCTTAATGTGCAAGCTCAGTAAGCCACGGGATCTGCTGAGTAGGTGTCAAATCTGCTTTCAAAGACAGCGACAAACAGAGCTCAGAGGCATCTTAAAATACACCTGCATCCTGCAGCATCAGCAGGTACGGCCCGGCTCAGCCTGCAACTCCTCACTGAAAACCAGAAAAGCAGAGGTAACCCACCCCACCACCGAAACGCTTTTGGAGAGTCAGGCCCCCCGAGTAGAAGCTGAAGTAGTGAGGCTGAACTCCTCTAGCCTGCAGTGCTGCTGGTTTGGGGGAAGCTCCACTGATTTTTTTTTAGCGATTATTTAGCATAATTATTTCTGTATATCCTAGTTTCTTGCATAGGAGATGGTATGTTAACCTGTGTGTAAACTGGCCTGTGTTGAGTAAACAGACCCCCTTTCCCTTCTCTGGCTCCTAAGTTCAAATGTCACTGTGTAAAGGAAAGCCCTGGGGCTCAAGGATTCTTCCCAGCCAAAGAGAGGAGGGTCATAGTGAGGATATGGCTGACGTAAGAGGCTGGGCATTAATTACCTTGTCAGCTTGGCTCCTTCCCAGCATAGAGTTTGTTTGCCCATATTCTAAATCTGTGAATTTATAAGGGTTTAATTTAAAGGGGGGATCTGGCATAGATGTATTTTCTATTGTCACTCCTCTATAAATATTGAAATTACAATTTAATACAGTTGGAGCATGTCTTTGGCACGATCTATAGAAATGTTGACTTATGTTAGATAACAAAAGCACTTAATTCTTTTAGTTTTGTTTCCTTAATATTTCTAAATGAGTGTGTCCTATATAGAATTCTGTATAGAATTCTGTAATACATAGAATTTAAATTGATAAATGTGGGTTAATTATAACATATGTGTATGTATGTGTTACTTTTCTCCTAGATCTTAACACAAAAAGAGAGTTCCTTATACCTTTTTCATAGAAAGTACTTGTAAACTAATACATGTATTCAAAAGCTAAAATTACCTTTAACAGTCACTTTTTAAAAGTAATATATTAACTAAGAGGTCAATATATACTGGCCTATATTTCAGTAAGGAATATTTTCATCCCACCAATATTATATCTGAATGGGATGTCGCTAGGTTTAACATTTTCTAATATATTTTCAAAATGCCCTGTGTAAGCATTATGTCTTTTTTATTTTAAAATGTTGTCATTGCAATGTTTAGACACCTTGTTCTCCAAAATTATGTAACCATCCTTTTACGATCCTGAAGAAAAATAGCACAGCCACGCTGACATAAGAGCTCACTCTGTGGTCATGTGGTTTTGAGACACACACACGGTGGGTTACTGTAATAATTAAGACTTTTTGAGCTAGCCACAAAAGTCGGTAGAGTTGCATGTATTTGACTCTCAGTAAATCATTTGAGTGCCACCTCCTTTGGACCAGGTCCCGATGACTGTGGCTAGACAATGAAGCTCAAAGACATGTATTACATCGTCTCATTTGTTCTTCACTACAACATGTACAAGGCTGAAAGTCTAATCAGATATGTTTTATAGCACACATGGTCTACAACATATATACTACATCTTTTCTGTATATGTATATCAAGATGTAAGTTCTATTTAAACATACTTAAACATTTGTGCCTAAATCTACTTCTGTCTGTGTCTCTCCTCTTGCCATACAAATAAAAGATATTTTGGAATTAAATAGGGAGATGAGAGTTACAGAGCCAGTACTGATGCCCTAAGTTTTAGCAGCAGGCCCAAAGCATGTTCTTAATGATCGCATCCTCAGGATCAACACTGGTTATCTATAGCATTAGTATAATTGGCAGTCAATTCCAAATGACTAAGAAACTTGGTTTACATACAAAGAAACCCAATAAAAAATAAAACTCAAAAATTCATAAATAACCAGAGTGGAGAAAAATAACTTGCTTATAGAATTTTTTTACACTGTGGTAGTTAACAGTGCAGCAAGAAGTGTAATTATGTAATATTCCTGTTAAAGATATTATGATTTCCAAAAAAAAGGGTTTCGAACAGGTATTAGTGTTTCTAAGTGTGACCGGAATTGGGGCCATTAAGTTCCTTACAAACAGTGTTCATCATCATTTAGATAGAGAGAATTCTCAAAACATTTTAAATCAGTTAATGCCAAAGTGGAAAAGTCAATGTATTGCAATCCTGTAATTCTTATATGCTCTTGTTTCCAATTCTTAAATTTGAACTAGCTAAACTATTAAAGGACCCTAAGAAAAGCCTCCTCACAAATGATACTTATTACCCACATTCTAGTAGTAAATCACTATGCACATATGAATCAAACAGCAGCTACCAGAATTGCGTAGAATCCAAATAAGAGATGGAGTGGACCTCTTCTGATGTGTCACTGTGCTATACACCGAGAAGATCTGATGATTACTCATCACCAGCCTGATTAACGTGTCTCATTGCAACTTCTCCAGACTGGACTGCCAGGTCCCTGTGGCCCATATTATGGGACAAAATCTTCTCGGGATGATTTGAGTGGAGAGGAATGTAAACTGCCTGCTTTCTGGTGCTAGGTCAAAATCTAGATTGCTCTTTGACATAAGATTGTTTGTGGCAGAGCCTTGAATCTCACCTACAAGTCAGACTCAGGATCTAAGATCCTAACACATGGACTACAATCCTTTTGATGATTACCCTTTAGAGGGACAGATTAAATTTGTTTCAAGGGTGCTTAGCTTAGAAAATGAGCTTACCTGACTGTCGGGCCCTTTGTTTCTTCTCCTTTGCTTTGATGGGTTTCTTTTGTCTGTGGCTTCATCGTAGACATTTACAATCCCTTGGATTGGAGCCTTTCTGAATCCATGGGGTACTTCTACCTTATATATATGTACAGCTTCCCTTCGTTGGAAGAATTTTCTTCATCTTACTTTAATCTGTGTCTTAGCCAAGAAGAATACACTGGATGAAATGAATTGCAGAAGCAGTTAAATTCCAATATGGTTTAAAAGTTAATAGACAGTAATGCAGTGTGTAAATTATAGGTAAAAAGCTTTTGGCATTGAAATGCTTGATTTCCCCACCTGTAATAACTAGAGATGTGATATTTATCTTTTTCAAAACACTTGATTGCAAATCGGATTGTGACACTGGACTAAGAAGTGGCTATTGGCATTTGTTAAACTTTTCACAGATGAATATTATTTTCCAAATGACTGTTACATTTAAGGAAAGATGAGAAATTTCCCTCTAGCCATTGCATTCATGGTATAATTTTATTTAAACTATAACTTTTAACATGGACTGTCTTTTAATGTTTAAAACTAGCCAGTCCCATTGGTCTGTCTGACTTCTTTTGGGATTCTTTACTGTAGATATCTTAGAGAGGAAACAGTGAGGTCATTTGCAAAGTAAAAGGGCAAATGAGATTATTTTTTGTTTTTCTTCATAAAGCCATGTTTCTTGTAGTTTTTAATTTGGTTGTAAACTATAAGAGACATTTTTAAACTGTCAAGTGTTCGTGTAGAGGTAAAATAACTAAATATGGTGAAATATTAATAAAGAAATGGAAGGAGGTCTCATATGACATCAACAGTCTATAATTATATTTTATTATTTACAGTGCTAGTTCTTAAGTGTGTTATATAGGAAATAAATCAGACCACTCAGTTCACTAGTTATAAATTTTATATTTTCTTATGAGTAGTTATATTAGAGGACCTTTGGAAGTGTGTTCTTCCACTAGTTACAATTATTTTTCAAAATGCAGCCATTATTTGGACCCAGCTTTCCTAATGGCACCCGATAGCTGCAAAAAATCAAGGGATATTTAACCCCTGCTTCTGTAAAGCTCCTAGTCAGGTAAGAGGATAGATAGCTAGAAAGAAAGAAAGAAGGAAGGAAGGAAGGAAGGAAGGAAGGAAGGAAGGAAGGAAGGAAAACAAAATATACAAATTGTGTGAAAGGATCCCAAGGAGCCAAATGGATGCTGTGATTTAAATGGAGTGGAGAACACTGAGTATGTGGTTTTGTCCTAGGAAAACCTAGCAACGGGGCTAAGGATTGCTAAGACCTGAAAGCTATGGAACCAGGGTACCAGGGAAGAGATTAGAGCATCAGATACCTTCTAGACAAGATTCAGAGGAGCGTAGACTCCTTAGCTGTAGCAGGAGGCTGTGATAGAACCCATAAGGGCATATCGCAGTAAGATAGGAGTATGGAAAGGGCGTGTCCTGTCTCAGAGAAAAGGGTCTATTATTTTGTCTGTTTCTTGGTTTGTTTGTTTTTTTTTCTTTAATCGGGTTAACTTTATTGAGTGCCTGATTGTTGTATTCATTCTTCCAATCACAGCAACCGTGTGAACTGCACGCAGCCCCTGTGCACCAACTAACAGTAAAACTTAAGTTTAAGAGAGCCTTTTACTTCGTTCCTGTAAGGAATTGCATCTTTTGCAAATAGTTTGGAGCCCTCTAGTGGTTACTGTTGTAATAGTCTTTGCTGCCAAAACAGCTGAAACTATGAACTTGAGCCTTCTGAAGGCTGGTAGGATTTACATGAATCACGGTGACCCTAGTCCTATGAGAGACTGCTTGGTATATATGTCACTTTGATGTTATGACAGCGTGTTCAACATTTCTTTTAACTACATGGTTGTGATTGTGTTGTCAGGTGTACATTCCAAGCCGAGTGGCTCTCGTCCTTCAGAATGTGGATCTGCCAAACTGAAGAGACCGGAAACTCAGCCCGCCTCACGCTGACGTGTTGACGCTGATCCTCGTCGCGGTGTTGATAATGTGTAAGCTTTGCAAAACACTGCTGTCTAGCCAAAACATCAGGCTGGAATTCAACATTGGAATATGCAAACATATAAGTTGCTTATGAAGTAGAAGGGAGGATGTGCTTAAAATATTAGCAATGTCTATTTCAAAGCCATCCAAGAAATTAGGATTTGCAGATGAAGTGTAACACATGATAATTTTTAAATATTACTTTACTGGCAAAGTGTTTGACTCTCTCATTTTAAATTTGAATTATTCATCAGGCATGGTTATTTTGACTGTAGTGAAAATATATTTTTGAGATAGATATTTGGTGGCCTTATTTGTTCTAATACCTACTGGTCTGAATGATAGGTACTGAGTTTGTTTCTCTGCTGTGTTTTTTTTAATTATGCTTAGAAATACTGTATTAAATATGTAGCACTAATATAAAAATAAGAATCTTATAAAAGATAATATAAAATTCTTACCTGTGCCTCACTGTGCATTAAGTTTTATCTTGTAATCTCCTGTCCATATACTGTTTCAGTATATATTTCAGTCTTCTGAAGACTTGAAGTGGTCATTGCAGCATTTCCAATAATGTCTTTCACTTCAATCAATAAAAAATGTTAAATTGCATTGGCTAATGTGCTTTTTGTTGTGCTATTATAAGGAATGATTTACAACCAATATTAGTGAGCTTTATTTCAACTCTGATGCGTTCTCCATGTAGATTCCTGTATGTATAACGGACCAGGCAGCTAATACCTTTTCTGTCTGGTGGAAGCATTGAGGAACCAGGGTCCTGGGAGAGGGTTCAGTGGCTTAGCACACTTTTAAAAGTGGGAAGACCTGTGCTCTGAGGTTGGGGAAATTATTCAATGCTTATTCAATTATTTAATGGTAGATTACACCTATAGGTGACCTAGATTTAGTCCCCAGCACCACACTGGGGACTATAGCTCACAACTGCCTATGACAATAGCTACACTATATATATCCAATATAACTTTATGGCCTCCAAGATTAATCAAGCTCATATGTGTACCTATGTGTACGTGCATATACGTAATAAAAATAAAATCTTTTTTTTTTTTTTGGTTTTTCAAGACAGGGTTTCTCTGTATAGTCTGGCTATCCTGGAACTCACTCTGTAGACCAGGCTGGCCTTGAACTCAGAAATCCACCTGCCTCTGCCTCCCAAGTGCTGGGATTAAAGGCATGCTCCACCACCGCCCAGCTTAGAAATAAAATCTTTAACGAGAGGATGCAAGTTCAAATTCTTAGCACTTCCATTAAAACTAAGACTGACTATGTACACTGATAACCCAAGCTTTAGGCAAAAATAACAGGCATATCCCAGGAGCTCGGTGGCTAGCCACCCTTGGCAAAAGAGTTGGCTTCATACATGCGATGCCCTGTCTTAAGGTGAACAGTGACAGAGGAAGGCTCCTAGCATCTTCTTCTGGCTTCTATGTGCATAATAACAGACATGTTGTGAGGCACACTAAGAAGCCTACACAGTGTGCAAGTATAGACAATGTATGAACTATGAAGAGACACTATATTAATTATATATTATATAATTATATAATTAATTATATATTAATATATATTATGATTAACTATATTAATCAATTTGGATATCTAATCTATTCTGCTTTGAATCAGAACCAAACTCTTAAAACTTGATTTTTGAGTCTCAAAAGATTCGTGTGTAATTTAGTCACCACAAATAATGATGCATTCCTGAGAAATGTGTTTTCTTCTCCATTTTTATTAATATCAATTCCTGGTTTCTATTTTGTTTTAGCCTGATTATCCATAATTAGTAAAAAGGGCTTGGAAATGGGGGAAGGACAGTAAATGGGATCAAAATACACTGTGCCTGGATGAAATTCACAAAAACTAGCATTATTATATTTAAGAATTTTTTAAACCTAGTAATGAATAGATAATACACATGCTATTGCATCTAAACCTGTATATTAGCCATTATTTGTGAATAGTCAACGTTAAGTCAAGCCTTGGAGATCTAGATCTAAAACATGTCACTTGTCTTCAGTTGTAATAATATAATGGCTTGGGTTCCTAGGACTCAACCTGGCCAGTTATTATTGGTGTGCACAGGGAATCTTGACTGAAGCTCTCTGGTGATTTTCCATTATTCAAATGCATTCGTGTCTGTGTTGCCAAGTTTTGTGTCCCGTACTCATTAGGGATAATAGTATGACATGCAGTTATGACATCCTCTGTACTACTATAAGAAGGAAGACCAAAGTATAGGTGCTTTGTTTTTTTCTGATAAAGGGAAGAAAATACACACAGGAGCAATTATGGAGATAAAGTGTAGAGCAGAGACTGAAGGAAAGGCCACCCAGAGACAGTCCCACCTGGGGATCCATCCTATAAACACTCACCAAACCCAGACACTATTGTGGATGCCAAGAAATGCTTGCCAAAAGGAGCCTGATATGGCTGTCTCCTGAGAGGCCCTGCCAGAGCCTGACAAATACAGAGGTGGAGGCTCACAGCCAACCATTGGGCTGAGCATGGGATCCCCAATGGAGGAGTTAGAGAAAGGACTGAAGGAGCTGAAGGAGTTAGCAGCCCCATAGGAAGAACAACAATATCAACCAACCAGACCTCCCAGAGCTCCCAGGGGCTAAGCCACCAACCAAGGGGTACACATGGTTCCAGCTGTACTTGTAGCAGAGGAATGTCTTGTCAGGCATCAATGGGAGGAGAGGTTCTTGGTTTTATGAAGACTCAATAGGTGCCCCAGCGTAGGGAAATCGAGGGAGGGTAGGTTGGGAGTGGGTTGGGTGGAGGAACATCCTCATTGAAACAGGGGAAGGGGGATGATATAGGGGTTTCCTGGGAGTGGAGAAAACCGGAAAAGGGAATAACATTTGAAATGTAAATAAAGAATATATTCAACAACAATAATAATAATAATAACAATAATATAATAATAATAAAGAACTGCTACAAAAAAAGATTCGTCATGATGGTCTTGGTTTTATATAAGGAAAGACGACTTTTTGCATCAGGAAGTGTGTGTGTGTGTGTGTGTGTGTGTGTGTGTGTGCATTTCTATGTGCATGTACTCTAACCTGGGGTATATTTCATCAGAAGACACCCTTTCCAGGATCTGTCACAGCTTAGCCTGTCATTAAGTAGACTAGACAGGTTGTCCAGTGAACGCCCAGAGAATTATGTCCCTCTCCCTTCCCAAAGCACGAGCCACCATACCCAGAAATTCCAGGGACTGAAATCAGGTCTTCCTGCTTAAAAAGCAGGGGCATTAACAACTGAGTCCTATCTGTAGGCTTTGGGTTTGTGGGGTAGGGGGTGGGTGGGTGTTGTTTATTTTGTTTTGTTCTTAACACAAGCAACTGCTTGCCATGAGAACTCTGTTCTTTCACCCTGACCCTGTGGAAAAGGTTAAATGACCAGAGTAGTTAGAGCTCACGTTCCTCTATATTCAGTATGGTTCGTTGTGGGAAGTTAGATTTTTATCAGTCTAAGGTTTTCGCCCCTTCGTCATTGTCCACTGCCCCAAGACACCAAGAATAGCTGTGAATATGTTGCTTGGTGAGAATTATTAAAAAATAAATAAAAAACCTAGACAAAACATTAAGCATTCAAGCTAAATACAATTTCCTTTTCTTTGTCTTGGTATAACAATTTTAGAGACCCGGTAACTGTCTAGTATATTTCTCTGTAGGTCTTTTATATTGAGTCACTGCCAATCCTATCTCTCTTTTTATTGGCTAAATGTTTCTAGAATTCACAACAGACAGGTATAGAATTTCACACTTTGTGACTTTTAACGCTTTTTCTCTGGTGTGCTTATTACTAACATCAAAAATGAGAATAGCCTGTCTTCGTTAACTTCCGGACTGCCTCTCATTGCTCTTTTAACATCGTACGTCCTAGAAAATAGAGATAGCCTCGTGTTTATTTTTACACCAGGTCCTAATGGTAGCAAATGACCGCTGGTAACCGCTCTGCTATCCAAAACAAAATGTATCCCTGATGCTTCTAATACTTAATGTTTTAGGCTGATAGTCTCCTGCTCAGGAAAAGCCTCGGTTTTAATAGAGAAGAATGAAACTGTAAACACTTGCACAGGGGTTCCCGGTCTGTACCACTTGACCTC
Organism: Apodemus agrarius; assembly: GCA_964023405.1. Lineage (NCBI taxonomy): Eukaryota > Metazoa > Chordata > Mammalia > Rodentia > Muridae > Apodemus > Apodemus agrarius. The sequence goes on along the minus strand of OZ030018.1, from coordinate 28,021,511 downwards.
TGACGAGCGATGCCGATCATAGTTTCTTTTCCATAAATGCGCGCTGTCTTTCCTGCTGCCCTCTTTTTAGCCTAAGCGTTCTTCTCTAACATAAGATGACGGATTTAGTCACCACGTCCCTCTGGTTCAAAAAGGAACCAGTGGCAACAAATTGACTTTTCATGGCAACTGTGTATAGAATGCTAAGCCTCCCCCCTCCCGCCCCGCGCTCTGACTCTAGCCTAGCCTTAGCAGTATCAATTCAACATGTGTCACCCACCAGGGCTGTAGGCATTGCTCTGCGGATCATACAGGAGGTGGTCTGAATACAAAAACCTATTCTTCAAACAGTAAACAGGCCAGTGCAGACAGATCAGGGAGGAAGCAGTGACGGGTAATGTGTTTTTTTTTTTTTTTTTTCTCTCCTTCCGCTCTCGGTTTCCACGCAGATATCTTTTCACTGTTTCTGGTCCTGCAGCCGTTGAATCTGGCCATCAAAGCAAGGTAAAATAGCTTTGCTCTCGCTCTTCCTGTGTAGAATGAACCAGAGCAGATAAACTTGATAGGAAGAAAAACAGCAAAGCAGCCGTCTGGCTGGCCTTGCGCCTCGCCTCGCACATCATTGCTTTTTTTTTTTTTTTTTTTTTTTTTTTTTTTCCTACTTTGAGCCATGCCCTGAACTTGAGTTCTTTCGACTGTTGGGGTTCATTTATCTATTCCTTATGAGGGAACAGGCACCGAGCTATGAACTTTGTGAGGAAGAATATTCTGATGAAAGAAAATAGAAATCTAAGGCACAGCAATGTCATGTCCTTTATTCGGTGCAGTCCATTTATCATTCACTCTGCATTAAAATTGAAATGTAGATAAATTTTCCTACTAAAGCCAGCCTTTAAGGAGGGAAAAAAAATCAAATGAACTCCCTACTAGTTTTTTTTTCCTCCTCTATTGTCTCATTAACGGTGAATTTTAAAGAATTGAAGAAGAAAACATTTACACTTTAGGGCAAAATATTTTAATTGGTAGTTTCAGAATTAAGATACAACAATTTTAAGGGATCATTTTTCTTGTATAATTTAAAAATTAACTTGGCACAAACAGACAAGTAGACAGTGTTTATGTACATGAAGAAAATGTACTTTATGGTACACGTGTTCTTGTTACAGAGAATGCAATTCCGGGTGCTTGCTTATAATACATAATGTTTCTTGTCATTTCTGATGGGCCAGAGAGAAGGCTAGTCATCGTGTGCAATTTCTCTTACAGGGAGGCATGCACTGTATTTTACTATAACAGTGTGACAGAATGATCAAAAGACCCAAATTCAAGTCACAGCCATTAATTGCATGTTCCTCATTTAACAGACTTCTTGTATGCCCAGAGATTTAGAACAAATGCCTAAAGGTCTGGCAGCCCTGACAGGCTAGGATCAGTGATTCACCCTGACGTGCCAACCAAAGAAATGGCAAAGGCTGTTGATAAGCAGAGAGAAGAAATGTAATCAATTTGGACACACCGTGCAGAATAGATGGAGGTCTCCAGTGACCCCCAAGTCTATCTTTGGCATACTGACCTGAGCTTTAGGTTTAAATAGAGAAAGGATCGAACCAAGGGCCAAGAGATATGTAGAGCCAAGCATTCCCAGCCAGCCTTTATATGGAAATCAATAGTCAGTATAAACGGAATACTAAGGGAAATAGCTTGTCTCCTCCAGAGGGATATGGCATCCAGTTGTTGAGTCTAACCTTTCCCTTTTCGCTGTCTGCTCACAGACTAGAATAGCCCTGAGAAGAGGAACGTGATTTCAGAAAGCTGTAGAAGAACACACACACAAAAGGCTTGCTCTGTCAAACTTTAGATTGGAAGGTCATACTTCTTTCAGAACCATTTAACCTTAAACACGTGTATATAGTAACTCAACATTAAGATCTTAAAGGCAGGGAGAAACATAATGCTTTGCTCTCCAATCTTGTCAGTGATATATTTAGAGTAAGACTTAAAGCAAAACTTCAACAAGAGTTATCATACCAAAGTACTTTGCCATAAACCAACACAAATCAGTTGATAAGGGTTCAAGTTATATGTGCAGCCTTGTCTAGCATACATAGAAAACTCTGAATGTGTACAAACTATAGTCTCATCCAACGTGTGTGTTCATGTCCTATCTATGAATATTTTAATATACATAGGGCAACATATAGAATCAGGATATCAGCCAAACATACACACAATCATTGGCTCCAGCATTTCTATTGAATTAATAAATCATCTAATTTCAAGTATAATATTCATGTTTCATTTTATGTATCTTTGCATGTATTGCAACTACCAAATCTCAATGAGTCATTTTATTGATATTTAAATTTCCATTCATAAAGGATATGTTTCAAACTGTTTACACTCTAGAGGAATTCACATCCAAATGTTTGCTTCTTTTTCCTTTACAACAAGAATGGGAACTGAAATACTTACTTCTTCCTTCTCCCATCCATTAGGAATTCCTTTTACTGAAATATCTGTCATATCTCATCTATTCCATGAGATACATGATGAAACAGTTCTTGCAAGTTTATTACATATATAATAAAAGGCATACTGTGACTATGTGGCTGACTTATCAGGGTGTCTATTCCTGCACAAACATCATGAATGAGAAGCAAGTTGGAGAGGAAAGGGTTTATTCAGCTTAAACTTCCACACTGCTGTTCATCAGCAAAGGAAGTCAGGACTGGAACTCAAGCACGTCAGGAAACAGGAGCTGATGCAGAGGGATCATGGAGGGATGTTCCTTACTGGCTTGCTTCCCCTGGCATGCTCAGCCTGCTCTCTGATAGAACCCAAGACTAGGAACCCAGGGATAGCACCACCCACAAGGGGCTCTTCCTTCTTGATCACTAATTGAGAAAATGCCTTACAGCTGGATCTCATGGAGGCATTTCCCCAACTGAAGCTCTTTTCTCTGTGATAAAACCAGCCTGTGTCAAGTTGACATACAAACCAGTCATTCACCCTAGCTAAAATTGACCAACTGAGATGTAGTTCCTATATATGTATACAGAGTGTCATTCAGTGCCCTGTCTTCTAAACATCAGGGGGCATCATTTTTCAATGCAAAAAACAAACTCATCTATCTGTTATTTTTATACAGATATAGGTTTTGAAAGCTCCATCTTCTCTCTAAAACCTCCATCCCCACCTTTCCCTTCCACTGACCAATCACAGGCTCTCGCCTTTATTTGACCAGTTAAAATGGGAAGAAGGTTCATATGCGATCACCTGAGTGTGTGATCTACTCCTCTACCCCTGTACCTAAGAGGAGGAGGCCCCTTGAGGAAGTTAAATTAACATCAAAATACAAACAGCACCAGAGCAATCTACATCAAATGTGCTTAGCTTGTCCCCCCTCCCCCCTACCCCATCTCCTTCATCTTATCCTTTGTTCTGTGCCACATTTGAGGTCATTCTCATCACTATTATTATTGTCTCCACCAGCAGGAGAACACTGGCCCATTGTATATGCTCCTAATTGACATTCATCATTTGACTTCTATTTTGTCTTTATTCCTTTACTTAAACTCTTAATCTTACTCATGTAGGGAGCTTTGTATTTTCTGAGGTCTAGATGTTGGCAGTAAATGTTTACACTCATTTAAAATGTGTTCATCTTCAAATGGAGGTAGAGAAACTTTTAGTGGAAAAATTGAACATTCCCTCCCAGTCTGGGAATAATGGGACAGAAATATTGCCCCGTTTGATGTGAGGCAAGTTGGAAGAAAGCCACAGAAACTATGATGGATTTTGTCTCCCTAAGTTGGGCTGGAAAACTTATAGATGACCTTCATGTTAAACATATGTAAGGAAGTTAAGAATGGATTAACCTTCACTATGAGAAAACAGACACATGGATAGATAATGCAAAATCTATAATGAGTTGACCTAAGTTGACAGGAGGAAAATGACAGGAAAATGAGTGAGATGTCACCTATTAAAAGCTACATAAGAGGCATTCCCATATATCATATCTAGACCTAAATGTAAAGCAATATCCTACTGTATCCTATGAAAGAGATGTTTTTAGATATTTAAGAAAATACGAATATTGATTAAGAAGGTCTTACGATGAAAATTAGTGTTAGTTTTGTGATATTACATGGAATTAGAATTAATGGTGCGATAAGAACATTATACTCAAGTAAGATACTTGTGTATGGTTTAGATTTACATACTCATAAATGGATGATATCTATCTCAGAAGTTTATAAGTGTTTCAAAGGAAAAATGAGGAAAGGTAATTTGCTATAATTGTTGGAAATAATTGGTGCATCTATAGGAGTTCACTATACTTTTCTGTATAGGAAAACATTGTAAGATTTTTTTTCTATAAAAATAAAGAAGTTCTTTATTTATTAGTTCCTTGGTCCTGATAATGCCTTTATTGCTCAGTCTATTTTGTTGTAATCTACTTTTAGTATCATGCTTCATATTTAATTGCTGCTTGACATTTTTGTTTTAATCACTGCCTCATTTAGAGAGAGAGAGAGAGAGACAGTATATATCTTGTTCAATGTTTATTTCATGTACAACTTATTTTGTCATTTAAATGTCAGGCCAGCAGCATGGCCACAGGCATAGCAGTGGTAGGGAAAAAGGAGACAATTGGGACTCCACCCCCCCTTGCTTCCTCATGCCCAGGTATGGCTGTCTTTCAGAATAACATGGAAGCTTCTGTCATCATCCACAGACCATGGGAACTGTGATTCACGCACTCAGATGAGACTCAGCGAAGTATCCCAAGAGCAAGTCATTAAAAATGTGAATTGTTTCTCAACATAAGATTCCACTAGCTACAAACTGTATCAAACTACTCCAGCAGTTTCCGAATGCCCAGGAATTCTGCTGTTCCCATTCCTACCTTGAGGTCAGCATCCACATTGTTGTTTTGTTTCCTGTTGGTGTTTGGTTGGTTGTTGTACATATATTCATAGGAATGAAAATGCTAGAAGAGCTACATCGTTTGTTGACTCTGACATCACAGGCTTTTTTCTTTTTTCTTTTTTTTTTTTAATGATAAAGCATCCAGAACTCCTTGGGGAACTGGCTAAATTGGGAGCTCGGGTGAGAATGTACAAGGTTACTCTTGTTGCTACCACAGGTAGAGCAAATATAGACAAAGCAAATTACATCTGTTATTCCAGGGAAACAAACCAACCCTAAAAGAAAATGGTTTGGGAGTGTGAGCCCAGCCTAATAGTTGTTTGAAGTGACAAATTATTTGTAGGTGTTCTTTTAAAATTAACTCTGGGATCAGTGAAGATTAAATTATGGAACAAAAATTAAAAAAAAAACATATTTTGGGGCTAGAGAGATGGCTCAGTGGTTAAGAGCACTGACTGCTTTTCCCGAGGTCCTGAGATCAATTCCCAGGACCCACATGGTAGCTCACAACCATCTGTAATGGGATCCGATGCCCTCTGAAGAGAGCAACAGCGTACACATATACATAAAATAAATAAATTAAACCTTAAAAAAGATACAGTTTGATTTACATTGCTACCTGGAGCAGGATCCCCTCTCTATCTCAGAGCCTGCTGTGCTGTCTGGAATATATAGAACCAAGCATGTGAAAAAATAAATAAAAGAATAAAAATAACCTGAAGACAAAGTTCTGACTTGGAGTTGGTTTATGTGCTTTAAAGTCTCCCTTGTGCCCCACCTGACAAACCGAAGCTCCATCACATGGTCATGACTTTGACAGTGGAAGAGTATGGGCTTTCCTGCATCACCGAAGTCCTAAAAGTAATAAAGTAATATTGATGTAATGGAAACATAGCGTGTTGTCATCCCTAATTGTCAGCTAGGTTCAGGAGATCTCATGTACTGTATTTCCTTCACTGACTCAAGACATTGCTAATGCCAATAAAAACATCATTTAACATGGTGTTTGCCAAGCTTCTAAAATATTATTTAGCTTAATCCTGATCCACTGAAAACATTAATAACTCCTTGACAAACATTGTATTTGACTAAAAGATTTGGATACATGAAGAGGAAGGTACACTGATCTCATCCTATTATTAAGAGACCTGTAATTCCTTTTCAAGTTCTTATGTGCATGGTTGTGTAGTGTGTGAGTGTGTGTGTGTGTGTGTGTCTTTGTGTGTGCCTGTGTGCATCTCCATGATTTCATTGTATCCTTTAAGTCACCTTATCTGTTAGCCAGCATTTACATTCATTGTGGCAAATTTTATTTCCCTAAGCACAGAATTATCCTGATTGCTATTTAATTACATCTCTACAAGGAATGATTTTCCCTGCCTTATATGAAAATTTATAACCAAACTAATAGTGTATTTCTAGGAAGAAAGTGAGATGTCATGGTGGAATTTCATTTAGTTACCTATCACCTAGATTGATCTATTTATTCTTATTTCTTATTAGATTAATCTTCCCTTGCCTTGCTTCTATTGCCTATACTTACACATTTTAATATAATATGAATCAGTACAGTATATATGTAAGTCATACAAATAAATTTTGGGGTAAGGTAGTAGATGTATGGTGCATGGATCCATAACTAGATAGATATAGCTAATAAATAAATGTTTTATAGATGGCTTTGGTTGTGATAGTCGAGTTTGCAGCGAGGTGTTTTCTGTTTTGTGACTAGTTGCTGAGGAACCACTTAGAGCTAATGAGGATTCCTGGAGCATCCCTTGATATTTCATTAGTTTACAGCAAGGGTTTGCAAGATTCATGAAGTTTTTTGTTTTGTTTTGCACACCATTATAAAAGCAGGATGGTGAATCTCATTATAATGTGTAAAACATTAAGCATGTCAGAAACAATGATGAATTTTCTATGCATGACAACAGCAAGTACTTATCTGAGCTTTATCAAATTTCCACTCATTTCTATATCCATATCATCAAGGAGAACAAGAATGGTTATTTATTGACAGGTAGCCATAGAAATGAACTTAGGAATGATCTACATTTTTCTTTGGTTTCCACATTAAAATAATTCCTGTTTCACCTGTCCAGTCCCGATACTTCTGACAGCATCAGTCCTTGGAGAATGTTAGGACCTATACCAATAGTCCAATAAGTTGGTCACATGTCACAAATAAAATATAATGCTAGAATAATTCATTCATCTGCTATCTGCTAATGTACTGAAACTCAGTTACTAGTGTCAGTAACAGAAACATAAATGAGTGTACTGACCTCAAGTCAGTTTATATGGAACAAGCAAGTTTATGTTCATGGAAGAATCTACAAATTATTTAATATCTATTCTTCTGTCATTTAAGAACAGAACCATTATTCATGTGACAGAACATGTTTGCAGCCACACAATGAAATTCCATGCAAAGAGGAAGTTAGTTCTTACTTTAGACTGGTCCCTTACAGGGAGGAAACTGAGGCATTTACTAATATCATCCCGTTCCTTCCCCATTTGTTACTTTGAACATCTGGAGTATCTGGACATCCCTGTCTTTACCATAGGATGAGTTTATATAGTAAAGGTGAGAGGGAGGAAATGGGATACTCAACTTCTGACAACGTTAGCCCAGTCACACGTCAATAAACTGTCTTTGTTCTGTATTCATTTCATGTCAGAAAGTTCTGGTATTCATACAGTTACTAATCTATGTAGACATTTTTTTTTGTTACAGATTGCCAGTCCAACACTACATATATCATTCACTTACTGATAAAACTGAATAATTTCAATTGATACATAGAAGGCCTGGCTGGGTAAGACTAGAGCAAGAATGAAGGAGTCGGATAGAAAGCAAGCACACTAGCGTAGCGGGAGTAGGAAATTATATAGAATGCTCCCTAAATGCGTACTGATCCATTCAACATGAACAGGTGGGGTATTCCAGAGAAGTTGAAGCTCAAAGAAAAAGATAGGGAAAGTACAGGATTTTAGACAGTAACCAATGAGATGGCCTTAAAGGCTAACCTTAGAATACTAGATTCTATTTCTGACAGATTACACAAGTATGTACTTAAATATGAAATTATATATATATACATATGTGTATGTATATATATATATATTTATAATTGAAAGTAAAACAAATAGTTGAGGTGTAAGAGATATTGTTTTTAAACTTATCTGTCCTTAAAATCACACATGAAGAGATCTGTCCTCACATGACTTTGGAGATGCTCATAGTACTACAGAGAGAGCAGGATGCTTGAGTCAGGAAATTGGGGCCAGGTCCAGATGTTGCTCCCCCTTCCAGTCCCCCCTCCCAGAGTTCTTCCTCCATCCATCCTCTCCTTTGCCTCTGAGAGGGTGACCCCACATCCTCCTACCCTGGGGCATAATGTCTCTACAGGATAGGCCTGTACTCTCCCCCTGAGGCCAGAGGTTAGTGGCTCAGTCTCCGGGAGCTCCCAGTGGTCCAGATTAGTTGAGATTGTTGGTCTTCCTATAGAGTTGCCATCCCCTTCAGTTCCTTCAATCCTTCTTTCCCTGACTTTTCTTCCTTGGGGGTACCCAATCTCCATCCACTGATTGACCGTGAGCATCTGCATCTGTCTCAGTGAGCTGCTGGGTAGAGCCTCGCTGAGGACAGCCATGCGAGGTTCCTGTCAGCAAGCTCAACATAGCTTCATTACTATGAAGGGATTAGTGTCTGCCCGCGGGATGGATCCCAACTTGGGCTGGTCACTGGTCAGCAATTCCTTCAGTCTTTGCTCCATATTTGTGCCTGCAATTCTTTTAGACAGGAAAAAGTCTGTGTCTAAAGTTTTGTAGGTTGGTTGGTGTCCCCATCTCTCCACGGGAACTCCTATCTGACTACTGGAGGTGAACTCTTCAGGTTCCATAACCCCACTGTTAGGCATTTCAGCTAAGGCCATACACATTGAGTACTGGGATACTCCCCATCACGTCTCTGGGATTTTCTAGAGGTTCCCCCACTGCCCACCCCGGCAGCTGCCTATTTCTATTCATTACCCTGGCCCTCTGGGCCTCTCTTCTGTGCCCCCATGCCTGATCCTGATCCTATCCCTGCTATTACCCTTTCCCTCCTCAATCCCACCCATGTCCCTCCTTCCTTTCCTCCCTTCCTCTCCCATTACTATTTTGTTCCCCCTTCTCAGTGGAATTTAAGCATCTTCATGTGGGTCTTCCTTCTTGTTTAACTTCTTAAGGTCTATAGGGTATATCATGGGTATTCTGTACATTTTGGCTAATATCCACTTATCAGTGAGTACATACCATACATGTCCTTTTGGGTCTGGATTACCTGACTAAGGATGATTTTTTTTCTAGTTCCACCCATTTGCCTGTAAAATATGGGATGTCCTTGTTTTTAATAGCAGAATAGTATTCCTGCTATTGTAAATGAACCACGTTTTCTATATCCATTCTTCAGTCGAGGGACATCTGGGTTATTTCTACTTTCTGACTATTATGAATAAGGCTGCTATGAACATGGAACACATGTCTTTGTGATATGGTGGGGCATCCTTTGAGTAAATGCCCAGGAGTGGTATAGCTGAGTCTTCAGGTGGAACTATTTCCAATTTTCTGAGGAACTGTCAGATCCTCCTTCAAATCATTTCATCATTTATTCCCCCCACACTTTCACCTGTTTTTTAATCCACTTGCGCTTCCTTTACCCAATATTGTAAAGCTAATTTTTCTATGCATTTTTCTTTGGAAAGTTGTGATTCAGGAGTACTTCGTCCATGATCCCATCTTGAATTAAGACTTGACACTTAGGTCAAAAGATATGGCCCAGCTTTATCCATTAGGTAATGGTACACGCCTGAGTGGTGCTTCTAAACCCTCTTCATACACTCATGTGTGTATCTGCATCTGTCTCAGTCAGCTGCTGGGTAGAGCCTCGATGAGGACAGCCATGCGAGGTTCCTGTCAGCAAGCTCAACATAGCTTCATTACTATGAAGGAATTAGTGTCTGCCCGCCGGATGGATCCCAACTTGGGTTCAAAGGGGAACCATTTCAGAGTCTTAACAACTAGCTATGCAGTGTAATTCTGAAGATGCTGGTACCCTGAGGCCATTGGTTAGTCCCAATGTAGCACCTTTCTCCACACTACTTCTTATCACCTCTCTGTTATTCATGTAAGATCAATTTGGTTTTCCATATTTACTTTCAGTAGGCTTTATGTACATGGTGACTATAAATGATAATGTAAATAAATATGAGTCATTCTGTCTTAGGGACTAACATTTCATTTTCCACCGAGGCTGCTCCTGACTTCAGATCCGAACAGACAATCTGACCAACACAAAGATTTATGCCTACATGGCTCTTCAACCAGGAAGTACTTCTGACCCCAAACGCTCTAGATCAGGGGCAATCAGGAAACAGATATCACAAGGAATATTGCAAACATAGGGTACTTGATAGGGACCTAGAGACAAATGTTAAAGAACTGTCAAAGCAAAGGTCAGAAGATTATTTGTGGCTTTGCAAAGTTCAGGAAATGTCAGAGTTAGAGATATCTCCAGGTCATGAACTCAATTCTCCTAGCACCGAACTCAGTGGTTCTCAGGCAGACGCCCAGACACTGCTGGAAGTGGCTCTTGATTATCACAGCTGCCTGCAGCACTGAAATGGGTAATTCTCAGGAGGATGTCTGAAAGCCACTGGCAAGATTCCCTCTCCGCCATCTGCTGATGCCCTTTCTCTAAGCAGAGTTAGGAAGCTGCTGAGAAAGAACAACCAGTGTACTGCATGAGACACGTGCACAGATTGCTGAGAAGGAGTTGATACTACACCAGCTTTCCTCTTGGCTGGGTAATAAAGCAGCACAAGGATGACTCGGAGAGATGAAAGCCATACAAAATGGTTTTAGCAATCAAGAAAAAAAAACAGAATTGTTTTACAACTTTTATGATCGTTCTTAACATGTATAAACTCCTGGTCGCTTACAGTCATATGGGAAAGTGAAAAATAACAACGCTGATATCTATTTGCTGTATAACACAGTGATTTGATTTGGTTTTTTGTTTGTTTGTTTTTGAGATAGGGTCTCTCTGGATAGCCCTGGCTATTCTGGAACTCACTCTGTAGACCAGACTGGCCTCAAACTCAGAAATCCACTTGTCTCTGCCTCCAAAGTACTGGGATTAAAGGCAGGCACCACCACTGCCCAGCTAACACAGTGATTTGAAAAGTTAGAAGTACTAATAACCTGTACTAATACCTCTTTGTAGAAAGAATGCCAAAAGTAGTTTGAACAGTGTTTGCCTTCCCATCACGTAGCTTATTCAGACGGAAGAACATCTTCCCTGTATCATTGTGAACTACATTATTTCTAAGTTGGAATCAACTTTCAATGTTTTCTATCATGAGGTTGCAGTGCCTTGTGATAACTCTGAGAATCCCTTTACTGGAGTATGTTGTATTAGCATCTCTTCCTCTCTAGGACATCCCACATCGCTTTCTTCACTAATCACTTTCTTTGTGTGTATCAGTTAGCTCACAAGGAGGAGACTGGTGAAAGTCTCTTAAATATGGGGCAAAGCACTATTGTCCTTTGTTTCTACAACATCATTTGCATTGGATTTGAATTGCTGTTCCAGCATTATCCTATCACCTTTTCTATTACTACACATTCATGGTTCCTGACTTTCATGGTTGACTCTTCTGGTTATTTACTTTTGTAAAATGTCCACATAGGAGACAAATCAAAATAATTATTACATGCCCTCCGGTCTATGAATAAACTGAAATACAGACATCATCAACAGTCACCAATACTTTTTGAAGGAAGTTAAGGTATTAGGTGCTAATCATGAGGCCCATTGCATTGTCAACTAATAGCTAATGGCTAATTTCATGTTTGTGCATACTACCTATCTAATACATCATGGTAGCTGAACTATGAAATAGGTTGTTGTTGTTTGGAATTTGTATTATTTAACTAAAATGTGAAAACTGAAACTCACATATTAGACCCTGTTTGGAGGGATAATCTCATTGACCAATTAATTAGACTCCTACAATGGGTGGGACATAAGGCTTGAGAAAATGAAAAGGAATTGATGCTTTAAATATTGAAGATAAATGGGGAGGATGCTAACAATTTTCACAAGTAGGAAAAATTAGAAGCAATGATGGAATTAATGCAAGCTCTATGGTCTTTAAAGGTACACTATAGCAGAAGCTTGAAAGCCTTCCAATAGATATTTCAGAGGGGTTTGAGATACAATGTAAATTTGGATTCTGTCCTCAAAAAAGTGCTAAGTAAAATTAACAGCAGAAGCTAATGTACACAGACTTTTCCTAATACACCCATGAAAAAGTAAGAAAAAGTCTTCATGGTGGCATACAGAAGCATACAAATTATCTAATATGTAGTTTGGTAACAGGATAATGAGTTTTTAGAACAGAATTTGGGGCAGCTATAATAAAATAGAAAGAAATGTTGCTAAGAGGTAAGAGAAAGTCTACGTGGAAATAAATTGCAGGCAAGGTGGGGCAGTATACGCCTTTAATCCCAGCCTTTTGGGTGGATGAGCCTAGAAGATAATATGCTTGTAGAAATCTTGGGTTGCATAAGAAGACACTGTCTCAAGAGCAATGTCACTAGATTTCCTATTTAGAGCACTAAGTCTTTGGGAAAAAAGTATCACTAATGTGCTGGGATATAAGAAGACTGATAATCTTCGGAATAGGTAGAAACTTGGCAGGCAATGGGTAGCAATGTGGAATATAGTGTTGAGGTTCATTAAAGCAGAAAAAAAAATCATACCCCCTCTTCCTAAGATTAAAAAAAGTGTATGTTTTGTGGAAGAGAAGACGCTAGGAAATTGTAAAAGTGGGAGGTGGTATATGCTCAGAAAAAGCAGAGAAGGAAGCCAGAAAGGGGTAGAGAGATGGCTGAGTCTGACTCAGACACTAGTACAGAACAATGAGTGGGTGTAGGTGCAGGGACAGAAGCCTTCTCCCTTGACTATGAAATACAGTGGAGAGGCCACTCCACAAAGAAAAATAAAGGTCAAGATTCTCACTCATGAAGGGCTGGGAGTGGCTTATAACAGTCTCTACAGGAGCCGAGGGAACACATCTGAAAGCATTGTTTAGAAGTTGTCTTGTCTCATCTAATAGATTAGGGCATATCATTTTGACTTATGGATAAGGCAAATTTGATGAAGTTTTAAGAAAGAAATCATAGTACTTAGCTACCTGAGAATTAAAATGAAGAGAAGAAAATTTCCCGGGGAGATAATAGGGCTACATCAGACATAAATCAAGAAAGTGACCTTTTCTTGGTAGAAAAAGCATTGTTAAAGAAGATGTCTGAGTCAAGATAGTAAAATAAATTTCAGAGAATTGAAAAATAGTTACCATGGACAGAGTGAGAGAAAATAAGTTTACTAAGAGTAGCAACAATTCTTTGTGGGGAAAGGAAAAAAAATTCTGTATCTGCATTCAACAAACGTTCATCAATGTCAAATACTTTATCTTTCAGTTCAAATGTGTAATTAAATTCATACAACTGTAGGGTGCCTCTTCAGTTTTGCATGTATTTATAATCTTTTTTTTCAAAGAATTATGTCAGGCTGCAGAATCTTCTACTTTTTGTGTGTGGAAAGCCCCTCACACTCCCAAACACACAGTACGACATTATTTCTGATTTTTTTCAGTCACTATTATTACATTTTTTTTCTTTCTTCTTTATCAAATGAAAAAGATTCCTACCTAGGTACTGTAAAAATACAGATGGCCTCTTAACAGGCAAAAAACTAAAACACAAAAAAGCACAGACAAAAGACAGACAGTGATGCCTGATAGTTTGAGGGCTTTGGCTGGGTGAGCTTAAACAAATTGCAGATTATGTTTACTATCGTATGACTTGAACTTAATCTTAGTAAATAACAAACAGAAAGTTGATCATATCTCTTCTTTTTCTTAGTTCAGCATGACTATACATATAACATTTCTATCTAATCTGCTATTCTTCTGGAATCACTAAAAAAAGTGTGTGTGTGTGTGTGTGTGTGTGTGTGTGTGTGTGTTGACTGAATCTAATACTAAAACATAGTAGGAAACCCCTGTAATACTAAGCACTATTACCTGCTGACCTGCTCGCCATTCTCCACCTTAGATGTTGAAATCTGCTGCTCTGTTAGAGATCTACGTGCTCACAGCCCACTTTAAATTACCCCAGAAGGGAGAGTTATGGAAAGCACCTAGCATATTTGTGTAGGTTGCATTTAATGCATTTGTGAAATGCATCTCAAGTCTTGTTTCTAGATTCCCCTACATCTGATTTCAAAGCATGCAACATGCTTCAGAAACCTCTTTATTTAAACCATTTCATGATTAGAATCTAGCATACCATATGTATATTGTGATTCCCTACTATACAGTTATACATACTTGAATCTTAATGGATTATATCCCATACCTTGCCTTCTGTTTTACAAAGCAGAGTGAACTTGATAACAAGTATGCATAGAACAGTCTCAATTAATTTAGCTAAAATTATGATATTCCCAGTAGAGGTTTCCTTACACATATCATTTACCTCTTGATATTTTGCCTTCTCCATTTCTAAACTGTCTTTCCAGTGAAGCCCACTGGATCCAAAATACTGAGATCTAAGTGTGTAAGATTCAACTGTGTAGTGCCTTGAACTCAGAGGACTGGACAGATTTGGACATTTCCTTTTGCCGGTGAAGGAAGACAGTGTCCCTTCTAAAGATGTCCACCTACGGAAGACAGTGGAAATAAAACATAGCAACAGTCAGCATGGTAGTTGGACTGTCATGCATCCTAAATTAGGTTGTTGCTTCCACAGTTTGACCTGCTTTCCTACAATACAAGCTGGAAGCGAAGGAATAATTGCATTACTTTTGAACCTAAGTCACTTTCACACTTAATTTTTCATGAAAGTGTTTTCCAGGGTACGAAAAGAATTAAAATGTCTTATGTTTGGACAGTCTTAGAGTAAAGAGGGTGGAAAATAAAATTAACCACAACAAAACGGTGTGTTACGCATCACTTTAAAAATTATTCATTTTAAACATGTCTTTTATTGAGCTGCAGTTTTTCCTCATGATTGACCTTCGGATTATGGATAGGAATAGTGCCTTTGACCACAAACTTGAACAGATTAGTTTCTGGTCTTCCTTGCTTATAAAACCCTGAATTAAATTCACAATCCTGAGGCTTAAGGCTGAGGTCATTGAGGTGTCTTTTAATGGAGATATATGAATCGAAGCATTAAACCTTACTGTATGGATGTTAATGTCCACCTGTGATCATTATCCATTTATTCTTTGGCCTTGATGACATTAGCGATGTCATTATTATAAGTTACTTTATGAAATAACAGAGTTGAGGACAATGCAGTGTGACAAATACTTAGGAAGGAAGTAATCGAGCAACGTAAAAATATTGTAGGGAGTGGTCAGCAATTGATAAAACTCCTTGATAAGTACAGCATCAATTTCTTAAGAAATGGGTTCTTTGTTAATGGCATGAAATTAATCCTCAAATAGCCAAGATGTAAAAGACAAAACAAGAAGATGATTACAGATATAAAACCGAAAGAGCAGCACCACAAGTGAGACATGGTGATAATTTGGCTTAAACACAGAATAGAACTTACATTCAAGTATGAAAAAAAATCACGATAAATTAAAGCAGATGAAGTCACATCAGGAAAGACACAAAGGTAGGCATGGAAACAGCCTGGCAGAGGACAAAGAGAGTTAGACATATTAGAGATAACCATGTGTGGGACAGTGTGGTGGGGCTGTGGATTAGTGAATACTATGACTGTCTTAGTGTTTCCATTGCTATGAAGAGACACCATGACCAAGGCAACTCTTTTTTTAAATTTTTATTGAATATTTTATGGATTTACATTTCAAATGTTATCCCCTTTCCCAATTTCCCCTCCAGAAACCCCCTATCCCATTCCCCTCCCCCTGTTTCTATGAGGGTACACCCTTTTCCACCCACCCCACACCCACCTCCCCACCTTAGCATTCCCATACACTGTGGCCTTTGCAAGACCAAGGGCCTCTCCTCCTATGATTTTAGACAAGGTCATCCTCTGTTACATATGCAGCAGGAGCTATGGGTCCTTCCATGTATTCTCTTTGGTTAGTGGTATAGTTCCTGGGAGCTCTGGGGATCTGATTGGTTGATATTGTTGTTCTTCCTATAGGGTGGCAAACTCCTTCAGCTCCTTCAGTCCTTTCTCTAAGTCCTCCAATGGAGTCCCCATGCTCAGTCCAATGGTTGGCTGAGAGCATCTGACTCTGTATTTATCAGGTTCTAGCAGAGCCTTTCAGGAGACAGCTATATCAGGCCCCTGTCAAAATCAATTCTTGCTATCTACAATATTGTCTGGATTTGGTGTCTGTATATGGAATGGATCCCCAGGTAGAGCAGTTTCTAGATGGCCTTTCCTTCAGTCTCTGCTCCACACTTTTTCACTATATTTCCTTTAGACAGGATCCATTCTGGGTTAAAAATTTGGAGATGAGTGGGTGTCTCTATCCCCCAACTGGGGGCCTTGCCTAACCTCTGGATATGTTCTTTACAGGTTCTCCCTCTCCTTTGTTGGGCATTCCACCTACTCTCATCTCTTTTGGGTCCCTGTTTGCTTTCCTGGCATCTGGGACTTGCTGGTGGCTACCCCCAATTCCCTATCTCCCACTGCCACACACCTCTGTTCAAATTCCTGATCCTCTGTTTACTGTCCCTGTCTCCTCTCATATTGTTCCTGCCCCCCTTTTTCCCCTTCCCCCCCTCTGTTCCCTCCAAGTCCCTCCCTCCTTCTACCTCCCATGAGTATTTTGTTTCCCTTCTAGGAAGGACTGAAGCACCAACATTTTGGTCTTCCTTCTTGAGCTTCTGTGAATTATATCTTGAGTATTCCAACATTGTGGGCTAATATCCACTAGTCAGTGAGTGCATACCATGTGTGTTCTTTTGTGACTGGGTTACCTCACTCCGGATGATATTTTCTAGTTCCATCCATTTCCTAAAGAATTTCATGAAGTTATTGTTTGTAATAGTGGAGTAGTACTCCATTGTTTAAATGTGCCACATTTTCTATATCCATTCCTCTGTTAAAGGGCATCTTGGTTCTTTCCAGCTACTGGCTATTATAAGGATGCTATGAACATAGTGGAAGGCAACTCTTATAGAGGTGAACACTGAATTGGGCCTGACTTTTATACTACACACTCGCATCTAGCTTCTTTTTTCTCCACTATAGTTCTGTTAGAAATCTTGCTATTTTCTCTAGTTCTCATTTTGCTCTTACTTCAATCAATTTAAATCGTCAATATAATCAATCTCTTCAGAAGAGTCATCTCACTATCAAATTCCATAGCTGATGATCATACTGAAAATTGATTTTCCAGTTCCGGGAAGTCATTGAAAGAATCTATGGCTTCTTCACTGTCCCCTGAGGTAGTTTGAATGAAAAATGTCCTTCTAAGATCATGCATTTGTAAACCCATCAGCAATGGAGGAGTCCTCTCTTTTCTCTACACCCTCACTGGCATGTGTTCTTGCTTTAGTTTTTGAACTTAGCCATTCTGATTGGTTTGATGGAATCTAGAGTCATTTTGGTTTACATTTCCCTGATGATGAAGGATGTTGAACATTTCTTTAAGTGCTTCTCTGTAAGTTGACATTCCTCAGTTGAGAATTCTCTGTTTATCTCTGTACCCTCATTTTTTATTAGGAAATTTTTGTTTGTTGGAATCTTCTTGAGTTGTTTATATATTTGGGGGCATTAGCTCTCTGTCAGATATAAAGTTAGTGAAGATCTATTCCCAATCTTCAGGCTGCCATTTTGTCTTATGGACTGTGTCCTTTGCCTTACAGAAGCTTTCATGAGGCTTTCTGTGTAGACATTTTTAAATTTGTGGTTTATCTGCGTTGACTAATGAAGAAATTCCAAATCAAATGCAGCATCATATTTACATTGCTACCTGCATTCTGAGAACTGCAATATTCTTTTCTGTACAAAAGCCTACGTCTCACCATGATCCCTTGATTCTCTTATCACAAGGGATTAGCCTACGAGTTTTCTTGACCAGAAAAGTAACCTTTAGCTGACAAATGTGTGGAAGAAAATGAAAAACAGCAGTGATTCTACTCCTACCCCTTTATTCTAGTCTCTTCTGATTTATAAAATGTCTTCAAAACTCTATTGTTTTATATCTGCATATGTTAAGGGAAGCTTTAAATAATTAAGGTACTTTCCTGATGTGAGCATACATATAAATTTAAAATTTAAGGAAAGCAATCAAGTATTCACTTTGAATTAAAGTGAACTTGCTGAAATGATTCATTAAGCCCTTAAAATAATTCAAACCACAAGAATATATACTAATGAATATTTCCTATATAGCTTGCAAATTAAATGGAGAAAACTTCAAAGCCATATCTATCAATATAGGGATTCTGATGTCTTACAGATTCATGATTATACTATAAAAGAATCATTAATGCATAAAATTAGAACCGTTGTATACATTAAAACACATATATAATTTGGAAACTCACAAAGCAATTTGATGGCATTGTTTCTAACTGTACTCTTAAATTCCCCCAAAATAGACATTTATTGCAGCAAAGTGTTACCAAAGGAAGCAGAGGGAATATAAAGACTTGATTAGCTTTCTTGGAATACTAAAGTCCCATGAGGGTCTGTTTATACATGTATTAGTGTTATTACTGAAGTAAAGTTAGATTCAATAGAATTTTATCAATATTACTACTTATCTTGTTTTAAGGTACTGTTTATGTGTTTTCTGTTTGAGCTTTAAAATTAAGAGCTACTCATTTTTCTTATGTCAAAATGTGGTTTTACTTTTAATGATGCTTACGATGCTGGACCTCATAAACATTATCAGAAAGTGAGATGTTAAAGAGATATTTAAAATCATTTATGTAGAAATGGAGATTTTTTTAAAGGGAAAATTAGATATGAGTTACCTTGCTATTACAATTTGTGTTCAAAAAGTAAGTAAATAAAGCAGATCACTTTATCTAGAAGGATGTTAATTAAATGCTAGTTCTTTTTTTTAAACAAAAAACTGGCTATGTGTTAATATGCCTTATTGTATAATGGATGTGATTGGTTTTTAGGCAGCTGTCCAAAACTGAAATGACTAGTTAGCAAGAAGGACAAGGACTTTTTTTTTTTTAATTCAGTTGTACCTGACCCCAGAGACTATATTTCTTCCACAGGATGAGATTTTGTTACAAGTAGCTCTTTTCCGCGTTTCTATATGCATTTTAGGGTTATCCATCATGCAGTTTTCAACAAAGAAGTGCTTGCTGATATTTGATGAAATATGGCAGTCATATAAATTAGCACATCATTTTGAAAAAGCAAGTTGGCAGTACCTAGCCCATATCTGTAAAAGTAACAACTACACAGATTTTTATTTTTCCTGGAAACTTCACATCTAAGTAAATGTGAAGGACTATAATGTTTGCAGGAAAACTCAGAATCAGATTCAGGTACTAAAATGCTTCTCTACAAGATGGACAAGCACAGTATTTTTTAGAGAAGTTAAACCAGCTTTCAACCACCCACCATCGTTCCCCAAAATTTTTCCTGAAACTCTTTGGAAAGCAGTGAGCTCTGTCTTTGGCCAGGCACCCATAAGCTGAACCAATCATTACTTGGGGAAGGATGTAGGGAACTATGATTGACAGTGTGTGAGTCACATTCTTATCATTAAGCCACTTCTTGCTGTCAGAATAGTAAGCTTCTGTGAAAAGGGCAAGCAAAGAAGAAAAACAAATATGGGAACTCTCATTAAAAAATGTTCTAGGAAGTAGAATATGATATGGAATATGAATCAAAGAGAATTAAGTAGAAATTTGAGCAATGATACAGAAAAGCAAGGATAAGGAAGGGTAGAGGAGAAAATATGGAGAGGAATAATTGACACTAAAGTCTTTTTAAAAAAGCTATATGGGAATCAATTTCTTTTAACAAAAACTTTCTAAAATATATACCTACACATATGGAGTCTAGATAGACCTATCATATAATAAGGAGTGCAATATCCCGTTTGGATAGTCTATCAAATGAAATCCCAGATACCAGCAATGGATTACTTCTTTTTTGAGTTGTCGGCCAGTGGGATAGTGTATATCTCCCAAATATTGTCAATGCTATTGATTTTCTTCTATAACTTGACAGAAATATCCTATTGGTGAAAATACCAATATCATCAAATACTTATGTTTTGAAACATGAAAAAAAATCTACTTGGTATTCAATTGGAAGCTTCATCTTTATTGGTCAATATTAATTGTGCTGAAATGTGCCATATATGCTACCTGAGCAAGAAAGTAATCATTTGTCTTACCCAACTATGACCTTTCCAAATCACATTAATAACCAGGGTGCAAAATATACTGATGGTGCAATAGTGGCACAGATGTTACAGAAGTAAACAAATGCTTTTATGAGTTTGATTTAAGACCTCTCTCTGCAACGAGATGGAACTCTTCTGACATTGCCAGTGAGGCAAAGGACCTTATACTAGGTAGTTCATAGGCCCTAGGGTAAAATACTATCATTATGCTAAATGAAACTAGAAATTAAGTTCCTCCTAATAACATATTACTCTACCCAAAGATCAGTACAATGTCCAACCCTTATCAAAAAAGTTTCTTGCAGTAGATACTGTTAACAAAGAAATCTGCACTGGTTAGCTATCTGAGAATAAGGTGCTCTGGAATGTTTAGCACTAAATAGAATGTTTGTATCATGCTTCTCTTCTTAATGCTCAAGAATTTAAGCAGTAGTTAAGGCAGAAATATTTAAGAGCCAGAGGTAGTGGATGATTTCAAAGAAAATGCACCCTTCTTAACTCAAAAGGTCAGATACACATATGAACTCTCAGAGATTGTGATAGTATACATGACATGCATAGGCTCAGACAGAAAATATCCCAGAATGGAGGAAAGTCCTATGCTCAGGAGTATAAATGGGACTCCATTGTTGTTAATGTTTTTGTTTTTATTTGTTTTGTTTTGTTTTGTTTTGTTTTGTTTTAGAGTAAAAAAAGAACATGATGTTTGATGGCTAGGGAATTTGGGAGTAATATGGGAGAAGTTGTGGGGTAGATTCCATAATCAAACATCAAATTCTTTAAGAATAAATAAAATATTTAAAAATACACTTTCCTAGGGAATGGGGGGACAGTGTACCATCTTGAAAAAATGAGATTTATCTCTGTACCCCATTTTTGGATAGGGTTATTTGGTATTCTGGGGTCTAAGTTCTTGAGTTCTTTGTATATATTGGATATTAGCCCTCTGCCAGATGTGGGGTTGGCGAAGATCTTTTCCCACATTGTTGGTAGCCGATTTGTCCTTTTGACAGTGTCTTTTGTCTTACAGAAACTTTGTAATTTTATGAGGTCCCATTTGTCTATTCTTGCTCTTAGAGCATAAGCAATTGGTGTTCTGTTCAGGAATTTTCCCCCTGAGCCAATGTCCTCAAGGGTCTTCCCCAGTTTCTTTTCTATTAGTTTTAGTGTGTCTGGTTTTATGTGGAGGTCCTTGATCCACTTGGAGTTGAGCTTAGTGCAAGGAGATAAGAGTGGATCAATTCTCAGTCTTCTGCATGTTGGCCTCCAGTTGAGCCAGCACCATTTGTTGAAAAGGCTATCTTTTTTCCACTGGAGGTTTTCAGCTCCTTTGTCGAAGATCAATTGACTATAGATGTGTGGGTTCAATTCTGGGTCTTCGATCCTATTCCATTGATCTGCCTCCCTGTCACTGTACCAATACCATGCAGTTTTTAACACTACTGCTCTGCAGTATTGCTTGAGGTCCAGGATATTTTTACTATTGATGATAGTTTTAGCTCTCCTGGGCTTTTGTTATTCCAGATGAACTTGAGAATTGCTCTTTCTAACTCTATGAAGAACTGAGCTGGAGAAATTCGGATGGCTGAGAAACACCTTAAAAAATGTTCAACATCATTGGTCATTAGAGAAATGCAAATCAAAACAACCCTGAGATTTCACCTCACACCAGTCAGAATGGCTAATATTAAAAACTCAGGAGACATCAGGTGTTGGCAAGGATGTGGAGAAAGAGGAACACTCCTACACTGCTCGTGGGACTGCAAGCTAGTGCAACCACTCTGGAAATCAGTCTAGTGGTTTCTCAGAAAAAAACGGACATGATACTTCCGGAGGACCCAGCCATACCACTCCTGGGCATATACCCAGAAGATTCCCAGCATGCAATAAGGATACATGCTCCACTATGTTTATAGCAGCCTTATTTATAATATCCAGAACCAAGATATCCCTCAACAGAGGAATGGATACAAAAAATGTGGTATATATACATAATGGAGTACTATTCAGCCATTAGAAACAATGAGAAAGAAACTCTTAGAGAAATGGATGGAGCTGGAGAACATCATACTAAGTGAGGTAACCCAGTCTCAAAAAAATACCCATGGTATGCACTTACTGATAAGTGGATATTAGCCTAGACTCTTGGGACACCAAAGACACAATCCACATATCAAATGATATCCGACAATAAGGAAGGAGTGGACACTGGTGCTGGAAAGGATCAAAACAACAGTGTAGGGGAATACCAGAACAGGGAAGTGGGAAGGGGTGGATGGGGGAAGAAGGGGAGGGAAAAGGGCATGTGGGACCTTTGGCGGATGGAGAACCAGAAAAAGGGAAATGAAATGTAAATATAGAATATATCCAATAAATAAATTTAAAAAAATGAGATAGTAAATATTTAGTGACTATTCTAATATTCCTCACTTGGTTGTTTTAGATTTCAGCTGTTGAGATAAAAAGAAAGTTTACATTATTAAATAGAGTGAATTTTATGCCTGAAAGATTACAGTAGAGAAGGAATCTAAAGAAATCACAAACTTTTTATGTATAGATGTCCATCTTCATACATCAGTAAATATTTGTGGCCGTTTAACATTTCTGTTGATGTGCATCCTCCTAATATAACCTGATTATTTTTACATTTATTGATTTTCTCACAACCATCCCCTCTGCATCCTTCAGTATCAGCTCTATTGTCCCAAGGCCATCCTGTGCTACTTGGTAATGACTGATACAATTCCCCAAACCTAAGCCAAGAACTGAGCGGCATACTGTGAGATTAGTAACAGCAGGATTACAGTACTTGGAAGAGCCAGGAGTAAGACTTAAAGGCAAGAATTAAGGAAAATAAAGGCTCTCTTCCCTCCCACTGTCACCCACCTTCATTTGTAGACACAGAAAAATCTGAAACAGCTAAAATCATAAAGGACGTCAATCTGGGAGGAAGGTACTCTGCAGAAGATCACAGCTTACGTGCTCCAGAGAAATGTGTTTCCTCTATGTCTGTATGCACTACCGCTTAAAAAGATACATGTCTTTCATAAGTCATTTGTGGCTTTTTTCTTTCTACTACCAAATATTTTGAGACATGGAATTTTAATATTGTTGTTTCTACTACTAAATATTATGAGACATGGAATTTTAATTAGACAAGCACCATAAATGAATAACCAAAGAGGAGTGGCAAAAATCCAGGAGATACTATGTAGACACTAAACAGTGTGACTATGAGCAGTTTGAAGGAAGTGTGTTACTTTTAGGTTTACAAATAAATGATCTGTTTTGCTTTCTGATAACTGAGTCATCCATCAACATCTAGCTCGTCAGTGATATTGAGGCTCATATTTCATTGCTAGTGCAGCTGGGTTCCAGTGCTCTGGCATGACTGAGAATAAAATAGTCTATGAAATTAATTAGCTGGGTTGTTAATGCTCTAAATAATGAATTTTGGTGGGGATATTTATCTGAAGTGTTTTAAATACTTCTGGCCTGATTGGAACAAGGTCTATAATTTAATGCTTATTGAATAGCATGGGGTCATATGATTGTTCCTATCATTTGTACTGTGTTTACTAGCGTAATTATTTGGGAAGATATTTGCCTCAAGCAGCTACGCATTTCAAAGTCTTGGGTCAGTGCGTTGTATTTACTTCTTACAGTTGCGTTGTCTATTTTATGGTTCTTCTTGCCTGTCTTGTCAGGCTGTCAACTGCCATTTCTTGCTGCTCTTTGATGGCCTGCCAATACAGTCATGCTTCCTTCTAATTTTCTGCTTCTACATTGGTCTAGATTACAAAGTCAAATATGCACACTATATATATATATATTTTTTTTAAAAAAGCAGTTGAGTGCTTTTAGTAAGAATCATGTCCATTCTGAGCACAGGGTCGCCAATGGAGGAGCTAGAGAAAGGACCCAAGAAGATGAAGAGGTTTGACTTCCCATGGAAGAAACAACAATACGAACCAACCAGTACCCGCAGAGCTCCCAGGGCCCAAACCACTAACCAAAGAGTACACATGGAGGGACCCATGGCTCTAGCTGCATCATAGGTAGCACAGGATGGCTTTATTGGGCATCAGTAGGAAGAGAGGCCCTAGGTCCTGTGAAGGCTCAATGCTCTAGTGTAGGGGAATGCCAGGTAGCAGGAGTGGGTGTGTTGGTGAGCAGGGGGAGGGGGAGGGAATAGGGGGTTTTCAGAGGGGAATCCAGCAAAGGGGATAACATTTGAAATGTAAATAAAGAAATAACTAATTTAAAATGACAGGAAAAAAAAAAGAACCATGTCATTGAATTTCTGGAATAAGGACATAGGATTAGTTCATTTGAACTGATCAAATACTTAAGATGGTGAAGCCTCTACTCTTTTTTTCATTACTTAATACAGATGTCACTTGTGCGTGAAATATTTTTCCAGTTAGATGTCCGAAAAATAAGGATTGGCTGTTCTGAGCATTATCTGTATGAATTTCAATTGAATTTTGCTCTGACACAGGCATGTTCCAAGTATATAAATTTTAGATCTATAATTAGTCCTAAAACTGGCAATACGACAGCCGTTGGGTTCTGAGGTCAGAGAGAAAGCAGTTGCCTAGCGTACACAAGGCCCTGAGTTTGAACCCAACATAGACAATATAAACTAGAAAGCTCATTAGCCAAAGCCATGTGTAAGTATCCCGTTCCAGTGGCTTTTCTGAGTTGTCCCAGCAGAGGACAGACCTGATCTGCTACTAGTCCAACATTCCACAGCGCCCTATTCTGTTGATTGAAAACATCTGCAGAAAACGACTTTTCTTTCATTGAAATTACACATTGTTCAGCTGATGAATGTTTTGAAAGAACAGTCAGTGAAAGAACTCTTTAAATCTGTAGTACCTAGCCTTTGCATTCTTGGACTGAGATTATTTTAAGTGTCAAAGGATAGTGCATAAATATCATTTTGAGACTCCAAAAAAAAAAAACACAGGACCATATGGAAATTATGCCTGAAATGTTTATTTGATGCTTTCAATACAATTATTTTTATTGTCATCTTTAATGTGTCTGCTTGCTTAATAGCAGACTTTAGTCACTGTTCTTTGCTGGCTAAGGCATATAAAATGCTTCCTGGTGTTGCAAAGTGTCATTAGAAGCAAAATCTTCAGGATCTAATTTGCTAAGTCAAGCTTCATGGTTTTCTGTCTAAACTGGAGATTATTCGTAAACTGGGTCATAGATGAGACCTTTTACTTGGAGAAAAGTTTCTAAGAATTGTTTCCATATTCTTCTTTTCTCCTTTTTCAAGGAGGATAAAACTGGCGTTTATGTAAAGTTCTCTAGTGTTTGAGTCCCTACAAAAATGTCAGGGAAGAATTCTAGAGCTCTCAAGTGTACAAGGAAGGAATTCACTTCATGGGAAATCTGCCCCGGATTTCCTTATGGATTATCTGGAAATGGTTTCCATCTCTCGTCACCTTGCTGCCTTCAGCTGCCATGAACCTATCCCTTGGGTGTTGCTAGAATTATAGCTCTGTAAAACAAACTCTGCAGGCATTTCCCACATTCAATTGTGTTTCTTAGTTGCTACATAGAACTTGAGCTACAGTAGTTTGCTTCATTATTAAAGATGTACGAAGTCTTGTACAGATTTTTCTCTTGGGCATCAGAACTGATAAAAGAAGAAAGAATTCCAAGAATCTCTGTCTCGAAAATAAGTCCCAAGGTATGTCTTTTACTTTTATTTTTTTTTAAGTTGGAGGAAAGCTCACTAAATAATCTCCATTTCTATTTAGCTTTGTACTTATTATATTGCTGTAGGCAAGCACAGCTTTATCCAGATAAGATTGTGACATACGAAATGAGCGTACATTATTTAAACTATTTGGTTCACAGTGAGTAATGCTGATGTATCTGTCCTAAATAGGAGACTCTCAAGTCAGTCTTGGTGACAGCTGTATGGGTGTAAGACGCTTTGTCTCTTAATGTTTCCTACTGTTTCCTTGAACAGTTTTTAACATCACTTAAATGTTTCCTGTGGTCAATTGTGAGGTAGTGTGATGGTGACATCCCGTATCTGAAATAAAGTCCTAATGTCATTCCTGTGGCTCCGTGACTTAAGAGATGGACTACTCAATCTGTCGAAAGTGTCTGGTCCTTTGCAACCCCCTGAGAAACATTCTGCAATCTGAGGTGAGGTGCTAAGGTTTTATATGTCAGTGGGGAAACAGAATCTCAGTCTAGATGTATTTTCATCTCTTGGATGTTCTGGCCTCACACAGGCTCACCGATTCTTAGTGGAAAAGACAAGAGCTGAAGGAAAGCGTGGGAATTCACAAAGGTAGGCCACCTCTTAGAAACCAGCCCAGGAGCAGGAACCGGCAGGAGTCCCAAGGAGCTTTTCCAGCTGTGGCGGAGATGACCATTGACCAAAAGATTTGGGTCTGAGCATCACAGGGAAGATGCTCATTCTAACATTCAGTGTGGCTTCCTTAGCAGTTTACCTGGCAGCAATTACAGCGACACCAAGAAAAGGGCTGTAGAGAAGCAAATCACTCACAGTAGCTATAGCCTTACAGGGAAAGCAGACTACGATTTTTATTTGAGATGTAACTCATACGAGTCTACAGAAATCCTCTTGTGCTCCAGCACCGAGTCTGCTCATTTAAATAGCGCTGGTGGTAATACACACGTTGAATAGCTCGTAGGTAATGGTAACCACTCCCAACTCTCTTCAGCTCGTTCTGCGCAAGTTCAGTACCGCGCTGTCTGTGAAAACATTTCTTTCTGAACCTGAGTTCGTGCCTCTAAATTATCTTCTCGGTTGTTTAAAAAAAAAAAAAAAAGCCTTATCTGAGTTCTTTAACTAGAGATGAATTTGAGAAAAATGAACTCGTGGGAGTTGAAAAGGAGAGTAGGTTTGAGTGAAACGGCATGTATCAGAGCGTTAATTCTGTGGGTAGAAAACTGTAGCCTGCAGAGGGAGAACGAACATTTTGTTCAGAGCCACGAAGTTAACTGATTTCAGAAGGCAGACTAAGATTTAGGTTATTTTTTATTCCCTAATAATAATTCTACATTTAAAATAGTAAATAACAGTGCACCTTTTTTTTTGGTGAAAATAATAAACCATGACTATTAAGCAGCTATTTAATAGATAATATTTAATAAATTATTTAAATAAATCTTTATAGTAAACCTATGAATTGCTTGTGATCAGTGTTCTGTGATATATTGAATATGGAAAGGTTTGTACATACTACTAAACCTGTTTATTTATACTTACATTAGTAAGTATAAATAATCTATACCTATTAATAGCTCAGCCATCCATCTGCTTTCATGGTGAAAAATAGTATTGAACTTCGATAAATTCATGGGAGAACAAACACCCAGAAGTTAAACAAGAATGTAACATTCGGTTTCCTCAAAATGGGCCGTATTTTAACTTCAAAATCAAATTTAAAATGATAAAAATAAATGCATGTAGTTCCATCTGTACCAAAGCACGTTAGCCTATGTGCACATAGTTCAAAATTATTGTCTTTCTTACACTAATAATATGTCCCAAACTGGAACTAAGGAAAGATTTAGAGATAGAAAACTGGAAAGGTTTTTTTTGTTTGTTTGTTTACCATTATGAGCAAGTCCTATCTAGGAATTATGCACATGCTTTTCTATAGTCCAAATGTGATGGGGTGAACTATAGGGAAATGTGAGTGTATAAACACACTCCGGGAAATCATCTTCACCCACCCCCTTCAAATCATTTTCAGTGGAAGAAAAACGTTATGATCACTTTCAGAAATTATTTTCAGACCACTCCAATTTAAATCCTTTCACTACTCAGTAGGGTGAAGCTAGAAGGCAGGGAGCTGAAGGCTAGCTTGTGTTACGCTGCGAGTTTAAGGTCATCCTGATTGATTCAGACAGACCCTTATTCAATTAAACAGAAAGTGGGGCTAGTTCTCTAATAGCAGTGAACTCAAACAGCTCAAGATTTTTTTCCAGAGAAAATACATCGTAGGAACGGACATGAGGATTGAAGTGTGGCTTCCTAGATTTCAATTTGCTTTCTGCCAAACTAACATAGTTCATGAGAAACTCACTTTTTTAACGGATTTTTAAATTTACATTTCAAATGTTATCCCTTTTTCCAGTTTCCCCTCTGGAAATGCCCTATCCCATCTTCCCTCCCCTCTGCTTCTATGAGGGTGCTCCCCCACCCACCCAGCCACCCACTCTCGATTTCCTGTCCTGGCATTCCCCTACACTGGGGCATCAAGCCTTCTCAAGACCAAGGGCCTCTCCTCCTACAAGGCAATCTCTGCTACATATGCAGCTGGAGCCATGGGTCCCTCCATATGTACTCTTTGGTTGGTGGTTTAGTCCCTGGGAGCTCTGGGGGGAGGGGTTCTGATTGGTTGATGATGTTCTTCCTATGGGATTCTCATTTTGACTCCTATGGAACTTAAGATGACCTGGTTTTTGGCATCATGAATTACTGGTAACAAACAGAAACCTGTAGGGTTGTGTGTGTGTGTGTGTGTGTGTGTGTGTGTGTGTGTGTGTGTGTATGTGTGCCATATGTGTGGATTCAAATCTTTTCACAGATGTATGTTAGAGGTCCAAGACCGATATCAGGGTCTTTCTTGATTGTTCTCAAACATATTAATTGCACACGGTCTTTCAATTGAAGCAAGAGTTTCCAGACACCATGAGTCTAGTTAAACAGCCTCCTCCAAGGATTGATTTGTCTCTGCCTTCCACTCACAGGATTTTTAAGTGTGATATCTGGCCAATCAGGCACTTAAGTGCAGGGGCTGGAGCTGAAATCTAGTTTTCAGGGTCATGTGACATGATACAAATGCATTATCATCAGGGTCATTATCCACTAATATATGTTCTCAGACCCAGAGACCTTATGATTTTACGGATACTTGCTTGATTATTTTTCTCCCCATACTTGAAAGAACCTTATTTTGTACATGTTTTGATTTTTTTTCCCACTGAGGAAAAATTAGATGTACTAAACACAAAAATATTAGGTGTACAGTATGTTTAAAGATATCCAGAGACAGCTGCAAGTAGGGATTCATCCCATATGCAGCCACCAAACCCAGGCACTATTGTTGATGCCAAGAAGAGCTTGCTGACAGGAGTCTGATATGGAAGTCTCCTGAGAGGCTCTACTAGAGCCTTACATATACAGAGGAGGAGGATTGCAGCCAACCATTGGACTGAGAACAGGGACTCCAATGGAGGAGCTAGGGGAAAGACTGAAGGAGCTGAAGGGGTTTGCAAGCCCATAGGAAGAACAATATCAACGAACCAGACTCTCTAGCACTTCACTGACCAAAGAATACACATGGAGGGACCCATGGCTCCAACTGCATATGTAGCAGAGGATGGCCTTATCTGGCATCAACGAGAGGGGAGGTCCTTGGTCCTGTGAAGGATGGATGCTCCAATGTAGGGGAATACCAGGGAGGGGAGACAGGAGTGGGTGGGTGGGTGGGTTGGAGAGCTCCCTCATAGAAGCAGGGGGAGGGGGAATGGGATAGGGGGTTTCCAGAGGGGTAACTGGGAAAGGGGATAGTATTTGAAATGTAAATTTAAAAAAGTCCAATAAAAAAAAAAGAAAAGCCATATGAAGTCATATTATATTTAGAATGTCAAAACCTTTGGCAAATGTGGTAGGCTATAAAACACTGAAAATGTTTTGACTTATTAATAATGTTTATAAGCCATAAATGATCATGATACAAATGCATTATCATCAGTTCTACACTGGGTTTTGCTAGTTTGTGATCTAGTTTCCTTGGTGAAATTGTTAGATCAAATAATTGGTATTCTGATCTCTATTAGTATGCTTCATTTTTATAGTGATTAAAAAAATCCATCTAGCTGATTTGTAAGCCTTGTAAGAACTTGCTGTTAGAATCTCATCAGCCCTCTCTGGAGAAGAGCCATTGTATAAGGTAAAGGGCGAGGAGGGTTTAAATCTTGCCGAATTCATTTTTATTATGTGATGCAAATCACCTAATGTCTACATATAAATCGACTCCAGCATTACCTCAAGGTTAAAACAAGCTTGTTTTTTTTTTTTTTGATCATTTCTTGATCTCTGGATATAGAGTTTTGACATATCTGTGGACCAGTTTGACCATCACAGTATACCACTGCTCTCTTAACAATCTAAAGCCTGTGTTCTAGTACCATAGTAGTGTAGCATCAAACTGGAAAAGCAGCATTGCATACTTCAACAGCTGATCAAGCTAATTTTGAGAAATCTCCTTCCTAATTTGACAGCGAGAGTCTGAAAGTCACAGAACAAATTGGATACCAATTTCCAGAAGGTACATTAAATAATCCGTTGTTTTGACCATCCTTTAACTCAGAAACTAGAATGTTCAGTTAATTATCCTCTCCTTACAAATGGTTACTTTTAACTTAGCCCCTTCCCACTGTGGAACACATCATGACAAAATCCATTTGATCTTAGTACCGATCTAGTTTGTGTTTTCATTTCCCCCATACAGACCTGTGGTTTGGCCTCTGCAACCATTTCTGCTCCTTTCTTAGTAACACATCACTGTTCAAAACTGGTCTTTGCTCCTTCTCTAATCTCACTGAGAAGTGTCTCACTTTCCTCCGTTTCTTTCTTACTGTCTTAAGTATATTTGTAATTCTTATAAACTTCTGGAGTGCATATTTTCAGTATGTGTTATCAAGCTTAGAGAATAGTTAGCCTCAAGCTTTCTTCCTTTCCCCCTATCCTTCTTTCATTCTGGCTTTTTCCTTCATCCCTTGTCATGTCTCTCTCCTCCTCATGCTCTCTTCCAATGGTGTCTGCTAGGACATTTATGTGTTCTGACACTTATATTAAGTGAATGATGGCATTAATAATAGTCTAACAATTGTGATGAGGATGCTCCAGGGTAGCTCTCCATAAGTAAGAGCTTCTGTTGGGGGCGGTATGTGTGAGGAAGGATTCAGTTTTCTTTTCTTTTCTTTCTTTCTTTTTTTTTTTTTTTTTTTTTTTTTTTTTTTTTGGTTTTTTCGAGACAGGGTTTCTCTGTGTAGCCTTGGCTGTCCTGGAACTCACTCTGTAGACCAGGCTGGCCTCGAACTCAGAAATCCACCTGCCTCTGCCTCCCAAGTGCTGTGATTATAGGCGTGCGCCACCACGCCCTGCTCTCGGATTCAGTTTTCTTTAAGGGGCTGGTCACTGGGAGTTTGACCATGCTCCAGTGAATATATGGGCAGCACAAATTGTTCTTGTTACTTCTTTTGGGAGGAGGCGTTTACAAGGCTGGGACTGGACATGGAGGACTGGGAAATGAATGTGATCAAGGTGCATGATGAGAAATTCCCCAAAATAATCAATAATAATATTATGTAGAAAAAAACAAAGAAAAACAATAATACTCTTTCACTTCAAATCTGTGTTAAAGTCAGAAAAAAATGTAAAGTGGAAGGAACTCCAGCAGCCAACTAGATACGTCTGTGGACACAAGGGCATTTCCACCGTGGAAGGTTGATCAAGGCAATTCTCACTTACATCTGGGAGCCACTAGACCTCTAGTTCTCTTTACTCCGAGGCCAAAGTCCCTGCCACAGTGGATCTGACAAAAGCTTCCAAATACACCTTCCCGATAGTGTTTCTCTTAATGTACTTCATATATCTAATTACTTCTTTTGTTTTTTTTTTTGACACAACAATTCAATAATATCATTTTATCCTTTCCTCTCCCCACTTGGAGCCTGGCAGTCTCCAACTAGTGGGTCTCCTACCCATTACATATTTACATTATGATTCATAACAGTAGTAAATCTACAATTATAAAGTGGCAAAAAAATAATTTTATGGTTGGGCATCACCACAACATAAGGAGCTTTATTAAAGGGTCACAGCATTAGGAAGGTTGAGAATCACTGCTCTAAGCCTTGCCATAGACCACTCTTTGTTCTTCAAATTTATAGCCTCTTTTTCAAAATGTTGTTATATGTATGTATGTATGTATGTATGTATGTATAAGTATACGTATACGTATACGTATACGTATAAAAGTATAAGTATATGTATATGTATAAGTATACGTATACCTATAAGTATATGTATATGTATATACCCATATATTTCTAACTACAACCTTTTCAGTTTGTATGTTACTGGTATGTATATTTTCAGTGTTTCTTTCATCACAGGCCATGTCTCCCCTACAACAGAGAAGCAGTCCTTTCTTGATTCCATTTTTTCATCCAGTATAGTTTCCTGTGCTTAAAGTTCTTAATATATTACAGTGGTCTATTATATAACAGGCTGTGGTTTTGCTCTCCATAATGTTACATCTTCTCATTTTTACATATAGGTGTTTTTATTATGTTAGTGATAAACTTGATCATTCATCTATACGATTTCATTATCTATACAAGAAGCAGCACATTGTGGCACAATTAAATTTATATCCATGTATAGCCGTAATTTTTTTTTCTTTCTTCTAGATCTGTGGGGTGGAAACCTAGAGCTTAATTGTAAATGGCTAGCGATGTACGCATGATTCCTTACTCCACTCTAAGGCCTCCTCAGAAAATCGTGGCTTATAATCCATTAATATCTCCACTACTTCTGGTTTCAGTGCCTGGCCTACCTGTCATTTTTGTTCTTTCGGTGATATGGGCAAAGTGGACATCCATTTAGACTCTCCTATTTGGAGACAAGGGCATCCTAAACCTTGAACTGGATTTCCCATACTAGTTAGTGTACAAGACATTTTTTGACATTAAACCACTCTAGCATGCTCTTACTTGTTTTCTTGACATTATCATTAAATCATTACTTTCTGGAGACAAGAACAAATGAAGATGGTTTAGTCCCTGGGAGCTCTGGGGGTACTGGGTGGTTCATATTGTTGTGTCCCTTGGTCCTGAGAAGGCTAGATGGCTCAGTATAGGGGAATGCCAGGACAGGGAAGCAGGAGTGGGTGGATTGGTGAGCATGGGGAGGGGGGGATAGGTTAGAGGGTTTTCGGGGGGGCAGTGACAAGGAAAGGGGACAACATTAAAATGTAAATAAAGAATATATCTAATAAAAACAAAAATCAGCTATTTTTTTTAAAAAAAAAGGACTAGTGAAGGAAACATGGTCTTTACATGTAATGGCTGTTTACATAACCTTTAGGTTCACAAGTAAAGATTAACCAGAATTTCAGTCTGATTTCTTACTTCTCAAATACAAGGTCATAAATATTTCCCTATCTAAATATAGAGTAGGTCATAATCTTCTGAGGGTAACTAAAATTTGCCTTTTATTTTTATTCATTGGCGATTTGGTGCGAAATGAAATGTAGCTGTTTAAGGATGTGGGTGTTAATTTCTCACTGCTTAGTGTTAAAAATATCTCTGATCAAATCTATCCATCCTACACTTGACTATTCCTATATGTAGACATACTCTAACTTGGAAATGCTTAGAAATACACAGAGGTACAGTTATTTCCTACATAGAGCCTATCTCAGATGTCTTCCCATGGATTTTTCCTTAGGATCCCTCTCATCTAGGGACTCAGGGAAAGGTGAAACTCACTCAGGAGGCCACTTGATTTCCAGCCTCAAATTCCTCTCTCCTGAACGCTTGCAATGGTGCCCTGTAGGATCATTGTCCATTGAACTTAAATTCTGTGGCCATCACTCTGCAGAGGACATCAGGCTGGGAAACAATCTCTCAAAGGAAAGCAGTTTTTCAAGCCACATTATGGTGCTTTTAAAGGGAATAAAACCCTTAATGAGAAAATGAGTCTCTTGCAGCTTCGGACTCCAAGGTCAGATGTACACAGTTGCCCTCTCAGTTGGCAGAGAATCTGTTAAGGGGCATTTCTGGGAGCCCATTCTTTAAAAGGGCCACGATGAAATAGGATGGCAGGTGATTCTCCAGAGCTTTCAGCTGGGCATCTTTATAATTCTCTGACAGATTTGCTCCAGAGCTCCTTCTGCATAGCAATACCCCGGGAAGTCAGACTCTCCCTCAGCTACACGTGGGAACATGGGAGGGGGAACTGGGTTGCTAAGGAACCTGTTGTAATAACACCTTATGGAGCTAACACTTGCCAACTAATAACAGTGCGGTGTGAATAAACTTATGAGAGTCTCCTCGAGTGGATTAATACATTGTCAGTGTTGGGAGGCCTCGCGCTCGCTCTATTTTTATTTATTTTTATTTTTTATTCGCGTCTGTGGCATGGCGCTAAATAAATGTTTGGAGAGTGTCAGCTGAGGTCAGCCTGCTCCACCAGATTGAGCTCAGCTGACTCTCCAGGTTGGAAGTGAGGAAGAGGAGGAGGAGGGAGAGAGAACATATGCTCAGCTGTTACTTGCGTCTCTGTGCAGCAGGTGACGCGAAGAGGCGCCTGCTTTTAGAGACCCGAGGGAGGACAGAGCTTCCTGGATCTCCAAGAGCGATGCTACACCGAGCAGAGAGAACAAGACGCTTCTGACTCAGAGCTGCTCACCCGAGGTTAGAATGGACATTGTGACTAATTGTTGAAAAAAAGGATAATGGAGAAGTTCTAAAACTCATCGCGCATGAGCCTTTTAGTGTCCTTGTGGTGGTCTCCATCAGCTGGTGGTGCAATTTAGGCATGACTGTCCCTTCTCTAAGACTGTGCGTTTAAATGGAACCTTGATAATATCTAGAAGTCGGGATATATGTTTCACCATCCCACCTCCCATACACCTAGGTAGGCTTCTTGGTAAACTACACTACTCACTTCAACATTCAGTGAAACATATATGAAACTCCCTTTAATTTATGGAATGTAATTACCTTTCATTTATGGAATGCAGAATAATAGCATCCAGCAAAGGAGGACAAGGAAGAAGAAAGACAAACTTAATCTGGTTTGCCTTCTCTCTGTACCCTTCAGCATTAAACCAAGGCTCACTGACTGTAACACTGGAAGATGATGGATTCACTGCTGTAGTTCTTGTTATTTTTACCTTTACCCAGAAATGTAATTAAGAAACAAATCATATTACCCTGATGACAGAGACAAAGTATGTCAGAAATGACACTATTACTGCAAAATTACAGAAGACACAGACTCAATTCCACTCCTAATTTATCACAGTGGTGATAAAAGGTCTCACTCTTCCTAAACAGTGAAATTGAATGCGGGTTATCAGCATCGCATTACTTAGGACCAGAACCATTTTCTTCTCAGCCATACAAAATTAATTATGTAATTTATGATGTATTTTTTCCATATTTGATAGTGATGTTCTATAACAGGAATAATAGGTACTGTTATGTTTTGAATAGCTATTTTCTTGAGCTCTCATTGGCTTATTCATTCAAAGAATAAGTCATCAAAATAGTGCTTTTTGACTGTGCATGCATGTATGTGTGCATGTGTGTGTGTATGTGTGTGTGTGTTGTATGCCTACATGTATATGTATGTTTGTGTGTTAGCCCAAAGTACGCACATGTAGACACCAGAGTTCTAAGGTCAGCCGTCTCTGTCTTTTGTTCCTCACCTAATTTTCAAGTGAGTGTTTCTTCTTGAACTGGAGTTGATGAATTCAACTTTGGCTGACAGAATCACATTCCCAGACCCATCATTTAGATGGTACCAGGGATCAGAACATACATTCTTAAATTTGGGCACTAAGCTTTTTTTCCACAGAGCCATCTCCCCAGCTATAACATGGTTAAGTGGTGCTCTTGATTAATACAATGAGCCACAAGGAATTCAAAGGTTTATACAGTTTAAATTTATAGAGCATTTCCCAGGAGGGAAAAATCACCACCCACTTAATTTAGCATGCCTCCTCATTCTAAGCAGCTGAAACATAATAAAAATCACTGGTGTGTGCTTGCTCATTGTGATGTCAGATGTGCCTCTTTTTTTTTTTTTGCTCTTATTCAGGCCAGAGAAACTCAGTGCATACCTTCTGTAAAAAGGCTCCAAACCTACACTTAAGAGCTTGTATTTTTTCCCTACCAGACCAATTGCTGCCAGGGAGCCTCAAGTGTCTCCCATGTTCACAGTTAAAAAAAAAAAATAGTCAGAATTTAGGAATAATACTCTGCTCAGCGGAGGGTAAGTTGTGGTCATAGTCATACATTTCCCCATTTTTCTCTTAGTTCTTTTCATAAGAGGATGGAGAGAGAGAGAGAGAGAGAGAGAGAATGTTGGTGTTTTCTCCCATGCAGTGTGAGAGAGGGGTCAATGTTTACTATCTGGCTTCCTCTATTGCTTGACACCTTATTTTTATGAGACCGGTTCTCCCACAAAACCCTTAACTTTTCCTCTCAGGTAATCTGGTCAGCAAGTTCTTGGCCTTGGTCTCTCTCTTGGCTTAGACCTGGAGTAACAGCCACAAAGCCTGTTTTGTTTTCGTTTTTTGTGTTTTTTGCATTTGCATTCCGATGTGGCTGTTAGGGATTCAGACTCAGTTTTTATCTTGCTTGAATGGAATACATTTACCTTCTGAAATGTATCATCAGTCCCAAACTGTTATAATTTCAAATCAGTCTCAGCTCTTATTCTGTGCTCCCAAGTGGCACTTCTTGAAGGCTTTCCAATGCCATTTTTCCTTTCTACCCGTTTCCCTCTTCAACTTTTTACAATAGATCTGGCTCTTCTGGCATCTTTGCAGGAGAGAGGAATGGCCAGCAGCAGAAGAAAGATGGTTGAAGGGTGTCATGACTGATGCTGTTGAATCTTACCTTTGCCCTATAATCTTGGGGTGGGAGAAAATTGTGTTCTGGAGATAGTGTCTTGTAAAGAACCACCATTTCCTATTTGACTCTTTTTATTTACCCATGAGGCATAGCCATTCTACATGTTCATCTGTTACCTGATGGGTAATAAGCTATATACTCTGCCCCCACTGATTAGTCAGAGAAAATTACCCACTAACCAATTTCTTTTGTCTCAGGCTCTCCAGCTTTGACTCATCCCCAACCTTAGCCACTAGAAAACTTGTAGTTAAGGATCTTGCCCAAACTGGTTGACCTCTGGGTCAAACTTCCTGTGATATCCATTGCCAGCTAACTCACTTTCCTACTTGCCCAAACACCAAGGCACCAATCACCTAGGCAGCCCTCTCCTGCCTAGGTTTTGAGACACCGATGGAACTCAAGCCTGGGACATTCATGCTATTGCTATAGTACTTTATGTATATACAACTTGTGGGTAGCTTACAATAAATTAAATAGCTAGATATTCCTTCTGCAACAAATCAGCCTACGCATCACTGTCTGACACACACAGATCATACCTACACCCTACCACTCTCTTCCTGAAAGATTATAACATGGGTGTTTATACTTCACAACTGAAAAACAGGTAAGTTTTCATGCAAGTATTCTTTTATGCTTAAATTTCTACTTACTTTTTAATCTTTCCTTAAATTGCTTGCATATGAGTCTGTTAAAACCAATGACTGCATGCATAGAAAACACAAGCGATTCTTTTTTTAATTGTTTGATTCCACTCTCCATAAACAAAGCATTCTCTAAAAGCAAAACAGAGACATCAAACTGCCATACTTCATTGAATAAATTATGAGGACTACATATAGAATAAATATAGCATAGTTGTATTGTTCCTGTGGGGGGAAAATTCATTCATGTCTTAGGTTAAAAATAATATTTGTTTTTCTTAGCTCTCATTACTACCTAAGGTCTGCATAGATTTTCAAAGTTGATGTCTTTTCAAATTAAACTTGAGGTGCCCACTGTTTTTCCTATCAGAGGGAAACACATTCTAAATCCTAACAAATCCATTTCTTTAATATGCCACTTGAAGGATAATCGTGCAAACAAAAACACATAATGGACTCCTCTTGAGAGAAAGGCAAATGCGTTCCCTCCTGATGAAAGATCCTTTGATAATTCACTCCTAGTTTTGCCACTTGATTTATATCATCTTCCCACATTAATTTGTTTTTAATATTTCCTGCCTTCTAAAACTTTTCATTTCAGTGAGACATACATGACAGATGAGGTTGACAAACAGCAGAAATAGAGGATTAGTACAAGGAGATAAAAGTGGATCAATTCTCATTCTTCTGCATGCTGACCTCCAGTTGAGCCAATACCATTTATTGAAAGGGCTATCTTTTTTCCACTGGAGGTTTTCAGCTCCTTTGTCGAAGATCAATTGGCCATAGATGTGTGGGTTTACTTCTGGGTCTTCAATTCTCTTCCATTGATCCACCTCCCTGTCACTGTACCAATACCATGCAGTTTTTAACACTACTGCTCTGTAGTATTGCTTGAGGTCTGGGATACTGATTCCCCCAGAAGTTCTTTTACTGTTGGTGATAGTTTTAGCTATCCTGGGTTTTTTTTGTTATTCCTGATGAATTTGAGTGGATCAAAGACCTCCACATAAAACCAGACACACGAAAATTAATAGAAAAGAAACTGGGGAAGACCCTTGAGGACATTGGCTCAGAGGGAAAGTTCCTGAATAGAACAATAATTGCTTATGCTCTAAGATCAAGAATAGACAAATGGGACCTCATAAAATAACAAAGTTTCTGTAAGGCAAAAGACACAGTCAAAAGGACAAATCGGCAACCAACAAATTGGGAAAAGATCTTCACCAACCCTACATCTGACAGAGGGCTAATATCCAATATATACAAAGAACTCAAGAAGTTAGACACCAGAAAACCAAATAACCCCATCCAAAAATGGGGTACAGAGCTAAACAAAGACTTTTCACCTGAAGAAATTCGAATAGCTGAGAAACACCTTAAAAAATGTTCATCATTAGTCGTTAGAGAAATGCAAATCAAAACAACCCTGAGATTTCACCTCACACCAGTCAGAATGGCTAAGATTAAAAACTCAGGAGATATCAGGTGTTGGCGAGGATGTGGAGAAAGAGGAACACTCCTACACAGCTGGTGGGACTGCAAGCTGATATAACCACCCTGGAAATCAGTCTGGCGGTTCCTCAGAAAACTGGACAAAATACTTCCAGAGGACCCAGCCATACCACTCCTGGGAATATACCCAGAAGATTCCCCAGCATGCAATAAGGATACATGCTCCACTATGTTCATAGCAGCCTTATTTATAATAGCCAGAAGCTGGAAAGAACCCAGATGTCCCTCAACGGAGGAATGGATACAAAAAATGTGGTATATATACACAATGGAATACTGTTTAGCCATTAGAAACAATGAATTCATGAAATTCTTCTTTTTTTTTTTCTGAGACAGGATTTCTCTGTATAGTCCTGACTGTCCTGGAACTCACTCTGTAGACCAGGCTGGCCTCGAACTCAGAAATCCACCTGCCTCTGCTTCCCAAGCGCTGGGATTACATGCATGCACCACCACGCCCAGCTCCCCTGCGTCTTTTTTTTATTTAAATTTTTATTTTCTATATTCTATGTTTACATTCCAAAGGCTTTCCCCTTTCCCAGTCCCCCCCATACATCCCATAATTCCTCTCCCCCCAACTATTCCCCAATCATCCCCCCCACCACCACCACGATTTCTCTGTTCTGGGTCTACCAAACTGGATCCAATCTTTTCAGGCCCAGGGTCCTCTCCTTTCTTCTTCTTCTTGGGAATCATTTGACTTGCTAATTGTGCCTTAAGTATTTAGGGCTTCTGGGCTCATTAATATCCACTTATCAGTGATTGCATTTCATGTGTATTCTTTTGTGATTGGGTTAACTCACTTAGGATGATATTTTCCAGTTCTAACCATTTACCTACAAATTGCATGAATTCATTATTTTTAATTGCTGAGTAGTATTCCATTTTT
Organism: Apodemus agrarius; assembly: GCA_964023405.1. Classification (NCBI taxonomy): domain Eukaryota; kingdom Metazoa; phylum Chordata; class Mammalia; order Rodentia; family Muridae; genus Apodemus; species Apodemus agrarius. The sequence continues at coordinate 27,981,391 of OZ030018.1, read as the reverse complement.
TTCGAGACAGGGTTTCTCTGTGTAGCTCGGGCTGTCCTGTAACTCACTCTGTAGACCAGGCTGGCCTCGAACTCAGAAATCTGCCTGCCTCCACCTCCCAATCCCTGGGATTACAGGCGTGCACCACCACCGCCTGGCTCGAATTCATGAAATTCTTAGAGAAATGGATGGAGCTGGAGAACATCATACTAAGTGAGGTAACCCTGTCTCAAAAGAATACCCATGGTATGCAGTCACTGATAAGTAGATATTAGCTTAGAATCTTGGGACACAAAAGACACAGTTCCCATACCAAATGATGTCCGACAAGAAGAAAGGAGTGGACACTGGTGCTGGAAAGGATCAAAGCATCAGTGTAGGGGAACAGGGAAGTGGGAAGGGGTGGATGAGAGAGCAGGGGGAGGGAAAAGGGCATGTGGAACCTTTGGGGGGCGGGGAACCAGAAAAAGGGAAATGAAATGTAAATATAGGATATATACAATAAAAAATGGGAAAAAAGAAATAGAGGTTTAAAATTATTCTTGAGTTCCATAGTCTGTGCGAGAAACCCAAAAGTCTGGATTTCCAAAGGGCTTCACTGCAGTTTTCAAAATTACCAATGAAATAACAGCAACAAAGCATGAAGGCACAGGTGGGTTTTGTATGTTTGTTTTTCTTTTTCAGTCTTGTTTTTTGTTTGTTTCTTTGTTTGCTTGCTTGTTTGTTTTAAATAGACCTTGAATGGTTTCCCAGAGTCTTCAACAAACATAGTTGTGTACTCTTGACATAATGCTAAGGCCCTAGAAGCACTATAAAACTAATTTAAATTTTAAAGCTTATTTCTTTTACATATTTTTTTATTTTAATTTAGAAAACTAGATAATTGGCTTAACTATTTTGAGTTAGGGAGGGAACAGAATAACTGTCAATGCCTTCAAGTGAAACTCAATTATTGGTGAAATTACTTCTACCTCGACATGCACAGCTTCTGCAAATTTGTATGAACGTGCAAGACTGTTGCTCTTTTTTACTTTCCATCCAGTAAGTTAGAGAAGGCTTACAGGATCAGCTTTCTATATGGATTTATGCACCTCATTATGATTGTCCTCAATCATTACTTCATTGACACCTGTTATAGACTGAAAAGACAAGTGACTTAAGGAGGTGATGGTGGCTGGCATCATCACACCTTATAGCTCTGCCTTCTGTAACATGGACACTTTATCCATTTTTCTTGCCATAAAATGGAATTTGGATGAAAAGGGAAAAAATCACATTTAAACTATTGGATGATAAAGAATCATCTGTTCCTTTATTCATTCATAGTTGAAGAGAATGTAGTCTATTTATCCAAACTCTATTTGTGTGTATTTGTGTGTTCTTGCACGTACATGTATATTACATCTGTTGTGCACATATGTGTGTGTGGAGGTTCATGTGGCTGACAAATGACAGAATTGCCTCTCCCTCTGTAGTTGTCACCTTGTTTCTTTAAGACAAATTCTCTGATTGACCTGGATGTCATCAAGCCTGCCCCACTGGCCGGCTAGTTTGAGTCCCAGGGACCCATTTACTTTGACCTCTCTGGAGCTGGCATTACAAGTAAATGCCACCATGTCTGGCATTTATCTTATTGTGAGCTCTGGGGATAGAACTCAGTTCTTTGTGCTTGGAAGTCAAACCCTTCATGGACCAAACTATCATCCCCAACATTATCCCAACAGGACCTTCAAATTTCTCCTCACATATTAAGAGCATGCTCAAAATAGGCAGCTAGAAAACTATTTCTACCTTCCCAGACATACGCTTACATACAACCTCATTTGATATTAATAGTTTGGAGAAAATAAATTCCCAAGTAGCAATTGAAATACTTAGCAAAGTGATCAAAAATAATTGAGATTACTTAATTTATAACTTTACATCCCTGAAATGGTTGTGGTGCTCAGAGCTCTGTATTGGAAGCATTCTGCTTTTATTTTATTTTATTTTATTTTATTTTATTTTATTTTATTTTATTTTATTTTATTTTATTTTATTTTTAACTTAAACAAAAGGATCTTTAAAATGCAACTAGATCAAGTGATGACAAGAAGTATTCTTGTTTAATGCAAAGATCTTCCTTGCTTTATTATCATCAGCTTAAGTAAAGTTCATGTGGTTATTATAAGTTTGTTAGTGTGTTATTCTATATAACTGTAACATTTTGCAGCGTCTTGAAATGTAAACGCATTGCTAGGTTTGTCCATTTAAAGTTTATAATTTACTTTCTAGACGGATCCGAGTTCTCTGAGCTATCACATATGCACTTTAAACTGCAGTATTTCCTAGCAACCCGCCCACACTACTGACTTATTTAGATGTGTTCTATGAAAGTGTAGGTGAGAATTCCTGAGAAGCATTTGTTTTGTCACTGTGAAGTGATGATTTTTCCCACTGACAAATGGCCTAATAATGATTCCCATGTAGAGTTTGGAAGGAAGTATTTAGAAATACTGTTGCAGTTTCTTGTGTTCAGGATTTTAGAGATGGTTTGAACAAAAGACCTCTCCCAGCTTTTCCTTAACAGCTTTCAAAAATCAGGGCCTAACATTATGATAACTTGTTTCTTAATTCTTCTTTTGAATTAAGACATTTATGTGTCTTGGTTATCATATTTTCAAAGAAAAATGTAGTAATATATTGACCAATGTAATTTCTACCATTGTAATATTAACAATATTAAGGTTTTTGTTAATCTCCATGGTAACCTTGCATACATATCTATTTTAAGAAATAATAAATATGAAAGATGAGTTGCTTCAGACATACTATTAGGACAAAGAGCTGAATGTGGGTTCTTTTGCTCCTTAAAAATGCAAGGAAAAACTTCCTTGGGCTCTGACATTTATAGACTGACTTTCTATAATGATGAATGAATGTGTATTGTTAACAAGGATCCTAATTACTAAGACCTATGGGTCCATGTGCAGGTATTGACATTGTATGTGAAAACTAGCAATAACTGCTTCCTTTCTCCTGGATTAGCAGAATCTATGATGGCGGGCCCCTGACAGAGAGACCTTATACTAGCTAAGCCCTCTCCAGCTGCAGCATGATAAACTGGCTGTGCTTCTGGCTTGTTGCACTGTAATGGGTGATACTCCACCAGGGAAAGCACAGCTCATCGGGTCATTCCCAGGTTTTTTCTTTCTGAGTCTATGTGCCTGTGCTTTCCTCACTCCATTGTTGTCCCAGTCAGCTTTGCAGAAACAAGCTCTGTAGCACATGGTGTTAATAGTTCCCTAAAGGTTAATAGCTGTAGGTCCTAGAATCAGAGACTCCCAGTTCCAAGTGCACAGAAACAGCCATTTGGAATGTAGGCACTGAGAATTAAAGGTGCATTGTGCCAGGTTTTCAGAAGACAGAGACTTACAGCCCTAGCTGCTCCAGTTAGCATTTTAATGCTCTAGGTTGTAAATGCCAAGGACCCAGGACTTGACAACTAGCATTAGAGTTCCAGGTTTGGAATGTTAATACCCTTCAAATTTACCTTTGGTAGCTCTCTGGAACTCTTCCAGTGAATATGCTCTGCAGCTCTGACTCTCTGCCCACAGCCTCTTGCCTTCTGTAGACTTAGCTTTTCATGGCCTCCAGCACATTGCTCAGCAATTCTTCATTCCTTCTCAGTCTCTGTAGTAGCCTTTCTCTCGGCTGCTTTCTGGGACTCTTCCGCAATTTGAACCAAGTGCGTGAACAGCTTTGTGGGCCGGAGGCTTGACTGACTTCCAGAGTAACTGCAGCCAACCTCTGGTGGTTCACATCCAATGCCTACAGGGGCAAAGAAAGGGATTGGTTTGCTAGCAGTATTGCCAGCTTAATCCTCTCTGCCCTTGGTAAAGGCCACTATAGGTGTGAAAAGATCTCTCAGAGACATGGAGTAGGGAGGTATGTTCAGCAAAGTGGGAACTAAAGACTGAGTATCAAAAGAAAAGAGAGCTTGCTGACCCAGGTAGAGTGGTTACCATTCTGGCATCCTTGCTGTTCCAAGCCCTCACACTATTTTGTGAGTTTCTCCTCATTACACCGATGACTAGTGCATATATACATTAGGCATACATGTTTTATTGAGCCTCAAAAGAGTTGTTCCTGATGGAGAATTGATGCAGGGTGGTCAACCAAGCCTTGTCATGTACAAAGTAAAGTTTCAAGGAGATGGTGCAAGTCGTCAAAAGGATCATGGCCTTGAATGTCGTTTAATAAAGCAGAGGTTGTAGCTTTAGTGATCGTCATGGTCATAGCATTTCTTGCAATTGACATGGAGTTTCCTGGGAGATTTTATGGAATGTTCAGCACAGATAGGTTGCCAATGATAGTAAATAGTTGGACTGGTTGTCAAAGAAGGAACTGCCTCATTGACAGCTTCATGCTCAGGGCAACACGTGAGAAGAGATAGTTTGTTAGCTGTCAGTCAATAGCATGCTAGCCCAGTAGAAGAGTGCTGTTCATTCAAAACACCAAATGGTACTTATTGAAGGCCTCGCGTGAAGTTAGCATCCTCAACAACAGCTAGTAGGACTAAACCACTACACAAATATTCTTAGGGAGAGCTGGATTTTTCCATCTTCTCTCAGACATATGGAGCACTTACAACCTCAGACATTCTATCAGAATGACTTGCTTTAAGCATTGTGAGTATACATGGAATTTTTCAGTAGACCCAAAATGCAAAGAATCTATTTCAAAAATGCTCCCCTTACCTTTTATGGACTGTGTTCATCATATGCTCATTTCCATGGCACAGTACCTGACATATATCTGCAAAAAAGTAAAAATGTATTATTTTCTTTGTCTCCTAGTTTCAGTCCACCTCAGGGAGCTGTGAGTAAACGATGAGGTGGTGTATCACTATGAGCAACGCGTTGCTGAAGAATGTGAAAGCAGCTTCCTCATGGTAGCAGGAGGGATACCGAGAAAGACAAGGACAAGGAAACAACACACAGCTTTCTAGAAGCATGCCCACACTGATATACTATTTTCAAATGAATCTGTCAAGATATTGATCCATCAAGCAAGTAAGAGCCTATAGAATCCACGCATTTCTCAAAAGCCCTACAGCTAGAAAACCTACACTCTATATGTATACAGACACTTCGTATTCAAATCATAGCACATAATTTGTTGTTCATATAATTATTTCATTTACATATATATATCAATAAAATGGCCTTAGTTCATTCATATGTAACATATACATGTTTACTCTTCCTATTCAAATCATAGCTCATAATTTGTTGTTCATGTAATTATTTCATTTACATATATATATATGTATTATATATATATATATATATATGTATTATATATATATAAAATGGCCTTGGTTCATTCATATGTAACATATACATGTTTACTCTTCTCCTTCCTTCTTTCTATTCCACCTTCCTTCCTTCCTTCCTTCCTTTTTTCTTTAGATGATAATATACAAATTTCCAAGAAAGAAAATGGCCGTTATGGTGCTTACAATGGTAAGAATTAAGATTAGAAGTGCTTTTACTTAATGTAGTTTTGCAAAGCAAGGGCTCAAATGTGTTTAGGAGAGCAAATGGAGTAGATTGCCATGGGTCTACATTGATGGAAGTATATTGGGGAAATGACTTCTGAAAGCTTCCCTCCATTTTCCATTGAATACATTTGCAAACTCCTAAAGTAAAAGGATGTTCTGTTTAATTAACGGCTTAAAAATGACAGTTCTCTTGGGAGGGCTCACTCCGAGCATGATCAAACTCTTTTGTGTGAGAGAATTTCTGAACAGTTAATAAGAAAAGGAACTTAGAAGGGCCAGTGGCAGAGAGCCAGTATATAGTTCCTGATACTGGTACATGATGGTTTGTGACCAACAAAAACAGTCAGGATCATTAAACACACAAATAACTCTACAAAGTCATTTCTTTTGCCACTGCTGGCCTAACCTCTGACTCATTCAGTGCTAGTTACTAATTTTATTTTTAAACTTCATTTTATATAGATTCAACATCTGGATAATTATAATAAAATCTAACCAGACTCTTGGTGTATGTGAATATTTGGAAATAAATGCCTAATCAGCTATTGTTCTTTTAATCTCCCTTCCAGATGGAAATTATCATAGAATAAAAGATATTCCAAGATTACTCTCATCATTTTAACTTTATCTGCTAATAAAATAATAAACATGGAAATTATTTTAATGAAGAACTTTTTGTATGTTGAATATTATGCATGAAACTATGATACCATATCATTCTGCTTAAATTACCCAGAATTTTAGGACAATTGTCTACATAAGAGATATAAAAGAAGCACAGAGATTGACTCAGATTCTGCTGATAGTTTTCATTCAATGAAGTCATTAAGTCACAATGACTACAACAAGCAATAAGTGATGTGGAATAGCCTATGACTTAAAATTTGTTGCCTTTTTTACCTTGGTATGCCCAGAACTGAAGCTGAGTTTTACAACCAGGGAGTGTATGAATCATTCCAATGATCAACCATTAAAAGACATAATAATTTCTGAGGACAGAGGACCTGAGAGAGAGCTTGAGTTTATACTGTTCGGACCCATTCTATTTCTCACCCATGTTCTATAGTCATTTTGAAATCCATACTTCCGGAGGACCCAGCCATACCACTCCTGGGAATATACCCAGGAGATTCCCCAGCATGCAATAAGGATACATGCTCCACTATGTTCATAGCAGCCTTATTTATAATAGCCAGAAGCTGGCAAGAACCCAGATGTCTCTCAACGGAGGAATGGATACAAAATATGTGGTATATATATATATATATATATATATATATATATATATATATATACACACACACACACACACACACACACACACACACAATGAAATACTATTCAGCCATTAGAAACAATGAATTCATGAAATTCTTAGAGAAATGGATGGAGCTGGAGAATATCATACTAAGTGAGGTAACCCAGTCTCAAAAGAATACCCATGGTATGCAGTCACTGATAAGTGGATATTAGCCTAGAATCTTGGGACACCAAAGACACAATTCACATACCAAATGATGTCTGACAAGAAGAAAGGAGTGGACTCTGGTGCTGGAAAGGATCAAAGCATCAGTGTAGGGGAATACCAGAACAGGGAAGTGGGAAGGGGTGGATGAGGGAGCAGGGGGAGGGAAAAGGGCATGTGGGACCTTAGGGGGGTGTGGAACCAAAAAACAAAAAAGGAAATGAAATGTAAATATAGAATATATCCAATAAAATTTTTTTTCCATGATAAAAAAAATAAAAAAAAGAGCAGAGAACTGGATAAATCTAAGGAAGAGTATTGCCTCAAAGTTACTTCATCATGATGAACTCTTCACAATTTCTCCTGTGCAGTCTTCTTCATGACTGCAGCAAACATGACTTACTCTTCCACAGCATAAACACATCACAGATTGCATAATACATATTTTATAGCTTAATATTTCCTCTTAGATTATGAAGCCAGTTTTGATAAGATGGCAGGAATTCTCTCTTGTTCAAGTTTGAGTTTGTAACATATGCTTAGCAAAGGAATAAGCATGTTTGCAATGCAGTATGTGCTCTCATTTTTGATACCAGAAAACAATAGCACAATATCTGGGGAATTATGGTACCCATGCTCAAGTTGAGTTTATTTAGTTCTTATTTGCACATTCAGAAATGTCCATAATTTAGAATATGTTTATCCCTTGTTAATATTTTCTTTTTGCATATTTTGAAATATTTGTAAATAAGCTCATTTTCAATATACAAAAATACAAGGAACACTAGTTTAATAAATCTGAATGAGAAGACTCTTTTTGTGACTTTGTGACATTGACAAGTGTCACAGATCAATATACCCTCATCTTTGGACTAAAGAGAAATGAAGAGTTAAATACTTAGTTCCAAAACTATTAGCACATAATCACATTGTTTTTGACACAGGCTTCTCATGATAACCTATGCTATATTTTTGGAAATCACCTTCTAATCCTCTTAAGTTAAAATGACAGGACATAATATTTTAATGGAGAGTGAGTGGAAAATGAATGGCAGAATAGTGTCATCTGTTAAGTAAAATAACTTTGTAATTAAATATAAAGGCCATTTTAGCTCAACAAAAGCTTTCTTTCTACCTATTGTTATACATTCATGGCACACTTCAAAAGATTTCTGACTGGTCTCTATTAGCCTCCTATCAATATCTCTGGTTAATTTGGGAGTATATATCCTTTTTGCTTCTTTTTTGGCAACATCTTGGAAGTATAGTTTTTGTCTATATTTAGACCTTGGTGGTTGTACATGTCCCATATTCTGCGGAGTATTATGAATGACTTCTTGCTGCATTAAGAAATTTCTGGTGATTGTGCTTTATTTTTTAATACAAGGCACACAATCTTACTGCTATACCAACATTTCTGTCTTAGAGCTATGAGACACGCACATACTCAGCTAACATATTTAAGTATTTGGATTTATCTATACCATTTTCTCTGGCTTTGGAGAATAAAGAGATCATTACCAATGGACGTGCCTAACAACATCAGTAATTCTTTGTGGTAGCCACTTATATCATCAGGCTGCTTCATCAAAGAATTTTGAAGTTTTATAAACTGGGTCTAGTCAGGAAGTTGAGTAAGAAATGAAAAATGTCTTTGAACCTCTATTGATTATGAATGCTCTTATGAATGGTTTTGTGGGAAGGAGAGATGTGGAATGATAAAGAGGTATTTTGTAGATAGAATCAACAGGACTTGGTATCAGTGAGACATAAGTAATGAGGAAAAGCACAATGTGGAAGATGACTTTGTCATCTGTTGTATACAACCATCCAATAAACTGGCCACCTTCCCTGAATATGCCAGGATATGAAGCAGCACTAGGGAAAAATACAGAATATTTTAGTGCATAGACCAAGAGACAAACCACCTAGATAAGCTTCTTGTATTTTTGAAAAATATACAGCAGGAGCAGGATATTATGATTCTTTGCACCTTTTCTTCTTGCAGCATTCAGCGGGCAAAAGAACAAAATTGTATTCATCTAGTCTTGGGATAATGCAAATGAATAGACATTTGAGAGACTGAATGAATGACATTTGAGAGATTTTGGGGAAGTATTAATATGTTAGGTAGATATGTTTAGGGATTCAATGGTTTCTTGTAGCACCCACAGGATCAATAACTATATAGAGTGGTTAGACACAGGTTGAAATTCATCATGGTGAAAACACACTTTTCAGTGAACCCCAATAGGAAAGGGGAAGCTGAGCTGGCCCAATAGATTTCTCTGTTTAAGATAAGAAGATGTTGATTTCATTTACTGTGGAGATCTGGACGATTTCCAGCATGAAAGATGTCTCCTTTGATGAGCTCATGGCAATGGTTCTCCAAGTAAGAACAGCAGAATCTCCTGAGTACAAAGGCAAAACACGGAGTACACTGAAGACATACTAAGCACACTGTAGACCCACTGGCCATTCTGAAGACTTACTGATTGACAAACTCAAAGCCCCTAGGTTTGTAGTTTTTCTAGTGGCTCTAGTATAGATTAAAACCGGAGGTCCATTAACTTCAGTAAATTTTGAATGAGGGCTTCTGTCTGTAATGGTACCAATAGTGTCTCCAGTCCCATGAGGGAACAATGGACCATACCACTGCATCAGTAAACAAAAACAAAATACTGAGATCAAATCTATGATCTTCCACTGTGAGTTAGTAGGATTAAGGGCAGTTTAATAGGAAGGACCTCAATAAGATTAATATTAATTATAAAAGTGTACTATGGACTATTCTTATCCATTACTGCCTTGTTCTTTAACTTAAATATTCATAAAACTTAATGTTCTTTAATATCAACAACTCTTCTGAAATCAACCAGAGTTAACACTAAATATTCTCAGAGAGCAGTTTTATGTTGTGATTAAGCAATGGAGTACTTCATTGTTAAAACAGGTGACAATAACTCACATTATATTTTTCATTTTTAGTAGGTACAAACTGGTAATAATTAAAGGAGTAGTTCTAAAGGTAAATTAAATTCCATAATATAAAATACTAATCTAAAGCCAGTACTTGCTTTTTTTTTTTAGCTGTTTAGCATAGATTCCAGGTTTCTCTTAAATTAAAATGCCTAATAATTCATTAAAGCATTCAACAGATTGTGCAAAACTTTACTTTAAACATTGGTTCCTCCCATGCTTTTCTAAGGCTGTTGGTTATGTTCATTTATTTTATTGCAGAGCTTCTGCATTTTATGTCATCTTAATATCAACCTTGGCTAGAGAAAACATTAGTGTCAATGAAAAACATAATTAATGTGCAGAACAGTTTGGTTGTTTTGCTTGTTGAAATCTATATGCTATGAGATAGACATATAATTTTTCTTCTCAGCTCAGAGTTGCTAATATTTGGAAAATGGAAGTCCATCTTGAAAAAGGGATAAAGAAGAGACTTGTATCACTTTATCTAATTTATATGTGACATTGGAAAAAAACAAAGAAAATACTTCCAAAGCCTGTAAGTTTTATGTGCTATCTTGAATGGAATAAATTTCTCCATGAACAAATGAAAATATGCCAAGGCCATTTCAATGTCTTGAAGAGGGCATCTAGACTGTCACTTTAGTCACTACTAGAAGATCAGAAGCAGCTGTTTAAGAACAAAAATTAAGTTCAAATCTCACAATAAAGCCAGTTCAAAATGAAATAAGATGTGGATCAGACAATACACAGCAGAACACTACAATGTATAAGCATGTACAAATTTACCTGTGATTTTTACTTTCTAGTTCTGGTCCTACTATTAAAGCTGGATAACATCCTCAGTTCTGTCAGTTGACCTAACCATTTGTTTCATTTTAGTGAGGAGTCAGAGTTCCTCCAGGATACTATTATTTAGTATTTTACTGCTGCAGAGAAGAGTATTGATAGACTATGTTAAGAAGTATTTAGAGCATGGATCCAGGCTCCTTAGGCGTCAAAGAGGAAGATGTTCTTAGCTTCTTTCTGTGACTTTTGGGATAGTACAGAGAGCACAGGACTTCCTAATGGCAACAGAAAGTGCTATGGTATTTTATTTGGTGATATCTATCATAGATATTAGCTGACTATATCTAGGTAGTGTTCTTATAATGAAGAATTCCTAAGAAATAACTTTCTTAGCGTTTTCTACAAATACTTATCAAATATTTTGCTGCAAATAAAAGTTAACTATATTGAAAATTAAGAATTGTATATATTTATGTTCAATGCAATAGTTTGAAATATCTCTGCAGCAGTTTATAGCTCAGTATTATAATTAGCATAAATATTGCTACATATACGTCAAATATTTGATGGTGAGAATAGTTAAAATCTACAAGCATTTTTCAAAATATAGTATTAACTTTATTAACCAGGCTATGAAGTAGATGATTGAATGCATTCCTCATATTTATTGACAATTTTAATTATTAGCTACCAAACATCTGCCTTTGTTACTCATTCTGTTTTCTATCCTGTGAACTTAAATTTTATTGACTCTACGTATGAATAGATGGAGAATTTACCTTCATGAATCATCTTTCAATATTTCTCCATACATGATTTTCTCTTGGATTATACACCACAGACTGACTTACTTTTTACTGTGAATAATTTTCGAGGGCACCCATGTGCATGTGCATATGGGTGCATGTTTTTGTGAGTGTGTGTGTGTGTGTGTGTGTGTGTGTGTGTGTGTGTATGAACAGATAAATATTTAGGCTGATTTCATATAATGGTTATTATAAATTATTATTACAAATAATGTTTCAAAGAGCACAGGACTGCATCAGATCCTTTGGCCAAAATAATTTATTTCATTTTTGGATACATGCCCATAAACAGCATTCCTGGATAATATCATAGTTCTATTTTTACTTTTCGAGAGATATCTATATTGTTTTCTCTAATGATCACAGTAATTTGCATTCCCACCAGCAGTGTTCAAAGCTTCCCTTTCTTTAAAACCCTTACCAGTGCTTTTTATTTTTCCTCATTTGGATAATAGCCATTCTAATGTGCATGAAGTGATATCACATCATGGATTTAAGTTGTCATTCCCTCATAATTAACCACAATGTACATATTTTTACATATGCATTGGCTATTTGTATGTCTTCTTTTGAGATGTGTCTTTCCAAGTCCTCAATATTAAAATAAGATTAGTTCCTTTTCTTTTGTTCTTTCTTTCATTCTTCTTTCTTTTTCCTACTGAATGAGTGGCACACCACACACACACACACACACACACACACACACACACACACACAAACACACACACACATTGAATGCTAATGTTTTTTTAGAGTCATTACTTTCAAAGATTTCATCTTATTATTGTTCTCTGTATTGTGTAGCTTTTCTATTAATTCTAGTAATCCCATTCATCTATTTTTTGTTTTTGCTTCTATGGTTTTGGTACAATATGTCATATAGGTTTGCTTTATATCTTCCTTTATTAGTTTGTCAGGTTGGGGATATACCTTTAAATTTTTAATGCATTTTGGAATGACTTTTGTATACAAAGTAATGTGAATGTCTAAGTTCAATCTACTGATACAGTTATCCAATGTTTTAAAAAACTAACTTTTTTAGATAGTGTCATTTTTTCATACGTTCTTGGTACCTTTGACAGTTATCCATGAATGTGTGAGTTTATTTCTGGCATATGTTTGGTGTATACATTTGACATTAAGCTCAGATGTAAATTTCCCTGATGTCTAAATTTCTTCATTTCTGTTTGTACATTATTTTGTTTTAATGAACCCCCCCTCATGTATCTGTGGCTATAATGTGTTGTAGAAAAATGACACACTGCAAGATACAAAGATAGTGTGTAATCAACCTCTAGAGTACTGCAGTTTGCAGAAATCAACTAGTGATTTAACTAGTCCAATCAGAATCTGTGTCTCGTGTTTTCTATTTGGAGGCAATAGTAGAAGTGTTTTCCTATGTTGAATAGGATTGGCAGTGTAAGATTTCATGAAAGCCATTGGGCTACAGTGAATGATGAGGTGAGATGCTACCACTGAATGAAATAAAAATCAAGGAAAATAAGTTGAGAAATACATTTAAACTTGTAGTTAACTATCTGAAAGTCTTCTCAGTCCCCCTCAAAACTGTAATTATGTTTTTGATTAGAAATGCTTGTTTTGAACTTTGTGGACAATTTGCACATCATGTGTTTATGCAGTATTTTATGTTAATTGATGATCTTATTTCAAGATAGTTGGAGTCACATGAATTCAATACCAGTGTAGAATTTGAATACTGGTTTCTTTTTCTCCCTTTCTATCATTTGCTGTCAGGAAAAAATAAATAATATAATCAAGGTATTATCAAGAAGTCAAGATCATTCTCAGCATTAAAAGAAGAGATTTAGCAAAAATCCTGTCTCATTTAACTCTTTCCCTCACAGTATTAAAGTACATATGAAAGATGAATGAGAGATCAGAGAACAAACAAATTGTTTCTTCTTCTATTTCAAAGATTACCTGGAGGTATCTCTTGACCTTTGCTACATAATTAGAAGGATACATTACTTGAAGTTGAAATTTCCAGTGAATAAAAAGTATGTTTTCATAAATATATTGATTTAATAGCATATAAGAAAACCTGCATGTTTTTATTATGATCAAAACTCACTCTCACCAGAGAAGCTCTGTTCTTAAAACCTTGAAACTGTATTTCCTTTTCTTTACTCACACACACACACACACACACACACACACACACACACACACACGTGTGTGTGTGTGTGTATATATATATATATATATATATATATATATGTAATACGTGAGGCCAATTTGCATTTGAGGCCTGGTTTTAATATATTAAATGGCTGTATGAGCCACTTACTGATAAAGATAGAAATCCTTGGTTCTGAGAGAGAAATGGTGAGGTCAAAATTAGACAACTGATCAACAGCTTACTAAGATCAAATGACTTTTGGCTGAAGAATTAATACCTTATATAAAAAAAAGGTGTCACCTCAAGCATCAGTCATCCATGGAAAGTACAGAAAGGGGTCACGCATGTCTTCAATGATAATGATCATGGAATCAGTGAACATAAACTTGTTAGGCATTAGATACCAAGCCACTAATGACCTACTCACAAACTTCATCTTGGGTTTGGATATCAGTGTTCCTGATTCCATTCTGAGATGGAAACACATAATACTCTTACCTTTTACCATTATGTGTTCAATTAATCTACCTGCTGTTGTTCAAGGATTCTGATTCCCTTGTCTTTCTGCTTCTGCTTTATTGCCCCTATCACTGTAATATTTCACAGTAAATCAACAAAACAGACTTCAGTTTTTATTACCGTACAGCCGATTGACTGCTTGGATGCAAGGTGTCAATATTGTTGACACAAATATGTTTAGTTGGTGTGATATTTATTCCTGACTTCACCAAAAAGAGGTCTTCTGTGGTATGTAACTATGCAACAAAATCTATCTTAATTAGTAAATGTGTGACTATCTTCTACTTCCTGATTTTTCTATAGGAAAGTACTAATCTGATGCCATGGGCAAAATGAATCTTAGAAATTTCAAACTGAATCTAAAGTTAAAAAAATAACAAAAAATAAACTTCCTCTATGCAATAATAAGACTCTTTATGTCATATTAGACTATACTAATGAAAAACTTTCAAGCACCATGTATTTCCAGGCATAAGTCATTCTCTCCTTCCGCCTTCTGTCTCCTGTCTTTCTTCCTTCCTCCCTTTATGCTTTACCTCTTTTATTATCTCCTGGGTGTCATCTCTACTGTTCTCTTTTCACTAGCCTAAATTAAAACCTAAGCTAGAGAGAAGGCTCAAAGGTTGAGAGCCCTTATTCGTCTCTTTGAGGACCTATATTCATTTCCCTGAACTCACCTAAGGTGGCTTCTAGTACCTATAACTTTCACTCTAGGAAATGCTACACAATGTAGCATCACAAAAACAGGTATGCATACATACTTATGAATTAAAAGAAGTAACCACCTAATCAGCCACCTGGCTAACCAATCAACCAACCAAAAGAGTAAAAAAAAAAAAAAAAAAAAAAAGCCAAAACAAGATAAAACACCTACTTTTTGGAGAACTTTCAAAATTATTTTTAAAAATAACATGGGATTCTAGTTTTGTTTCTGTTGATGTAATGAAATATCCTTACAAAATGGGCAAATTAAGGGAGAGAGGGCTTTTTTTATACCCCGTCATTGAGTAAAGCCCACATAAGAGCTCAAGCAGCTGGTCAGCTGGTCACATCAGCTCTGTAGTCAAGAGCCGAAAGAAAGAAAAATGCTTGCACCCATTGATTGATGCCATCAGATATTTTATCTTTCAGGATTATATTATGGAGGGAATGGTACCACCCTCAGTGGGCTGAGTCTTCCCAATCCAATAAATATTTATGACAAGCCCACGCAGGCAGCCATTGGCCAATCTGAACTCTGAAATTCTTTATTAAGACAGGTCCCAAGTGATTCTAGAAGGTGTCAAGTTTACAGTTAAAATTAGCATAAATAATTACTGATATTTTGAAGCAGAAATTGGTATTTATCTTGATCTGTCTAAAACATGAGGCCTGTAATATAAAATATATGAGTGCTTACATAACGGGTAAATAACTGACCTCCTACAACACAGTCAAATTTAGGTTTGAACATAATGCACTTCCCTTATATTTGGACTTATTATTTTTCTCTTAATTCATATGCCATGCCACATACCTTAAGGGAGACTTTGAACTCTGATTCTTGGATGTTATCTAGCCACGTGTTTCAAAAGAAAAAAAGATGCAGGGATGGATGTATGTTGACACTTATAAAACAAATTCATTCTGCAGAATTAATGAGCACATCCAGGTCCCAGATAAGCCTCACAGAGGTCAGGTGAATCATTGTTCCATTCAATCAGATCATGTTCATTGCTTGATGACATAAAGTTTTGGATGACATTTTATGGTCCCAGTACATATAAGATATACCAATGATCATTATGATCTTATTCTAACAGTGATCCTGGATAAACAAGGTACATATCAATGTTGACCATGTATGATATAGAACACTGCTTAGGTAGCATGATCTAAAGGAAATCTACTTGATGATAACCAAATGCTTATTATTTATTGGCATTTTGATGTTGGATAATAGACTTATCTTGTATTTCATTATGAATACTAAATGTGTGAATATTTATAAACCACCTAGAGCTGTGCCTAGCATGGAATACATCCTACATAGATGTAGGTATTGATCTTATGTGCAATGTAACATTGTTTAATGGACTTTCTTGCTACACTCAAGTAAGCATTATGCTTATCTTAGATCAACTGCTTGTCATTATTGTTATCTAACATGGTTTCTTTGAAATGAGAACTAGGTAGAATCCCAAATTGGAAAGCACACCTAGATAACTAAAGAAGTGGTGGTGATAGTGATTTCCTGAGATAGTTATAGTATATATTCCAATACAGTGTAAAAATATGAGATGAGAAGGTAAAGTTCACTCATTACAAAAGGCACAGCCTAATTTTCCATCTTAATGTTGACATTTTTCTTGTCTACATTCACCTCCTTTTACAGGTACCCACTAAACATTTCCCCAAGGTTCAACCTGGTAAGTACTTCAGGACTTTGGACTGAACTAAGACATGCTTCATTTTTGTAAATTCTTTCTCTCGCCTATGTCCATTCATATCTTTCCATTCATTACAGAATGGCATTGAATGTGTTCAGAATAGTTTGTACATCCTGTAAACAGTAATCTGTTGAGAGTCGAGGACTGTAGAAACAGTATAAATCGTCTCAACACTGTTAGAATCTAGATCAGACAACAGCTCAGGTCTCTTTCTTAGAGCTACAGCCACTACAAGAAAATGACAAGCCTCCTACTGCAAATCTGCTCACAAATTCCAAAGGCGGGATGCTCAGATTCCAGGAGAATGTAATGTGTCCTTCTCAATGCTCCAAATAGGGGACATCAAATGATGACTGGCAGCTACTAATAGCTACACGTTTCTAACTCCTAATGGTTGATACACTAACTGGATGTCCCATTCTCCCTCCACAATTTCAGAGCGATGCATTCCTACACAGGAACATTGCCTAAATTCTGGCTGAGGAGTCTGGATACCTTGACTACCTGAAGCCCTCCTCCTTCCTCACAGATTTATAAAAATACACCTCCTCTATGCCTTGTGGGCCTGAACTCTCATCAGGACCTTCACCATGAGGTCTGTTCATCCACAATGTTGATACCTGAATTCACTTCATAGTCTCACCAGCCTGGTGTCTATCTGCCTATGTTATTAATAACTCCTTTAATACATTTCTTAGCCCTGTGGACTATATATCTTAGTGTTCCTCTTCAACCTCCAACATGAGACTTTTCAGCCACAGCTGTCAGACCCTTCAATTGCTATGAGTTCGGTAATTAGTAGGTCAAAATTAATGGGTATAAGCAGAATTAATTATGACCTCTAAGTATTAGTGGATTGGCCATATGTGTGACAACTGAGGAGATGTGTTAGAGACATTTCGCACTACTAATAGTGCTAAGGTAATAATAGATTATGGGTTAGTCTTAAAGGTAATCTTTTCCTGAGGGTGCCTTGGGGAGATGAAAAAATGAAGAATATGTTATTAGAATATAAATTCGGCCCCTGGGGAAGCTGTTCTAGCTCAAAAGATTATAGAGATCTTTACAACTTTCAGAAGACTTTCTGCATACACAATAACTCAGAGAAATCAGGACCTAGCAGAATACTGGAAGTTATGGATGGATGGCTTTTTCTGGGGCAGAACTGAAATATTGCCCACCACACACTGCAATAGCCACTTACACTGTTGTGGGAGATCCCTGGAGAAGTGGGAGGGAAAGTTGCCTATATAAAATATATTCTAAGAGCTTATGGACTTTTTGAAACCCAATTGATAATAATAGTGATAGCTGACAAAAAGACTCTGCTTCTAATTTTATTTTTTTGAAATTTGTGTGTGTATGCGCGCACATGCGTGTGTGCATGTGTGTGTGTGTGTGTGTGTGTGTGTGTGTGTGTGTGAGTGTGTGTGCATACACACATTTGCGTGCACAGGTGTCTATGCTATGACATGCCTATGAAGGACAGAGAACATCCTTTAAAAATTGATTATCTTCTTCCATTGTGAGTATCGGAGATCAGATTCAGGTCTTCAGGCCTAATGGAGTACATGTGTTTAGCCACTGAGCCCTTCTTCTTGCCCTAAAATAGTTTGTAAAGATTCAAAAGGTGATTAAGTGTGGTCCCCTTTCCCAGGACCACCCTTCAAAATGGTGAAAAATGAGGCAATAGAGCAGGTCACTGATGCCAACTTTTCACTCTGCGTCCACTTGGGGAAGGGTTCCTTGGCAGGATTAGTTCATTAATCTCCTTTGAGCCTTCTCCCATTACTCACAAGGCTTTTCATGGAATGCTCCTTTTTTTTTTTTTTTTTTGGATTGGGACTTTTCAGAGCTCTATTTATATCAAAGGGGACATCAAGAACCGTAACACTCACTAAAAATGAAATCCTACGGCTCAGGCTGCCAAGCAGCATAGGAAGCTTGCAACTGTATATGAATCTCTTAAGGCAAGTCACACACACACACACAGAGGAGCGAAGACAGGAAGATTCCCAAGCAGCTTATGATAGAATGAGAAAGGGGGCAGACTGGGAGCGCCAGGCAACAAAACCTCCAAAGACTCACAATGAGAAATCTTTGGCTTAGTGCTCTGGAAGCCAAGAGACAGGAAGTAACACACACACACACACACACACACACACACACACACACACACACACGAGGCTGCTTTAGGTGTGGAAGGACATTGCCTATCCCAGAGACTGGTACTGCCCTGGTTATCTGCAGCTAGGAGCAGCAGGGTGAGCGTCCCACAGACCCGGAGTTTGCAAAGCTTCTGGGTTATGCATCATACTTGGCAGCTGTATTTGATGCTCTCTCTGTCAACTGTGTCATTGTTCAATAAAAAGGGCAAGGAACTAAAGAGCAGCAGAGACATCTTAAATATTAAGGTTATACAAATGACACCCTCAACATGAGATCACAGCCATAAACATTTCAGAAAAGGTTGTTTAAATGCTCTATGTATCTGCTATTTTTTTTTTTTTATAAGCTGACACCTCCATGGCGGCCTTGGGAAAATGGAAAAAAAAAACATTTAAAGTAGCCACCCTCTTTCTTCTGATCCTCTATTATCTTGCAGCTGCTATTGCCACACACAGCAGAGAGCTAGAACACAGAGACAGGTCATGTATGATGGGTATGGAAGGGTACTTAGAGGCAGCAAACGTGTCTCTTCATTTTCTAAATCAGATCCCTCATAAATGTTCAGGGAATTCTCCTTTCTTCTCTTCTAGTGTTTAATCTCTATCCTGTGAAACAAGAAACGGTGTCCTTAGTCCTTATTTTACTCTGAAACCCCTTTAATGGCAGAGATGAATCTCGAGATGGAGGAAGGTGACAGGAACCCAGAATTGTTATTCAATCACAGTTCTATTTTCCCACTATGATGATTTCATTTGTCAGAGTAGTTTTAATGCAAAGCTTGTGATCAGGATTTTTCCCCCCTTTAAACAATTGGTACTACCATCTGTGTCACCTGAGGCTTCCTTTTTTCCAATTATTATGCGTTGTAGCTTCGTGTAATGTGACACAATGAAAACATAAATAATTCCAGTCTTGCTTTGCCGGGAGAAAAATCTCCAGACAGTCACATGGTGCCAGCATACCGATTCCAGAGCAGGTGAGGTGACGTAATATTCTCCACACAGAACATGCCACCTTCTTCTTCTTTTTTTTTTTTTGACTTCATCTGCTCTTTAAAATTCTTTGTTTAGTCTGATTAGCAATAGACTTCAGAGGCATTTTCTAGGGCACAGACCTGTGTGCCTGCAAACTTCCCACTGAGCTGATGAAACGTCCTTCACCTAGGCTGAGCCGCTGGAGTTCAGAACAACCCTAGGGCATTTTTGTTTTTTGTTTTATATCTCGTTTGTTCTTTCTCTTTGTTCTCTTCCATTCAGAGGAAAGGTGTGTGCTAATGCCAAGTTGTTAGAAGTGTACCCAGCAGGAGGAGACTATGAGCTGTTTGGATTCTTTGAAACACATCTTGCTTATTTACCTAGTGTGTTATATTACAATTAGAGAGTGGCCTCTTCATCAAGACAAAGGCCCATTTTGCAAGCTGTTTATCTTAGTTAGGAAGGAGTCAGCTCTTTTAAAGACATACCGACTTTGAGTGTTCACTCCAGCCCTCTATTATTAGCTACTATTCTCCTCTCTGAAAGGCCAGGAGGTATGAATATTGTCTATATTTTCTGGAATAAAGCTGTCTACCAGAAAAATCATAACACCTTGGTGAATAATTGAAATACATCTGGAAAATGCTGGACTTCAATAGTAACATTCTCTGGTGTTTTTCTAGGTCAGACTGAGCATGCCCTTTGGCCCCTATGATATCCTAGAAGAGAATGCTAAAACCAATTACCAATGGCTAAGTTTACTGGCTAAATTTTCAGCATATATCAGAGAGATAATCAAAAGAATGTGCACTGGCGATCCAGGTTCACATTTAGCTTGTGGGTTCATACAACATTCAAGCTGGCTGCTTTTGATCCCTTATTTTTGTTTCTACATGTTTTGCTCTCACTGGGCACAGCGTTCTGAGACAGTGATAAGAAGGCGATCCATTTCAGAGTGTTTCTGCACCTAAGGTAACATCCCTGCAATCCATTCCCCTCTGAACATTTTTCCTTTCAGATTCGCTGAACCGTGTAAGCAGGGAGACTGATGGGCATGTATCAGAGAACAACAGGGATTTGGGGTTTCTATATACTTATTGCTCTGAAGGATAGTTGGTTATCTTTTCCTCAATTTACCACTGCTGTTCCTCGGTGCTCTGCCATTCTGTAATTACTCTAGTTCATCGTGAGGTGAGACATCAACTCAGATTCACACCAGATTTAAGTTTTTCTAGGCATTTAGTTGGGATGAACCCCACTCCCAAAGCTTCCTTTTTATAATTTGATTGTGAGCAATCCAGGAATCCTACTTGAAAAGCCCCCTTTTGATTACTTAATTTTACTTTTGATATTTTATTTTATCAATTGGCTTCTAAGCAGGGCAGGTTATAATTTATCTTGAAGAGGTTGCCTAGGCTTGTAGACCACAAAATGACTCAGCTCATTCTTGTCCGTTCCAGAAACTTGATGCAAATTATGGTTCTCAAAAGTTCTGTTGGAAAACCATTCCTTGCTCTCCATTCTTCATATTATTAATACATTACAAGATGAATTGACTGGTCCACCATATGATGACCCATGCTGAATGTCTCAGCATTGTTGATGTACCTTACTGATTTCCCAAGTCTATCCAAAATGGCGGTATTTGGGCGAAAGGAGTCCATTGATAGATGATTGGGCTAAGATAAAGCTGCAGTTAAGAGGGAAACCTGAGTAACTCAAAATTACCAGTTAAGTTTTATCACTTGATTCATAAAGGATAGTAGTAGAGAAATTTACCTCAAATTTATTTTATTTTTGATATTATTTTAAATATCTATCATCTATCTTCTATCTATCTATCTATCTATCTATCTATCTATCTATCTATCATCTATCTATCCACTTGTCTATCTATCTAGTGTTAGATGAGTGTCTATCTATCTAGTGTTAGATGAGGTACACATGTCAGTTTATTGGTGTGGGGATCCAAGGACTACCTTCTGGAATAAATTTTCTCCTTCTACCTTTATGTGGGTTCCAGGAGTAGAGCTCAGGTTGGCAGGCTTGCTTAGCAAGCACCTTTTCCATCTCCCTAGCCTGTATTTTCAAAATTAGAAACTATCTTATACTGAAAATATCATAATAGGATAAGACTGAGGGTAAACAAAAGTATAGTAAATGTTTATCATAAAAACAAGTCAAGACTGGAGATAGAAAATCAATTACATGATGGAAGAAGATAGTTTTGGTGTTTTTATACCCAGGTGGGTGAAGTATGACAGGTACGTAGCTCTACTTGCATACATAAATAGAAATCAATGTCAGTGTAGTATAATATTTAGCGAGGAGACCAAGAAAGGCTAAAGGTAGGTGATGAGGAAAGGTGGGATGCAGGAACAGCAATCCATGAGGCAGGAAAGAGGATATAAGGATAATTGCTTTTCTATTCTTTCTTTCTTTTTTAAAGTTGTCCTTTGAAATTCTCTATTATATTTGTTTAATAGATATACTGCAGAAGGCTTCATGAGGTACACCTTGACCAGTACTGTGTGAATTTCCCACTGACATGATTGGCTTAAGGGAGAAAAGCAGAACCTATTAATAGTTCATTTACATGCATAGAGTTGGGGACTGGAGAAGTGGGTGGTACCTTAATCTAGCTCTGTGATATTTTTATTTGCTAATTAATTATTATATGGTGATTTTTATCTTTAAAATGGAGAGGGACTTGAAACGAGAAAAAAATAGAGCTCTAAGTATGCTGTGCTTATAGACAGGAGCCTGCCATGGCTGTCCTCAAGAGAGGCCTTACCAGCAGCTGACTGAGACAGAAGCAGATATTTACACCCAACCATTGGACTGAAGGCAGGAACCCCTTTGGTTGAATTAGAGGAAGGATTGAATCAGCTGAAGGGGAGAACAATCCCATAGAAAGACCAGCAGTCTTAACCAACCCAGATCCCAGGGAGCTTCCCAGAGACTGAGCCACCAACCAGGAGCATACACAGGTTGGTATGAGGCCCCTGGAACATATGTAGCAGAAGTCTACCTCCTCTAGCCTCAGTGGAGAAGATGCATTTAATCCTTCAGAGCCTTGAGGCTCCAGGGAAGGGGAAGGCCTGGGGGAGGGTGGCAGCATCCTCTTAGAGGCAACGGGGAGGAGGAATGGGTAAGGAACTGAGTGGGGAAATGACTGGAATGTAAATAAACAAAATAATTTAAATTAAAATAGAGCTGAAAGCAATATAGTCGCAAACTAGGTAATAGTCAATGTTAAACTTCCTTTTTTTAAAACACTCAACTGAAATTTCCCTTCTTTGAGCTTCATGAAACCTTTGACCTGCCACTGACATGTAAAATTACTTCGAAAATACAAATTCTTTCTTTTACATTGTATTCCACAACAAACTGGAGTTGGTCAAAGACAAAGATCATGATTCAATTGTAAACTCTCTTCCATTTAAAATCATGGTGTAGTAACTTATGATTGGATAGTGACTTAAAGGTTTCAAATTTTGCTACATTCAATTTATTGGTAATAATTATATGAGACTAGAGAATCTGATTAGAAATGTTCATTCTAGTGAGGAATTGATGCTAGATTCAAAGGGGAGGTAAAGAGAGGAATGTTCTGGATAGCTCTAGTGGGAGAATATCACATAACCTTTGTTATTCCAGCTTTTAGCTAAGTGCCTCCATACAGTGATTTAGTGGCACTTTTCTGCAAATATTTACTTTATGAATATTTTGCCACCCAGAAAAATGGCCTATGAAAGAGCAACAAAAATCAGAGAGAAAAATAGAAAACTTAGTACCGTTAGTGCTATTAATGTATACTTCAGTTAAGTCACATAAATTATTCTGGACATCTCTGCTGAAATGGGAAACCTGTCTACATTTTCCATTGGAAGAGCATTAGGCAGTAATCTTATGTTTTAAAGATTAATCTCTTTGATAATTCAAGTCTTAAATTTTGACCCACTTTCTTTAAGGTTCTAAAAATTCCTAAAGCTCTGTCAATCACTCTATGCCAATGGCATAATTTTGAACAAAAATACCTGGATTCTTACACAATCAGGTGGAAATGTAGTCTGTATCTATATATTTAATTCCCCTATACAGCACATGGGGAAGGATTCTCTATACATCTAGAGTGATTGAGAAGTACAGCTAGTTTACCTCTAATTGGGAGAGAGATGTTTGGTACCATGAGGAACAAGAGACTAACTGAGATCTTGGCTCCCACATGCCAGAGAGATCTAACAGACAGTGCCAGGTACGCAGTCATAACCCAAGTCTAACATTGCTTGGGTCTCAGCCTGTCAGGGTTTTGCCTGCACCCAGGGCCTGGACAGCTCTGAAGGCCATCTGTGTGCCAGCCCTGTTGGGGCAAGTTTGCCCCGCAGACTGACCTGCACTTGGAGGGGCTCTCCACCATCTTGGCTCTCAGACACCAGATAGAGCTGACAGGCAGCACCAGCTACACAGACATAGCTTGGGTCTCAGCCTGTCAGGCACCTGCCTACACACAGGGCCCAGGCAGCTCTGCAGGCTGTCTGTGTGCCAGCCCTGTCAGGGGTTGTTTACCCTGCAGAGTGATCACCACTAGGAAAAGGTCTCCATAGCATCCGCCATCTTTGCTCCCTGACAGAGCAGATGGGCAGCACTAGGTTCACAGAGACATTGGGGCAAGACACACCAGGGCTCCAATGGCACCCAAAAGGAGGGCAGCTCATCAGTAATCTGTGCCAGGGGAAACCCAGTCATCCAGCAGTGTGGAAATAGCATTACAGGCTCACAGGGGGTTCAAGAACCAGTCAGTGACAACAAGACCAACTAACTCCAGAGATAACCAGATGGCAAAAGGAAAACATAGGAACATTACTAACAGAAATCAAGGCAATATGGCAGCTTCTAAACCCAATTCTCCAACAACAGCAAGTTCTGGATGCCCCAACACACCAGAAAAACAAGATTTGGATTTAAAATCACTGGTCATAATGCTGTTAGAGGAACACAAGAAGGACATAAATAAATCTCTTAAAGATATAGAGGAGAAAATGGATCAAAACTTAGAAGCCCTTACAAGGCAAACACAAAAATCATTTAAAGAAATTCAGGAGAATATGGGTCAAAAGATAGAAGCCAATGAAGAGGAAATGCAAAAATCACTTAAAGAAATACAGGAGAACTTGGGTCAATAAGCAGAAGTCATGAAAGAGGAAACACAAAAATCTCTTAAAGAATTAGAGGAAAACACAAATAAACAAGTGAAGGAACTGAGCAAAACAATCCAGGATCTAAAAACAGAAGTAGAAACAACTAAGAAATTGCAAAAGGAGACAACTTTGGAGATAGAAAACCTTGGGAAGAAATCAGGGGCCATAGACGCGAATATCAACAACAGAATACAAGAGATAGTAGAAAGAATCTCAGATGCCAAAGGTACCATAGAAACGACTGACTCAACAGACAAAGAAAATGCAAAATGCAAAAAGCTTGCAACCCAAAACATCCAAGAAATTCAGGACACAATGAGAAGACCAAACCTAAGGATTATAGGTATAGATGAGAGTGAAGATTTATAACTTAAAGGGCCGGCAAATATCTTAAAGGGCCAACAAAATTATGGAAGAAAACTTCCCTAACCAAAAGAGAGAGATGCCCATGAATATACAAGTAGCCTACAGAACTCCAAACAGACTGGACCAGAACAGAAATACCTTCCATCACATAATAATCAAAACCCCAAATGTACTAAACAAAGAAAGAATATTAAAGGCAGTAAGAGAAAAATGCCAAGTAAAATATAAAGGAAGACCTATCCAATTTACATCAGACTACTCACCAGAGACCATGAAAGCTACAAGAACCTGGGCAGATATAATACAGAATCAAAGAGAACACAAATGCCAGCCAAGGCTACTATACCCAGGAAAACTCTCAATCAACATAGATGGAGAAACCAAGATATTCCATGAAAAAAACAAATTTACACAATATCTTTCCACAAACCCAGCCCTACAAAGGATAATAGATGGAAAACACCAATACAAGGAGGGAAACAACACCCTGGAAAAAGGTAGTAACCTTCTTTCATCAAACCAAAAAGAAGATAGCCACTCAAATATAAAAATAACATAAAAAATGGCAGGAAGTAATAATCACTATTCCTTAATATCTCTTAACATCAATGGACTCAATTCCCCAATAAAAAGACATAGACTAACAGACTGGATAAGTAAACAGGACCCCTACATTTTGCTGCATACAGGTCAGTGTCAAAGACAAACACTACCTTAGAGTAAAAGGCTGGAAGACAATTTTACAAGCAAATGGTCCCAGGAAACAAGCTGGAGTAGGCATTCTAATGTCAGATAAAATTGACATTCAACCTAAAGTCATCAAAAGAGACACAGACCAGACACACTGAAACTATTAGAAAGAAACTTGGGAAGACCATGAAGGACATGGGCACAGGGGGAAAGTTTCTGAACAGAACACCAATAGCTTATGCTCTAAGATCAAGAATTGACAAATGGGACCTCATAAAATTACAAAGTTTCTATAAGGCAAAGGACACTGTCAGAAGGACAAAACAGCAACCAACAAAGTGGGAAAAGATCTTCACCAACCCCACATCTGACAGAGGGCTAATATCCAATATATACAAAGAACTCAAGAAGTTAGACCCCAAAGAACCAAATAACCCTATCAAAAATGGGGTACAGAGCTAAACAAAGAATTTTCACCAGAAGAAATTCGGATGGCCGAGAAACACCTTAAGAGATGTTCAACATCATTAGTCATCAGGGAAATGCAAATCAAAACAACCCTGAGATTCCACCTCACACCAGTCAGCATGGCTAAGATTAAAAACTCAAGAGACAACAAGTGCTGGCGAGGATGTGGAGAAAGAGGAACACTCTTCCACTGTTGGTGGGATTGCAAAATGGTAAAACCTCTCTGGAAATCAGTTTGGCGGTTCCTCAGAAATTTGGGCATGTCACTTCCAGAGGACCCTGGCATACCACTCCTGGGCATATATCCAGAGGATTCCCCTGCATACAATAAAGACACATGCTCCACTATGTTTATAGCAGCCTTGTTTATAATAGCCAGAAATTGGAAGGAGCCCAGATATCCCTCAAAAGAGGAATGGATACAGAAAATGTGGTATATTTATACAATGGAGTACTACTCAGCAATTAAAAATAATGAACTCATGCAATTTGTAGGTAAATGGTTAGATCTGGAAAATATCATCATAAGTGAGCTAACCCAAACACAAAAGAATACACATGAAATGCAATCACTGATAAGTAGATATTAATGAGCCCAGAAGCCCTAAATACTCAAGGCACAATTAGCAAGTCAAATGATTCCCAAGAAGAAGAAAGGAGAGGACCCTGGGCCTGAAAAGATTGGATCCAGTTTTGTAGACCCAGAACAGAGAAATCATGGGGGGGGGGGATGATTGGGGAATAGTTGGGGGGAGAGGAATTATGGGACATATGGTGGGGGGGGAACTGGGAAAGGCAAAAGCCTTTGGAATGTAAACAAAGAATATAGAAAATAAAAATTAAAAAAAAAGGTCACTTCTTGCTGGTTAAAGGAAAAATCCAGCAAGAAAAACTCTCAATTCTAAACATCTATGCTCCAAATGCAAGAGCACCCTCATTCATTAAAAAACAAACAAAACAAAACAAAACAAAAAACCTTTACTAAAGCTCAAAGCACACATTGCACGTAACACAATAATTGTGGGTGACTTCCATACTCCACTCTCCTCAATGGACTGATCAGGAAAACAGAAACTAAACAGGGACAGAGTGAAACTAATTGAAGCTTTGGACCAATTGGATTTAACAGATATTTGTAGAACATTTCATCCTAAAGCAAAATAATATACCTTTTTCTCAGCACCTCATAGTATCCTCTCCAAAATAATTGGTCACAAGACAGACCTCAAAAAATATAAGAAGATCGAATTAATCCCATGCCTCCTATCAGATCACTATGGAGTAAGAGTGGTCTTCAATAGTAACAAAAACAACAGAAAGTAAACATACACATGGTGGGTAAACAATACTCTATTCAATGACACCTTGGTCAAGGAAGAAATAAAGAAATCAAAGACTTTTTAGAATTTAATGAAAATGAAGGTGCAACATACCCAAATCTATGGGACACAATGAAAGCAGTGCTAAGAGGAAAACTCATAGCCCTGAGTGCTTCCAAAAAGAAACTGGAGAGAGCATATACTAGCAGCTTAATGGCACACCTGAAAGCCCTGGAACAAAAAGAAGCAAATTCACTCAGGAGGAGTGGAAGACAGGAAATCATCAAACTCAGGGCTGAAATCAATCAAGTGGAAACAACAAAGAGAACCATACAAAGAATCAACAAAACCAGGAGCTGATTCTTTGAGAAAATCAATAGGATAGATAAACCCTTAGCCAAACTATCCAAAGGGCACAGAGACAATATCCAAATTAAGAAAATTAAAAATGAAAAGGAGATATACCAACAGAAGCTGAGGAAATTCAAAAAATCATCAGATCCTACTACAAAAGCCTATACTCAATACAACTGGAGAATCTGGAGAAAATGGACAATTTCCTAGACAAATACCAAACACCAAAATTAAATCAGGATCAAATAGATCATCTAAACAGTCCCATAACCCTTGAAGAAATAGAAGGGGTCATAGAAAGTCTTCCCACAAAATAAAGCACAGGACCAGATGGTTTTAGTGCAGAATTCCATCAGACCTTCAAAGAAGACCTAACAACAATACTCTTCGAACTATTCCACAAAATAGAAACAGAAGGAACACTACTTGTTCTGAACTTGTTCTACAAAGTCACAATTAAGCTGATACCAAAACCACACAAAGATCCAACAAAGAAAGAGAACTTCATGCCAATTTCCCTTATGAAGATTGATGCAAAAATACTCAATAAAATTCTTGCCAACTGTGATGGTTTGTATATGATTGGCCTAGGAAGTGAGCCTATTAGGAGGTGCAGCCTTGTTGGAGTAGGTTTGTCACTGTGGGTGTGGGCTTAAGACCTTCACCCTAGTTGCCTGGAAGTCAGTCTTCTACTAGCAGCCTTAAGATGAAGATGTAGAACTCTCAGCTCCTCCTGCACCAAGCCTCCCTGGATTCTGCCTTGTTTCTGCCTTGATGACAATGGACTAAACCTCTGAGCCTGTAAGCCAGCCCCAATTAAATGTTGTCTTTTACGAAACTTGCATTGGCCATGGTATCTGTTCACAGCAATAAAACCCTAACTAAGACACCAACTGAATCTAAGAACACATCAAAATGATCAAGTAGGCTTCATCCCAGGGATGCAGGGATGGGTCAATATATGGAAATCCATCAATGTAATCCACTACATAAACAAACTCAAAGAAGAAAACCACATGGTCATTTCATTAGATGCTGAAAACGCTTTTGAGAAAATTCAGCATCCTTTCATGCTAAAAGTCTTAGAAAGAACAGGGATTCAAGGCGCATACCTAAACATATTAAAAGCAATATACAACAAACCAATAGCCAACATCAAACTAAATGGAGAGAAACTTGAAGCAATCCCACTAAAATCAGGGACAGGACAAGGCTGCCCTCTCTCCATATCTTTTCAACATAGTACTTGAAGTACTACCTAGAGCAATTAGACAACATAAGGAGGTCAAAGGGATACAAAGGAAGATGTCAAACTATCACTATTTGCAGATGACATGATAGTATACTTAAGTGACCCCCAAAAAAATTCCACCAGCTGATAAACAACTTCAGAAAATGTGGCTGGTCATAAAATCAACTCAAGTATATCAGTAGCCTTCCTATACTCAAAGGATAAGCAGACTGAGGAAGAAATTAGGGAAATAACACCCTTCACAATAACCACAAACAATATAAAGTATCTTGGTGTGACTCTAACCAAACAAGTGAAAGATCTGTATGATGAACTTCAGGTCTCTGAACAAGGAAATTGAAGAAGACCTCAGAAAATGGAAAAATCATGGATTAGCAGGATTAATATAGTAAAAATGGCCATCTTGCCAAAAGCAATATACAGATTCAATGCAATCCCAATGAAAATCCCAACTCAGTTCTTCATAGAGTTAGAAAGAGCAATTCTCAAATTCATCTGGAATAACAAAAAACCCAGGATAGCTAAAACTATTGTCAACAGTAAAAGAACTTCTGAGGGAAACAGTATCCTGGACCTCGAGCAATACTACAGAGCAATTGTGTTAAAAACTGCATGGTATTGGTACAGAGACAGGCAGGGAGATCAATGGAATAGGATTGAAGACCCAGAAATGAATCCACACAACTATGGTCACTTCATCTTTGACAATGGAGCTGAAAACATCCAGTGGAAAAAAGATACCCTTTTCAACAAATGGTGCTGGTTCAATTGAAGGTCAGCATACAGAAGAATGTAACTGATCCATTCTTATCTCCTTGTACTAAGCTCAACTCCAAGTAGATCAAGGACCTCCACATAAACCCAGACACAATCAAACTAATAGACAAAAAAAATGGGGAAGACTCTTGAGGACATTGGCACAGGGGGAAAGTTCCTGAACAGAACACCAATAGATTATGCTCTAAGATCAAGATTTGACAAATGGGACCTCATAAAATTACAACGTTTCAAGTACTACTCAGTCATTTGAAACAATGAATTCATGAAATTCTTAGAGAAATGGATGGAGCTGGAGAACATCATACTAAGTGAGGTAACACAGTCTCAAAAGAACTCCCGTGGTATGCACTCACTGATAAGTGGATATTAGCCTAGAATCCTGGGACACCAAAGACACAATCCACATACCAAATGATGTCCAACAAGAAGGAAGGATTGGAGCCTGGTTTTGGAAAGGCTCAAAGCATCAGTGTAAGGGAATACCAGAACCAGGAAGTGGGAAGGGGTGGATGGGAGAACATGGGGAGGCAAAAGGGCATGGGGGACCTTTGGGGGGCAGGGAACCAGAAAAAGGGAAATGAAATGTAAATAGAGAATATATCCAATAAAAAAAATTACAAAGTGTCTGTAAGGCAAAGGACACTGTCAAAAGGGCAAAATGGCAAACAACAAATTGGGAAAAGATCTTCACCTACATCTGACAGAGGGCTAATTTCCAATATATACAAAAAACTCAAGAAGTTACACCCCAGAAAACCAAATAGCCCTATTAAAAATGGGGTACAGAGCTAAACAAAGAATTTTCACTTGAAGAAATTCGGTTGGCTGAGAAGCACCTTAAGAAATGTTCAACATCATTAGTCATTAGGGAAATGCAAATCAAAACAACCCTGAGATTTCACCTCACACACAAACTCAGGAGACAGCAGGTGTTGGCAAGGATGTGGAGAAAGAGGAATACTCCTCCATTGCTGGTAGGATTGCAAGCTGGTACAGCTACTCTGGAAATCAATCTGGTGCTTCCTCAGAAAACTGGGCATGACACTCTTGGAGGACCCTGTTATATCACTCCTGGGCATATACAGATATGATTCCCCAGCATGCAATAAGGACACATGCTCCACTATTTCATAGCAGCCTTATTTATAATAGCCAGAAGCTGGAAAGAACCCAGATGTCCCTCAGTGGAGGAATGGATACAGAAAATGTGGTATGGAATACCACTCAGCAATTAAAAACTCAGCAATACACAATGGAATACCACTCAGCAATTAAAAACAATTAATTCATGAAATTTTTAGGCAAATGTTTGGAACTGGAAAATATCTTCCTAAGTGAGGTAACTCATTCACAAAAGAATACACATGGAATGCAGTCACTGATAAGTGGATATTAGCCCAGGAGCTCAGAATACCCACAACACAACCCAAATATCAGATCATTTCCAAGAAGAAGGAAGGAGACTGCCTAGGACCTTGAAAGGCTTGATGTGGCATTGTAGGGGATTGCCAGGATAGAAGAGTGGGAGGGGGTTGATTGGGGAACTGGGGGAGGGAAGAGGACTTATAGGACCTAGGGGAAGGGGGGAATCAGGAAAGGGAAAATCATTTGGAATGTAAACAAAGAATATAGAAAATAAAAAAAATTAAAAAAAGAGAAAGACTAACTGAAAAACATGAGTGAAAAGAATTGACTGATATTTTTAAAGACTTCTTTACATTTTAATGAAACCATATTCTACCTGGTTTGGGTGAAAATGGGGAATAGTAGATCATGTACACGCAAAGTGTAAGGGCAGGACAGATTTCAGGTATGACTGGACCCAACTGTTAGGTGGATCTCCCTGTCCTCCAAGATGCCTTCCTCTTTATCTGCTAGGGTCTCTAATGAGCTGCTGAATTCTCATTCAGGTCCCCCATGCTGCAGGTTTTTTGGGGTCCCTAGTGGAAATTATGTGCATTGTGGATTACACAAAATTAGGAGAAGTTCTGTGGCCAGCTTATTTATAGAGAAACTTGTCAAGTTTTTGTGTTGACAAAGGGAAGTGTGTTGCTTAGAAAGAACGTGGTAGTAAGTAGTGCATTTTCTGAAAGGTCAAGCAACTGAGCAGGGAGAGCAGAGCCCCGGGCAGGCCTTCACCTTTCTTTCCCATTTTCATGTTAATATGCACGACTCAATCAAAATATCTTTTTAAGAACTACAAAGGACAGCATTGTTTCTTTGGAGTCTGTGTAATGGAATGTATTTTTCAAATATTGATATTTTGATTTTCTGTAATAATTCCTTACAATAAAAATGAGGTAAAATTGTGAGAAAAAAAAAAAGAACTACAAAGGTAATCTCCATGTTAGTGTGTTTTTGGAGAATATATACACATATACTTCCCAAAATAAATTGCTTATACTTATAACTCTAAATGAAAGAAACATGTTCATTTTATCATCACAGTTTTTGTATTGAAGTCACTTGAGTTAAACTTGCCATTTTATTATTCTACATAGAAATTAATGTGCTTGGATATTGTAGGAAGATTATATATATATATATAATTATATACATATCTTGTCACATTTTAAAGATTATATAAACACTTAGCTAACATTTAAATAATTAATACTAACAATTTATTTTAACTCTAAAATATATTATTTTTTGCATTTTGTACTTATTTTAATCCCAAGATATAATGACAAGAACATGTATTATTAATTAAGATTCTCTTGATGTGGTTTTCAAAACACTTTGAATAAGCTTAAGTGAGTTAGTTACTTAATGAATTGCTTTGAGATTGTCTTACACATGGAAAGGAAAGAAGGTTCAGCTTAAACAAAACAAAACAAAACAAAACAAAAAAAAAAACAAAACAAAACTTGAAGCTCCTTGGTAGATGGAGGGTACAATATCCAACACTGAAATCAAACCAAAACAAAATTGGGGACAAGAGATCCAGTTCTCTGGCAACCCTACTGACCACTGAGGTCTTCTCTCCTCCTTTGTCCCATCTAGCCTTTCCTTTCCTCCCCTCTTCACCCTATAATTTCTCAGTCCTGCGCAGTTATAGGGTCAGCTACTCACCAGGAGGAGGCAAACAGCAGTGATAGGCAGGGAAAAGCAGAGGTATTTCCCAAGACCCTTGTTTCCAGATCCTCAGCTGAAGTTACCACTAACCCTGGAGAGAGTCCTCCTTTCTCAGTCAATCTTTCCTGTAAATACCTTTACAGATCCTCCCAGAAGCACATCTCTTACTTGATGACAGGCATAGTCAAGCTGGCCACTAAGAATAAACAGCATGGGGACCTAGGCTAGTGACCAGGAGTTGTAATATGACAAAAACCTTGTTGCAACATTTGAGTCAGATGCCCAATTGTGATCACTATTCATCCCATAAGTATCATTCCCATAACTAAAATATATAGGGGAGAAAAATAGGATTCTCCTCTATTTGATACATTAAGTGGTCAATCACAAAGCAAGGGCTAGTTTAGGTTATCATTCAAATATTCATTAAAATATGGTATATATGTTACCTATAACTGCATTTCTTATGTGGACATTGTTAATATGAACAATAAATGGACTTGTCAAATTCAATAATACTTGCTTATGTGATACTAAAAGCGACTTGAATCTAAGGAATGGTTATAGTTATGGAATTAGACATGCAAAAATCTTTCTGTGGGGCTGGAGAGATGGCTCAGCAGTTAAGAGCGCTGACTGCTCTTCCAGAGGCCCTGAGTTAAATTCCTAGCAACCACACGGTGGCTCACAACCACATGTAATGGGATCTGATGCCCTCTTCTGGTGTGTCTGAAGAAAGCAACTGTGTACAGTTAAAATACATATAAAAATAAACACATAAAATAAACTCTTAAAAAAAAGAAATGTTTTGTTTGTTTTATTTTGGTTTTTAGAGGCAATATTTCTTTGTGTATCCATGGAAATCCTAGAACTAATTCTGAAGACCAGAGACTCACATGTCCTCTGTATCCTGACTGCTGGTGTTAAAGTTATATGTCATGGAAGAATCTTATAAACATATTCAGGATGGCAGGATTGCTCAGTGAATCAAACATTTTCCATACAAGTCTGACTATCACAGTTCAGTTTCCCCACACACATAAAGGCTCAAGGAAAGACCTGACTCCTGAAAGCTGTCCTTTGGCCTGTCCAGGAGCTCTGTTGCATATGTATGTCATACACTTTGAATGATAAATGAAAATTTAAAAATGAGTTAATGTAAATTTTAAAATTTATCAGCATTTATTTTTATTTTTAGATATATTTTAATTAAAGATATATTTAGATTCCTGAAGTTCCTCCCCAGTACTCTCCCTCCTACCTTTTCAATGTCCCCCTATCTCTCAAGATAATAGCCAAATTTTCTTTGATTATTATTGGAACATATATTATATATAAGCTACCATTACAGAGTATACAATAATATATATATATATATAAACACAATCCGCTGAGTCATTTTTTGTTGCTTATGTGTATATAGTATCAAGACCAAGGCTACTTTGGATAAGAAGGAGGCTCATGCCTGGTAGAGGCTAATTCCATCCCCAACAGATATTTCCATCTCCTGGGTTATATGCACATTGATAAATGCCATTCATTTAATGGTATTTATATAGCTATTTTCTAGGAAAATCTATTTCACCATAGATAGACTGTGTTTCCGGCTCAACTTTTCTGCCCCCTTTTGTGCAATGATTCCTGAGCCATAGATGTAGGACCTGCCATGTAGAAGTATCTTCTGGGGCTGGCCTCCCACCATCTCCTGACATCTGCATTGTGTCTAGTGTGGTTCCCTCTGGATGGTTTTCATTTGCTGTGAAGAAAGCTCCTTTTTAACTGAGGAATGCTTCATACAATATTATCCTGATAACCAACAGTTTCCCCTCCTCAGATGCCTCCAGATCTTTCCTACTTACCCACCCATCCAACTGCAAGGCTGACCCCTCTTTCCTTACATTTTTGGAAAGCAAGCATTCTATTCTGGTCCCTCTAATCATATCATCTCCTATTCTACAGTTCCCAGAGCCACAGGGGCAGGGGCTTGATGAAAATATCCCTGCTGGGCCTGAGAGTTTCAAAACCAAGACAACTTTTTATTGTTTTTGTTTGTTTGTTTTTTGATGAGGTATAGTAGCTACATTCTTCTGTGAGGATAAAGATAATATTTAGAAGGTAGTAAGGAATTGTGCTAATTTAGTAACGTGGTGGTAGATTTTTTTTTCTAATCTCCATGACTTCAAAAACCCCAGGAGGATAAGTCTTTCAATGACAGGTATGGGTTCCTTCTAGTGAATGGATCTTAAGTCCAGGAGACAGTTACTGACTACTCCCCAGATGGGAATGTCACTGGTTGTACTTTATAGATAGGATATCTCCATGCCAGTCAGTGTTGGCTCTCATAGAGGTGCAGCTGGGTGGGACTGTTTAAATGCTTCCTCCCCTGGCAGCCTGTACAACATTTTCTGGTACCATGGAGAGAAAAGCAAAAAAAGGGCATATGCCACATATTCTCCCTCATTTGAGGTGCAAACTCCAAATACTCAAATGTGAATATGTAGCGTGGACTAAGCACAGGAACAAGGAAAGTATAAACGGCCACAGGT
Organism: Apodemus agrarius; assembly: GCA_964023405.1. Taxonomy (NCBI): domain Eukaryota; kingdom Metazoa; phylum Chordata; class Mammalia; order Rodentia; family Muridae; genus Apodemus; species Apodemus agrarius. The sequence continues at coordinate 27,945,543 of OZ030018.1, read as the reverse complement.
AGAAGAGGTGAGGGCTGTGGTTGGGTTTGCCTTGAGAGGGGAATAGCAGAATTGAAGTCATATGCAGTGGGACATAGAGAAACAGAGACCGGGCTCCAACAGAGAGAGAGGAGAGAAAAGTCAGTATGGATGGAAAGGAGGGAGAAGAGGCAAATAACACAAAGGTTGTTTGCTAAAGCTTTAAGGAGCCGTATTATTTTATAATTACCTGAAATCTTATACAACACGTGTGCACATCTTGAAGGAAGTTTAGTCACGAAGGCTGAGAATGCTCCCCACAAGAACCACAAATTAATACAAATACACAGAATGAGCACAAGAAACCTCCTTTCTATTAGTTGTTCTGGATAATCCAATGACTCATAGCAGATGGTGGCTGCAGTCCTTCATTGCTTCCTGTGGCTGAAGACACCATCATTCATTTAGGACACAGGACTCTAATGATTTTAGATGGATCTGAACTGAAGAAAAAAAAGTTTATCTATCTGTATGTTTTTTGGAGGTTTTTTTTTTTTTACATTGAATATTGATTTGTGAAAGGCATCTAAAGAGGATTCTGGTAACATTTGCACACATACACACATACACTCCCCTATTACTTTAAATATCTCAAAGGATTTTGTGTGTGTGTATGTGTGATTATCCTTGGTGATCTCTAAAATCCTTTAACAAAAGCTGGAACTAATCTTTATAATTAAAGGGAATAGCTGATTTTTAAGAAGTCAGTTGAAATCACCTTTCATGTAAAACTTCTCCAGGCCACCTAGCACACCAAAAAGCCACGGATGGAGAATGCCGGGGCACCATCTTGTCACAATTAGGCAAACACAAAGAAAAAGATTAAACTCTAGAAAAAAAATGCAGTTTTTTTATGCGTTGTTCCATAAGCGCACAGATACAATTGAGTAGCTTATTAAACCGGAAATCATTTCACTAGGTGGATTACACAGATCAGTAAGAAACTGAGAATTCAGGCCAGCTTTAAATTTTGCTAAAGTTCGCCATCTAGAGGTCTAGGTGAGTATATTTTGCAGAGTACTTTCAGATTGATTTTTTTTTTCTCTAAAGTACAGATTATTTTTGTTTATTAAATAAAATGGAGGCTGAGGAAAAAGGGATATTCCACTTATTACTGACTGCACACATAGCACTTTACAATTCTCAGCAGTTAATCCTAAGTGCAGGCAAGGTTACTTTGAGTTTTATGTGGACAGCCATTTTGGTTTCGACATCCTCAAAGGTCTTTTAGGCAAGCTGGTTTACAAATTTCTCCACACTGTTTGAGAGACAGAAAAACAATACATTAGAGACTGGTAAATGTACCATGGTGCTTTTAATGATTAACAATTTTTTGACTATCAAGACTGACAGTCAGGGTTATTTGTATTCCTGGTGAGTACGGCAGATGTTCATGTTAAACTACTGTAGGGCTATGGGAAGAAAACTATCCCGGTGAAGAAAGAAAAGGGCATCAATCTAAAAACGAGTGCTGAGATCCCATTTCATAATTTACACAAACACGCAGGTGAGCATACACGACACCCCCTCCCCCGACACACACACACACACACACACACACACACACACACACACCATGCACGCACGCACACTCGTGTGCTTATGAAAAACACACAGACCTGCCATTTCAGTACTTTATTAAGGAGTTGAAAATGCACATCTCTGCCAAGATCCTTGCTACAGCTGATCACACAATACATGTATTTATCCAGAACACAATTGTGTTTCCATAAGTGTTTCACACTTGTCTGCTCACCGATATGATGCTAAAACAGAAGATAATGAGCTTTGAAATGTAGATTATGGGAATCACAAGAGAAGTTGCAAGTGTAAGGAAAACTTCCCAAGCAGCTGAGTTGAAGGTTCTGTGTCTGAAGTGCTCACGACTTCACTAGCAGGCTGGGTGTGGCAGCAACACAGACATAATGTTGGAAGGCTGCCATTCTGAGAGAATGTATTCATTTGTCAGGAAGGTGGGATGGGCATCTCAATCGACCTGGGCAAATGCACTTCCTGTTAGCAGCAGTGGAAAATACAGAAAAGGTTTATTGTTATTTTTTTATTTTTATTATTATTATTATTATTATTATTATTATCACTCTTACTGTAGCCCCTCCAAGCCATGGTAAAAAAAAATCAACCTGATTTTTTTCCTTTAAAAGGAGCCTCAAGTTTACATTGTATCTGAGCATTAAGAGTAATATTTAAGGGAGGTCATCACCTTGTTAAATGGACACATTTACATATGATTTCAGGTTTCAGAATTCTGATGCGAGGGAAAGTGTTTCTTAGAGATGAGAAATTGCTGTAATATAAAAATGACCCCATTGAGTAGAGATAATATGCACCTCTGTAATTAAGAGCCCCCGTGATATGGTGTAATTACTTGCTGTCCTTACACTGACCTCCAAAGGAAAGAGGGTCTAAACATTACAATGTAATTCCAGCATTTGTCTTTTGAAGTGTGTTCCTTCTGTGAACGGCAGTGCATCTGTTGGATAATATATCCACAGCAGGTCACTGACAAATGCCGTGCCAGCAGCAGTGAAGTTTCTCCCCTTCGTGCCACAGACCTCATATCTGGAAATCGACTTCAAGACAGAAAGAAGGTCGAAGAGATAGCTCAATCTCTGCGTTCATCAGTGCTTGGGGACTACGTGGACGAAGGCTACTTGAGGCTATTTGTGCATTAAGCAGCATCCACGGCACACTAACTATAGCATACCTTTTATGTTAAGAGTACCGAGATCTGTGGGTCCACAAAGATGGATGGAAATGTTGCCCAGGAAGAGATACTACGTGAACCTCAAGCTACTCTTCTATACTTAGAGCAGGAAGCCGATCACAGGGACCTTTCCTGCTTACTGGGAAGTTGAGAAGCCTCCATGGGACCTTTGTGACTATAAAATCGCTTCTTAACTACCTTGGCTGTGAGTGTGTAGTCATGCACGTATATGCATTTTGCGTGCTTCTTAAGTAGGACGGTATACTGCTTTGTCTTTGAGAATCAAATTTATATTTTAATCACCCATCCTATATGCAAGCTACTGTCAAAACATGGAAACAATTCATTTTCTTTTGAGAACAGTTTACTCATCCATTCCTGTGATAATGTATCTCACGTTGGGATGCTCAAAGATTTTTGTCAGCCTAACGAAGAAGTTAACAGAATGGATGTAGAATTGTATTGTTTGGTTCATGTTCAACCAAACCCTCCTTGCTTCAGGCTGTAACTTGGGTCATTACTGTAAACATGTCTATACTTCAATTATTTCTGATAGAAAGAAGGATGCTTCCTATACCTTTACTATAATGCTATGCTGAAGAAAGAACTGAAACTGACCTAATAAGAAGTCAGAACACCTTCACTATCAGAATAATGTTTAAGCACGATGTGCAGCCTTTATAAATGCCAGCAAAGTATATTTCCCCATGTCAGCAGAGTCTCCTTTACTCCTACTGACAAGAGAATCCTCTGTATAGATCAACACCTACATTTTATAAGAAGCTTTTAAGGCCTTTAAAAGGTGAGCTGCATTCTGATGTGACACTATTACACAGTGATTTTTAAAAGCATATGGCTTCCTAAAGTCCCAAGGAGATTCTTTTGAATGCAGTGCACACAATTGAAAGGCATTGGCAGGCGGTGTGGCCTTCACACTATGGACTTCACAATCATGCTTCTTACCAATGGTAGATCTGTTCCTTAGACAATTTTTTTTTTTGTTTTGTCTTTCCTCAACTGTAACTTAGGATAATTTTATTGCTTTAATTAGAGGTGGTGTAAAGATTGTCTGATAGTATGATTAGATTATACAGGTAAGAGGCAATAATTAGCATTTTTGTTTAGTTTTAATGAGATGAAAGACAGCAGGCCAAAAAGGGCTAGGTGTGGCAATGGTCACTCCCACACTTCCATGTAGTGTCTGATTCTGTTTCCTTCTACCTATTTCTGTAAAAATGATCCCTCACTGCCCCCTGCCATATCCTTTTCTGCTGAATCCTTTCTTGGTCCTGAGTTATACATCCTTATCTCATCTGTTCCCATATCCTTACTCTTTTTCACTAAATCCAAGCACTCACAGGTTTTTTAAAGTATTTTTCTAAGTTTAATAAAATAACATTTATTCTTAATAATTAACTATAGTAAGACAATGTGAAGAACTAGAAGAAAACATCTATTATCTATCTCCCTATTTATCTATCCATTTATCTATTGATTTTTCTGTCTATCCACTGTCTTATCCTCTATCAATTTATGTGAATGTTCACCATTAGTTAATTACTTTACTATATTTAAACTGGAGACAGTTAAACTTTCAGTAAAAAGCCAGATAGTGATGCCTTAAAATACTGTAGGCTTTGTGGAGATGATATTATTTTGCCTGAGGATACATGAGAAAATATCTATTTGCTTATAAATGAGATACCAACAGAAATATGAGAGGTTTCTGCTCAATGACTTTGTTGATGTTACTCACAGGGGCGTTCATGGGTTACCTATGGGTCCCTGAGGCATGTCACCATCATTGAAGTGTTCCTCCCGTAGCATGGACAACTCACAAAATGCTGTACCACTCAAGAATTTTATGGGTCAATTTTGGAAGCTACATCAACAGAGATCTAACACGCTAAATTATCTTTGCTATAATTTTAAGAAGGGAATGGACTATTAAGCCATAGCCTGTCTTTTACCTAGAGCATTCTAACAGGCATTTTCCTATATGGTATCCTCTGGATACTCACAGCTGCTTTGATATAGATGATAAGAGATGGCCGATCTCATGATCAAATTCAGAACAGAGAAACATAACAATAGACTGCTTGGTTTTGGTTATCAATATGGTATGACATCAGCCATAACAGTCAATAATCAAGCAAGCATGGCTACAGTCAAATATTTATTTATAGGTGTGTAAAATTGAATTTTATATAACTTGGAATATCAAACATATTGTTATTACTTTTTTACCTTAACTTAAGCTCATAGTATGTACTAAATTAGGCATTGGGACAGATTTGGTTCACAGGCCAGAATTTATAAGAATCTGATTAAACTCTGTAATTTGTGCTGAATTTGCAGATGCATTCGTTAAAACCCCCAGTTACTTCGAAGCAAATTAGAGGGGATGACACTATCAGGTTAGGTATGGACACATTATGGAAGACTCGAGATAATAGGAGAAGACAATTTAATAAATGATGTTATCAACAGAGTGATTTGTTTCCTTTTAGGAGGAGAATTGAGTGATGGAAAAAAATGAGTTAGATTCATGTAAGGTGCTGTGGAGTGAGAATTTAAAAGGAAATAAGTCCCAAGAGCTTAGCACACTCCTGTCCCCATTGAGTATTGGATAAGGAGGGCTCTGATTAGGTAACAGCTCTATATAAGAAAAGAGAAGATAAAAAGAAGCACCAAGAAAACTTGGTAAATAATGAAATTTAAGAACTAAAGTGGAAGACATAGCTAACTCAGACAGTGATCTACTTACCCCACACTTGAGATATAATATGGAGAAAACTAGAAACAGGAGTCAAGATTTGAATCCTATATCTTTTCAAGGATGAATGGCTGAGTAGACTAGATACTCCAGAACTTGCAAAAAGATTGACATGAGAAAAGTCTTCCGTGGGTTTTGAGCCTTTGGTACACTGTTGCTACTTTTCAGTCAAGCAATCCAATGGAATGCTGGGATGCAGGAAGCGTGGAAGGATGAAGCTAGCTGGGACCTTTATGCAACTTTCATGTAAATGAGAGAAGTAAGGATAGGTTACCAGGAAATCACAGCCAACTAAAGGCCTGATAGTTTGATAAGCCATAGAATATATGTATATTTTCTTGGTTGTATTAGTATGAGATAAAATGAGGTTAAAATGTCTTAGTATAGATCTCATCTTCTGGACATTTTTACGTCAGAAAATTCAAGGATGTTTATAGTAAGTAAGGTAATTTACTAGTACTCTGAATTACCAAGAGCTTAATAACTCAGTGTTTTCTACAGAAAACTCAAATTTATAACTATCATATCAGTTCCTTCTGGGGACATGCTACTCCACTCTGGCTTTTTATCCATCAATTAGGAGAAGCATTATGCCTTTAGCTCCCAGGCAGTACTGTAACTACCTCAGGACTATGAAGTTATGGCCTCTTTTTTTTTCTGTCTCTCAGTAAAAGCTGTTCTTTTAAAGAAAGTATTCCCTTAAGCAGAGGTTGAGTTTAAATAACCCATTTGTTGTTTGCCCAGAGGTTGGGAGGTATTATATAGTGTGTTAAATGTATGAGTGTTCATACTGTAGTTGACTTATGAATCTATGTGAAGGAGTTTGGATCCTTGTGGGTTCTTTTCTATAATGTGAATAATCACTTCTTCCTAGTGTATTTCTTTAAACCAAGAAGCAAAAAATGCTCCTGTCTGTTCAAAGTAACAGAGTGATAGTCATCTATACCACTTGGTATGAAACACCTTTAGGTCCTATCCATGCATCCCTGAAATCAGCCTGGGACATACATAACAAAAGGCTTCAAAGCTGTACTAGTAGGGTAGCTAGGTAGGTGATTAACATATGATGTTGGCTATAGTTGAAACTCATTTAAAAATTGGCTTACATGTATACTTCAATGACTTTCTGTTAAAGTAAAATGTGTGACTATGAGTTGTTCAACTTTTTTGCTTGAGGTGGAAATTCAGAATTGTTCTGAAAAATGGGTGTGATATATATAAATATATATATATATATATATATATATATGTATATTCACATATAACAGATGATGTTAATTTGTTGAAACTTTTAAGCTGTGTGGATATGGTACCCACAATGATTTTTAAAATAACCCTGTTAATTTTCTTTGATAAAGTTGGAAATATCTAGAGAATGCGTAGGTGTTTCCTGCCATCAAGGTGTGTATCTGACTTACTATTGTATGACTAATATCTAAATTGCTAGCACAGAAGGAGCAGTCATTATTTTTTCTTGAGACACTAAACGATAAAGTTATAGGTGGTTGAATGAATCACTACACCAAATGAGAAAAGAACATACTGACTTCAGATTACTAACTGAATTCTACCATGAAATATATTCACCTCTCTGTTACTAAGAGAAGTGCTTTTTCAGTTATTATATAACAGCGCATAGGCACAGTCCCTCATCAGTACACATTTATTCTCTTTATTCTCAACTCGCTAAGCTCTTCTTTAATTTGGAATTGCTTCTCATCCTCAAAGGGATGAAGCTAAACACTGATCACATGCTTACTACAAACTGCTGTTTCTCTATTTTTCACTTAAAACGGGGCACTTATTTTTCGCTTTTGTAGATAAGATGTTTTGCCTGCATTTGTGTAAGTGATCCATGTTTACCTTGTGTCTACGGGGGCCAGAAAAGGACATGAGACCACTGAATTAGAGTTACTGACAGTATTAACTGCCATGTAGGTTCTGGGAACCTGCATCTTCTGAAAGAGAAACAAGTACTCTTGTATCATCTCTACAGTTATCAATATTTTCATGTTTCACTCCTACCTGCAGCAATTACCTGCAAATTTCAAAACAAAAATATTTGGCTACCTATAAGCCAATTACCTACGTTAGTAAATATCTATTACATTTCAGCCACATAAATTTTTCTTCCCAGATAGGGACCTCTGCTAGGACAATTGATTTTGAGCATTTTAAGCCAATGTCAAGAATGGATTCTGGAGGGTGAAGTGACTCAAAGGTAAGAGGTCTAGACGCTCAAGCCGGCCTACTTGCATTCTTCGCAGTAACCTGTGTGCATTGGCGAGTCAAAACACCAAGTCCTAAGGAACTCATGGGAGGAAGAGTTTGTTTTGTCTTTCACTTGCCAAGGAGCACGAATCCATCTTGGCAGGGACCTAGAGCTGCCATGCTCAAGGCATAGCAGCAGGAGAGGAGAGCTGAGAGATAACACCCCAATGACAAGAGCCAAGCAGAGAAACCAAACTGTGAGTCTCAAAACCTGTCCCTAGTAATTTATTTTCCCAGCAAGGTCAAAACCCAAAACTTCCCCAAATAACACCACAGCCGGTGATAAAACAACCAAACATCTGACCCTACAGGAAACATTTCACATTCACACCAGCACAGTATGTAAATGGAAAAAGAGGGAAGTCACTTCATAAGACTGTACTCTGCTGTCCACACATGTGTTATGGCATTTCCATTGCTCTCCCCACATAACTAAATTAATTAATTATTAATTAAAACTAATCATGAGACGTTTTTAGTTTGTGGTAGTTGGTGTAAAGATTAAACATCTTGATATCTTAATTGGGGATAAACTTAAAAAGATTGTTATAAAGTGGCATGGAAGACAAAACATTTAATTCTTGCTTCAAATGATGCCCCCACAAAAATTACAGTGGAATTAGCTGCAACTAGACTCTTTCCTTCAAAAAGCTGCTAGTCTGTCACTTTGAATGGATTCTGTTCCATGATATGATGGAAAAAAATGTTTATGTATATTGGTTTAATTTCTTCCCTGAGACAAATTTTGATGGTATAAATGGAAATTATGTTCCCCAGTGAGTGTGGGGAGTAGGGAGAGAGAGGGAGAGAGGGAGGAAAGAAAGGGAGAGGGTGAAAGGGAGAGGGAGAGAGGGGGAGAGGGGGGAGAGAGGGGAAGAAGGAGAGAGGGGCTGAGAGAGAGAGAGAGAGAGAGAGAGAGAGAGAGAGAGAGAGAGAACTCTGGCTCATTAGCCTCAAGTTTCTTTCTGCCTCTGTCCCTAGGACTAGTATTGCAGGATGTTAACCTCATCTGGGTTTTTATTTGTGTTCAGAAGACCCAAACTCAGGTTCACATGCATGTGCAGCAAGTATTCCATGGAATTTGCCATCTCCCCACACCTGAGTTCTCTTCCATCACTTTTATCTCTATATGGAATTGTGTTAACAATAAGTTCAGAACTCCCAGGGACTAAGCCATCAACCAAGGGGTACACATGGTTCCATCCAAAAGTGTGGCAGAGGAAGGCCTTGTTGGACATCAGTGGAAGGAGAGGTCCTTGGTCCTAGGAAGGCTTGATAGATGCCTCAGTGTGGGGAAATTGAGGTAGGGTAGGTAGGAGTGCGTTGGGTGGAGGGGTATATTTTTGGGGGCAGGGGGTGGGAGGATGGGTTGGGGGTTTTCCGGGATGGGGGAAACTGGGGAAAGGGTATAACATTTGAAATGTGAATGAAGAATATATTCAATAAAAAAAATGTAAAAATAAAAAAGATTCTTCTAAATCCCTTCTATTTTTTGATCTGCTTTCTGCTGTCATATTTTCTTTCTTTCTCCTGCATTAGACTCTTCCTTGGTTTCTTTCTTTCTTTCTTTTTTTTTTTTGAAAGCTGCTTTTTTAAATTCACATCTGTCATGACTCAAAATCTCTTTTAAAGCCCTGGTGTTTTCAGTGTTTATCTAATATATGCAAATACAGACCAGGACCTACTAACTTCTGATGTTGCATTACTATTAGTACTAAATATTAAATCTATGCTGAGCACAAATTTATCCCCCAGATTTAAGCTGTGAACGTAATGATTCTATATGTTTATGTAATTTCACTTAGTTACGGATCTGAAGTTTTAGAGATTCCCCTCCATCTCTTAAATTTCCCTTACTCGCTATAGTCAAAACAGACTACTTCAGTGTCTGCTGGTGCCAAATAGTACATGAAGTCATAGGGTATTAATTTTGCTGAGACTTTTTCCCTGATCTGAAGAAACTTCTAACTTCTTAAGGCAAAATGAAGAGCATAAAAAGAACAAATAATTAAGGGGGGTGGATATATAGCTAACAATTTCTATCATGCCTTAATAAAATAGTGGGATTTTATAGGACAAAGCAAGAAGATATACCAGCTCTCTTGTCCTTATACTCTTGACATTATTTTTATTTATTTCTGTTTATTTTTAACCCACAACATCTTTTGTCATCAATTCTACCTGCCAACATCCACTTGACTTTATTCGTTTTATTCAATATTTGTTTTTCAATTGGTTGTCAGTATATGTACTTGTTTGTGAATGTATGCATCAGGATAAGCTCTCTCATTAACTTTGTGATTACTAATTAGCATCAAATTTGCATATTGCAAGTGCTCAAGATACATGTGCTGAATCAACGAGTATGAGAACAATATACTATTAAGGACAGCAAAAATTCAGTTTATACACTGACTTGCAGTTTGATTCTGCTTTATGTTTTATACACTTATGAATCAAGGGTTGATACTGGGCTACTTTTTCTTCTCTTATTAATTACTCTAATTGTTCAAATTTACAGAGTAAAATCCAATAATTTGACAGATTTATACTGTGTGTAATGATCATATCAAAGTAGCAAGTCTTTTTGTCTCCTGAAATGAAAAGTTTTTGATTAATATACAATAATTACAGATATTAATGGGATGCACTGAACTATTTCAGGACAAGCATATAGTATGTGATGATTAAATCAGCATGAGTAATGGATTCATCTCTTTATCATTACTTTTGTTTGAAGACTTTGATTGAGTTTTCCTACTCATTCCTAAAATATGTAAAAGGTTATTGTTAATAATGAGTCTCCCCACTGTTTTACAGAACACAAGTACCTATCACTTCTTATTAACTATTTTGATTGCCAGGTAGGTAATCTCTATGTGCCTTCCACTACCTTATCCAAGTCTCTAGTTCTTTGAACTATAGGTTTTGATCACCATTTTTAAAAGGGCCTGCATACTTGTGAGGGAAGATGCAGCTGTACCATTCAGCATCCGACTTATTTCTCTGCACATAATATCTAATTGTGAAGTGAAATGTATGGAACTTGGTGCCTTGCAGCCAGAAATGAGCAGCGTCTTTACTAAGTGACTTCCACAACAAATGTTATGGCCCGTTAGTCTACTATGCTACCAGCCATTAAGAACGTGAAGTTTATCACATATGGGCATTCAATGGTAGTGAATAACAATTATCTGTATCTTCTATTTCTCCTAATCTTTTTGTTCTTCGTTTTCCAAACTGTGACTGGCACTTGCTTCATATTTAAGACTATGGAAAAGTTTAATTTTTACTGATTCATTCACTGAATTATTTTGTACCTGCGGAAATAAAATATACTGACATTTAATATTTATTGAGTGCTTGCAATGTACTAGCTACTTCACATATATTGCTTCGCTTAATCTTTATAGCTACCCTATGAATTATTCATCCCATTTTATGGATGGAAACTAAGTATCAGAGTTATAAAGCAACAGCCTGAGTTTATAGTTCTAGAAAGTAGTAATATTGTATGTGGCCACTTGATCTAACATTAAACTGGCTCTTATCACCATACATGCTTCCCTCAACAGCTAAAAACATATATATACATATACATCATATACACATACACACACACACACACACACACACACACACACACACATATATATATATATATATATATATATATATATATATATATATACAAATACACATATATGCCCTTTCAAAATATATAAACTTTGGTCCAAAATGGTGGTGCATATCTTTAATCCCCAAACTTCGGAGAAAGAGGCAGGCAGACATCTTTGAGTTCAAGGCCATCCTGGTCTCATGTTCCAATTTTAGAACAGACGGCTATGTAGTGAGACCCTGTATCAAAAAGAATTTTTGCAAAATTAGCATACTGATTAATTCAAACTAATGCCACTTGTGTTAGACTTAGAAAGATCCAATCATTTTTCACTGCATTCTGGATACTATACTCCTGAGGAGAGGGTTTCTTTTGCACAGCAAGACTGGAAAACAAACTTTGCTGCTGGTAACTGGTAACATGTCTTAGTTAGAGTTTCATTGGTGAAGAGACACCATGACTGAGGTGATTTTTATAAAGGACAACATGTAATTGGGTCTGGCTAGCAGTTTCAGAGGTTCAGTTCTTTGGTGGGAAACATGGCAACATCTAAGTTCTGCTGTTTGCTGGGACTGAAACATCATCCCTTTGTTCCATTACATTTTCACCAGCTTTCAGTTTTCAGTGATTTCATTCACTGCCTAAGATTGGTTGTCCTGTAATTTGCTCTGTAGACTAACTTTGAACTCAGAGATCTGAATGCTTATCTCCCGAGTTCTGGAATATAAAGCTTATATGACCACACCTGGACTTAAGCTTTGCTCTACTTCGAACTCATTGTCCCAGGCTGACCTTGAACTCAGAGATCTGCTTGCCTTTGTCTCCTGGGATTAAAGGTGTCTACCACCAATGGGAGGCTGCTGTTCAGTGACCTTGGTAGTTTTTGTGCCTCCCTACTTGTTATGGCCATGGCTGTTGCTATGAAGACAGATGATGCTGGAAACTGACTTTGGTTTTAGTTGGAGTTGGAATTTGTGCAGTGTTTAGCCAACTCAAATTACCTTAATTTTCTTGCCCAAAGAGGTTACTTCAAAGACAAAGCTTTTGTTAATTCAGTACTTGCTTTAATGGAAAGAACCAGAATATGCCAGATATCCTAAGTACCCTCAGTGTTTATGTATGTTAGAACGGCTCCAACCCTTTCAAAAGGAGCTGAGGAATGCTCAGTGTGTGAAATGGATTGACAAACAGCAGATCCTACACCGGAAGCACTCTTTGTAGGAGCAGTTGCATCTTCAGCAAGCCCTGGTAGAGCAGCAGGAGGAGAATAACCCAGCAGGAAAAGGAAGAGCTGGGGACAGAGCAGGCTCTTAGGACATGAATATAATGCATTGTTATTGTACAGTACAGAAAAAAGAAGACTCCTTTGCTCCTTTTATTGTGGTAGTATTTAGAAACTTTAGTGTTATATTTGGTCAGTAAACATTTTGTTAATAGATTATATCTATCAAACTGGAAAAAATGGTGTGTCTACCAGCAAGCCTGGATCTAACCTTTTCATGGCCAATGTGCCTCAAGATCCTGATCAAAAGTGGGTGTCTTCTGGTTCACCATCTAGATCACAGGTGTGCCCTCCATTTCTGGATAGTAGTTCATTCCAGATTAAATGTCCAAATGAAAACAATAACCAGGTCAAAATAAGGTCTAATGTTATATAACTATACCTTGTTCAACTGCAAAAGCACAAACAATAAGCTTACCTGGGTGGGATCTTGCCCCTAGGTCACCACTCCCTTCATTACAAATTTAATATCCTTCAATACAGGATTTAGCTCCATTTCCTGGTACCCCTTTAATACTTAAAGCATACATTTTATATTTTTATTTTTTCAGCTTACTCCTTTTCATCAAAGCACTACTATCCATTAGAGTTAACTTTAGTCACAACAAAATGCATACCAGGCTGTTTTGAGATTTCCTTTGCCAATGCAATTAATCTAAATTTCTGCACTTTGGCCTCAGGCAGACTCTTTGGACAAGGGCAAAAAACAACCATGTTCTTCTCAAAAATTTCAAAAACAGTTTCTAGGCCATTGTCTTAGCAGGGTTTCTATTCCTGCACAATCATCATGAGCAAGAAGCTCATGGAAAGGGTTGAGGAGGAAAGGGTTTATTGAGCTTACACTTTCACACTGCTGTTCATCGTTAAAGGAAGTCAGGACTGGAACTCAAGCAGGTCAGGAAGCAGAAGCTGATGTGGGGGCCATGGAGGGATATTCTTTACTGGCTTGCTTCCCCTGGCTTGCTCAGCCTGCTCTCTTATAGAACCCATGACTACCAGCCAGAGGTGGTACCACCCAGGATGGGCCCTCTCCACTTGATCACTAATTGAGAAAATTCCCCACAGCTGGATCTCATGGAGGTACTTCCCCAACTGAAGCTCCTTTCTCTGCGATAACTCCAGCCTATGTCAAGTTGACAAACAAAACCAGTCAGCACAGCCCCATACTAACATTCTTTTCCTCTGAAACATCTTGAGCCCCCACAATTCAAATCACACTTAGCCCCAACATTTTCGATATCCTTACTATGATTGCCCATTAAACTCCACTTAAAGCATTCTGCTGCTTTCCAAGTTCTAAAATCAACATTTCTCCAAACAAAAGCCTGGTCAGGCCTATCACAATAATAACCCAGTCTCTTATAACAACTTTTAACTTAGTTAGGGTTTTATTTCTGTGAATAAACAACTTGACAAAGGCAACTCTTATAAAGGATACCATTTAATTGGGGTTGGCTTATAGTTTCAGAGGTTCAATCCCTTGGGAGGAAGCATGGTAACTTACCATGTCCACACAAGCAGACATGGTGCTGTACATGGAGCTGAGAGTTCTACATCTTGATCTGAAGGCAGCCAAAGAGGAGACTGTCTTCCACAGGGAGTCAGGAGGAGGTTTTCTTTTTACAATAGGTGGAGTTTAAGCATAGAGATATCAAAGCCCACCCCCACTGTGATGCATATCCTCCACACTTCCTAATTAGTGCTACTCCTGGGCCATCACAGCTCTGGATATTAATAAATGAGTTCTGAAGAAATCCTTGTCCTCCCTAGCTTCTTCCTACTCTCATACCTAATATCTCTTAGCAGCATCCCTGGAATTTGCTGTTCTAATCCAGAATCATGTCTAGGTAATTTCTTTGAGCTTCATTTTTTTTATGAAGATCTCCATGCATAAGTAAATTAAGTAAACCTTTTATGCCTTTCTCTTTCAAAACAGCTCTCTTACTAATTGGTTCTCAGCTTGTATGAGGACTAAAGAAGTGAGGGAATCTTTTCCCCTTTCAAGCACATCTTGAGAGTAGAATGTGATGCTGGTGTCTTGTGCAAGAAGATATATAGTGACTTACTCAGGAAGATTCATTTACTTGATAATGCATAGTATATCATAGCAAAAGGTATATTTCTAAATTTAGAGCATATCTTAGAATATTATATTAGTCTGTTCTCTTAATGTTGGATACAGATTTTTGGATGTTGGAAATGGATTAAATGATGGATTTTTCAGGTTTTTTCCAAACTCTGAAAATTCTAAATCTTTATTGCCAGTAAATAAAATGACTGGACTTTGTATCATGTACAGCAAATACCCACAACAACTTAGCTACTTAAGAAAAGGTTGATAATATGATGTTCTTTCTGTTGGCTTTGATTAACATGATATTCATTCAACAGCCAGGTGAAAATTTGAGAAGAAAATAACTATTATGAGTTTGTACATAAACATTCTAGAAATAAATAAGTTAAATATTCTTCTTTGTTTATTGAATGATATTTGTACAAAAGCATTCCCTAGAGCAACCATAGGTGCTCAAAACGGACAATGTCACTCACAGAACCCCACAAGAAATGAGGTACTTCATTTTAAACTTCCATTTTTACTCTTGTTTTTGTCTTTTGAGGGCATCATATATCTATGCTGCCTGAGATTTATAAGTATTTAGGAAGATAAACACCCTGCCTTTGTTTGGTACACCAAAAGAACTTATATATCATTCATGAATCCCCCTGTTTACCTGTCTGCTGCAGGGGAGGACTATAACCCTCAACAGGCTCAGTGCATTATGGATGATTGCTGTTTGGTACATCATTATTGCTGATCTCCTGTCATTGGTTTACAGATGTCACAGAAGATACCAGTCTAAGGATAAGATTTCTGTGGCAAGGCTAAGAATCATTATATGTTATTATTCACTTGAAAGATGATGAGTACTGTGTTAAGATTCAAAACAGATTCTGGAAATAATTTTCAAAGACATATACACTTAATCATGTTTTGCATGATTTCCATTTTTAGAAATTACATGCGTTGTCACTGTTTTATAAATAATTCTTGGTATTTTAAGAATATTTCATGGTCAACTTTTACAGTTTTAATCAACTCTACATTCATAAAATAAATCTAGAAAAACTGAAGCCTGTAACACCTCTAATTAATGAAAGGCATTGAGAGGCCAGTTGTCTCTATTTTAATGAGAAATGAAATTGGCAACCCTTTTGTCCCTTCTCTACATGATTTGATCAAATTGGGATAAAGGACTTGCTTCATCATTATATGTGGACCATTTATATTATATAGGTAGTGTCACTTATGGCTGGTTGTAGAGAGTTGGAAGGACATGTGCTCTGAAGCCTGCTGTCAGTTTTACAGTGTCCCTCATATTTTCATTTCGCAGCATTAGGCTGCCATTGTCAACAACATCTATTTAAATGGAACTAGGTATGGAATTAAAATGCTCATTAAACATCAGGGATGAGCTCATGAGACCAGAATAGAGGCTAATCTACAGTGTGTACATATCATCTTCCCAGACATCTAAACCTACTCTTTGTGCATTATAAGTGTTTTAAATGGAAATTTGTTAAATAAATTACTACCTTTTACTTTAAAGAATAGTCATGGCATAAAGTATGTTTTCTGCCTTTGCACTGTCTAGCCTCATTATGGGACTCTGAATATTTTCCTCTTGTCCCCCCCAAAACAAACCTTTACCCACCCAGACCAGTGTATCTCTGAGTAAATAATGATTACCTTCTATGACATCTGGTACTCTTCAAATATATTCTTTATTAAAATCCTGCTTTACACACCCCTTGAATGGCTTTGCATATGAAATATTAAAACATCATTTTTAATGAAATAGTCAACCTAGCACTTGAAAAAATTATATTTATGGCCCACAGACTACCTACTCTCCAACATGAGCTAGGTGATGCAGTTCTAGGAACGTCAAATTAATCCTTTTCATTACAGGAGTAGGTACCCATGAAAATAAATAGAAATTGCTGATCTCATTAAACGCAGAATTGAAACCAATTCTTATGGTGGCAGTAGCTACAACCTATGATAATTTTCCTAGCTGCTGTATGAGTTAGGTCCTATAATTACTTTAAAAAATCTAAATAGCATAATTTTGGTTGTATTGTATTTTTTATATGTATATTTGTGTGCATGTTAGAGGACTGGCTATAGAGATGTATTTAAATAAGCTTGTATTTTAATTGTGTTCATTTGGCTTTTTTTTTTACATGCATAGGGATTTATAGATGTCTTTTTACAGACATACATTCTTCCAGTAACTCTTTTTGATCCTCATTCTCATTTTGAGAGACTGATCCTCAGATTATGACTCTTGTTATAAATGCATACTGTGCTAGAGGGCTATTTTTATGCTCACAGACTCAAATCATTCTGGGAGTTTAATTTCTCTTCTCTAGTTTGAAACAGATTTTTAAATTTAAAAAGATGAAGACATTTGTCCTTGCCCTGGAGCCTTGATTTAAGGTTTAGACAGAAGGTTAAATATCAAAGCTTTCATATAAACATATAAACCAAGTGCGTATATTTCTCAATAAGAGCCTGGTACCATCTGCACAAGCAGGCATTGGTTCTTCTAGCTAGATGATTAGAGAATCTGTTTACAGAAGAATCCACAATTTATACAGGACAAGTGCCCTTCTATCAAATAGAGGAGATGAGGCATGCTCATTTGTCATTACAAGCACACCATTTCCTTTCTGGTAAGTTAATGCCTTTCCTTAAAAGGAGATTAGTCCTGTGAAGTAAAGAAATTGGAGTTGGCAGGCAGCATCCAGGAACTGATACAGATTCGAAATTCGTAAAAAGCCCGTGAGTTCAGACTCATTTAGAATACCTTAAAGACTTCACCAGAGGGTCCTGGTATATCCACATTTACTAACCAGGATTATTTCAGATTCATGATCATGTAACTTTTCATAACAGCAGTCTGCTGGCAAGTAGACATCCTTTCTGATCATACATTGAGGAATCTCATTGGTTAATGTCAGAAGGAAGCAATCACATAGACCACCAAGCATAGAAATTAATCTTAAGATGTGACAGGATAGGTCATATCTTTATTTAAGTTAACATCTATCCTGTCCAAGAAAAATGAACCTAGCATTTAAAAAATTTTTTACCATCAACATTAGATGCAATAGACAATTACAATTTAAATTCAGCCTATGATTTCTTTCATAGATGAATCTCGTACTGTGAACACAAAGATAATAATAGGCCAGAGAGCATTTAAATATTTATGTAGATTTCCCATTATTTTATATTGTGAAGTCTGCAATACTGGTTGAAAAAAAATGATTCTTGTCTTTCTGGAAGTAATTTCGAGGTCTTTGAATTTGAATGTTAGGAGAGAAAAACCATGGAAAATCTTAGTGACACTCTAAGTTTCAATAATAACAGTTCTATTAAACTTTCATTCCTAAGTCACAATCAGGAGGGAGGCCATCAGTGTAAGAAAATATTTGTATAAGAAAAATTATGAATGTGTGAAATTGTTTAAGATATTATAACATAAGAATACATATAATATGGATACCATGATAAATATATTTTAAAATTTATTAAATGATTTTGAATCATTATAGGGAACTGACCTCAATTAAGGATCTTCATCGATATCTATAGAACATTTCATCCTAAAACAAAAGAATATACCTTCTTCTCAGCACCCCATGGTACTTCTCCAAAACTGACCATATAATTGGTTACAAACAGGCCTCAACAGATACATAAAGACTGACATAATCCCATGCGTCCTCTCAGATCACCACTGACTAAGGCTGGTCTACAATAATAACAAAAAATAACAGAAAGCCCACATACACATGGAAGTGGAACAATGCCCCTTTCAATGATAACTTGGTCAAGGAAGAAATAGAGAAAGAAATTAAAGAATTTTTAGAATTTAATGAAAATGAAGGCACAACATACTCAAATTTATGGGACACAATGAAAACAGTGCTAAGAGGGAAAACTCATAGCCCCAAGTGCCTCCAGAAAGAAACTGGAGAGAGCATACACTAGCAGCTTTACAGCACACTTGAAAGCTCTGGAACAAAAGGAAGCAAATACACCCAAGTGGAGTAGATGGCAGAAAATAAAATTATGATATTAAGAAAAAAAACACATGTTTAAGTTTTTTTTAATTTGGCCTTATAATACTAGCTTGTTACATTAATTTGTTCTAAACTATACATGTTAACTTCCTTTCAGCAAAGGTGAGGTATGTTATTTCAACAACTGCTGCCTCATTCATATAGGAGTTTCAATAGAAAAACGTAAAGTCTAGGGAAATATATTTCTACAGATGGAAAAACCATAAAACACAGGAAGGTAGACTGAAAATATGTCATGTGCTGTTAAATTTTGAAAAGAAATGGAAAGAAAAAGCATTCAATCCTAGCTTTAAGGCACACGTTTTGAGTGACTTGGAGCACAAAACACAAATATTTCACTATTATTTATTACCCATACCTGTAAATCTCAGTGCATCTAGCATGTGGTTGTTTTAGGTGTGGAGGAAGACAGTAGAGGTGTAGTAATGTTGCTATAGGATGCCTGTGATCTATCTTTGTATACACTGCTCTGCTAGGTGGGATGGAGGAACAAGTTCAATAGCTGTCTCATCGATTATCATAGAGGACTTCAAAGGCCTCAGAACCAATCAGATTTTTGTCTTTATTTTTTATTTTGTATATTCTTTGTTTACATTCCAAAGGCTTTCCCCTTTCCCAGTACCCCCTCACCATATGTCGCATAAGTCCTCCCCCCCCCCACTCCCCAATCACCCTCCCACCATTTCTCTGTTCTGGTATTCTCCTACAAAACTGAATCCAGTCTTTTCAGGACCAGGGTCCTCTCCTTTCTTCTTCTTGGGAATCTTTTGATTTGCTAATTGTGCCTTGAGTATTCAGAGCTTCTGGGCTCATTAATATCCACTTATCAGTGATTGTATTTCATGTGTATTCTTTTGCGATTGGGTTAACTCACTTAGGATGATATTTTCCAGATCCAACCATTTGCCTACAAATTGCATGAATTCATTATTTTTAATTGCTGAGTTGTATTCCATTGTATAAATATACCACATTTTCTGTATCCATTCCTCCTTTGAGGGACATCTGGGCTCCATCCAACTTCTGGCTATTATAAATAAGGCCTCTATGAACATAGTGGAACATGTGTCTTTATTGCATGCAGGGGAATCCTCTGGATATATGCCCAGGAGTGGTATGACAGGGTCCTCTGGAAGTGTCATGCCCAATTTTCTGAAGAACCGCCAGACTGATTTCCAGAGCAGTTGTACCATTTTGCACTCCCACCAACAGTGGAGGAGTGTTCCTCTTTCTCCACATCCTCGCCAGCACCTGTTGTCTCTTGAGTTTTTAATCTTAGCCATTCTTACTGGTGTGAGGTGGAATCTCAGGGTTGTTTAGATTTGCATTTCCCTGATGACTAATGATGTTAAACATCTCAACGTGCTTCTCAGCCATCCGAATTTCTTCTGGTGAAAATTCTTTGTTTAGCTCTGTACCCCATTTTTGATAGGGTGATTTGGTTCTTTGGGGTCTAACTTCTTGAGTTCTTTGTATATATTGGATATTAGCCCTCTGTCAGATGTAGGGTTGCTGAAGATCTTTTCCTAATTTGTTGGTTGCTGTTTTGTCCTTCTGACAGTGTTCTTTGTCTTACAGAAACTTTGTAATTTTATGATGTCCCATTTGTTAATTCTTGATCTTAGAGCATAAGCTATTGGTGTTCTGTTCAGAAACTTTCCCCCTGTGCCCATGTCCTCCAGGGTCTTCCCCAGTTTCTTTTTTATTAGTTTCAGTGTGTCTAGTTTTATGTGGAGGTCCTTGATACACTTGGATTTGATCTTAGTAGAAGGAGATAAGAGTGGGTCAATTCCCATTCTTCTGCATGTTGACTTTCAGTTGAACCAGTACCATTTGTTGAAAAGGCTATCTTTTTTCCAGTGGATGGTTGTAGCTCCTTTATCAAAGATCAAGTGACCATAAGTCTGTGGGTTCATTTCTGGGTCTTCAATTCTATTCCATTGATCTACTTGCCTGTCGCTGTACCAATACCATGCAGTTTTTATCACAATTGCTCTGTAGTTCTGCTTGAGGCCAGGGATAATGATTCCCCCAGAAGTCCTTTAATTGTGAGGAATAGTTTTAGTTATCCTGGGTTTTTTGTTCCTCCAGATGAATTCCAATCAGATTGTTTTAATTGAATATATTCTTCATTTACACTTCAAAGGCTATACCCCTTCCTGGTTTCCCCCCTCCCAGAAAACCCCCAACCCATCATCCCACATTCTGCCTCCAAGAATGTGCTCCTCCACCCAACCCACTCCCACGACTCCCACTCGATTTCCACACACTGGCTCCTCTATTGAGCCTTCACAGGACCAAGGACCTCTTCTCCCACTGATGCCCAACAAGGCATTCCTCTGCTACTCTTTTGGCTGGAATCATGTGTACCCCTTAGTTGATGGCTTGGCCCCTGGTAGTCCTGGGGCATCTAGTTGGCCTACATCATCATTCTTCCCATTGGGCTGCAACAACCTCCCAACCCTCAACTCCTCCAATCTGCCTTCCAACTCCTCCATTGTGAACCCTGTGCTCAGTCCAATGTTTGGCTGCTAGTATTCGCCTTTGTATCTGTAAGGACCTAGGAGGGCCCTTCCAAAGGACAACAGTAACAGGCTCCTTTTGGTAAGCACTTCTTGTCATTCATAGTAGTTTTGGGGTTTGCTGACTGTTTATAGGATGAATCCCCAGGTAGGACAGTCTCTGGGTGGCCTTTCTTTTAGTCTCTGCTCCACACTTTGTCTCCATAGTTGTTTCTGTGAATATTTTGTTCCCTTTCTCAGAGGAACCAAAGCACTCCCACTATGGCCTTCCTTCTTCTTGAGCTTCCTGTGGTCTATGAATTGTAACATGTTTATTTTGAGCTTTTGGGCTAGTATGCACTTATCAGTGAGTACATAACATATGTGTTCTTTTGTGATTGGGTTACCTCACTCAGGATGACACTTTCTAGTTCCATCCATTTGTCTAAGAATTTCATGAATTCATTGTTTTTAATAGCTGACTTATACTCCATTGTGTGTATATATATATATATATATATATATATATATATATATATATACCACAATTTCTGTATCCATTCATCTGTTGAAGGACATCTGGGTTCTTTCCAGCTTTTGGCTATTATAAATAAGGCTACTATGAACATAGTGGAGAATGTGCCCTTATTACATATTGGATCATCTTCTGGGTATATGCCCAAGAGTGGTATAAGTGGGTCCTCTGGTAGTACTATGTAATATTTTCTGAGGAATTGCCAAACTGATTTCCAGAGTGGTTTTACCATCTTGCAATCCCACCAGCAATGGAAAAGTGTTGCTCTTTCTCCACATCCTCTCCAACATCTGCTGTGCCCTGAGTTTTAAATCTTAGCCATTCTGTCTGGTGTAAAGTGGAATCTCAGGGTTGTTTTGATTTGCAATTCCCTCATAACTAAGGATGTTAAACATTTCTTTAGGTGATTCAGAGCCATTCAAGTTTCCTCAGTTAAAAATTCCCTGTTTAGCTTTGTATCCCATTTTTTAATAGGGTTATTTGACACTCTGGAGTCTAACTTCTTGAGTGTTTTTGTTTTTACATTGGATATTATCCCTCTATCATATGTAGGATTGGTAAAGATCTTTTCCCAAACTGTTGGTTGCTATTTTGTCCTATTGACAGTGTCCTTTGCCTTATAGAAACTGTAGTTTTATGAGGTCCCATTTGTTGATTCTTGTTCTTAGAGCATAAACCATTGGTGTTCTATTCAGGAAAATTTCCCCTGTGCCCATGTGTTCAAAGTTCTTCATCAGTTTCTCCTCTATAGGCTTCAGTGTATCTGGTTTTACATGGACATACTTGATGCACTTGGACTTGAACTTTGTACAATGAGATAAGAATGGGTCAGTGAAGATCTTTTCCCAATTTGTTGGTTGCCATTTTGTCCTTTTGACAGTGTCCTTTGCCTTAAAAAATTGTAATTTTATGAGGTCCCATTTGTCAATTCTTGATCTTAGAGCACAAGCTATTGGTGTTCTGTTCAGGAACTTCCCCCCTGTGCCCATGTCCTTAAGGGTCTTCCCCAGTTTCTTTTCTATCAGTTTCAGTGTGTCTGGTTTTATGTGGAGGTCCTTGATCCACTTGGAGTTGATCTTAGTACAAGGAGATAAGAATGGATCAATTTGCATTCTTCTGCATGCTGACTTCCAGTTGAACCAGCACCATTTGTTGAAAAGGGTATTTTTCCACTGGATGGTTTTAGCTCCTTTGTCAAAGATCAAGTGACCATAGGTGTCTGGGTTCATTTCTGGGTCTTCAATTCTATTCCATTGATCTACCTGCCTGTCGCTGTACCAATACCATGCAGTTTTTACCACTATTGCTTTGCAGTACTGCTTGAGGTCTGGGATACTGATTACCCCTGAAGTTCTTTTACTATTGAGAATAGTTTTAGCTATCCTGGGTTTTGTGTTATTCCAGATGATTTTGAGAATTGCTACTTCTAACTCTATGAAGAACTGAGTTGTGATTTTGATGGGGATTGCATTGAATCTGTATATTGCTTTTGGCAAGATTGCCATTTTAACTATATTAATCCTATCAATCCATGAGCATGGAAGATTTTTCCATTTTCTGAGGTCTTCTTCAATTCCCTTCTTCAGAAACCTGAAGTTCTTGGCATATAGATATTTCACTTTTTTGGTTAGAGTCACACCAAAATACTTTATATTGTTTGTGGCTATTGTGAATTTCACCAATCCTACATCCTACAGAGGGCTAATATCCAATATATATAAAGAACTCAAGAAGTTAGACTCCAGAGAGCCAAATAACCCTATTAAAAATGGGGTACAGAGCTAAACAAAGAATTTTCACCTGAAGAATTTTGAATGGCTGAGAAGCACCTTAAGAAATGTTCAACATCATTAATCATTAGGGAAATGCAAACCTAAACAACCCTGAGATTCCACCTCATACCAGTCAGAATGGCTAAGATTAAAAACTCAGGAGACAGCAGGTGTTGGCAAGGATGTGGAGAAAGAGGAACACTCCTCCACTGCTGGTGGGAATGCAAGCTGGAACAACCACTCTGGAAATCAGTCTGACCGTTCCTCAGAAAACTGGGAATGACACTTCTGGAAGACCCTGTCATACCAATCCTGGCAATATACCCAGAGGATTCCCCAACATGCAGTAAGGACACATGCTCCACTATGTTTATAGCAGCCTTATTTATAATAGCCAGAAGCTGAAAAGAACCCAGATGTCCCTCAATGGAGGAAAGGATACAGAAACTGTGGTATATTTACACAATGGAATACTACTCAGCAATTAAAAACAATACAATTCATAAAATTTTTAGGCAAATAGTTGGAACTGGTAAATATCCTAAATGAGGTAACCCAATCACAAAAGAATGCACATGGAATGCAGTTACTGATAAGTGAATTTTGATTACCCCAGAAGCTCTGAATACTCAAGACACAATTAACATATCAAATGATTCCCAAGAAGAAGGAAGGAGAGGTCCCTGGTCCTGGCAAGGCTTGATCCAGCATTGTAAGGGAGTAACAGGACAGAGAAATGGGAGGGGAGTGATTGGGCATGGGCACAGGTGGAGGGAAGAGGGATTATGGGGAGGGGGGAACTGGGAAAAGGGAAAGCATTTGGAATGTAAACAAAGAATATAGAAAAAAAAAGAATGGGAGGATTTGCATTTTTCTGCATGCTGACCTCTAGCACCATTTGTTAAAAATGCTGTCTTTTTTCTACTGGATGTTTTTAGCTCCTTTGTCAAATATCAAGAGACCATAGGTGTGGATTCATATCTGGGTCTTCAGTTATATTCCATTAATCTTCCTGCCTGTCTCTGTGACAATACCATTCAGGTTTTTATCACTATTGCTCTGTAGTAGAGCTTGAGATCAGGGATGGTGATTCCCCTAGTAGATTTTTGTTTTGGAGAATAGTTTATGCTATCCTGGATTTTTGTTATTCCAAATGAATTTGCAGATTGCTCTTGTTAGCTCTATGAAGAATTGATTTGGAATTTTGATGGGGATTGCATTGAATCTGTAAATTGCTTTTGGCAAAATGGCTATTTTTACTTTAATCCTTCTAATCCATGATCATGGGAGATCCTTCCATCTTCTGAGATCTTCTATAATTTCTTTCTTCAGAGGCTTGAAGTTCTTGTCATATAGATCTTTCACTTGCTTGGTTAGAGTCACACCAAGGTATGTAATATTATTTGTGACTATTGTGAAGGGTGTCATTTCCCTAATTTCTTTCTCAGCTTGTTTATCATTTGAGGAGAGAAAGGCTACTGACTTGTTTGAGTTAATTTTATATCCAGCCACTTTGCTGAAGTTGTTTATCAGCCGTAGGAGTTCTCTGGTGGAAGTTTTGGGGTCGCTTAAGTATACAATCATATCATCTGCAAATAGTGATACTTTGACTTCTTCCCTTCCAATTTGTATACTGTTGACATCCTTTTGTTGTCTAATTGTTCTGGATAGGACTTCAAGAACTATAATGAATAGATATGGAGAGAGTGGGCAGCCTTGTCTGGTCCCTGATTTTTGTGGGATTGCTTCAGGTTTCCCTCCATTTAGTTTGATGTTAGCTAACAGTTTACAGTATATTGCTTTCAACATGTTTAGGTATGGGCCTTGAATTCCTGATCTCTCCAACACTTTTATCATGAAGGGATGCTGAATTTTGTCAAAAGTGTTTTCAGCATCTAATGAAATGACCATGTGTTTTTTTTTTTCTTTGCGTTTGTTTACACAGTGTATTACATTGATGGGTTTCTGTATATTGAACCATCCCTGCATCCCTGGGATGAAGCCTACTTGATCGTGGTGGATTATTGTTTTGCTGCATTCTTGGATTCAGTTGGCCAGAATTTTTTTTTGAGAACTTTTGCATCAATGTGCATAAGGGAAATTGGTCTGAGGTTCCCTTTTCTTGTTTGGTCTTTGTTCGCTTTAGGTATAAGCATGATTGTGGCTTTATAAAGTGACTGCGTAGAGTTCCTTGAGTTTCTATTTTGTAGAATCTATTGAAGAGTATTGGTATTAGCTCTTCTTTGAAGATCTCATAGAATTCCCCACAAAACCATCTGGTCCTGGTTTTTTTTTTTTTGTTTGTTTGTTTGTTTGTTTTTGTTTTTTTTGTTTTTTTTTTGGAGACTATTAACAACTGCGTCTATTTCCTCAGGACTTATGGGATTATTTAGATGGTTTATCTGATCCTGTTTTAATGTTCGCTCCTGGTATGTATCTAGAAGGTTGTCCATTTCACCCAGATTTTCCAATTTTGTTGAGTATAAGCTCTTGTAGTAGGATCTGATGATTTTTTGAATTCCGAGTTCCTGTTTTTATGACTCCCTTTTCATTTCTGATTTTATTAATTTGGGTAGTGCCTCTGAGCCCTCGGGTTAGTCTGGCTAAGGGTTTATCTATCTTGTTGATTTTCTCAAAGAACCAGCTTCTGGTTTTGTTGATTCTTTGTATGGTTCTTTTTGTTTCTATTTGGTTGATTTCTGCCTGAGTTTGATTATTTCCTGCTCTCTACTCTTTTTGGGTGTATTTGCTTCCTTTTGTTCTAGAGCTTTCAGGTATGTTGTCAAGCTGCTAGTGTAAGTTCTCTCTAATTTCTTTTTGGAAGCACTTAGATCTATGAGTTTTTCTCTTAGCAGTGGTTTCATTGTGTCCCATATGTTTTGGTATGACATGTCTTCATTTTCGTTAAATTCTAAAAAGTCTTTAATTTCTTTCTTTATATCTTCCTTGACCAAGCTATCATTGAGTAGAGCATTGTTCAACTTTCATGTGTATGTGTGTTTTCTTTTGTTTTTGTTTGAACTCAAGACCAGCCATGGTGGGTGATCTGATAGGATGCATGGAATTATTTCAATATTCCTGTATATGTTGAGGCCTGTTTTGTGACCAATTATATGGTAAATTTTGGAGAAGGTACCATGAGGTGCTGAGAAGAAGGTATATTCTTTTGCTTTAGGATGAAATGTTCTATAAATATCTGTTAGATCCATTTGGTCCATTACTTTAGTTAGTTTCACTGTGTCTCTCCTTAGTTTCTGTTTCCATGATTTGTCCGTTGTTGAGTGTGGGGTGTTGAAGTCTCCCACTATAATTGTGTGGAGTAGAATGTATACTTTGAGCTTTAGTAAAGTTTCTTTTATGAATTTGGGTATCCTTGCATTTGGAGCATAGATATTCAGATTTGAGAGTTTATCTTGGTAGATTTTTCCTTTCATAAGTATGAAGTGTCCTCTGTTATCTTTTTTGGCAACTTTTGGTTGAAAGTCAATTTTACCCAATATAAATATGGCCACTCCAGCTTGTTTCTTGGGACCATTTGCTTGGAAAATTGTTTTCCAACCTTTTACTTTGAGGTAGTATCTGTATTTGTCACAGAGGTGGGTTTCTTGTATGCAACAAAATGTTGGGTACTGTTTACATATCCAATGTGTTAGTCTGTGTCTTTTTATTGGGGAATTGAGACCATTGATGTTAAGAGACATTAAGGAAAGGTAAGTGTTGCTTCCTGTTATTTTCATTGTTAAAGGTGGAATTCTTTCTGTCTTTCCTATTGCAGAGATGTTGGTGAGTAGAATTAGGAGAATTTCATAGATATACCACCTCATGATTTATTACTGGCAATGAGATGATGAGAATCAGTGGGCAAACAAAGGGATACACAGTGCTCACCTCATTGGCAGATGAACAGCGGTGGCTTTGTTCTTAAATGATCTTTATCATGATCCTTTAGTTTTGTCTATAAAAAATCCCTATTACATCTGTATGCAAACTTCATTCCTAAAGGTGAAGATGATGGATCCTTTGCAATTCAGAAACTGTACTATACTTCAAATTTCATAAAATTTGAAGCCCTAAAAGAAGGTCTTACCTCACTGATGGTCCTACTGTTATGGAAAATAGGAGAGGTATCTACAAAGAACAGTATTTCCTGAAAATAAATGTTTCTGAATACATTATGTTTTAGAGGACTGGTTCTAAGCCTCCCTAATGTGACTCATTGATACAATTCCTTATGTTGCAGTGACCCCCAACCACAAAATTAATTTTGTTGCTACTTCATAACAGTAATGTTGCTACTGCTATAAATCATAATGTAAACATTTGTTTCAAATGGTCTTAGGCAACCCTTGGGAAAGGGTCATAAGGGTTGTGAGCCACAGTTGAGAACTAGTGCTATAGAGTAACTGTGGCCTTCTTTACTTTGTGAGTGCAAAGATATACACTTGGCTGCTATTTTACTACTTCTTTGATACCTTTTGCTCCTTCTACGCTTTTTATTATTATTTCTGATCTGTATTATCTCTCATGAACTCAGGTATTTAAATTCAGTGGGTTTTTCCTATGTAATTTTGGTTCTTATGATGGTTATTGGATGTCAACTTGACTACATCTGGAATTAGCTAAAACATATGTAAATGGGTAAAGCAGTAAGGGAATTTTAAAATTAAAACACCTGAAGTAGGAAGACTCACCTTTTTTTATTTAATAAAAAGAGATTTATTCATTTTATTTTATGTATGGATATTTTATGTGTTTTTTATGAATATATTCTTCATTTATATTTCATATGCTAAAATCTTTCCTGGTTTCCCCCCTCCCAGAAAACCCCCAACCCCTCCTCCAACCCCTGCCTCCAAATATATGCCCCTCCACCTGATCCACCCTGTCCCTTGATTTCCCTTTGTTGTGGCATCTATTGAGCCTTCACAGGACCAAGGACCTCTCCTCCCACTGATGCCCTGTGGCATCTGGTTGGCCAACATCGTCGTTCTTCCCATGGGGCTGGAAATATCTTCAGCTTCTCCAATCTGCCCTCTAACTCCTGCATTGGGGACCCCACACTCAGTCCAATGGTTGGCTGCTAGCATCTACCTCTGTATGTTTAAGGCTCTGGCAGGACCCCTCTGGAGACAACCATAACAGGCTCCTTTCAGTATTTACTTCTTGTTTTTCATAATAGTGTTGGGGTTTGGTGACTGTTTATAGGATGAATCCCCAGGTAGGGCAGTCTCTGGGTGGCCTTTCCTTCAGTCTCTGCTCCACATTTTGTCTCCATAATTGCTCCTGTGAGTATTTTGTTCCCTTTCTCAGAGTCTACATCCTTTGAGCTGGGAAGATCCACCTTTAATCTGGGCTAAACCTTCTGGTAGCAGCCTATATACAGGAAATAGAAGAAGGAAAGTTTTGCTCTTTGCCATGCTTAACCTCATTCTTGCTAGCAAATACATTTCTTCACTGGCATCAGAGTCTATTTCTTTGGGATTCAGGTGTAACCTGAAGACCAGCTGATACATTAAGTCCTGTAGACTAAACAACTACTGCATTCTCAGACTTTGTATTGGTAGTCAATACTGTTGGACTAGCTGAATCATAGCCTGTAACATAAATATAAATATAAATATATAAATATATATATATCTAAATATATATATATATACATACATGGATTATATGTATACACATAAATGTGTAGTATATATGATATATGGTATATGGTTTATAACTAATATATAATATATAATACATGATATATGATATGTGATGATATATAATACTATATATGTACATACACATATATAAGCACACATACACATATATATATAATTCTTTCTGTCTCTGTCTCTGTCTCTCTGTCTCTCTGTCTCTCTCTCTATATATATATATATCTATATACACATACATATATATATATATAAAACCCTTTGAGTTCTATTTTCTTAACATTCATATAACTTACATAATAGATACCTGATGTACTGGTAGCAATAGTGGTTGGTAAGTAAGTGAAGTGGTCACAATAAAACCGAATAGTTTTAAATACTTCTTCAGTCAAAGTAAAACCTTGACTAGTCACCAAAGAAAATTTCTAAATAAATTATGCACAATTCTCTTTGACCTCTACATACAAGCCATAGTACAATGTAGGTACACACCCCATCCCACATAAATAACTATAAAAATAATCCTTAATTTATAACAATATACACATCAATTTATTGTTGTATACTTCCCTTATGTTAATCATTGTAATTTTATTAAAAAGGTATCTCACCTTGGTCTTACCTTTCTTGGTCCCATGGGGACATATATGTGTGTATTTGAATATATATTATATATATACATATATGTGTGTATACTTGTTGATATAATTTATTTTACCAATAAAAATTTACTTATAAGGGTTGCTGTAATGGCTCAGTGGTAAAGAGCACTTGCTGCTCTTGCTGAGGACCTAGCTTATGTCCCAGGACCAACATAATGTATCTCACAACTTTATAGCTCTAGTTCCAAAGGATCTGACTCCTCTGGCCTCCTCAGGCCCTAGGCAGGCCCTTGGTCCAAGGCATACAAGCAGGAAAAATCATCCATATACATAAAGTAAAACATTAAAGCACCATATAACTAATAAATGTCACAGCTTGCATTCAAACAACTTTTATAGGATGCTAGAGTTCATGGATATTGCCTTATGTGACAATGGTTCACTAATTTCATTTTTATGTGCTGCATGAAAAATATACTGAATATAATGATTTCTTCTCTCAACCCACCTCTTGAGTGACATCTTGTCATTTAGAGTAGTGAATTCTCAGTGTTTCCTTTCTCTTGACTTCTGCTTGAAACAAGGGTCCTCACCATGATATAAGTGATGCAAAAATACCTTGCCTTTTCTAAACACTTTTAATGACTTACTTACCATTTATTTATTAATTAGGTTGAGGCTGTTCTCATGTAGTCCTGGCAGGCCTCAAACCCTTTAGGAAGCCAAAAATGATTTGAACTTCTGATAGCTTCCTCACTCTACCTTGCAAGTGCTGTGATTATAGTGCTGTCAAGATCAATGTATTTGGTGCTAGTGGTAAAACCATGGGTAGCCTTCCATCAGCTGAGAAATATCCCCATTTCATGAGTTCTAGATCATATACATACACATACATAATACATATATATATAGTTATAGATATGATCTCCTCCAATCAAAAAATCATTTTAACTTTTAAAATTTATGTTTTATTCCCAATTCTTGGCCAGAAATTTGTTTTCATTAAGTCACATTCATTTATTATAACTCTTCTACAAGGGTAATAAAGTAAAAAAAAAAATCGGGGTTGGAGAGATGGCTCAGTGGGTAAGAGCACTGACTGCTCTTCCAGGGGTCCTAAGTTCGAATTCCAGCAATCACATGGTGGCTCACAACCATCTGTAATGAGATCTGACTCCCTCTTCTGGAGAGTCTGAAGACAGCTACAGCGTACTTACATATAATAAATAAATCTTTAAAAAAAAAAGTAAAAAAAAATCTAGTGTCTTTATGGGAGATATGAGAGTAGAGTAAAAATAGGCAAAACTACAGTTAGAGGTGTAGGTATTGTAAATACAAATAACAGTAAATTCATGAAATGATTAAATTTCAGAGTGGCAGAGAAAAATATTTTCTTTTCTTACCTTAAAAAAGTTTTCTATCTTGAATCCTATATGGGTGCATTATTATTTTAATGCAATAGCACTGTAGCAAGAAAACCATGTAATACTATGGAAATCCCATCGAGAACGTGGAGAATTGCTCTGAGTCAGGGGCAGCCAAGGTTACCCAGTGAGGAAATCATTTTGCATCAGATGCTGGGATCCAAGCAGCAAAAAATGAATATTTTCAAACATCTCTTGTTACTAGGAGAAAATGAAACAATAAAGGAGATATTTCTGTCATTGACAGTGTTTGATAAAGTTATTCTTTTTGAATGACCAATAAATCAAAAGTATTATATAAAGGGACACACTAACTACATTCTTAGGCAGATCAGCCAGTATGTATCTTGTAGTGTGTTTTGCTTGTGAATTGAATGATTTACTATGAAGGGAAGTACAAAATGCACTTATTTTTTTATATTATTATTCTTCACTGGGATGAGGTTGAAGAAGTAAGATATTTTTTTTCCGAGACAGGGTTTCTCTGTGTAGCCCTGACTGTCCTTAAACCAGGCTAGCCTCAAACTCAGAAATCCACCTGCCTCTGCGTCCCAAGTGCTGGGATTAAAGGTGTATGCCACCACCGCCCGGCTGAAGAATTATTAATTTTTTCAGGATACTACATAAAAGATATTGTAGAACTGTGAGCAGAGATAAGAAAATACAGGAAAGAGTCCTTTGCTGCTTATGCAGAGCAGCTATTCACATACATTTATAGAAATAGCTCTTTAGGAAGAGCTTCTACGCCACAAAGGCAGATAGACTGCCCTATAATGTGGAACATTCAGCCACCCTTTTCTTTTTCTTTTTCTTTTATATATTCTTCGTTTACATTCCAAAGGCTTTCCCCTTTCCCATTTTCCCCCTCACCATATGTCCCATAAGTCCTCCCCCCCCCACCTATTCCCCAATCACTCCCCCACCATTTCTCTCTTCTGGTATTCTACAAAACTGGATCCAGTCTTTTCAGGATCAGGGTCCTCTCCTTCCTTCTTCTTGGGAATCTTTTGACTTGCTAATTGTGTCTTGAGTATTCAGAGCTTCTGGGCTCATTAATAATCCACTTATCAGTGATTGCATTTCATTTGTATTCTTTTGTGATTGGGTTAACTCACTTAGGATGATATTTTCCAGATCTAACCATTTGCCTACAAATTGCATGAATTCGTTGTTTATAATTGCTGAGTAGTATTCCATTGTATAAATATACCACATTTTCTGTATCCATTCCTCCTTTGAGGGACATCTGGGCTCCATCCAACTTCTGGCTATTATAAATAATGCTGCTATGAACATGGTGGAGCATGTGTCTTTACTGTATGCAGGGGAATCCTCTGGGTATATGCCCAGGAGTGGTATGACAGGATCCTCTGGTAGTGTCATGCCCAATTTTCTGAGGAACCACCAGACTGATTTCCACAGCGGTTGTACCATCTTGCACTCCCACCAACAGTGGAGGAGTGTTCCTCTTTCTCCACATCCTCGCCAGCACCTGTTGTCTCTTGAATTTTTAATCTTAGCCATTCTGACTGGTGTGAGGTGGAATCTCAGGGTTATTTTGATTTGTATTTCCCTGATGGCTAATGATGTTGAACATCTCTTGAGGTGCTTCTCAGCTATCTGAATTTCTTCTGGTGAAAATTCTTTGTTTAGCTCTGTACTCCATATTTTAATAGGGTTATTTGGTTCTTTGGGGTCTAACTTCTTGAGTTCTTTGTATATATTGGATATTAGCCCTCTGTCAGATGTGGGGTTGGTGAAGATCTTTGATAAAGGAGCTGAAAACATCCAGTGGGAAAAAGATAGTCTTTTCAACAAATGGTGCTGGTTCAACTGGAGGTCAACATGCAGAAGAATGTGAATTGACCCACTCTTATCTCCTTGTACTAAGATCAACTCCAAGTGGATCAAGGACCTCCACATAAAACCAGACACACTGAAACTAATAGAAAAGAAACTGTGGAAGATCCTGGAGGACATAGGCACAGGGGGAAAGTTCCTGAACAGAACACCAGTAGCTTATGCTCTAAGATCAAGAATTGACAAATGGGACCTCATAAAATTACAGTTTCTGTAAGGCAAAGGACACTGTCAGAAGGACAAAACGGCAACCAACAAAGTGGGGAAAGATCTTCACTAACCCTACCCTTTTAGTTTCTCTTTTTTAATGTTATGTTATTCCAGTTTACCTGTTGGTCTTTGGGGTTGAATGGTCCTTTTTCAAGTTTCTCCTCTCTTCTCTTAATTTTTGTCACCAGAATCACTTTTCTCTTTCCCTCTTTCTTTATGTGTGTTTGTGTGTGTATCTTTATACATGATGAGTCTTCTCCAGATACAAGCCCCTTAATAGGTTATCCAATCTTAAACCCAAATTACCAACTTTTTCCTTTTTATTCAGCTAAAGACTAAACATAGTACAGATTCTCAAAGAACTTACTCAAGTTTACATAGAGATATTAGGGTTTCAATTATGTGGTGAAACACCATGACCAAAAGTAAGTTTGAGGGAAAGGATTTATCTGACTCACACATCCATTCTGTCATGCATCACTGCAAAATGTCAGGACAGAAACTCAAACAAGGCAGGATCCTGGAGGCAAGAGCTGATGCAGAGGCCATTAAGGGGTGCTGCTCATTATCTTGTGAACTCCATCCTGCTCAATCTGTTTTCTTATAGAACCTAGAACCACCAGCCCAGGAATCCTACCACCCATAATGAATTGTTATTAATTCTCTTCTATTAATTATTAATTTTTAAAATACCCTATAGCCAAATATTATGAAGACATTTTTCTCAGCTGTGATTCCCTTTCAGATAATACTAGGATGTATCCACTTTCTATAAAATCGGCCAGCACAATTGACCTTTCTCAACTTGACACAAAAACACATTGTTGTTAAGCCATAACCTTTCCTTTCTTGTTCTTCCCCAAGATCACCTGTTAATACCAACTTTACATTATAAACATTCAAATATTTTAAAGTTCTGCCACATTCAAATATTGGAAAATTCAACCTTTCTAAAATCTGCATTCTTTATAATGCAGTCTCTCAGCTGTGTGCTACTGTAAAATAAAGAAATAAATCAAACACGTTCTTACTTCAAGAGGAAAGAACCACAGCGCACTAACAATCCAAACAAAGCAAAGCCATCTCCAAAAGTTTATATCACTCAATGTCCAATTATGTGTGATCCAAACATGATCTTCTGGGGGCTTCGTAACATGGGCTTGGGTTTCATTTTTGGTTCCAGTCCCCGCAGTACACAGAGCTTATCTTCCAGGGTCCAGCTGGCTCCATTCTACTGCTACTGCTGATCTTGGTGGTCATTCAACCCTACGGACATCTGCAAGATTGCTGGTGTCCCTTACAATACCTGTGCTGTCCATTCACCAACAGCCTCTCCAAATTCTCTTCAGTTCCTCCACCCCTGCTATAAAATTAAGAGCCTCAGCTGCTCTCCATGCTCTCCGTGCTCTCTTCATGCCTTCAAAGTCAGTACCACCTGGGTGGCCCTAACTCTCTTGAGTTCAGTGACCAGCTCAAGGTTCAATCTTCACTGCCTCAAGAGCACAGTTTTTGTATTCTGATATTAAGGAAACACTTACCGGCCCCAGAAGATTTCTTTGCAATGATGCTATCTCTAGCCCCAGCTGGCCATCATCCATTTCCCAAGAAAAGCAAAGGTTTTACTTTTGTGTTTCTGGTCTCCCGTGAATTAATAACAGCTGAGTTTTCACACAGATGGCCTGCTGGAGTCTTTGCTTTCCTTTGAAACTTCACAAGCCAGCCCCTCGCTACATGCATTGCTCTCAGAATTCTCCTCCAAGTTCCTGTAGAATAGCCAAATGAGCTTTAAATGCCTAATGAATTCTCTAGTTCAAAATCACAAACTCTTTCCATAATCCTTACCAAAAACAACAGATCTGTCGCATCAATATCCCTCTCCTGGTACCAACCTGTCTTTGGACTAGTATTGCTGTGGTAAAAAAAAAAAAAAAAAAAAAAATTGTGGAGCCAGGCGCGGTGGCACACGCCTGTAACCCCAGCACTTGGGAGGCAGAGGCAGGCGGATTTCTGAGTTCGAAGCCAGCCTGGTCTACAGAGTGAGTTCCAGGACAGCCAGGATTACACAGAGAAACCCTGTCTCAAAAAACCAAAAAAAAAAAAAAAATGTGACCAAAAGCAAGCTGGAGAGGAAAGGGTTTATTGGGCTTACACTTCCACATGATAGGCCATCCCTGAAGGAAGTCAGGGCAGGAACTCATATAAGATAGGAACCAGGAGGCAGTAAATGATGCAGCAGGAAACAGAGAGCATGGAGAGGTGTTACTTATTGCCTTGTTAGACTGTTTTTGTAAGACTCAAAGTGAGCCTTAGCTACTACCAGAACCCCAAATGAGACTTGAGAATGAAATTCAATGCAAAAGCAAAAAGTTTATTGTTCCATCACACTGGTGGTCCTGCACCCAGAGGAGTGGCAACCCCTTCTTTTTCTTTCATAAGCTTTCTATACAAATTTTGAGGGCAGATTATAGCAACGGCAACTAGGCACATAATGATTGGTGGTTCTGGTGACCTTTACATAAATTAGCTGAGCAGGAAGGGGTGACCCAGGGGCCTTCCCTAAGGTCCGGTGGGAAGGTCCAAGTCAGGGCTCTCTCACTTTCTTCTGGAACCCATGATCATCAGCCTGGACATAGGATATCCTGGAGTTGGCTGGATCCTCCACTATCAATCTTATGGAGACATAATATTAGCTAGCATAGGTATGTAGAAAAATTTAGAATTGCTCCTAGAAAATCTGTTTGTAGAACTTAACCACACTATGTTTAGTGTTTTGATTATCATGTACCATGGTTAGTTTCTGTTTTGATCCAGTCTATTTGGTATTCTGTATGTTTCTTGTACCTTCATAGGCACCTCCTGTTGTGGGGGAGAGGCCCAAAGACCACTCAGCATGAGCAAACCGAATTGAGAGTCTGTATTAAGCTGGACAGCGACTGGAGAGAAACAGTTCTCACAAAGAAGCCTTGAATTCATTTTACAGGGAGTTTTTAAAGGCAAAGAAAACAGAAAAACTACTTCCTGTTTGGCAGTTGCAGTGGGAAGTAATGCAAGCAGTTTAACAAAAGGGAAAACCATGCAGTTAGGTGGGGTATTTTGACCCCCCCCCCAAGTTTCCAGAACAGGGTTGAGTACTTTCCCACACCTTTCTTCATGGTGGTATTAGAAAAAAGGAGAATGCCTTTCAAGTTAAACCAATGATGGCTTCAGCAGAGGTATGATGGAGGAAACTTCTTACCCTCCTTTAGGTTGACAAAAATTTCATTTAGATTTTGTTGGAAATATTTTTTGTGCCTTTGATCTGGGTTTCTTCTCCTTCTATATTTATTATTTGCAAGACTCATGATGTCTTAGATTTTTCTGGATGTTTTGTGCCTGTATTTTTTTTTTAATTTAGCATTTTCTTTGAACTAGATATTCCTTTTTTCTGTCTTGTCTTCAATACCTGAGATTATCTCTTCCATCTTTTACATTTTTGTTGGTGTTTTGCTTCTTAATCCTCTTGAAGTTTTTAAGTATTTTCCTTTCCAGTTTTCCATCTGTTTGGGTTTTCTTTATTGAATCCATTACCACTCTCAAGACTTGAATTCTTTCTTCCTTCCATTATGCTGTTTGTACATGTTTTCATAGATTTCTTTAAAGGATTTATTTATTTCCTCTTAAGGACCTCTAGCAATCATAAATTCTATTTTGAAATCTTACTCTTGGGTTTTATCTCTATTGCATTTCTCATGGCCTGCTATAGTAGAGTAGCTATGCTTTCTATGGGGAAAAAATTGGCCAGACTGTTCTAATTTATAGTTTACTATTGTCTAGGCATCTGATTTTGGAGTAATTTTAATTTTACGTAGTAATATCAGGTCTTATTTTGTTGAGAAGGCTTTCTGTTTCTTGATTTCTTTCAGTTGGCCTCTCTGTTTCGCAGGAGAATGTGTTTGTCCTGGGTTGCCTGGTAAAAAGAATGTTCTGAAATCCAGCCAGGTGTACAGGTGTAGAAATTGGGGTTTCAAACTAAAATGTGTTTCTTGGTTTTGGAAACTGACACTTAAGAGATAGAGATGGGCTAAGTAGTGGGGCCGAGAGTAGTCCATAGGAGGTCCATAGGGGTCCATAGGAGGGGGGAGATCAGAGCGTGCCATGAGGATATGCTTAGTCCCCTGAGAATGAGGTCAGAAAGACAGGAGATGCCACAGCGATTAGTCTGCTACATAGTGGGAACATCTTCAGTGTTCACAAGATGTACCTGTGGGGGTTGGTGGCTGAGATACCCTCTCCCCGAACTCCCCATCCTCCATCCCTGCTGCATGGGATGCGGTGGTGAGGAATGTTAGGAGGAGAACTGAGTGAACCTCCATATGGGTGCAGAAGGGAAAGGGGGCTCCGGCAGGTGGTCTGCTATAGAGCTGGGTGTGAGACTGGGGTACTGAAGTTTGAGAGGAGTGAGAGTGAAGGTCTGAATATTGCTTTCCTGTTTCTCCCCCTGGCTTGGCTGGAGTGTTCCCAGCAAATGTTGCATTTGAATTTTAGTACTTTGTGTTTAGGTGGAACGGAATTCTGCTTGCTTAAAGACACATTGCAAGAAACTGCATGAACTAATTAGTAAAGTATTTAACCTTGCGAGAACAGCTAAGGAAAATAACACAGCATACGAAACCTGTTATGATGAGTGTCCTACTTACAGTAAGTGTTTAACCCTCTGACTTTTGTTTTATTTCTCTTCTGTTCAACAGTTGGAGCTTTTCACTGACTATTCATCTGTAACCCCTGGTGAAACTATTCACCCTACTAGAAACTTTTGTAGCTGAGATCTAGATAGATATTTTAGAAGACTATCCTGCTGCACCCGGTTATCTTTTCTTTGTAAGGGGGTGATGGAATGCATATTAGTTTAGACAACCATTGTAGCATAGGATTCCACCATTTAAAAATATTACATAATTAGAGCTACAGTTGATTTTCCTACCTCACTAGAGTTTGTTATATTCTAGGATAGCTTACTAGGATAGCTTTTACTTTTGGACAGACACCATGACCAAGGAAAACTCTTGTAAGGACAACATTTACTTGGGGGATGCTTACTTATAGCTTCAGAGGTTCAGTTTATTACTATCAAGGCAGGAAACATAGCAACATCCAGACCAGCATGGTGAAGGAGGAGATGAGAGTTCTTGTTCCAAATGAAAATAGAAGTCTGGATTCCAGGCAGTTAGGATGAAGGTCTTAAAGCCCATGCCCAAAATGACATAACTTCTCCAACTGGGCCACACCTATTTCAACATGGCCACACCTTCTAATAGTGCCACTCCCTGGGCCAAGCATTTACAAACCATCACATCTGGTAAACATTAATCTATTTGGTTTTGTCAGTGACTCCTTTGGTTTCTGAATATCTTCCATATGCTCAAGAGATGTTTTTAGACTGACTTAGTAACTTTGATAGCAACACAGAGGAGCATGCAGCTGTTAGACAATACCTAAGGGACAAGCTTCTTGTAGATTTCAAACATAGCCTTCTTTTAAAGAAGGCAGGCTTTTATTTTTGTGGAGAATGGTGCCAGCTTCAGTAGGAAGAACACAGTGAAATGCATACATGCTATTTAAACAGTTGCTGGAAATATCCTTGAGTTGTTTCAAACTCTTGGAGTGTATTCCCAGCCCCCTTTTTTGTTTGCTTTTGTTCCGAGTATTTCTTCCAGCCATATTGTATAAACCTAGCAGGGGTTTATTTCTCACTGTGGCTGGTTTAAACATTGTAGTGCTATCCAGCCTGCTGACAGGGAGGGTCTCAAATGTGAAACATTGCCTAGCTCTTACCGAGGTCTCACTTAGCATGCTCTCACGAGTGCAAAGCTTGTTTTGATTCTCCAGTTGAGCTCCTAGACCTATTATTAACATATTACAATTTACAGGAGAGTGGGATTTTTAATAACAACACTGAGAAAGCAAGATTGTTTGTCCTAAAAGGCTTGAGAGTGCATTATAAGCACAGGGTGGCCATAATAAAAACTGATGCAAGTCTATAACCCATGATCATCCTTAATTGTAGAAAACATCCAGTTAGGAGTAAAAGGCTCAGAAACAAGTGGACGACCACTGTACATCATCCCCCTAAATATAATTATTTAAAATGTTTGAACTGTATGTAAGGATATAAACAGTGATGAGGGCTTCTCAAGGATCAGCAGACAGCTGGCTGACTTGAAACCTTCGGTAACCTCGTTGGAGGCTGCCAGGGCTTCTACGGTTCCATTTTAGCTGAAGGCAGGATTACTGGAGCTGCATTATACCCTCCATCTCATTTTCAGCTCTATTGCACCAATTATGCCGCATTGAGGCTTATAGGGGCTTACATTGAGTTTCAGATAGATGGAAGGAGCCAGTCTATATTCTTTGTGATAAAAATAGACATTAATTACTGAGACTTGTAAACGGCTTAGCATCCTTCTTAATGTGGCCATCAGGTGCTTCGCCTCATTCTATAGCTAATCAGCAAAAGAGGAGAAAAATCCGTAGGAAGAAGATGATCTTTTTTGGCTCAAACAGAAACCCAAGTTAAAAATAAATTTAAAATGCACCGAAAACCCAAGTCACTATGCACACGCTGGCAAAACAGTGCCTTTTCTTCTCAATCAAAGTTGATTGCAGGGGAAAATAATCTCAGGACACCATCCTATAGAGAAATTAATTATCAGTATAATATTCTCTGCCTGAAAGAGAACAAGGAGTTTGGAGGCCAGTTAAAAATTTAGATTTATGAGACCATATCGAAAAATGGGGAACTGTATTGAATAATTATCAATGTAAAGAAAAGCGAAGTGTCATTGCCATCCATAAAGCATTTACTTCAGAGGAGGAAAGAGTTTGCAGAAGGAAACAGTGCAGGATTTCCTCCTTAAACAAACAGCTTTGATTTGATTTCCTGTTATGGTTTCAGAGGAGGCTGCTCTGCAATTAAGTGTCATATCCAGTGTCTGAATTTTTATGGATAACTTTATGTTTAATTGACAGAAATACCCATTTGGCCACTTCATTAAGGCAATCAGAATCATGGATCCCAAATGTCACTGTGGGGAACTGTCATGGCCTTCTCTTTGTAGGCACAATACAGATGAATGAGTTTCATTTGTAAATCCATCTACGGGTTGGAAAAGATAGAAAGCATGCCTTGGTGGAATATAAACACGTACTGAGGGCTTCTTTCCTTAACATACATATTTCATAAGTTGCAAGCACGCTTTCAGGAATGCCGTGCAAACACATTTCATGCTTTTCGATATGACAAATATTCGTGAACGGGAGCACAGTTTTTCAAAGGAATGAGCAAAGAAAATTGAAGTGATGGTATATCGCTTAAGTTGATTTTTATAAAAGCCTTGTAGAGAGCTTTAAAAATGAACAGTGTGTGTAGGGGAAAAGAGCCTACAAGAGAAATTACAAGTGGGTTTCAGTACATTAGAAGCTTGAGACTGTTTATTAAATACATAACTTGTTCTTCTGCTATGCCAGGCATTTTACATAAGTGTGTGATTTGGCTTCCATTTATAATGTGTAACTGCGGCACGCTTCAATGGTGCTACAGGGGATATTTGTTATGGTTTGAATATTTGGTTAAGATATTTGGAAAAAGTCCAAAAGCATTTACATACTCATGGATGCTTTGGATGCTTTGGGTAAGCAGGTTTTTTTTTTTTGCTTGTTTTGTTTTTGTTGTTGTTTGGTTTTTTCCCCCTAGTTTATTTCTCCTCTTGGTGGAATAGCAGCAGCCCTGTAGATGGAGTCCCACTTCAGTTCTGCCACACCCAGATTTTATGGATTGACAGATTGTATTAGAACATGAACTTTTATTTCTCATTGGAGGGAATCTGCTTTAGAATATGTTTATTAAATGTTGAACTATTAAGAGACATTGTACTTATGCCTGGTTTTATAATCCTTAGTAACTACTTACGTTTAGCCAAATAATATATACAATATAAAAAGGTATATCTTAGTACACCTTTAAAAAGTATATTATACAGAAATGTCATACAGAGGGGTATGGGAGGATAGTGGGGAAGTATTTTGAAAACTCCCAAGTAAAAAGCAATTTGTCCAAAACAGAGAAAAGTGGTTCTTTTATATGCTGGATGAGGAAGGACCTGGTAGAGATTTGATCATGAAAATCATGTGTTAAAAAAGTAGGATTTTTTTCTTTCTATTTTAAGATTTTTTGAAAATATGTCTTTTAGACATAACTCTTTATTTCCTATTCTTAAGAAGGCAAAATAACCTTCAAAGGGGGTTAGAAATAAGAGTCAAGATAAAAACAATTGGAAAGAAACATTTAGACAGACTCCAGGACTATTTGTTTTCTATATGCTTTGTGGAGTGTCTCACACAATTTAAAAGGTTTCACAGGATCAATCTGTTAACAGAGGAAAAACAATCATTTTTCACAAAAAGGATGCGTGTGGAGACTGGTAGATGATACCAAACCTGCTTTCAATTGCACTGTCACTACTCAGGGGAACTTAGTTCCTTTCAAACCACTTTCTTCTCTGTGTCCTTTGCTAACCTTAAGGCCTTAGCTTCTTCCACATCTTTTCCTATGTTGGTGTATGATCTCTTCAGGATTCAGAGTCTAGGCTCTCTACCCCATGGGGGATCTTCAAAAAATGTGTAAAATAACCCTTGCACTTATTAAGTCACAACATTAGAGCTGAGAGTAACATGTTTTTAGGAATAGACTTAAATATTTCAAAATATAATTTATCATCAAAAAGAAAAAACAAACAAACCTCACTATCAGAGTTGAGAAATGATCAACTGTAGGGGAAGGCTGGTCATTCCTTTCTGTCTGTCGCCTGGTGATGTTCTAAGTGCTGGGAACAGACAGCATTATTGTCTTCTTTAGTAAAAATCTAATGGGTTTGTAATCCTGAAATGAATAAGAGCACATTTCACAAGTTACTCAATTGAAAATTGTCTTCCTTGTCAGCGTAGGTAAATCATAGATTAGTGATCTACAGAGTTAAACCACCAGTCCAAGTTGGAAAGAGTAAGAAAGAGGTACCTTTGGTTCACAGTACAGCATAGATCTAAGCATAATTTGGTTTATGGATAAATTACTCTTGTGATGGATTATGTGATCTTCCTAATTTGAACTGCTGTTGATTTTGGTTCCTTGTTCAGGGACTATCATGACTTTCAGAAACAGTAATTTATAATACTTCCAGTTCCTGGAATAACTATTGTATGCCCTAATATAAAATCATTGAAAAAAAATTTCAGATGATCTGGTAGAGAAGGTTTTGCTTCTGTATTGTTTTTTGGAACTGCAAAACTTTTCCCTGAAACTCTAATACATATACTTTGCTTATCTCCAGTAACAAAGAGTAAAGGCAAATATAGGCCTGTAATAACTCTGTTTCCATAGTTCATACTTGTGGTTAGCCCCAGGCTGCCAAACATAGACTTTTTTTTTTTTGTAGGAGTGATTGTTTCCTATCTATAAAACAGGGATGGAACTCACTTACATATTCCTAATGCATGCCTTTGAAGTATATCCAAGACAGTCTTGTAGGCAGATAGAATGTAATCATAGTTAATTGAATAATCCTATATTGTGGAGAAAAAAAGTAAGTAGGTCTACAAAATCCTATCAAGTGTGGCTATCTTAGGTTTTGGCTGTCATTTACACCTGTTTTGATTTATTATTTGTATGTGTGTGTGTGTGTGTGTGTGTGTGTGTTTGTGTATACATATATATACATATACATATATGGGGGTTGCATATGTGGTCAGAGGACAACGTAAGGGAATTCAATCTCTCTAGCATGTTAGGATTGAACTCAGGTTAGCATGGTTGATGGCAGACACCTTTAACCACTGAGCCACCTAGTTAAACCATCATTATTAGATTGTAACTAGAATGTGAAAGATCAATGCCATGTGATATTCTAGTTGACTAATGCAATTATACTGTTTAGTTGGCTATGATGCTTTTATTTTCCTTTTATTTATTAAAAATTGATTGACCTCTCATGTAATAAATATATCCTGATCACAGTTTTCTCTCTCCCCTCACTTCCCTTCCTCCCTCATTGTTGAGTCCAACATTGACCCGCAAGGAAGGACACAACACCAGTGATCTTCTTCAAGCAGTTTAATCAGGAACTTTATACCATGGCATCTCTCTCCTACTTTGACCCCTGCTCTCTCTTATGTCCAAAAGGCTGGCCAATCCCTGGATGACATGTGGGCAAGGCAGATAGGCTACCTCAAAGCAGAAGGACAGCATCTGATCGCATGAAGCCAAATAAGTAGTTGTTTGTCTCAAAGGGCACTCTCCCCCTGGGGGAAGGAAGGCAGAAACTGGTG
This sequence comes from Apodemus agrarius, assembly GCA_964023405.1. Taxonomy (NCBI): domain Eukaryota; kingdom Metazoa; phylum Chordata; class Mammalia; order Rodentia; family Muridae; genus Apodemus; species Apodemus agrarius. Next base: position 27,901,779 of record OZ030018.1, on the reverse strand, counting down.
CCATCTTTAAGGCGTGGCACATTGCAGCCCTCTACAGTTCCCCCTTTTTGTTTTAAATAAGACCGCGCGGGCACCTGGCTTAGGTCATCTCCTTCTCAGAGAGATCTTACCTGTCACTGACTGTCCCCTCTCCGGGTCTCGACCATGAGGGTGCCTGTCTTAGGTTGTCCCCCATTTAGGAGGATCTTACCCGTCATTGACTAACCCCTCCTCTGGTCTATAGCCCTCCTGGACAAGAATGCCCACTCTGCCACCAGGCAATCATGCTGCCTCATGACTCTCCGTGTAAGGCAAGCAAGGTCACAGCCAAAGCACAGGAGGGCCTCCCCCCAGGGTACTGGGGGGGTCACATGGCCTCTGTCTTTATGACAGAAAGCCAAGCTTGGTGGGACTGTCCTGCCTCAATGGCAGTAAAAGCCTGTACGATTATAGCTGCCTGTCTCCACTGAGCAAAACGCATTCTGCAAATGCACCACAAGCCAACAAGGGAGACCAGACTAACAACCCAACCATAGCACCCATGCCCGCCCACTCTTTCAGTTGATTCATAACATTGGCAATCCAGGTTCCCAATCTGGCAGCGAAGGACACATCTACTCAGGTGGAATTCACATGGATGATGGCAATCTTCAATTCTTGTAGCAGATGATCAAATTCTCCGGACCAGTTCCCTGCAAGATGACTAGACAAGCACTTTGACAAATTAGCAGCATGGGTAAAATTCTGATAGGACACCGAGGTAATATATCTTTGATTAAGGATCATTATGCCACCTTTTAGGTGGGCATTAACATTGGCCTGAAACTTCCTAGGTGGGAATTGCAAGACAAAAGCAGTGCCTCACAAGTTTCCACTGAGGCATCTCTGAGCCTTTGATTTACTCAACTGTAAATTATTTTCTTATCTGAGCCTATTAGCCAAGGCCAGGCCCAACACTCACCTGTCCTGTAGGGCAGTAGCCTGCAACTAGACCCCATTGTATAAGGGTTGAATAACAAAAGGAACCTGAAATTTGAAGGTTCCCAGAAAAATTCTACTAGCTGTTTTTAGTAGTCATATCTACAAATTTTTGAAACAGTTCAAAAGGAACCTGTTTGATATCAAATAAATTCCCACTGAGATCTCCTTTTCAATCTTGGATGGTTAAATTTTACTTCTACCACTGTATCCAATAAAGCTTGTGAAAAAGTGGCAACAGGCCTATATTGGCCACAGCTGTTTTTAACTTATTCTTGAAATCATCTTAATTACAAAATATGAGTGAGTTAAGAATCGTCAGCCTTAGATCAGACTCCAAACTTCAGTCAATGGTACACTGGCAGTTGTTAACCATAATTCTTCCTCTTGCAATATTAGAGCATAACTACAACTTTGGAAAGCAAAACCCAATTCTAAAGAATTTATTCTCTTTAAAAATCAATGGCAAACATGTTACTTTCACATTACAAAGTTTGTCTGCAAGTTCTTATGTTTGAATGTTTCCTAGGTTGAGTCATGCCACGTGTTGTTAAGGTAACTCCAAACCTGAGTTACCAGTTTTAAATTATCTTTTTGTTACCAATGTAATAATTATTAATCATGCCCAATAACTTATAAGCCAGTACTCTATAGTTAAAACATGCAAAAACATATTTATACCTTTAAGACCAATCAGAACCAAAAATGAAACAACTACATGAATCTTATAAATTTGAACCAAACAATTGTTTTCTAGCTGTAATTCAAGAGAAAAAGTACTTTGTACCCAAAAGGAGAAATAACCATCAGCCTACTTGCCCTAGAACTTGAGCAGCTGCTGGCCCTTTTAAAAGCAGCTTTTCTCCAGCTGTGCTTGACTCCTAGATAATTGCAGGGCAGCTTAAATCAGTCTCTGCTGTGTAAACTGAGACTGGATCAAGAGATGGACCTCCAGCAAATAAAGTTTTTACCATTTTTTTCTTTTTTTTTTTTCTACATGAAACATGAACATCAGTCATTCAGACAACAAAACAAGGACAGACACACATGGACAAATTGGTGCACCAAAGTCAAACAATACACAGAGAGGGAAGAGCACTTGTACCAGTACTAAGAATATCTCCATTGGGGTCCATAGAGGAAACAGGACATCTCCATGTTTCCCCTTGTCCCCAAGAGAGTTTTGAAATCCATTTTCCTTTTCTCATTTTTCCACTATTCCTTTCTTCTTAACAAATCTTGTTCTAGGGCTTCTTGACCCTTTTCAACTGCTTAATAGCATCCCTTGAACCAAGGAGCAACTTGGTCAACTTCTCTAAGGAAACGTTCCAAGGTACTCCTGTTGAACTCTAATTTCTTTCCCTATAACAGCTCCTTTAGAGCCACAAAAATTGGATGCAAAGTAGAGTTACCCATACTTTCGCTTTTCCTTTCTAGCCTCTTTACCAAGGACTTTATAGCCTCTTACCCGAGGACTTTATCGCTCCTTCCCAGAGACTTGAATTGGTCCCCATTACCTGGGACTTACCAGCTGGCTGCCCTGACTGCAAAGAGTTCTGACCTGCGTTATCCCGTGATTGGAAAGTGGTTAAGAATTCGGGCCACCATTTGTCGCAACCCTATCTGACCAGAGGAGGGACAACAAATGCAAGTCCTTCTCAGAGCAGTTTATTCAGGATTCTTTTTGTTGATATGACGATCTTTGCCACTTACCCCTGTGGCTGCTGCCTATTCCCAAGGCTGTTTGCCCCACTTACCATGGTTACTTACCAGTGCTGCCCTGACTGCAGGAAGTTCTGATCACTGTCAGCGGGGTAGAGAGTCCCTGTATGGGCCACCACTTGTCGAGTCCAACGTCGACCCGCAAGGAAGGACACAACACTAGTGATCTTCTTCAAGCAGTTTAATCAGGAACCTTATACCATGGCATCTCTCTCCTACTTTGACCCCGCTCTCTCATATCCCAAAGGCTGGCCAATCCCTGGATGACATGTGGGCAAAGCAGATAGGCTACCTTAAAGCGGAAGGACAGCATCTGATTGCAAGAAGCCAAATAAGGAGTTGTTTGTCTCAAAGGGCACTCTCCCCCTGAGGGGAGGAAGGCGGAAACCGGTGCCATCTTTAAGGTGTGGCACATCGCAGCCCTCTACACCTCATAACTACTTTCTCTCTTAAATACACTACTCCCTATTTTCCCCTCTGAAAATAGCAGACCTCCAAGAGACAATAACCAAATTTGACAAAACAAGATACAGTAAGACAAGGGCGAAGCCTTCATATTAAGGCTGACAAAGGCAACGTGATAGGAGGGAAAGAGTTCCAATAACAGGCAAAAGAGTCAGAGACACAACTGCTACAGCTGCTCCAGTATTAAGAAATGCTTTTCATATATGTATATACAAATACATACATACATACATACATACATACCTTTTGACCACCATTTTGAAAACTTATTTGGGATAACTAGAATATGTGTTTTTGAAAGAGTCATTCTCCTTTCAGGTTTATAAACTCTTGGGTTTTGCTTGTTTGCTTTACCACTACTGGAGTTTAAACATAAGCTATCATGTTCAAGGCAAGTGCATTACTACTGAGTTAAAACCTTATAAATTCTTTATTGTGATGTTTTGTGCATCTCAATTTTCTAAACACAATACAGGTTGACAAAAAACAAATATACTTGTGATAACTCTTAATTATAAAGCAGAAACAGAAGCAACATAAGACCTTTGGGTGTGTAACTTCCCAAGTCCATCATAACTGAATCTCATTTTTCATTACTTTTTCTTTCTGCTTGAGAAGCAGTATTTGATGGACATGACTCAGATTGCTTCTTATCCCGTGAATATGGCTGCTTCTAACCTTCCTGAGGGAAGTTTGTTCTCAAAAGCATGGGATTCTGTTCGAAAAGGAAACCACTCTAGAGATATAAAGCAACTTTGCCAACCTTGAAAGGCATTTGTCTTTTTGGGTTAACTCCTTACTAAAGCAACTCTGAAGAGCAAAAGTCCCTTTTCTCACAATACATGTGAGCATGGAAATATCTCCTCCTCATTGGCAGTGTCAATGTGATTAAGCTTGGCTTTCTCTGTGTCCTCATTACCATGTTCAATCTCCCAAACTCTAGCATTGATCAGGCTGCTCAATCTATAAATCATGGGTTTTACAATGACAGATTATAGAGAATAGGGGATGTAGAGGCCCATATGAGGATGCTGTAGGTAAGGGTGTTTGCCACTAAACATGACAACCTGAGTTCAATTTCTGACTCCTATATAGTGAAAGAGAGACACCCAGTCTCACAAACTGTCATCTGATATCCACAAAAATGCTATGACACTTGCATGCACACACACACACACACACACACACACACACATGCATGCACACACAAACACACACACAAACACACACAGACATACTGACACAGACACACACTCATACACAGACAGAGACAGAGAGAAAAAGAAACACGGATGCAGAAAATAAGCAAAATGTAGGTTTTAAAAAGTGAGATATCAGCCAGGCAGTAGTGGCCCATGCCTTTAATCCTAGCACTTGGGAGGTAGAGGCAGGCAGATTTCTGAGTTCGAGGCCAGCCTGGTCCACAAAGTGAGTTCCAGGACAGCCAGGGCTACACAGAGAAACCCTGTCTCAAAAAAACCAAACCAAAACAAAACAAAAAAGTGAGATATCAGTTTACAGCTCGGGTAAGGTAGAGTTGTTAAAAAGCAGATACACATTTGTTAGAATTTCAAACAATCTTGAAGAAAAAAGTTTAGTTAAAGTTTTTAAAAATCAAGTTGAGTTCTGTAAGTATTCTTTCATATTTTAGTTAAAATATGACTTTTATGTACTTCGGTATCCTCTTCACTGAATAGTGTTTTCCTAATTCTTCAGTCCCAACTGTCTATAGTTACGTTATTGTAAGAGAAAACATTGATACCATTGCTGATTTACATATTTTAGCACACTGTCCTATCCCTTACAAAGACAATTGAGAATTAACTATCACAACATACACACAATTGCACATGGGACAATGTCTGTGTTTTGTTTGTGCCTGCCACTTTCCTGTCAGTACGATTCTCCTCACTCCTCCTCAGGAAAACATGTCTCTCTTTCTGAACACAATTTTGGTTCCCAACTGTGTTAAGTAATTTATCTCCAGTTGTTGTCCCAAATCCTGCATCAAATTACCTAAGTTGTCAGTCAGGTTTCCACATATTGATTCAGCCATCTCGGTCTCGTGTGCTGCCCAGCTCCAGCGGAGGGTTGATTGCTTTAGCACAAAAATCCCTTGAAAAGTTAAATTGTTAACAATACAAATTCATTGGAAATTGGGATAACTCTTCGCCTTAGCTTCAATCTCTTCACCTTGAGCCCTGGGCGTTTAGAACTCATCTCTGGGCAGCAGGGTGGGGAATTAGAAAGGTAAGTGGTAATGTAGTTGCTGTCAGGAGCCCAGGGCAGAAATAGATGTCCACTTACTCCAGCAGCAGGAGCAGTTCTTGTTCAGGTGTATGGACAGGTACCTGCCAGACCCCCGAGTACTGATGGGATGGTCCAGGTAAACACAACATGGCTTCCAGAGACCTGCCTTTTTCCTAGATAAATAATAAAGGCAAAAATCGTCCCAGAGGTTAAGGATCATTTTACTTTAAAGTTGAACCTTTGTTTAGTTAGATTCAGCTCCTGACCTAAGAGAAATATTTTCTTATACCAATTAGAAAAACTGTTCTGTAGTTATTTCCATAATAGCTAATAAAACCATATCTGATTGAAAATAACATACCTTTATAAGAAGTCACTAAAGCCTTAAATAGGCTTGAGTACTTTCTACTTAATGTTCAATTTGTAGCTAATATACTTTAGGAGTTAAGTGCCAGGGTTTAACCTGTTAAGAGAGTCTATGTTAACTTGGGTGTTTAACAATGAGCTATTTTGAAGAGCATTATAAAGTGAGCAGGTGTTTAAGAGAGCAGATTATAATTTAAAGTACTTGACAGAATTAAAAAAAAAAAAAAGCACCCAGGAATCTTTTAAAATGACACTTACGTATTGAAGTCTTGGTGCAAAATCTGGATGGGAAACCATAGCAAGACAGAGTAGTTCAGGTCCGTTACTACTCATACTCCATAACCACCACGTGAAGGCTGAAAGAGGTGTAAAGTTCATTAAGGGAATTGTTTTAGACATCATCTAGAGATGTTTTGGGGTGTTCATCAGCTTTCCGATATCTCCACATTCTTTAGAATTTTTAAAAATTTTATTTATTTATTTATTTATTTATTTATTAATTACAAAATTAAAAACGGCAGACGCTAGGTGGATTTTCTTACCCTGAACTCCTTTACGGTTCCCATGTTGAACCTACAGCATTATAAAAATGACTTCCACCGCGGGAAGTCCAAATGTTAATCCTGATTCTTATCCGAGTCAACATGAAGAGGAGTTCTCCTCTCTTCCTTGTGTTCACAAGGGTTAAGAGCCATACCTTCTTCTCCTGCTCTTTCCTCATTGCCTACTGGTTCCCACCAGTTCCTCATTTTCATAAGGTTTTGTTTAACATTTTCCATTCGTTTAGTATTATTGTTTTTAACATTTTATTTAAAAATATGTTAATCGAAATATAATTGTATCACTTCCTCTTTCCCGTCTGTCTTCCACTTCCTCCCCTGTCCCCTCCCCCTGTCACTCTCTGATTGGTAGCTTCTTTTTCTGTGATCTTTACCACTGCACATATGTAGATGCAAAACTATAGACACAACTTTCTGAATCTGCTTTTTTATGTATGTGTGTATGCTTGCAAGACTGACCACTTAGTATTGGTAAACTTGGGTGTGTCTTTCTGTGTTTGTATACATGTGCATGTGATGGCCCCCATGTGCTTTAGAGGACGACTCTTTGGTGGGGGTGTGTGTCCTTTCTAGTCACCTTGTGGAATCCAAGTGTCAGTCAGGTTTTAACACCTGCATGAAAGTGCTTCCACCCTCAGAGCCATGGTTTTAATGCCAGGTTATTATTATAGGGGTATGAAATTTTCCCATATACTTAGGTCTGAATACTAGACTCTCAGGTGCCACCACTATTTTGGGTGTTTTAAGCCTTTTAGACATGGGGTTCATCTGATAGACTTCAGATTATAGAAGTAGAGCTTGAGTTGTTATAGCAGCTCTCATCCTCATGGGAGCTCTCTGCTTCCTGATCCTACTTTTACATCTATGCGCCACACCTTCCACTAAGCTTTACTCTATAACATACACTTTTAGGCAGAATAAACCATTTCTTTCAGAAGCTACATTTCTTGGTATTTTATGAGAAAAATTATACAAGCAATATAGGAGTCTATAAAACTTTGCTTTCTACTTTTAATACTTCAGGAGATTTTTCTGATCTTATAACTTTTTGTTCACTTAGCCCTAAAATAATATATTGAGATTTGGTAGCTACTAAATAACAAATAGTCTAGATAGACTTTGATATACAAATGCTGGATCCTAGTCAATTCAAATGCAATATCTATTTTAGAAACATGAATGTTAGCCCACTTAGCTAAAAAGTGCAGCACAGGCCATACACCTTGGAATGAGTGCAATGTCTTAACAATGAACAACGAATAGAGAAAACTCCAGTCTTACCTGAAATGAATAGAGTTAGGGGGTTGGGGACATGACTCAGTTGATACAGTGATTGCTACACAAGCACAGAGATATGAGCTTGGATGCTTAGAACTCAAAGATAAATGAGGTGTGTGCCTATAATCCTAACAATGAAGAAGTGAAGAAGGTGGTTCCAGAGGCTGATTTTTATGCACTCTAGCCAGTACACAATCTATAGGTTCTCGGGGGAGGCTTTGTCTCAAAACATAAGATGGAGAACAATGGAGGAAGATGCCTGCTTGTGAGCTCATGTTCTACATCCATAAATCCACATAGACATAATGTGACCTCTACACACACAGGTTCACCCATAGACATTCATGTGATCTGCTACCTCCCAAAACACCATTTTGTCTTGGCACTTTTGAATAATTTGACAGATTTTATAGATGACAAAATTTGTCCTTCTCAGAAATGCAAAATAAATCACCTCCCAAACTGAATTTCATTAACTGACTCCTTGACAAGAAAACATCACAAATACCTTCTTAGTATGTGTTCCCACATCAGAGACTAAAGTATTTGGATGGCTATGAAGAGCAATCTACTCATATAGCCAAGACTAGAATGAGAATAAGGCTAAATTAAGAATAGCTGCAAGAATTAAGGAAGAATGGAATAGAAAGAAGACTTGAGTTCACTGCCTTTTACAGCAGAAGCTGATAGTATCCAGCATCCAGAAGAGAGAATACAGGGCAGAAAGCCTGGATTCTCTAACCCTTCTCCACATACATTGGTTTCCTGTAAGAAAAAGAGTGGAATGAGAAATGATGCTGATGAGTGTAGGACTGAATACTGAAACTTAGTGAATTTATATGAGGCTGTCAAACAAAACAAGCAAGACAGTCTTTCCATTGGCATGTACCAGGATGGAAACTTCAAGGCAACTTTAAGGTATATGAGGAAATAAGTATCCAGAGGGTCTGGAGAATGAATAAAAATATGTAGCTTCTGGGGATGGGAGGGGAGGGAAACCTCTAGAAAAGTCTGAGAAACCTGGGAGGTGAGAGACTCTAAGGACTCAATGGGGTGACCTTAGCCAAAATGCCCAATAGTGGGGAGAGGGAGCTCGAAGAGTCCACCTCCAATAGATAGACAGGGCCCCCAAGAGGAAGAACAGGGTTACCAAGCCATGGTCATAATTTCTGACCAAGAATTGTTCCTGTTTAAAAGAACTGCCGGGACAAAAAGCCAGGGAAAAGACTGAAGGTCCAATACCTGGTCCAAATTGGCATCCATCTCAAGGGGAGACTCCAAGGCCTGACACTATTACTGATGTTATGATGTGTTTATAGACAGAATCTCCCCCGCCCCCATGCATAGCTGAGGACTGCCTTGGCTGGGCTCAGTGGGAGAAGATGCATCTAATTCTGGAGAAACTTGAGGCCCCAGAGAATGTGCATACCCAGGGTGCCGGGAGCACCCTCTAGGAGGCAAGTGGGAGGGGGAATTGGTGGGTGAGGAAATATGGGGAAGAGAGACTGGGGCCAATAGCTAGAATTTAAATAAATAAAATAATTAATTAAAAAAGAAAAAATATCCTTCAATTTTTTTCTTTCATAGTCTGATTTATTGTATAAAAGTTTCTTCTCTGAGGGATTTGAACTAACAATCATATATACCAAGGAGAAGGCCTTGGAGGGACTGTGCTTAATTGTTTATTTGGTTATTGTTCTGTGTTTCTGATACAAATGTTCTAAAAATCCTTAAAATTTCTTAAGTAGAACAGCTTACCTTTTTTCTCACCATATATACAAAATCACTATTATATCGTGATTTTTCTTGTACAGTTAGTGCTGTTTTTAGATGTCTTTAGATTGGACACCATTATTCCCTATCTTAAAAGATATCAGCCTGGTATTTAAAAGTTCATAATTAACTTTTGTACCTTCAGAGAAAGACTGTGTTCTACCTTTCTGTATTTTGTTCTGGTGCTAACAGCTGAGTTTTTCAAAGGTCATTTAGAAAATGTGCTTTACATTTAATTAGATAACTTCATATCAGGTACAACTTTCTCTTCTATGTGCATATGGACTTACTATTTATGGAATAGAAATTCTTAAAGTGTTTTGAGAAGTTTTAGAATTAATCTGTTCTGCATAATTTTTTGCGGCAAAATATTTGTTTTGTTACTTTTAATTTCACCTAAAATATTTACTGGTTGTTACTTTTAATTGTTATCGTCAGTGGTCGTAACTGATTATTAGCTTGCATATATACTTTAAAAAGACACTAAAACTTTAAGAACAAAAAAAATGTGCCTATCACACTTATTAGTGATAAATAAGAAGTGCTAATTCACTTGATATTTATTCGTTATAAAATATGAATGATACCATTTACTGGAACAGAAAAAAAATCACATTAATTCCTTCTTTAATTCTTGCCAATTTGCTGCAACGATGTAATTGCATGGCCTACATTATGGTTAACAGGAAAGATTAGATATGTAGCATTTTATTGTCTGTGACAGTGTGATGAATTGTGACTTGAAGTGAGCAAGAGCCTTCTTTCTAATTGTCTCATTTTCATTAGAGCTGAGAACTATACTTGGATAGTGGTGAGCTATCTTTTTTTGGTGCTTTTCAACTACAGCTGCTCACTCTGATGAATGTTCTCTACCTAAATAGTATACAGCCAGCTCTTTGTCTATGCATCCCTATTTTTTATCATTTCAAGGCTAAAACTGATGGTGATCAATCAATATTGTAGACCGAAACAAACAAACAAAAAAAAATCCAGAACAGAATGCCTTTTCTTGTTTTTTAAAAAGTAAATGAGTAAGAGAAGAGGATGCTTGATGTTGGATCACTTACATGCATTTTGCTATCCAGTATTGTTGCTCTGGTTCATTTCCTCAGTGGTCCAGATGAGTTAATGTGGTTTAGCTTTGGTACCTTGACTCTGCAGGGGAAATATTTGTTTTGCTCTTTGCAGAATTACAGGGAAGTTATGAGTTTTTCACAGTTCAATCATATATCCATGGTGTATACTTTCATTCATTTTGCACACAGGTATTTTATGGTCAGGTCTGAGCCATTGTCTGTACCATATACAACGCTGATACAAACGTGAAGTCAGTATGTCTATTTCTTAAAGAACGTGCATTTTGTTTAAAAGCTAGATACGATGAGAAGCTTTGACCTGAGTGGTTGCAAACTTGCTTTGCCTTGTTGTAGTAAGTTTACTAATTGGTGATCATAATCTTTCACGGAGTATAAGAGAGCTTTTGTTAGAAAGATGTGATTAAAATAAACAGCAGCATAATGGTAAACTATACTTGCCATATTGCATAATGATATTTTTATGTTCATAAATGCATGAAATCCAAATAGCATGGAATGGCAAAATATATTTGAGATATTGTACATTGGTGAGGTTAATGAACTTTTCTAAAGGGTAAAGTGGAGAGTAACTGTCTCATTATTTTGTTTTGGATAAGACAAAACAAGTGTTAATGTTATACACCGAACCCTCTCCCACCTCAAGAATAATATTATGAATATTCAGTCCCCAAATTATGTTTGGAGAGTTTGGACCTCTTACATGGTTCAAAGCTACTATCAGGCCCTTGAAAGTTATGTCCCCTCTGTGTTAGGCCTGTTCTCTCTATTCTTGGCCTATTGTGATATAAATATAAATTGTGATATTGCCTCATACCTCAGAAACACTGGAAACAACCCAGGTTTGCACCAGACCTTCTCCAGCATGGATGACTCGTCTCTCTTAAATACTGAGCTAAGTCTAGGGAGGTAACTCAATTGTCAAAGTGTTTGCATGTAAACATGAAGATGTGACTTCAGTCCCCTGCTCCCAAGGGCATAATGGGATTAAACTCGGCTCTGGGGAAACAGAGGCAGGAGGATAATTGGGGCTTGCTGGTCAGCTAGTCTAGCTCACTTATTAGGACCTAAGTTAAGTCAGAGACCTTGCCTCCAGAAAAGAGGTATGGAGTTCTTCAAGAAGAACTCAATGACATTGTCATCTTGCCCGAATATATGCACGCACATATATCCATCCCTATGAGCACACCACCATCAAAAACACAGTGAACCAAGAAAAATGTTCCCTTATTTAAGTTGTCCCAATCAGGTATTTTGGACACAGTGACAAGAGGACTTATATAACGTAAAATAAATGTAGAGTGAAAGATGCTTAATTTATCCTTTGTTTTTTTTTTTTAAATAGTGAATATAAGGACAAGGAAGAGGACAGTGAAGGATAGCAAATGTTTCTTTTTCTACATTTTCTTGAAATTGTGTAGGCACCTGTTTTTTTCCCTACTTATTCTGATGACTCCGTCCAAATGCCTTCTGACTTAGTCCTGGCACTCTGGGTCATAAGAGGGAACCAGTCTCCCTCTGCAAGTTCACACCTTGTTAAAAAAAATCGTATCGAGAGTCAGGAAACCTCAGACTTTTGGTCTTGTTCATTTTAAAGCAATTTTCTAACTCAAAGCATTTATTTTTTTTTAAAGAGTGATTTAATTTAGGAGTCTTATCAGAAAGGGGATTCCCTGCAGGCACCCCACGGTTTACAATAGAGAAGCTATTATACTGATCATCTACCAGTCAAAGAGAGCATCTATTAATGTGTACCAAATGGTGCCTGGGAGGCAAGGGACAGAAGATGGCACCTTTTCAGTCCCTCACTCCCCTACTGGCTCTTCCAATAAAATGCCTTTAACAGTCTTTGAAGGAAATTGACAAGCTCTACAATCCGATGACTAGTGGCCGAAGGTGGCTGCTTCAGTCTGGGTCAGTTACACTGATATTTGTCTTCCCTGACTGCCCTATATTTCAATTACTATACAAAGAGAGCATTTGATTCCCACGTTTCTTGGTTACCTCTCACTTTTCTACAGTGTATCTTAGAATGGTTCCAAGTTTAGTGTCTCTCTGAATAAAAGATGGCTTGTTCGTCTGGACCAGAGTGTATCTCCCTGTATGCATGGCTCCTGGGTTAGGAATTCTTTGAGATTAATAATTCTTAAATTAGTCCCTTGTCAGTGGCTTTGAACTGTAAATCTCTTAAAAACATCTCACCAGTATTATAGCCTAGCAACATTTTGTTCAGGATCTTGTAACCAACTTTTTACACATAGTCTTAAAGAGGAGAGGACTTCACCATCTCAGATTCTCTGGTAGAGTAGGAGTCTAATTTGGGCAGGATACGCGGTCCTGAAGTGGAAAAGCTATATTTTGTTGTGAAGTGCTAGCTCATGTGTTGGGTAAAGATAATTAAATACATATAGCCTCGCATTTAGCTAATCTTTCTCCTTTCAAATTTCCTTAAGAAATACTATATTTATTTGTCTTACATTCATAGTATCGATTTAATTATTCTTTTATATAATAATACTCAACCAAGAATGGACACACAATACTCTATTTGGGGATTTGGCTCATTGGTAATAGTAAAATTCAGCTATAATATCCCCTAGGATAAGGAAGGAAAGGTGGGGGGGATTTGCATATTCTGTTGACTCAGATTCTGTCACCTAACCAGTGTTACCAGGCTCTGTGGAATTGGTGATTACTCTGGCATACTGTTCAGTTATACTCACCTATTGTGGATAAGGCAGGAAAATAAATCCATGATAAAGACCTCACAGTGATGGATTCCTTAGGAAAGAAATACATTGTCAGTCACTAGTAGGAAAGCAATAGGATTAAGGAGATACCAAGGAATGGATGTATACGGAAGGCTGGGGACTATGAAAACCTCACACTATATATAAGTTTAAGAAGTAGAGTGAGGAATGGTGTGATTGTAGAAAGGAAATTTGCTGAGTGTAGTGATTGTTTTTGAGGATCAGAAAATAAATGTAAAAATATTCCTCATGCTAGAAACATGTTAACTGGCGGGGGGGGGGTGACACGGGAACATAGAAAGAATTCTGAATATGGAAAAAAAGCAATAACAGTAACATGAGTTTCTCAGAAATGCATCCCACCTATCTAATCTGTTCATATAAATAATGAAATATATTTGGCTTCCTCTGCAGTGAAAACGAAACAAAACATAAAACAAAGCTAAAAGCAAAATAAATCCAAAACAAAACAAACAAACACTGAAAATGTGTCTAAGTATGAACTGTGATGATAATATTTAAGGGGAATTTTAGCAATTCATGTTTTAATGTCTGTCTACTTATTGTAATGGGAAAAGTATGGCCATGTACTAGGTTTGTTCTATGCTATCCTATTTCTTAATTAAAATGTGCTCATATGCATGTACATGACACACTATCAGATGAATTAATTGTGAGTCTTTTTGTTTCAATCTCTAGTAGCCCAATGTATGACTCTGAAAATAACTTATTAGTGGAAATTATATCAAAATACTGTCACTTCCCATTGTAATGGGGAAAATGTGTTCTCTTCATCTAGGCATCTGAGGATGCAGGACACTATACAAGTTTTCTGCCATTGAGATCAATGGTTCACTAAAAAGTCATTAATCAATGTTATTGGAAGACACAGAGCAGACTACTAAAACTTATACAGAGGGGACTCTTGTTCATGTGATGCTACATTTAATAAAATGACTAAACAAATGGATACCACAAAGATTTTTTCCTATGTAATATTTGGGTTTTCTAGCACATCTTTAATAATAATACTTTTAAAAAATCAAGGTAGCCTTACTTAATGAACTATATGGTATATTTTTTAGTCTAGAGAGCTTTGTGGAATTATCACCAAAAGTCTAATAACTTGAGAATGACATAGAATATGATAGATGGAGTCTTAACATTTCATATTAGTGACTTTGGAGAGTCCTTGACAAACCTCTCCTCACTACAATGTATGACATTTAAGCACAGGGGACTCAATAAGGCATTGCCACCCAACTATTGATGGGAGCTAATAGTGCGATATTGCCTTAGAAACATCCGCTGTCCATTAAATATACGTTTCTGATCGCCTGTTTCAATCTGAAAATAGGGGGTCCTATCAATCCTTTGCTCTTCTTAAAATTTAAGAAAATATGTTGCATACTTTCAAATTTAACTAAAATCTGATTACCCCTGTTTCTCTATTGCTCTGTCTCTCTGTCTCTATAGGTCTCTCTGTCTCTATCAGTCTCTCTGTTTCTGTGTCTCTGTCTCTCTCTGTCTCTGTCTCTGTCTCTGTCTCTCTGTCTCTCTCTCTCTCTCTCTATCAAATTTATTATTGAACACAACTAACAGGGTGCCATCTTGACCAAACAGCAAAAAGAGAAGTCCTATCTTAGTGTACTAGTTGTTTCAGATCACAAGTGTCAGATTCTTGGAACTAATTTCCTACATGTTGAGAGCCATAGGGAAACAAGCAAGAGTCAAAGCAGCACTAGGAGCAAACTATAGAAACAAAAGTCTCCACTAATATCTGATCACCTCTCTGGAGAATTGGACTTACAAACTTGATTGAGATGTTAAAGCGGCCAGTACCCTTTAGTTTGGCCCTAATAAGAGCAAGTAATTTTCATTTGAAGAGAGATTGTATGGCTTTTTCCTGCTAAGCTTCTTGAGCTATAAATCCCATGGAAAGGGTAAGCCTAAAAATAATCAGATAAAAACACTCCATGATACAACAAATCAACAGCTGGATTTGATTTATGTATGTTAGCTAATTTCCTGAACAGGTTATTTTCTATTCATTTCTTTCAAGCTTCATCTAGGCTGCTACTTTAGAAGGCCATGTGAGTTTTCTCTTTTGGTCACTGATAGAAAGTAAAAGTTCTATAAGGAGGATAGATGCTCTGGAAAACCACACTATCTGTTAAACAAAGTTTCTGATAGTAAATCAGTGGTAATAGATACAAAATCTGTAGCTCTATGCAATGACCTAAAATATAGCCACATAGGAGCAGACCTCTTGGAGTGAAATCAAATCAAATATTAGTGTTCTGTAGAAGAACAGAAAAGAAAGAATTAAATTATATTAAAATGGAGTTATAAGATAAACTTTCACCATAATGTCAGAGCAGCAAACAATGGCTCACTCATATTGGGGAGGATGAGAACTCAGTAGATTTTTAGTCCACAATACTGGTTACCCCACAGTCTCTGTCAGCTACTAAAAACCTCGATGATTCCTGGAGAGTGGATGGTCCTAAATCCTCATTAGAAGTGTGAAGAAGCTGGCTGTGATATCAGAGAGGGAGTATTGAGCCACAGAAACAGAGTAGATGAACTCACCATCAAATGTCAAGATCAAGTAAGTAAAAAAAAAAAATTACACAGCTCTCCCTCTTGTATGTCTGTTTATCTGAACTGATACCTGAATGTGTCCCCATCATTAATGGTAGATGATCCTACATCAGTTAAGGCAAGCAAGCTCCATAGATGTGCTCATGGGACAGCTATCCTAATGTACATGATTTCTCAGTGAATATCTTTTTCTAGTTGATTTTAAGTTGTATTAAATTGATAAAACCAACCATCATAAATCTCTACAAAAGCCACATGCAGCTTAAATATATTGTCTACTTTGGATAATTCATGACCTGAATGCTGAAGGCTAAGGAAATGTCTGTATGAGATACATTGTTTAATATAGATATTGTCTTAGGGTTTTAGTGCTGTGAACAGACACCATGACCAATGCAAGTTTTATAAAAGACATTATTTAATTGGGGCTGGCTTACGGGCTCAGATGTTTAGTCCATTGTCATCAAGGCAGAAGCATGGCAGCATCCAGGCAGATGTGGTGCCAGAGGAGCTAAGAGTTCTACATCTTCATCTGAAGGCTGCCAGTGGAGGACTGATTTCTAGGCAACTAGGGTGAGAATCTTAAGCCCACACCCACAGTGACACACCTACTCCAACAATGCCACACCTTCTAATAGGGTCACTCCCTGGGACAATCATATAGGAACCATCACAGATGTATAGATGTAAAAATATACAACATGATTGTAAGCCTAATTCTAATTTTACACAGGAGTCTGCCCACATTTATAAAAATTCATTTATATTGAAATAACCTATTTGGTCTCACTGGGCATCAACTTTACTTCTGTTTTCTTGGCTCAGGTTTGGTAGACTTTGCTTGTCTGTGGGTATAGGGACAATTCCTCAGGCTATAGTTACAGATTATGTCAGTTTTAAAAGTGGTATGTGCACTTTAGATCCATTAGATCTCCTTTAGATCCATGACATCTTCAACCCTGGGTAGTGGACTAGGTTTTTAGTTCCAGACATGATTTCCCTTCTTGTTGAGTGGATCTTAAGCCCAATGAGAGAACTGTTGGTTATTCCCAAGCTAAGTTTGCCACTACTGAGTTATCAAGCCATTATATCATTTTTTTGTCGCTCATAGATGTCATCAGTGAGTGTCACTCTTGGTCGCTTCCCTCTTTGGAAGTTTTCAGGGTGCCTTCTGGTATGAAAGCCAACCCTCAAGGAGGAGGCTTTCAGATCAATACTAGCTTAAGATTCTCTAGACCCTGTGTCTAAAGTGTATGATATATTCAGCTATAGAAATTACTCAGACTGAAGGCTGAATCACTGTCCTTATACTGGCAAGATAGTCTTGAACAACCATGACTAATATCTCAAAAGGGGATACTATTTGAAATATAAATAAAGCAAATATCTAATTTAAAAAAAAGGAAAAAAGTGACTTCCCGTGACTAATGTTGGGCACTGTCAACTCAGAGGGAAATTTTCCCTCTTTTTTTGTATTATTTTATTATTAGATATATTCTTTATTTACATTTCAAATGATTTCCCCTTTCCTGGATCCCCCTCCCTGAAAGTCCCATAAGCTCTCTCCTCTCCCCTGTTCCCTAATCAACCACTTCTTGCTTCCCTGTTCTGGTAATCTCCTACACTGCTGCATTGAGCCTTTCCAGGACTAGGGCCCTCTCCTTCTTTCTTCTTGGACATCATTTGATATGTGAATTTTTTTGGGGGGTATTCCTAACTTCTGGGCTAATATCCACTTATCAGTGAGTGCACACCATGTATGTTCTTTTGTGATTGGGTCACCTCACTCAGGATGGCATTCTCCAGTTCCACCCACTTGCCTAAGAATTTTATGAATTCATTGTTTTTAATAGCTGAGTAGTATTCCATAGTGTAAATATACCACATTTTCTATATCCATTCCTCTGTTGAGGGACATCTGGGTTCTTTCCAGCTTCTGGCTTTTATAAATAGGGCTGCTATGAACATAGTAGATTATGTGTCCTCATTACATGCTGGGGAATCCTCTGGGTATATATGCCCAGGAGTGGTATAGCGGGGTCCTCCGGAAATGCCATGCCCAGTTTTCTGAGGAACCACCAGACTGATTTCCAGAGTGGTTGTACCAGCTTGCAATCCCACCAGCAGTGGAGGAGTGTTCCTCTTTCTCTACATCCTTTCATTTAAACTTTTACTTAATAAAAATTTCATTTAAAATATATGTGTACATGTATATGTATTTACCAACCTACATGCATTATAACTATTTTAAGTAGCTGATAGTGTGACTCCTTTTGATTTTTCAGACATCTGTACAGTTATTTTATCTTCCTCTCTTCTATATTTATCTCTCTCCCCATTTGCAGGCTCCCCATGTATTGTCCATTTAATCTTTCAGATTACTTATATCTTGCAACTACACTTTCTGTTTTTCTTTCCACTCCCATATTCTTCCATTGAAAATGGTCTCTTTCTACCTTCCTAGTTTTTAAAGTTACTTCAGGTTATGCACATAGTGTGTACTCACATATTAAGATTTGCAACTAGGCTGCTGCACTGAGTCTTTCCAGAACCAGGGAAAGGCTCAGTACAGCAGTGTAGGGGAATACCAGAACAGGGAAATGGGAACAGGGGGAGGGAAGAGGGATTATGGGACTTTCGGGGAGGAGGGCCAGGAAAGGAGAAATCATTTGAAATGTAAATAAAAAATATATCAAATAAAAAAATTGAAAAAAAAAAGATTTGCAACTAGGAGCCTCAGATGAGAAAGAACATGAGATATTTCTTTCCGAGTCTGGGTTACTGCACTTAGATACTCTTTATGAGTTCACTTCACTAACCTGCAAATATTATAATTAAGATTGAATCTATCATCTTGTACAACCACTAATTTCAAGTAAAAGGCCTTTGTTTAAAACCGGAAACACTGAAACTGCTAGAAAAAAGAAAAACAAAACACAACAAAACATAGTCAGTATCCCACAGGATATAAATATAGGAAACGTTTTTTGAATAGTACTCTACTTACAGAAAAAAATCTAGGCCAAAATTGCCAAGTGGGACTCAAAAATCTGAACATTCTAGGAGATCTGTCTTTTCTTTTTTACACGGGCATATAACCTAATTTATATTAAAAAAAAAAAGCAATGAAACACCTCATCTTGGCATGTATCCCACAGATCCCTAATGGTAAATAGTCAGTCTGGATTTCTTACTTTAGAAACGGATGGAAAAGTCACCATCTTCTCAAAAAGCATCTTAAAGAATGGCTAGTTGCTTGTCCTGCTACCTCCCTGGCATTTATTCAAGAATCACCCTCACCCCAAATCCATAATTTCTCTTGGAAAGAAATATTAAATAACATATCAAAGGTCAAGGGATACACTGGAGAGAGAAGAAATTGCAAGGGTCTGAAGCTCATTGCTTCACTGGTTCTGGCCATTGAACAGCAATTTTGAATCTGAATCACATCAGCAGGAAACTAATCCAATAGCAGAAGCTAAGCGCAGAGGAACCATGACTGTGTTCTACCCTTACATCCTTTCTAGTCAACACCAAGACAGAGGAGGCATGCACTTGGGTGCATCTCTGCTTTTAAGTTTCCAATAAACCTCGTGTTATGTTGCCTTTACAGCTGGAGTGCTATTATGAATGTGTGACCATGTATGACAAGTGCAAAAACTCCCCATAAAGCTAAACATTGTTTCTACTCATACACCACTGTTTAGCCTGGTTCTGGGCAGGAGGAAGATATATTAAGGTGCTAAGAGGAAACATAAGATTTGTCCATATTATTTGAAGTGGATACAGATAATTTACAACCAATGAATATGTAGTGCTTAACTTAAAAGTTTTCAAATATAAGATGCAAGTATATTGTAATAGGCCGCTGCCTTAGGAGACAGAGAAAAATATTAGGAGGCCTTTAGTGCATGCATATAACTCTGGTTCTATTACCATTCAATTGTAATGGCAAAAGCCATGTATGAAATATAATAAATCACAGTGCACAAGAGCCTCAGCTTGGTGAACAATATTTCCTATGAAAGCAATTTTAGGTACCAGAAAGGCATACACATGAGTTTTCTTCCCTGTGAGATTTCCATAAAGATAACAAACTTACTAGCAATCATCCAAGCGTATACCTAAAACCTCAAATCTTATTTAGCATGGTTATTGTGAGCCCAACGATGAAATTGATATTTCCATATGCCACTGAATGGAACATGTATGGCTTTAGAGAAATTCTGAGTTAGAAAAGTTTGCCTGTGGTGTTCAGAGCACAGAAATTATGGTAAGTAAAAATGGATTGTGGTGGTTGGAACTTTTGCATTTACTGACACGTTTAATGAAACCAAGCACAAGGTGCAAGTTACAGAAGAGTTCTGTATACTAGTGAGAATTGTCAGGGTAAGTTAGAGGATTTGAAAGACAACTATGAAACCGTCTCTAAAAAAGGAACTGACTGGAAAGTTGCTAGGAGCAGACTCCTAGTCAGTGAAAGTTCTTGCAGTCTTAGAGGCTGTTATGACAGGCAGAGCTGCTACTCATGTTACATACTCTGAAAGAACTGAAATTGCAATGTTCCTCACTATTGGACTTATTAAAAATACATCGGGAGAAAAATGAATACTCTTAATATGGAAAATCAGAAATAGTTGCAGATAATGTGCCTCATGAATCTTTAGGAAGAAACAGAATAAAGACCATAGCTGCAGTTTTATCATAGTGAAAAAAAAATAGTGCACTTCTTCAATTTTAGAAAAATTACTAAAATTTTTAGTGGCATAACTTCAGAAATGATTAATGACAAACCCCTGAGGACCAGCGGCTATTGTCCTATAAGAAGAACAGAACTGAACCTAAGATAAAGTGAAGGTTTAGACATGAGCATGGGCTGGGACTGCCCCTTGTTTTGGTCTGAGTCAGTCCTCTCTGCTAGAGAAATCACAAACTTTCTTCAACTTGATGAAGTACTTAATATTCTTGCTTTATTTTCATATGCCATACGGGTGCACTTTCTTTAATTGTGGTCATAAACTAAATATCTATTCAAAGTACCCAGGCATGAAATGCTTTTCCGTAAATCATTTGCAACTATTTTTAAATGGTAGGGCAGTCTGCTCTGCTCACGTACATTTAAAAGCAAACAAACCCACAAAAGTGTACCAAGAAAACGCTTTCCAGAATTCCTGAAGCTTGTCGATTTTTTGTTTTGTTTTGGTTTTGTTTGTTTGTTTTTCGAGACAGGGTTTCTCTGGGTAGCCTTGGCTGTCCTGGAATTCACTTTGTGGGCCAGACTGGCCTTGAACTCAGAAATCCACCTGTCTCTGCCTCCCAAGTGGAAGTGCATGCACCACCACTGCCCAGCTAGCTTGTTAATTTTTTTAATCTGGTTGGTCTATGCCATAAACTTAAAACAGATCTGTAATTTATGACATATATTACTTTAAAACTCCATACAATGTAATTAACATATTTTGATGTATAACTAATGTTGTAGAGAAAATCAGCTACGAACCACTATGAGAAACAAGGCAATGGGTTGACGAGATGACTCAGTGATGATGCACACATACAGCTCTCAGCCAGAATTGAGTTCCCAGTTCTCCCATTGTGTATCTTACAAGGACTCTGACTCCACTTCCAGGGGATTTGCTAGTTCCCTTCCCAGAAACCTACATGCATGTGCACACACTCTGTGCATACACAGATACACATGATTAAAATAAAATAATACCTATAAAGTATTATTTTGCTCTTTTATTCCTTGTGTGCTTACAACTCAGTGCCATTATACATACACTATTATGCAATTACCATCATTATTTCTAAAATTTCTCCTTTGGCCTTACAAGAAGATTTGTAATGAGTCTTTAGTTTACTCTCTCCAGTTCATGGTAACATATTTTTTTCTAATTTCCTTAACAATTGGTAATTTCTATGCTTGACTATTGTGAATAATTTTTTTTTTGAGTAGTGTGCAAACTGTTATCACATTTTTTTAAAAATTCCTATCTTGGTAACAAGGCTGAGGAGAAAGCTTATCATTCTAGTGACTCAGTATACTAGTAATGTATGTGTTCCCAGTTTCCTCAGATTCTGACTCACATTTATTTTCTTTGCTTTTTTTTTTTTTTTTTTTTTTTTGTAGTGGCTATTCCTGGTTGTCAACTTGACTATATCTGGAATGAACTACAATCTAGAATTGGAAGGCTCACCTATGATCCTAATATGGAGGCTCAGAGATATAAGTTTCTGACCTGGACTTAGCAAGGAGATCTTGAAGCATAGTGGCTATGGATTCCAGTTCAAGATCATCTGGGATTAAAGGCATGGATACACACACCTTTAATCTGGGCTACACCCTCTACTGGAGACATATATAAGGACATTGAAAGAAGGAAGAATGATTCTTCCTTGCTGGCTTGCCTCGTGGGACTGAGCAACTGCAAGATCCTTGGACTTCCATCCACAGCTGCTGCTGACTACTGTTGGGGAGTTGGACTACAGACTGTAAGTCATTGACAAATTCCCTAACTATGTAGAGACTGCCCATACGTTCTGTGACTCTATTTTACAGCCAGAGAAGTGCGACAGTGGGCCCACGATCCTGGAATTTACTGGTCTTACCATGTTCCCCATCATCCTGAAGCAGCTGGTCTGATAGAAAGATGGAATGGCCTTTTGAAGACACAGTTACAGCGCCAATTAGATGGCAACAGCATGGAGGGCTGGGGCAGAGTTCTTCAGAAGGCAGTATATGCTTTGAATCAGCGTTCAATATATGGTACAGTTTCTCCCATAGCCAGGATTCATGGGTCCAGAAATCAAAGGGTGGAAAAGGGAATAGTTCCACTCACTATCACTCCTAGTGACCCACTAGGAAAATTTTTGCTTCCTGTCCCCACAACTTTAGGTTCTGCTGGCCTAGAAGTTTTGGTTCCAGAGGGGAGAGTGCTCCTACCTGGAGCCACAACAAACATTCCATTGAACTGGAAGCTCAGATTTCCCCCTGGCCATTTTGGGCTTCTAATGCCCTTAAACCATCAGGCTAAGAAAGGAATAAATGTGTTAGGAGGGGTGATAGATCCAGATTACAGTGGGGAAATTGGATTGCCTCTCCACAATGGAGGTAAGCAGGATTCTGGAGAGCAGGAGATCCCCTAGGGCATCTCTTAGTACTACCATGTCCTGTGATTAAAGTCAATGGGAAACTACAACAGCCTAATCCAAGCAGAATGAGGAAGGATGACCCATCAGGAATGAAGGTATAGGTCAATCCTACAGGAAAAGAGCCAAGACCTGCTGAGGTGCTTGCTGAAGGTGAAGGAAATACCTAATGGGTAGCAGAGGAAGGTAGCTATAAATACCAGCTAAGGCCACGTAACCAGTTGCAGAAACGAGGATTATAAGTGATATGAATGCTTCTATGTTATTTTGTTAAGGATACATTTGTCTTTCTTCCAATTCCTTTAACATCAATTGGTATTGAGACACTAAAAGAATGTTCCCAAGGGACATTGCCCCATTGTAAATTTACAAATGCGTTTGTGATTGTACGAGGAATAGTTATATCATGTTAGGTGTATTCACGACCTTGTTATTGTTTCATGTGGACATGAGATATTATCTCTGTCAAGTTGACAAGGGGTGGATTGTAGTGGCTATTCCTGGTTGTCAACTTGACTATATCTGGAATGAACTACAATCTAGAATTGGAAGGCTCACCTATGATCCTAATATGGAGGCTCAGAGATATAAGTTTCTGACCTGGACTTAGCAAGGAGATCTTGAAGCATAGTGGCTATGGATTCCAGTTCAAGATCATCTGGGATTAAAGGCATGGAGACATACACCTTTAATCCCAGATTATGGCTATGGATTCTAGTTCAAGATCATCTGGGATTAAAGGCATGGATACACACACCTTTAATCTGAGCTACACCATCTACTGAAGACATATATAAGGACATTGAAAGAAGGAAGAATGATTCTTCCTTGCTGGCTTGCCTCGTGGGACTGAGCAACTGCAAGATCCTTGGACTTCCATCCACAGCTGCTGCTATTGTTGGGGAGTTGGACTACAGACTGTAAGTCATCGACAAATTCCCTAACTACGCAGAGACTGCCCATACGATCTGTGACTCTAGAGAACCCAGACTAATACATTTTTACTTATAGTTTACCTGACTAGTGAGGGAGAGTAGTGTCTTGTAGCTTTGGATTACATTTTCTTTTGCTATACATGTCCTTATATGTATTTGTCTAGGTTTGTTTTCTAAGGATAATTTTTTCGTATTATCTCCAGTTTATTTTTTGTGTATTTTATTGTTCTTGCTATGTTAGAGTTCTTTAGCTATGAGGAATATAAAATTTGTATCATATTTTTTAGTCCTTTACTTCATGGTCTTTGTTTCTCATGCTCATTTCTCTGAAAATCTTGATGAAATCAAATTTACATTTTTGATTATTGTTTTTACTTTTGATAAAATGTATAAAAATCTATATCAAATTTCAGGTTATAAAGAGTAAGTTTTATGTTTTCTTAAAAGAATTTTATCATAGGTACTATGATATGTCTTAGGGTTTTACTGCTGTGAACAGACACCATGACCAATGCAAGTTTTATAAAAGACAACATTTAATTGGGGTTGGCTTACAGGCTCAGAGGTTCAGTCCATTGTCATCAAGGCAAAAACATGGCAGCAGCATCCAGGCAGGCATGGTACAGGAGGAGCTGAGAGTTCTACATCTTCATCTGAAGGCTGCTAGTAGAAGACTGACTTCCAGGCAACTAGGGTGAGGGTTTTAAGCCCACACCCACAATGACACACCTACTCCAACAAGGCCACACCTCCTAATAGTGCCACTCCCTGGGAAAAGCATATACAAACCATCACAGTACCTTTCATACTTATTATGTACTAATTTTTAATTAATTTTTGTCTATATTTTGAAGTTGCAATTACCATTTATTCTTTTATCCATGGAAACTAGCATCTATTGAAGATTCTGCCATTTTTCTCATTAAATAAAACCAGGTATTGTGTCAATAATTGATTAGGCATAAATGAATAGCTTAATTTCAAGACTCATTATTCTATTCTGTGAGTTCAACTGTCTCTTTTTAAGCTACTGCCATCATGGTACATTATTATGTTAGCTTTGATGTAGGTTTGGAATTTAAGGTACTTGGGTCTTCTGATTTTGTTCTTTTTGGGGGGATTTATATAATAAATTAAATATAACAGAGCAATAAAAGTATCTCTTCTGGGGCTGGAGAGATGGCTCAGCGGTTAAGAGCACTGACTGCTCTTCCAAAGGTCATGAGTTCAAATCCCAGGACCCACATGGTGGCTCACAACCATCCATAAAGAGATCTGACGCCCTCTTCTGGTATCTGAAGACAGCTACGGTGTACTCACATATAATAAATAAATAAATCTTTAAAAAAAAAAAAGTATCTCTTCTAACCGCAACAGACAATGCAGGTAAATCAATGAAATAAAGAAAGTTGGGAAAGTACAAACATGTTGAAGTTGGAAACAGTCTTATGGGACCAGTGTTTCTAAGAACTAAAGAAAGAAATTGGAAAACACACGAGGATGCATGGAGAAGACAATTATTTGTTTCTTTTTTTAATCATATTTTTATTTGGTTGCTTATGGGGAGTATAAACAGTAATCATTTATAAACAGTAATCATAAATATATAATCTATTATATATTTAAAAAAAAGAGTCTAATTTTGGTAAAAGAAAAGAGAAGGAAGGAAAGAAAGAAAGAAGAAAAGAAAGAAGGAAAGACAGAAAACACATTGCAACCAAGTCTCTGCAATGAGCTCAGAATACAATTTGAAGTATTCATATCAAGACGGGATTTCTCTGAGACTTTCTGTTGTATGTTAGTGTTTACTTTGTATTTTGAGACATGTTCACATAGAGACGCAAGAAAACATATGCAGAGATATGTTATCCTCCCCATTCCGTTGCCCCTAATAACATCTTATATAATCATAACCCAGTACTAGGGAACGGATAGATCTTTCTATAACTATTAAATTTGTATTACTTATATGCATTAATGTGTTTATGAACGTCAACTGATTGTTTTCACACTTATGTTTGGCAACCTCACCACTGAAAATACAGGTCGAATCTATTTGCAAGCACATGGCACTTACTACTATGTACAGTAGCTTTGTCAGACCCTATTGCAGTCTTGTAACCTGTAATAAACCCTAATCTACTCTCTACATCTGAAAGTTACTAAGGCAATGTAATTATATGATGTGTGATATTTGAGGGTGGGCTTTTTCATTAAGTAGAATGGCCTTTATTCTGCATAGGCTGCCATATTTGTCATTCCTCTTTCCCTATATTATGGATTTGTTCACTTAGTATATACACACACACACACACACACACACACACACACACATATATGAAGGTTTGTCATTAGAAGAATGTTAAGTTGCTTGAGTGTAAGACTACTAAGAATAAAACTGCAATGAATATTTGTATACGTGTTGTATGTGGACATATGTTTTCATTATTGTGGGATGGCACCCAGAGCAGCCATATTGTTGTGTGGGAAGTGGCTGCCTAGTTTCAGAAGAACCTAATGCACATTGTTCCAGAAACATTGCACTATTTTGCATTCCTACCAGCAATAAATGAATGGTTCATTTTTTTCTCCAATGTTTTTAAGTGTCTTTGTTGATGGAACTGAAACGCTAAACTGTAGCTATTTAAGGAAAGAAGAAAATGAAACACTGAAACAAAACAAGCAACCTACACACCTCTTCCTCCTGTAGCTGAAAAGATCCTGTCTTCCAGTTTCTTTTCTTTAACAATATATTCTTTTCTTTTTTTCCTTTTCTATATTCTTTGTTTACATTCCAAAGGCTTTCCCCTTTCCCAGTTCCCCCCTCACCATATGTCCCATAAGTCCTCTACACCCCCAGCTCCCCACCCCCACCCTCTACCCCCCCTCCCAATCCCCAATCACCCCCCAACCCTTTCTCTGTTCTGGTACTCTCCTGCAAAACTGGAACCAGTCTTTTAGGGACCAGGGTCCTCTCCTTCCTTCTTCTTGGGAATCTTTTGATTTGCTAATTGTGCTTTGAGTATTCAGAGCTTCTGGGCTCATTAATATCCACTTATCAGTGATTGCATTTCATGTGTATTCTTTTGAGACTGGGTTACCTCACTTAGTATGATGTTCTCCAGCTCTATCCATTTCTCTAAAAATTTGATGAATTCATTGTTTCTAATGGCTGAATAGTACTCCATTGTGTATATATACCACAATTTTTTGTATCCATTCCTCCGTTGAGGGACATCTGGGTTCTTTCTAGCTTCTGGCTATTATAAATGAGGCTGCTATGAACATAGTGGAGCATGTGTCTTTATTGCACGCAGGGGAATCCTCTGGGTATATACCCAGGAGTGGTATGACAGGGTCCTCTGGAAGTGTCATGCCCAATTTTTTGAGGAACCCCCAGATGTCCAGAGCGGTTGTACCATCTTGCAATCCCACCAACAGTGGAGGAGTGTTCCTCTTTCTCCACATCCTTGCCAACACCTGTTGTCTCTTGAGTTTTTAATCTTAGCCATTCTGACTGGTATGAGGTGGAATCTCAGGGTTGTTTTGTTTGCATTCCCTGATCTTAAGAAATGTTGAACATTTCTTAAGGTGCTTCTCTGCCATCTGAATTTCTTCTGGTGAAAATTCTTTGTTTAGCTCTGTAACCCATTTTTGATAGGGTTATTTGGTTCTTTGGGGGTCTAACTTCTTGAGTTCTTTGTATATATTGGATATTAGCCCTCTGTCAGATGTGGGGTTGGTGAAGACCTTTTCCCAATTTGTTGGTTGCCGTATTTTGTGGGTTCTCTGCCCTGCGGGAGACTCTGCAAGCTGCACTCCCCACTCCCTGAGGCCACCGCCAGCATCCTTGAGGCTGTATGGACTAAGTGAGCTGAACGGGGTACCCGTGATATCCAGAATTTGGGATCTCTGAGGACTCAAGGCCGCCAGGTAGCGATCTGGGCAGAGCAGCAGTTCCTGGGTCCCAACAGGGGAGATTTAGTTATCTATAAGCTCTGCAGAGTTCTGGGGGCTCTGTCCCCAGATCAGCTAGTAAAAGCATACAATCTGCTTCACATTATTAAGTTTTTACCCATTTGTATGTATCTTATTCTGTGTGTAAAAGGGAGAAACTTCTTATATCATGAATATGCCAGACCTTGCTCAAGTGTTGACAGAATTCCCTGATCTCTGTGTTCACATTTCTCCATTCTGACGCCCATCCTTTTGTGGTATTATCACTTCAAGCTAAATACTTCATGTGACCATTACCAGAGTCATTTTAAACAATCTTATGAACTGTGAAACTGTTGGTACATTTTCAGATGCATTATTCTCAGCCGTTTCTTCCAAATACACAGATTTTTGTTTTGTTTTGTTTTGTTTTGTTTTGTTTTGTTTTGTTTTGTTTTGTTTTGGGTAGCTGGCAAAGATAATGGTTAAGTGTTCTAAGGGGAGCTCTAGCTCAGGGGCGACTGATTTTGGAGTGATTCATATCACCCAACTCATGATCCAGTAGATGAGGGAAGATGTTCTGACAGCAAAGATGATAGGTGTAAAATCCACACATTGCTTTGAAAGCAGCACACATTTAGAATTCATTGCCTAGGACTCCCATGTAGCAAGTCAGAGCTTCATCTTAAGAGATGATTAAATAAAAGGCTTGGTGCACATATATCCTTTCACTAAGCAAACAAACAAATAGAAAGTTGTTTCTAGTTTCTGTTTCTTTTTTCTTCTGATGTCCTTTCATCTAGCTGATCTTTGGGTAATGAAGAAAATCACTGCCATTTAAGAAGTTATGAACCTACTTTGTGATATATTTGGGTGTTCCAGTTCCTTCTGAGATTAGTGTCTATCCCCAGGAGAGGTAATTAACCTTTGAAACTATTTCCTTAGGAAGTCTCACCCAGTGGTTTGTTTTAAGTTCTGGTTTAGCCCACTTGCTGGCTTCTGTTTAATGACTTTAGGCTTCAGCTAATGCCACAATGTTGGTAGACAAAAAGATGACCCTTTCAGGGACACTGGAGCAGAGGGAATCCCTAAACTGCCTTTTAATGCTCATTACTTAGGCTCTACGTGGGAATATTCTGTTTCCTCATTGCATCTAAAGCCTTTCTGAATGATAATTTTGAGAATGCTATTACACTGAATCACACACACACACACACACACACACACACACACACACACGCCATTCTTTGATGGACTATGTTTGTATGTGGGTCTACCATTTGCTATGTTACTTAAGATAATATAATAACAGAATCTGGAGATGTCATTATTATTATGGTTTGAATTAGAATGGTTCCCCATAGGTTCATACATTGAATGTTTGGTCCCGAGTTGGTGGAATTATATGAGAAGATTTAAGAGTTATAGCCTTGTTGGAGAAAATGTATCATTGGAGACAGGATTAGAGGTTTCAAAAGAATCTAACCATCCCCAGTTAGCTTTCTGTCTCCAACTTTTGAATCAAAATGTATGCTCTCAGATATGTCTGTCACCATGCCTTTCCTGTCCAACATGGGCTCTGATGCTATGAAAATGTAAGCCATAAATTAAACACCTCTCTTCCAAGTTTCCTTAGGCAGAGTCATTTATTTAAGTAAGAGAAAAGTTACTATGAAACATATCAGTCACAAAGAATTTTGTCCCAAGCCCCAAATTTTACATTAGCAATGTTTATGCATGTTTTAGCCTGTAAACTTAAGCATAAGTGCTTTGTAAGTCTTTTTTTTAAAATTTTCTATATTCTTTGTTTACATTCCAAAGGCTTTCCCCTTTCCCAGTCTCCCCCTCACCTTATGTCCCATAAGTCTTCTTCCCTCCACCCAATCCCCAATCACACCCCCTCCATTTCTTTGTTCTAGTACTCCCCTACAGTACTGGATCAAGTATTCAGCATAGTGCTGCATTGTTTTCACAACAATAGTGTATATTTACAAAGCAATTATTTATTCCATAATAAAAATGGATGGTTTAAATTCTTAAGTGAATGTTGTGGCACACTGGTCAGAGTATTTAATACATCCTATGCTTCATTTCTCCCAGTAACATTGCCAGGTAAACTCTAAAATCTCAAAACACTCTGTATTCCAATTTAAAATTGTGGTTTATCAGGTTTTCTTTGAGGTTTCCGGTCTCTATTCACTCTTTTGGAATCTACATATAAATTGCTGCGTTCTGTCGATTTTGGTCTAGTGAAATACATTTCAAGGCCAAACATCATGATTTTAAAAACAGACAGAGAACAATTATATTTGACAAACAATTTTCACATGACCTGAAAATGTCTTAGGATTAAAAAAAAATGACGCTTTTATACTCTGATTTTTGTTAGATGTGTTTTTGTAGTGAAAACCTGTGGACTCCTTTCCCTTCACTTTACAGACCGATTGAACAAGTTGGAAAAGTTTCAATGCAGGCTTTGAAGTTTACCTTTCTTTGCTCGGTAGAGTAAGATTTCCCATAAGAATCACCAAGTACATACTAGTGTGGTTACAACTAATACTGCAATCATTGCAATTATAATGAATACCCAGGAGGTGATAGTGCCTTCAGGTTTAGAAGGAGTACAGATTTAGTGCTGAAAACACTTGACAGAACTGTAAAGATACATCTAGTGTTGAAAATAGAAGGTACTTATCTTTTGTTGAGTTTAGATCTATAAACTTCCTCTCCTAACAAGATCCATGATGTTCTCAGTTTCACACTAATCATACGGAAACTTCAATGCCATTCAGAGGCCACACTGAAGAGTAACTATCCCCAAATTTCAGAAATTTCTTTAAGTATGAGTTTGCCTTCATATCATGTTTAAATCTTTTTTTTTAATTGAAAATAGATTTTTTTCTTATACCATAGAGGCCAACCACAGTTTCCTCTCCACCCACTCCTATTAGGGGCCCCTTCCCGTACCCCTCTTTTCCCCAGATATACTCTTCCCCCATTTCCTCTTCAGAAAAGAACAGATCTCCAAGAGAAAACAGCAAAACATGAAAAGACAAGATATAATAAGATAAGAAGAAATGCCTTTTATTGAAGCTGGATAAGGCAACATACCCAACAGGGGAAACAGAGTCTCAAGAGCAGGCAAAGGGGGCAGAGATACACCCATTCATACTGTTAGGAGTCCCACACAAACGCCAAGCTAACAGCCAGAACATATAAGCAGAGGACCTGGAGTAGACCCATACAAGCCCCACAGTTACCAGGTGAGTCTTTGTGAGCCCATTTGAACCTATTGATGTATTCAGTGGGCCATGATCTCTAGTGTCCTTGATCTCCTCTGACTCTTACAATATTTTTCTTCCCCTTCTTTAGCATCATTCCCAAGTTTCTAGGAGACCTCCATTTTAGGCTCTCTTTATATATGATGTCCGGCTGTGGGTCTATGCACCTGCTCCTATCTGCTGTCAGCAGAATCCTCTGCTGCTGCTGTTTTTGGTGATCATCCCACACTAGTGGCATCTCCATCAGCTGGGTTCTTCTGCTGCAACTAGGCTTCACCAATAGCCTCTCATAGGCTCTCTTCATGGTGCCAAGTCTCAACATCATTGTATGACTCCTTCTGTCTTGGGCTATCAAGTACAACTGAGGCTGTACCTTCATCCCCGGCCTTCCATGGCCTTTCACAGTGCCAAGCCTCAGCTGCTCTTCATGGGCCCTTCATGCCTTCCAAACCAGTACCACCTGGGTGACTCTTACACATTACTAAGTACAGCTGTAGCACACCTCAGTGATGCTGGTCTCTTCTTAATCATCACTAATTTCTTAGCTCCAGCTAACAAGCATCAATTGTCGCAGTAGTCTTCTCTTGACTCTAAAGCCAAGGACACAAGGCCAAAGCTGCCAAATTCTGCTGCTTGCAGGAGCTGGAACATGGCCCCACTTGTTCTATTACATTATCATCAACTTCCTCTTTCCCAACTCCTTTACTGCCTAAGCTTGGCTGTCCTACAGACCTTGCTCTGTAGATTGATTTTAAACTCACAGATTCCCTGTTTCCTGGGATTAAAGGTATGTTCCACTATGCCTAGTCTTAAGCTTTTCTTCACCTAGAACTTGTTCTGTCCCAAGCTGGTCTTGAACTCAAGAGATCTGCTTGGCCTTGTCTCCTGGGATTAAAGGTGTGTATCACCATGCCTGGATCTAAACTTAGCTGGGTAGGAGCTTGCCCCAAAGTTCTACTTCCTTAATTTGTTATCTCCTTGAACATAGGATTTATCTCCCTTTTATTTCCTGGTGCCCGTTTAATACTTGAACCATATATTTTATATTTTTCCTTTCCCATCTTGCTATGCTTGTTTAAAATGCTTTTCATGAGACTTAAACAGAGAACAATGTCTATGATGTAATGGGCATTTCTGAGACTTCCTTTGTCAATGCAATTAATCTGAGTCTCTTTACCTTAGCCTCAGGCAGATTCTTCAGACAAGGGCAAAACGTATGGACATTCTTCACCAAAATACCACAAAAAGAGTCTCCAGGCCACATTTAGAAATTCTTCACAGAAACCTCTTTGGCCAGGTCCACACAATTCAAAACACTTTCAGTAACAAAGTCTTCCATATTTCTACTAGGCTAGCCCATTAAACCTCACTTAAAGCTTTCTGCTGTTTTCTAAATCCAAAATCTCAAAATCCACATTCTTTCAAACAAAAGCATGATCAGGCCTATCACAGCAATACCCCAGTCTCTGGTCCCAACTTCTCTCTTAGTTCAGGTTTAACTGCTGTG
This sequence comes from Apodemus agrarius, assembly GCA_964023405.1. Lineage (NCBI taxonomy): Eukaryota > Metazoa > Chordata > Mammalia > Rodentia > Muridae > Apodemus > Apodemus agrarius. The sequence goes on along the minus strand of OZ030018.1, from coordinate 27,869,149 downwards.
AACAGACATCATGACCAAGGCAAGTCTTATAAAAGACACTATTTAATTGGGTTAGCTTGCTTCTTCAGAGGTTTAGTCCATTATTGAACCAAGCCAGCTCAGTCAGTCAACAGGTTCTTCAGTGCAAGGGTGAGGATTAAAAAAAAAAAAAAAAAAAAAAAAAAAGACAATTAGAAAACATTGTAGCATGACCCCAGCCAGTTCTGAGGGTGAGGCAGGATTATTTTTTTCCAATCCGATTTTATACCATTTTAATTGCATGCAAGTAATAAGGGCAAACAGTATGATAAGCACAAATAGTCGAGGAACAAGCAAGGCAATAATAAGCAAAGTCCCATGATCATTGTTTCCAAGCGCTTATCAGGATGACAAAGATATCTGAGCCTACTATCTTGTTCAAGTCCAAAATCAGATTCTTGTCTGAAGCCTACTTCTATTGTTCCACCCTAAAGTTAAGATTCCTGCCTGAACTTCCCTAAAATTAGATTCCTGCCTGAGCTTACTTCCTTGTCTTGGCCTAATGTCAGATTCCTGCCTGAAGTCCATTTCCTTGTCCTTGGCCAATGTCAGATTCCTGCCAAGCAGTCCCAAAAGTTCCCCACACGTTATCTTCGAGGTAGGAGGAGCATGGCAGCATCTAGGCAGCCCCGGTGCAGGCAGAGTCTCAAGTTCTCTATCTTCATCTGAAGACTGCTAGCAGATATTGGTTTCCAGGTAGCTAAAATGAGGGTATTAAAGCCCACACCCACAGTCACACACCTGCTCCAATAAGGCCAAACTCCCTCATTCTGCCACTCTCTGGGCAAAGCATATACAAACCCTGGGCCAAGTGTATACAAACCATCCCAACCCAATAGAGAGACTAGAATGTAGGGAGGGGTGAAGGCTCCAAGCCCACTAGCTCCGCCTTTGTATGTTCAATATGCTGTGTGGGAGTTGTCTTCAGCAATGGGTTGGTTCACTGTCAATCTTTAGAGGGCAATCTTATTAATTCTATTGGAGTATTTTTTTAACAAAAATTCATAAATAGATTAAAAATAACACATTTACTAAATCTGTAAGTTTCATTTGAACGGCAAGTCTCAATGTATGCTCCATATTTTTCATTTAGAAATTCCTTGATGGCTCACATATTTCTACTATGTCTTTAATTTTTTTCTCCGAGACAGTGTTTTAAATTTTTAACCTCTATAATTTTTAAAGAATAATAGAGAAGATTAAAGTATTTTTGGCAAATTGGTTCTTCCAATAAAACACATAAAAGAGCACTTACCCCATCCCCACAAAAAAAAAAAAAATTGAGCAGTTTTGATGTTCTCTTCCTGAGAATAAATAACTTGCTTGCGAAGAGAGGGCAGTGCCTTCAAAGCTCTGCTTCTTTAAAAGAGGTCCCATCACATAACATCCTCTGTTCTTTCAAGTGAAAAGGTTTTACCAGGTTTGAATTAATTCATAAGCGCTCTTGGAGATTAGTAAAAAGGCCACCTCTCACCCCTGTAAAGGAAAAAGAAAAAATATTTTTCCTAAGCTCAGAAAAAATGAATAATAGTCTCTTAAATCCCTAAGTAGAGTTCAATGTTTGATTTTATAAATCCAGTAGCTAAGGGTCAGGTCATTTTTTAAATATCACACCACATCACAACACAAACACACACACACACACACACACACACACACACAGACATTTTAGTCTTGCTTTTTTTCTCTTAAGAATTCATCAAACAGAAGATAAATGTAGTAGATTTAAGTTGTCAACACTATGAACAGTAATATAAAATGGCAGTTAAAACTACAGATAAGTAAACATTCTTCATTAGCCCTTAGACCACCCTATATTTTACTATGTGTATTTGAACATAATATGCAGTCTCATAAATCTAGAGCATAAAGGAAAGCAGACTTACTTTGCAACAAGTTTCTGTATCGTTCCAAGCCCAAAGCAATAAGCTCAAGTGACTATGAGCAGAAGCCTCTGAATTAATGGAAAACAATAAAATTTTCTTCATTAAAAGTTTATTAACTCAGACATGTCACAGTAACATAAAACTGACCACCAGAGTGACCTACAGGTATCTAGAATACATAAGAGAACATGCAAAATGCTATAAGTACTTATTTCAAAAATGTTGACATGTTTTCATTATCATCATTTTGATAAAAATCAGATATTTTAATTATCAGTATGTTCACTTATTACATCCTGAAATTTTGATGTATTTCAATCTGTCAACTTTTATTTTATTAACTTGCTGGTTTTTTTTTTACATAGAAGAAACTTCATATATTTTTATATATTGTCTTTGAATATTTAGTAATTTGTTTTAGACATAAGACTAAATTAACAATAACAAATGAATGTGCATATTCATCCTGATAAGAGTATCAGGATGTAAACGTTTTACATCCATTAGTAAAATTTTGTGTTAAAAAGGTGTTTTAGAAATCACTAAAATATGTTAATTAACATTAAACAATAAGAATTTAAGCTCTAATGTTTCATAACATGTTCTAGGTTCTTTATGCATGTCTTTCATGCCAGTAGTCCAGTTTTTACATGAAATTTAATATATATTGAACATAATGTGTTTTCATCTAACCATATTTTTGGAACATTAATTTGTCACTGGTGGGAAACAGTCTTAGAAATAGACAAAAGCCATATTAGTTGCTTTTCTACTTGGTGAATTAAAACATGACCAACACAACTTATAAAAGAATGTGTCTAATTAATTGGTCTTAATTTTCCAGAAGACTCTAGTTTATAATATCAGAATGAAAGCATTGCCATCCTGGCTTTAGCAGCTGAGAGCTCACATCTCAAACAACAAGCAGGAAACCAAGAGCATACTGAGGATGACTAGAGTCTAGTGACACTTCAAAGCCACCGCCAGTGAAATACTTCCTTCAACAAGGACACAACTTCTAATCCTTCCAGAAAAGCTCCACCTGTGACAGACCTTCCATTTAAACACGTGAACCTATGATGTCATTCTCATTCAAACGACCTTAGAAACTATAGATAGAATGAGCCACTGTGGAAGCCTGTCCCAGCAATTCCACAATGGGACATTTTATCCACTAATATGCCAATAATAACTTAAAAAGATTTATTACATTACTCTTCCAAACAGCTTCTGAGGAGAAACAGTCTATAGAATGAATATTTAAGTAGTAGTAATTATATGATGTCACATACAGTATAATAAAACACATAAAATTCTAATATATGTTATAACATGACCTGAGAAATACCTAGTGAATAGGTGTATTCACCAGTAGTGAATTTGGACAACTGCATGGTGGTAGGAGTTACAATGATTATTAAATCTGGGAAACTTACCTTGTCAAGCTTGAATGCTGAAAATGTGTGTGTGTGTGTGTGTGTGTGTGTGTGTGTGTGTGTGTGTAAAACTCCAGGCATTGAGAATTATGCAAACATTAGTTCAGCTTATACTAGTTCATTTTTTTTTAACAGGAAATGAGTGGGATCAATACTTAGTGAAGACAGACAGAGGAAAGACAACAACATGTTTCCCATTTGTATAACTAATGCTTCACCTTGCTGTTCTTACCTCTTTCTCTTTTCAAACTCTATCTTTGCTTCTCAAAGTGTTTTAATTTTATGTTCATGAGTCTGTGCATGAGTTTTTCTGATTAATTTGTTTTAACTTATCAATCTTGCTGTCTTCAACTATCTGGAAAAGAGTGAAATCCAACTTATGTTTTTCATCTTTTGCTTTATGTAGAGGGAAATCTGCCAGAAGCAAAACATTTGATACCACAGCATATGCTTCTTGGCATTCATTGCATATCGTACATTCCTGGAATGTCATTTAAAGCTGAGCTTTGTTTCAGACAAATATATACTTTCTGTAAATGAGTGAGTTTCATTACCTGGAACAAACATAGACCCTGCTGCTCCATAATCTTTGATCCTCCCTTAATCTAGTAGATCTCGTAATAAACTATAGCAAAGCCACCCTGATTATCCTTACATTTCTTTTATGAAACATGGACTGCAGATTTTTCATATCATAATTTCCTCAGCTGCCAAATTTCCCTTGAGCTGTAGCCTTTTTTCCACTTCATGTTTCCTACATGCTTCATATTAGTAGATCATTGATGCTCATTCCTTTATTTTCATTGTTTACATGTTTGACAGAAGATGTGCATGATTGACATTCAGGTTGCATTGAATCAAAGTGAAATAATTTGAATCCAACTGAAAAGCATACCTGGGTCTCAGGTGAATATATAAGGTGACACTGTTACAAAGCAGCAGACCTGAGCATCCCCTGTAGAGTGCCATGAATTGATAAGCCATCTTTGATAATCACCTCTTTATGCCATACCTGAGTTTTTTTCCTTTGATTCCATAGCTTTGCTTCTTTGCATGTACTTCTGTTAGTTATGCAAGTAAAAGCATGAAGAAGGGTAGACCAGTTGGTCCTTCTCCTGAGAAGCAAACACTCATGGGGTTTCCTGCTCATATTTCTAGCCATTCTCAGCCTCATACACATCTGCATTTCTTCTCTTCTTTACTGTTTTTTTTTTTTTGGTTTTTTTTGTTTTGTTTTTGTTTTGTTTTGTTTTTTTTGTTTTTTTTGAAATCCATCCTCAATTTAGTACAGATGCTATGTTCATATGGAATGGACAGGAAGTCTAAAGATCTTGGAAATGAGCTTTCTCATATCATGGTTTCTAGTCAATGATTTAGCCTGTGTGATTCATCTCTTCATAATTAATATGATTGAGCTCTGAAGTATTAGGCTGAAGACACCTATCTATAATATTTTCTGCAGTTGAGCCTTTTGTATGCTTTTTCTTCTCTGCCAAGTACCTCTTTTCCCCCTTTAGTGATATCTCCTATAAATGCATCCTTAGTCACTACCAAAGAACCCTTGTGTGCAACCTGTAACCCACATAGTTAAGTTCTAGTTCTTGTTATAATCAATTTCTAAAGAGAATTTACTTTAATAAAACTCTAGCAATTTCAGTACTGATAGTACTTCAGCTTTATATTTTCCCATAACCATAACTCATGTTTATATACTACTAATGTTATTGACTTCTCCCTGTGGCTAAAGAAGCTTTATTCTCCTGAAACGATGGTTGCCTGAATATAACTGTCTTAATTTGTTTAGTACTTGATAGTGGTTCTGTTGTTCCTTTCAAATAATTGGAAACAACATTTTTGAATTGTCAAGAACAATGCTTGGGTTAGTAACTTCTGTGCATGTTTTTTAATGATTATAGGAATGCAGTTGACTTTGGGTCAAATAGAGCCAATGTGAAATTACAGTACTGTGTATCAGGGCACCTTCATCACACCAAGCACTTAGAGGTGATGTCTATCCACAGAAAGCACCCTGCAGGGAAAAGAAGCTCTTTGTCTACTGAAAATACACTGATCTGGACCATAGGAGTGGCCCCCATGGCCTAGTAACTAAACCAGTTGTGACTACATATGGGTTATTTGGCCCATGTGGCCTGGAAATAGTCAAGAGATGACTACACCTGAGTTAGCAGCGTATAAGAATCCTCTGAAGCAGAAAAGGAGGTTCTTTTGTTTTAGTCTTTCAGTATTCCTCCTGCACCCTCTGTTGACCAAACTTGACATGTGCCAGCTGACATGGGAAAATGTCAGAGTCTAGTTTCAATGTAACCAAAAAAGTGTCAAAGGGTGTATTTGGAACCGAAAAGCACGAACTGGCAAACACATACATACACTCACGTATCACTTCAGTTTGTCTTACATTTAAAAGAAATCAGCTACTCCATTTTATTGTAGTGAGTTCTGTTTTAGAAAATATAGGGCCACTTCCTGTGATTTTTCAATTCGAAGGTATAATTGCAATATGTGTTATATGGAAGAAGAAAATGCTGCTGTTTTCTAAATAAGGATTACTGTTAGGGTCTGATGTTTTTTGTTTCAGCCAGCCACTTTCTTCTCCACTTCACTGTGACTCATGACTTCTGTGGTATCTTTGTTGTGAGGGTGTATGAAAAGGATGTGTAGGTGAGAGGTAAATGCATAGACTTAACGTTGAGCTTAATTCTCGAAGAGCTGTTGAAAGTTTGGTCTCAAAGTTAAATACATGTTAATATTCAGTACACTTAGTCTTTGTATGTGCATTTGTTTAAATGAAAAAAATATTTTAAAAGTTTTGTTCTCTTTTTATCCTGAGAGACATAATATTAATTGTGTGTGTATATATATATATATATATATGTACATACATATATATATATCATACGTATATATGTATATATCATAATACCTTTCATTATTTATATAAAAATATTTGAAAATTAAATAACTTGATAAGTTTTATTTAATTTTATGACAGAATCACAGTGTACACATTATTTTTCTTTGGTTGGTTGATGGTGGTGATGCACATATATTGACTAATGACTGCTGTGTAACTAGATACCCAGCAGTGCCTCACAACAAATACTTAGCTTCATCTTGGTTTTGCAGTGTGCTGATTTAGATGAGGTATAGCTGAACAGATCTTCTGAGTTGTGTAGGGATCTGACTCATCTTTGTCTCCCTGCATTGGTAGTCATCTTTACTGATTATTTATTGAGGTGCCTTCAAATGTGAAGTCCATCCTAACAATTAGGTTGAATTGAAGTTGTTGTTCTGTCTATCACAGTGACTCAGAAGTTCACCATCTTCTTCAATATGTTGATATTAGTTTTCAACTTCCAAACTCTTTGTACAGAATAAATATATTCCATATGTTTGCCTTGGTTAGCTTCAGGGGAGAAAGGGTTTTGAAAGAAGCAAATAATATGAATGAAAGAATACACTGGAACCGGAAGTGCTAATGAGTGTGGCTGACAAAACACCATTCTGTTTGGTTGACTCCAAATTTTTCTGTGAATAGAACAAAGGAGGTACAAAGACCGATTTTCAGTTGAGGGTAGCCTATAAATAAATAAAAAAAAATCAGTTCAAACACATGATTTTCCAGGAGAATGTCCATGTAGAAAAAGAACTGGAACCAGTTTGAAGGATTGATAGCAGTGTTCATAAAACTGGTTTCTACGTTTGTATAATGTAGAGGCTAGATAGATCTTCAGGAAGTATGAGTATTAGAAGAGAAATAGAGTCATGATAATGCACACACTGTGTGTTCCCCAGCATGATGGAGAAACAACCCCTCCAGAATTTAAATCTGAGATTGTGAGTATGGAAGACTGAAGGTCCCAAATATAATTAATGTAATCAGATCTCACCCATTGAAACCTTGCTACATATGAGTGCATAAATGCGGCCCTAATTCTTCCCTTATGCCATTTCTTTTAGAGAAGGTCCAGTATATCCAGTGTTAGCTTCCAGTGTGCTATATTGCAATGACTGGGCTTGACTTACTGAACCTATTGTCTCTACCCCAGAAGAGCTTGTATTATCAGGCATGCCATGCATCATCATACTTTGTTCATAATGTCTTGATTTGTATTCACACACCATTTTGGATAATAATCTGTACTTTTCTTACTGATGGGAATCAATAGCTTTCTTCACACCACATTGACATTGCATACATATTGTCTCATTGCCAACTATGATTTAACCCCTGGTTTGTTAGTATTCAAGTGAGCGACAATTTCTTTCTGCCAACTTATGGACTAAAAGGAGTGCCTTGCATGAAGAAGGTTGAAGTTAAAAAGCTTTTTAAAAGTTAATAGCTGAATTTTACCTTCTGTATATTTACCTATGGATATGCTTTAATTTTTCTCATGCTGGTATAAAAACATTACATAACTGGAAAGCGAAAGCCAGGCTTATTTGATAGCGTCGTTTGAGCATAAATGGAATAAAGATATTACAGAGAAGAAAACTTGAAATTTGATTAAGAAGTGGAGGGCTGAAGTGTCACTCCAGTGCCTTGGGCTGCAGTTCTAAAAAGTTGGCCAGGGGATTGAATCCCCCAGCGCTCAGGCTGATGATGGCAAGAATAAAGCTATTTTTATTCTCTAGGCAACAGCTTCCCTCTGCCAAATTTCCCAAGACTCATACAATGAGAGCATCCATCCCCAAACGATTAATGCAAATTTAGTAATTGTGCACATGGATCATTTCTCTGTCACCCATTTTTATCCATAAAATGTGGCTTTTCCTCCATGCACACATTGCTCATGTTTTGTGCCATTCACCTGTTGCTGGGGGCATGGAACAAATTACCTCTTTGTGTGAGGCTGCAGGAGAAAAGAAATTATCACATTTGTGACTGGCACCCACTACTAAACCAAGCATGTAATTATGTGAATCAGAATGATTGTACGTCCAAAGTCAGATTCATCTTGGATATCAGAAAGAGAGCGTATGAGGTCTGAGCCACAGCTGGAGAGTTTCCCAAAGGGAGCACGGGTGGGCAGACACAGGCTTCTGTTAAAAAACGATAAATTTTTGGCAGAAAAGACAAATTTGAGCCAAAGCCAATGAGACCTCAGGGGTTCTGGCTTTTGTAAAATTTTAAGTGAAGTGCGTGCAAGTGTGAGGTTTTGAGTTGAGAGCCCTGGGGAGGTTAATCACAAAAAGGAAGCATTGTGTTGCCAACCTCACAGTGTGGACTCCCCCCACAAAGCACTTCACACAAGAACCTCAGACTTAATCAACCAACAAGGCTCAGAGGAGTAAGCGAGCAAGCCCCTCGGGCTTGTGATATCCCTTTCAAGCTTCCAGGAAGCATTGATGCCTGCCTAATAAGGCCTTTCTGGGAAGGACCAACTCCTATTCAGAGGTTACCAATCAGCCCGAAACTGCTCACTCTGAGCTTTAAATTGACAGCGTAAGGCAGAGTAGCCACAGTAAGGTATGGGCTTCCTCCGAGGAAGCCATTTGCTGGTTAAACATCCCACTGCTCGCTGACACTCCCATTTAGTAACTTGAGAGGCTATGCGCTTTCTCTGCACTCTGCAGTTAGAGTGGAATAGTGTCTATGGAATTTTTCTTCTACAACCACAGGCTGTCAAATAGACTTCCTGAGACAAACACACTTTTCTAAGTGCCAGTAAATGGTGTTGGATTAAAAACACATGCATTTTCTTCACAGGCAATTAGAAGCAACTTTTAAACACAGCATATTGTTACTTAGAGGTGTTAGCCAATGTGAGAGGCACAGGAAGTTAGGTGAACTCAAGTTTTCTCTCCCCAAATGTCTTGCAGCTGAACTTTGTGAAGTGTTTCTTTTAAGGAAGCTTGGCTATTTCATTCTTCTTCTTACTTTAGGATTACTTGAAAAGAAGTAACCACATGAAGTGACTTAGAACATGCAATGAAGTTAGATGGGTCTACTTGACAGCATCATATAGAAAACTTGCAAAGGGAAGGAGGGTGGACCAAAACCAAAGGTTACTGAGCATCCTACATGGCAGACCTTTCCTGCTGTGCAGATCAAATCTGCTTCAGCGTCTTCCATCCTTTTTGCATTGTTTAATAATGCAAATGGCTCTTATCCATATAAATGAAAATTAACTTTGTCTGGTGGAATGCAACGTGGTCTTATTGCCCCGTGAATATTCATCAGATTGATATCCATTTGCAAACTGATTTCAGCGTCTTTGATTGCCTTATGCATGTGTGAATAGTTTGAATTTCCCTTTGAACCAATTGTTCCGTCTTACTGGTTTTCTCCCTAATGGATGAGTTAAAATATTTGGCACATGTTCATTTTATATGTTTACATACATTATGATATTTCTGTGATTTGTGGGTGTGAATGCATGTGTGAATGCATGTGTGTGTGTGTGTGTGTGTGTGTGTATGGAAGAGTATTATGTGTATGAATGTGTGTGTGTATGTGTGTGAATTGTGTTTGTGCATATGCCTGGGTGTGTATACAAATGTGTGTGTGAATGCATGCCTGTGTATATGAGTATGTGTGTGTGTGTGTGTGTATCAATGTGTGTGTATGTGTGTGAATGCAAGTGTGTGTGTGTGTGTGTGTGTGTGTGTGTGTCTTTGTGTGTGTGTAGATGTGGGGGCTGGAACCAGCCAGCCTTGGCATTCCTACTCAGGTGCCATCTACTTTATTTCCTTTAAGATAACATTTCCCAGTCTCCTGAAACTCACCACTTAGGCCATGCTGGCTGGTTAGGGACCTGCGGGAATCTGCATGTATCCGCCTTGCCATCACAGGAACTACAAGCTTGCACCCACATTCCAGCTTTTCCACAGCCTCTGGCAATAGAACTCAGGTGCTCATGCTTGCATGGCAACTGCTTTACCAAGTTAACTCTCTAGCCCCATTGATAATATTACCTTTTGAAAAGTGTATTTCTTTAAAATAGCAAGTCAGGTCTGGATTTGTTTTGTTCTGTTTGCTCAAAATACCATGATGACACTTCTAAAAATTCATAGTCTGCTCAGGACATGATTCTTCACTTGAAGGTGAAAATGAATCATTACCCAAGAAGCTAGATGAAACCTTTTCCACTTGTCCTTCAGGATTTAAAGATCAGGTTATGGGAAACTCCACGGCGACTTCTAATCAAGTCTTCTATTTTGTATTTTGACACACTTTTGATTTAGTGAATGTTACTGTAGTGCAAATGAAAAGAAAATGAATTTAAGATGTCATTGAATCAATTTTCTTAGGTATATCTGTTTTTCTCTATCTTACATATCCTATAGTAGAAGATTTTTTTTTCTTCACTAAGAGCCAAGGAAAAATCCAGACTTAGATCCCATGTTTGAAGTTTCACCTCATATCCAAATATGGTGACAGCTTCAGTTTAGAGGTTATTGAGTATTTAGATGTCTACTCAGCCTCCGAAAGACTTTATCTTCCTACCCTTTTCACAGGTTTTCTTTTGTTTTATCATCAGTGAAAACAGAATAAAGCGTCTAAGAAGATAACTGAAGAAAAAAAATAAAAAAACCAAAAAACCAAGAACATCAAAAAAGTTGTCAAATTTAAATTATGTTCAGTTTCTTGGTGGGTGACTTTTCAAACCCAGATTTACTGAGCAGCTGATTAAACTTATATCTGAAGGTAATACCATTGTTGTTATTGCTTTGCCCTTCAACTCTTTGACTATTGAAGGATATATACCACAATGTAACTAGCATGTCATTTGATAATGCTTATTTCTTCTGCCTCAATATTAGTTACACATATGAAGGTGAGAGTGGAGTAAAGGAACCACTAGTTAGCTTGCGTGTGTGTAATGACTATTCCTGGTTGTCAACTTGATTATATCTGGAATGAACTACAGTCCCAAATTGGAAGGCTCAACAGTGATCCACATCTGAAGGCTGGGAGACACAAGTTTCTGAGCTGGATCATGGTGTGGAGATCTTGAGGCATAGTGGCTATGAATCCCAGGAGACTAAGGCAAGGAGATCTCTGAGTTCAAGGTCAGCCTGGGACAAAACAAGTCCCAGATCCAGGCATGGTGGTACACACCTTTAATCTGGGAAACACTTTCTGCTGGAGACCTGTATAAGAACATTGGAAGAAGGTCTATTCGCTCGCTGTCTTTGCCTGTTTGCAGTTACTTGCCAGCACATCTGTTGGAATCTATTAGCCTTGTGGGACTGAGTAACCACTACATCCTTGGATTTCCGCATTCACAGCTAATCATTGTTGGAGAATCAGAATATAGACTGTTTAATTCATCATAACATATACTTACTATATAGAGATTATCCGTAAGTTCTGTGACTCTAGAGAAGTCTAATACATCTGTAAAGAAATTAAAAAGCAGAAACAGTCCACACATTGTATCATAGTATCAAATTTAAAATTTCCGTGATAAAATAACTAAAATTCTCTCTCTGAGGCTATTTGCAATGAAACCGAAGCTTTCTAACCTAGGGAGAATTTACAGCCTTCTATCTCTTTCAACTTTTATAAGAAGTGTACCTCCACAGGTAGACTGCTGCAGAGAACATACTGCTTCTCATTAAGAAACCTTTGAATGCTCTGAGTATTATATCATCATTTTCTTCATCCTTCAACACAGTGCTTTAAAAAAAACTTCTCTGTGTCAAAGGATGTACTGGCTGGATTTTTGTGTCAACTTGACACAATCTGGACTTATCACAGAGAAAGGAGCCCCGCTGGAGGAAATGCCTCCATGAGATCCAGCTGTGAGGCATTTTCTCAATTATTGATCAAGCTGGGAGGGCCCATTGTGGGTGTTGCCATCCCTGGGCTGGTATTCTTGGGTTCTGTAAGAAAACAAGCTGAACAAGCCAGGGAGAGCAAGCCAGTAAGGAACATACCCCTCCATGGCCTCTGCCTTAGCTCCTGTTTCCTGACCTGCTTGAGTTCCAGTCCTGACTTCCTTTGGTGATGAACAATAATGTGAATGTGTAATGAGTAAATCCTTTCCTCCCCAACTTGCTTCTAGGTCATGATGTTTGTGCAGGAATAGAAACCGTGACTAAGATAAAGGACAAGTTTTAGTGTTTATTTGAAACCTCAAAGTCTATCCTAAGTGACATGCTTCCTCCAAAAAAGCCATGTCTCTTAATGCTACTCTCTAAGCATTTCTCAAATGACTTGGGGGGTCATTCTTTTTATTCTTTCTATTGATTCTTTGTGAATCCCACGTATGCATTCCAATCCCACTCATCTCCCTGTCCCTTCCTGTCTGCCTTCTGCCCTCACAACATCCTCTATCTCCACTCACGCAAAAGAGAATAAAATAAGAAACAATTAAAAAAAATCTTGGGAACCGTAGTGTGTCACAGAGTATATCTTTTTGCCCATACATCTTCCCTTGCAAATGTTTATTGCAACCAGTCATTGCTCTGGTTTGGGGCCTCTGGCTTCTGCTATGCTAGCGAGACTGGATCTTCACAGAGACTCCTCTCATATATCCTGTTGTTCCCCCTTTATCCTAGAGATCCTGTTGCTTTGCATCTGCAGGCCTGGCCCTTGCATGTACTCCAGCAGATCTTAAATGGGGCAGATGTAGGGATGGGCCTACATATATAAAGTGATGGGTGGATCTGGGCCCTGGAGGTAGCTGGGTTAGTCAGCTCTCTGAGTCTGTACCGTAAGGGCAAGCTCCCCAGCACTGCCCCGGGTAGCTCCCCCAGTGCTGCTGCTGACAAGGGACAGGGTCATCCGTCCCACTCGCTCTTACATCCTTGCACTGACTCACACACACATTTGCCACCAGGGCCAGCTCGGCTGTGTTACCCACACAGGGTACAGATGAGGAGACATTCTTAGTCAAACTACCACAGCTAAGATTTCTGGGCGAATCTCTTGAAGCAAAAGACTGTGTAACAATAGACAAACATCAACCTTATTTCTTCATATGTTTTAGATGACAGTAAAACTGCCAGAAATCAGGACTCCGGACTTAACAGTCATGCAGAAATCGAACTAGACTCAAAGTGGGGGATCAAACAGAAATGAGCTGAGGTTTTGGCTGGGGCTGTTGTATATGGGGATTGTTCGTGACCTCTCTGTGCTTTCAGTCTGAGAATGTTATTTCCTGAACATGCAATGGGGCCTTCTCTGGGGTCAAGATAGTTTTCAGATTGTGATCAGAAGACTTTCCTTGAGCTGCATCGAAGAAGAAAAGCAAGTGGACAGTCCTCCTAGTTCTGCTCCTGCCTCAAATATTAAGGAGCCAGATGTTAGGGCAATGAGTCTTCAGTGCCATTATGAGTAGCAATAGATTTGATTAAAGGCCATCAAATTTATGAAAAGAACATAAATCCATGAAACAATCTGTTAATTAACGCAAGTGATCAGATCCTCTGAAACAATTTCGGACAATAAGTCTCCACATCAAAATATTTCTTTATCAGGAGAGCTGAAGAGAGAGATTTCACAGCAGAGCATTTCTGAGGCAGCAGTACCAGCTATGAGAGCCAGTTCAGGAAAATGATTGATATGTGATGGAAGTTTGCTTTTTTTTTTTTTTACAAGTTATGGATCTGATATATTTGTGAGCCATGCTTATTGGAAACTGTTTTCAAATTACGCTTGTCACTTCTTGAACGAGGCTGGCTTTGTTTGCGGTATGGTTTGTGGAAGTTTTTAGAATAGTTTTGAGAAGGCATTAAGGGATATTTCGAGACAGCTATCAGGAAGATATGTTAGCCTGGGGATGACATTTTTCTTTCAAGAATAAAGTTAATCAGATCCCAAAGTCCATTATCTGATGAGAAGTAAACAGCTGACAATATCAGAGCTGTCAACATGAAATATAGTCCAACAAGGGAGTTGTGGAGGAAAATGAAGAAGGAATATATTTAAAATAAAATCTCTGAAACATGGAAAGAGCTAGTCTTTTCCTTTGGACATTAAATGCAACAATAATTTTATACCAGTATGTTAGGAAAGAAATGCTACATTCCTAGAGTTAGAAGCAACCACTGGCAATTGACTATACACCATTTTAAATAGAAGCCCTAATTACTTTAGGACTGACACATTGGGTGGTTAAGTAAAAGAATCTATACTTTATTGAACTTAATTTAAATTGTTTCCTTTTTTTGAACCTTTTAACCGAAACTGTGTTTAAAACAAAATAGACCACCTTTGTTAGGGTCTAGGATAGAGTGCTAAAATACAGCAAAAGATATCGTTCACCAAAGACATGTATTCATGTAGCCTTCATATATGAGTGCCAAGGACCAAAGAAATTAGAGAGCAGAGAGCTCAGCCCCACAACGGGCTACTTTTCATATAGTTTTGTATGGTAATATACTTAATCATGCGTGTGGCTGAATTACAAGTGAACACAGTGACCTGGTTCTTAAGCTTTTCCATTACCACTGCTTTCACAGGTAACATCTGTTTTCATCCAGACTCAGAAAATGAATCATTTCCTATTGTTATAAGTATCTACACTATTAGAAAAATTTATATCATGGAATTTTACAGTGTTTGTGTGTGTGCGTGTGTGCATGTGTGTCTCTGTGTGTCTTTGAATACTGAACTCAAGACCCTGCATATGTGTGAAAAATGTCCTATCACTGGCTTACGTTCTTGATCCAAATATGCCTCTATTTGTCAGGTCCTATCATTTGGAAAGATTATTAGTTTTAAAGCTTTATTTATTTTTATGAGCATGAGTGTTTTGCCACAGGATCACCTGGAACTGAAGTTAGAGAAAGCTGTGAATCATTATGCAGGTGCTAGGATACCAAGTACCGAGCAAGAGCTCGTAACTTTACCCATCTCTCCAGGCACAAACTTTAAAACGTTATATAGACAAATTTTAGACTTAAAATAAAAATATAATGTTGAATTCACACTGACTTCTCTAATATTAATAATTTCACACCAAAGTGAAATTATGATACCCCAGAAATATTAACAATAATTTGACTTAATAGGAGAGCCAATACAATATCATATATTCAAATATATTTAAAGCTATAATTCTCAAATAGTTTGATATAAAATGAATGCAATTTTTGACAGTAAAGAAATAGAGGATGATTTGTTCGTGAGTTCTTCAATGTTCCATTCAACATGTCTTGTGCTCTATATATTATTTCAAGGAGTCTTAGGCCACCCTCAGGTAATGGTAGCATTTGTGTTGTCTGGGAAGAAGATCTTAAATTTGTGTCATATTCTCTAAATTTGGCTAAAGAACACATGGCATTCTGTTACCAAAAGAAAGAACTTGGGTTTTGTTACCTTGTTTCTAGGGATGTAGAAAATGGACATTTTCCAAACACACTAACAATCCTAAAGGAAGTGTTCTGTGGTCACATGTTTGAATAGTAAATTAGGCTGCTTAGCATGCATTTCATGGTATTTTAGAGGCATGCATCTTTCTAAATTATCCATCGTTGTTGCTGAGTAAGAAGGACTTCATAGTGTGGATTTCTCATTGTTTCTACAATGTAACCTAATCCTCAAAATTGAAGAGAAAAGGTTTTAACTGAAATTTCTTTTACAGCCACTGATAATTGGAATATGACATTTGAGATAATCTGGAATTATGGGACATATGGTAGGGGGGAACTGTGAAAGGGGAAAGCCTTTGGAATGCAAACATAGAATATAGAAAATAAAAATTAAAAAATAAAAAAACAAAAGAAAAGAAAAAAAACAATAAATTTTATCCACTCCTCCTAATAATTGAGATTATATGTAGTTTTAGAATGCTGCTTTTAAATCATTCAATATAATCCATAATTTTTCTAATTAAATGAACTGAAATCTGTCTTACATTTTAAATATTTAAAAGGTTCTTAAAAAATTGTATTCAACTCATTACTCCAAAAATTACAATCTGGGTCTTTGTAAACATGGCATTACAATGATCTAAGGTTATTGGTTAAGATTATTTTTGATGTATGCTAATTTCTGTTACATTCAAAAAAAAAGTAAGAAAATGAGTGTAAGTCTCACTAGCCTTTTGAGGATTAATGTCTCCTGATCATGCTGACATGACTGTAAAACTATTTTAAAAGATCGAGCGAGTCGACGACAGGTGCTCAATAATGCATACACCCACACCAAAGCAGCCACCTGTCCCTGCACCTGAGAAAGCTTCGTGAATAATTGTCAGTTCAATTTTTACCTTTCTCTGTTTTAGAAAACATACTCGGGCTGTTTTAGTCTACCCCCTAGTTAACCACAGCTAATAGAACATGACATGAGTGGATCCTGGGACAAGTCCCTTGGGCAAGAAGCTACAGATATGTGGAACACCAAGAAACCAAGTCAATCCTCAGTCAGGGGCAATTACACTAACACCTCAGAGGAAGAGCCCCGGAGTTCCTTGACAGTTGGAATCCAGGAAAGAATTATCAAAAATGCTGGATGCTAAGTTCATGCCTAAGGCGGATGACCTGCTTGACAAGTTTGCCCACGCTAACTATATTAATGCTTCAGATCAGGGTAAGAGGAACTAGCAGCCTTGCGCCTTAACTAATCATGTTAAAACTGTTGGCAGGTTTTGTGCCTGCTTTTCAGTGGCATAACTTTTCATCAGCAGGATAAAGGGGGAGGTGCAAACAAATTGCTCAGACTTCAGGTATGCATCTCCCTTATGTGGCACTTGAAGAACGAACAGATGAACTTTTTTTTTTTTTGCCTCCCCCCCCATTTTTTCCCCAGTGTACAGGTTGTTTCTCCAGTAAGCAAAGCTTTCTAATAATAGTTAATGTCTTTCTATTTAAAAGAAAAAAAAGTATGAAACTGCAAGATGGATCTGTCAGTTTTAAGGATTATACTAAGCAGTGGGTAGCTACCTATCTGAGTCACAGGCTTCTGTGAAGACGGTGTACGTTTGGTCCATGTTCAGAGGCGCAGTTTATTAAAACTGCATTCAGTAGGAAGATGAGTATTTAACCACTGGTTAAATCTTGGGGCTTATAACTGTGATTGTGAAATTCATGTTTAAAATTGATTAGCCATGTTTTTATGTCTTATGACCAATAATTTTAATCACTTTTGTTTCAGGGAGTAATTGGATTTTTGAATAATCTCCAAATTGCCTTATGAGGTTTTTTTTTCCCCCAGAACTCCCAAAACACATGTCTGTACATGACTTTGTTATATTAAGTTTTGCTCTTGCCTTCTCATTTCCTAGGGAAATAATAAACCTTACCTGTCAAAAATAAAAAATGATGTTCTTATCAATAATATCAACACATTGAGATTAAAAACTAGAAGTGGTTTTATGGTTACTTCTATATATCATTATACTTCTCTTTAGATATGTCTTAGATTAGCTTCTATGTAAACCAGAAATGTTTTTTTTTTTAATTCTAGTGATTTGACTCTCAGCTATTATCTGTCTCACTCTGGAAAGAACTCTGTGTTTAAATTATGACCCAGTTCTCATGAGAACACGAAACCATGACACTCATTATCCAATGGGCTTCTATACTGTCACTCATCCACTACCGAACACAAGAAAAGGAGTTGACTTCACTGCCCCACGTCCATGGACATATTCTTGCCATTTTCCCTTTATCTACTACATGACATTATAGGTGTACATTCCCAGCATCTATGAAGGTGTAGGTTTCTTCTTAAACAATTGCATCTGTACCAATACCATGTGGTGTTCATCACTATTGCTGTATAGTATAGCTTGAGGTCAGGGATGGTGATTTCTCCACAAGTTCATTTATTGTGGAGAATTGTTTTGGCTCTCCTGGGTTATTTATTTTTCCTTTTGAAGTTTAAAACTGTCTATATGTCTATAAAGAATTATATGTCTATATATGTCTATTTATGTCTATAAAGAATTGTGTTTGAATTTTGATGGGGATTGCATTGAATCTATAGACTGCATTTGGTAAGGTGGCCATTGTCACTATGCTAATCCTACTAATTCATGAGTGTGGGAGATCTCCAAAACCTGACACTATTACTGATGTTATATTGTGCTAACAGACAAGAGCTTAACATGGCTGTCTTCTGTGAGTCTCTATGAGCAGCTGACTGAGACAGATGCTTATACCCAACCATTGGACTGAGGTCTGGCACCCCTATATAAGAGTTAGGGGTAGAATTGAAGAGTTGTAGGTGAATGACAACCACATAGGATGGCCAAAAGTGTCAGCTAACCCAGACCCCTGGGAGCTTCCAGAGACTAAGCCACTGACCAAAGAGCATACACAGGCTGCTCTAAGGCCCTAGCACATGTGTAGCAGAGGAATGTTTTGTCTGGCCTCAGTGGGAGAGGGTGAGCCTAATCATGTAGAGACATGATGTGCCAGGAAAGGGGGAATCCCCAAGGGTGGTGAGTACCTTCTCAGAGGTAAAAGAGGAAATAGAGGAAAGAACTCTGTGTGTGTGTGTGTGTGTGTGTGTGTGTGTGTGACTAATAGGGGACAACATTTGGAATGTAAATAAATAAAATAATTAATGAAAAAGAAATATAAAACAAAAAAAGAAGAAAGAAAGAATTGTGACATTGGATACTCTCAGTGTAATGAAACTTAAGTGCAGGCAAGCTGAGAGTGACGTCGTGGGAGGGTTTATTTAGAGCTGCACACTTCGGTATTTATATCTGGCATCTTTCAAGTTGTATAGAAACATAATGATTGATGAAGAAAATACTAATTTTCATTTTGCTCTACAAGTCAACAGTGCCTCCAATGTGAAACATGAGGAAAATCTCTGATATCGACTTGAAATGTGTTCTTGAATATGAACAGTCCACTCTGCCAAACTCGGTGGATAAAAACAAAGTATAAAAAGGCCAAAAATTATTGTATATTCTACCAGGGTCTCCTTATGGGTGGGGTTTACATCACTTTTAATCCCTTGCTGCTCTAAAATTATATGCTTTAAAATCAGTGGAACATGATTGTTGAAACACTTGCTACTTTTTAATATCTTCCCTTAATTTTAATTATAGTTCAATCACTTTATGATTTAAAACAATCTAACAAACGCTGAATTTTTGAATCACTAGAAAATGCTTAAATGTTCTTGTCCTTTCTAATTAAGAATGTTACTTAAATAAGAAACACAGACAAGGCTGGAGAGAAGGCTTAGCAGTTTAGAGCAGTTGTTGCTCTTGCAGAGGTCCTGGGATTGACTTACAGCATCAATATGGTAGCTCATAACCAACTGTAAAGTCCAGTTCCAGGGGATCAGATGCCCTATTTTGGCCCTTTTGGGTACCAAGCATAAACTGTTTACCCACAGTTAGGCAAGCACACACATTAAAAAGAAAGAAGCATACATAGAGAGGGATGAAAAGTGTGCCAATACACATTCTGTCTTTTTTCAGTCCTTGAAACTTATTCCCCATCTAGCATATTGCATGTGTTCTTTCCTTGAATGTTCTTTCCATGAATAGAGTCATTTTTTAATCACTGTCTTGGTAGCATTTGCCTTGCTTCCTATCCTGCATATGATGGTTTTTATTTCCACTTGTTTTCGGTATCCCTTTTAACCCGTAACAGAAAACCTCGAACACAAGAATATTAACATAGTTTGATTAGAACCCGACACCACAGTTTCTGGTAGTCAGTAACTATATGGTAATTATGAGTAAAAAGAGTAGTTACACATAGAGCAAGATGCAAAATAATAGTGGCAGCTAACATATGTTAGAGGTATACCTGTGTAATGTCCAGTGTAAGGGTCTCAGACTCTTCTCACTAGCAATCGGCATAGGTACGGTTACAGAAGACTACCTTCCTGCTCTCATCCACTCCCATAATTTTAAATATGGTAATTTCCAAGGGTAAGCCTCTAAACTTATTATTTTCTAGGTCCCAGACCTTTACATTTATCCTCACCCTGAAATACCTACAATTCCTAATACTCTCTTAATCAACTTTCTTCATCTGATGATGATGATGATGATGATGATGATATGATGATGATGGTTTGCTCATGTAATTACTTTTTAAGGCAACCTTGATTTTTTTTGTTTCTTTTATGTCAGAATTAATGACCAACAAAATTTGTAGATTGCGCCTTCAAACTATAATTATCCTTCACCTGTGTTGTTAACGATCCTCCTATAATAATACTAAAGGACTCATTTGTACCCCCCACTCCCCAGCCATCATAGCATTCTGACTGGACCACATATGGTTCCCACTCTATCCCACCCTATCACTTTGGCTCAAGTCTGCCTAATGGGTTCCTTGGGCTTGAGATAGTCTAGAAGGATTCAGACTGATGACATAATCTATCGCTGTGCTCTAATTTCTTCCTAGGTATAAGCCATAGATATACTTTCTAGTACATTTGACTTAAACACACAAAATTCACTTCAAACATTTGAAAATGATGCAATAATATTTGAGTCTTCTCAATGACACAGTGAAATGCAACCTTTGAGTAGACATTACTCATCAAATGTCCTCTCTGGTTTTTACATTCTTAGTATACAGCAGAGGACACACAGAAGAGGACTCTCTTTCTGTAGCTATGTGGAGGCAGAGAACTTACAATTTATAAGAAAAAAAAGAAGATATTTTTTACCTCATTGTCTTAGATTTCTAGAGAAAAATTATTTGATTTTTCTTAATGATTGAGTATCTAAGGGTATGTGATATGTTAAACATGGTAGCTGTGATTAAATATTAGAACTTGAACTAAAAGTACTTGAATTTTCCTAAATCACTCCTGCTTAATTTCTCAGAAACAAATGATATATGAATGCATTTGAGTAACAATATCTAACATCCATTTCTTTATATAAAATATCTTAAATATTTATATATTGAATATCTCCAGTAATGGTGATTACAGATACTAGAACATGGCCAACATAAGGATTGGCAAGTAGATGAGGTTCAGGCTATTGGAAGAGTGGGAAAGCAGTGATGTAAGGACATGAGACTTATATACTAGGAAGTGGACGGAGATCATTCAATTCAGTGGTTTGCTCAGTAGTAAAATTTGTGAAATGAATTAGATTTTATTTTTCAGTAATGATGACATAGTTCATATGAATGAAAGTGAAATAAGGGACATTAATACTACTTCACAGTGTATGTGTATATTTGTGTGTGTGTTGTGTATGTGTATACAACCTAAGAACGGTGGAAATGTTTCTTCTTGGTTTGTTATATATTTTCCATAATCTTAATTCATTATGATTCATTTTTATATTTCCTTGAAATATATGTGTGTGTGTATATATATATATACACACACACATATATATTCACATATACGCATACACACACACATATATATATACATATGTATGTATATATTGATGATGGCAGCTATCCATGTATAAATGAAAAATGAAGTGCTACTATCAACTTATTTTTATGCAAATTAAATTAAGCTGCTTCAAGATCAATGTATAAAATAGAGGACTCAATCTTTAGTTATTATGAAACGTTAAGGTAATATATTTTCAATACATTTAATATTACAAACAAGACAACAAGTTGGCTTTAATTTAAACTCATTTTCTGAGAGAAAAGTTTTTTTATAGCTATTTAGATTGATCTTATTATATCAAAACCTCTCTATACTTTTGCATAACAATACTGGACAAGAAAAAAATAATTTGTTAAAATAATGTTGAGCAGCTAAGAACCTAATAATGGAAGGAATTAGAACTCATTTTCCATATTTATGAGACTCCACAGACATTGTATGAAGGGATCTGGGTGTGGTGGCAATTCCCCAAGTATCACGACTGTCCTATGACTCACCTGTACTATCAGTATTTATGCAAGAATGATAGATGTTTAAATAGTATATGCATATTTTGTGGACTAACATATTTGCATGTTTAATCATTCTAAACAGATAACTCTAAAGCAAGTCAATCAATCAATAATTATAATTAGATTTGGAACACTTATAGCTTCATAAAGACCTTAGATGAGCAGAAAAAATCATGAATGCAGAGTGATAATTAATGCACATTTTTAATTGTAGAAGTCACTCAGATACTTACATTTCCATAACTGTTGAAATCAAGTGTACCAGGATTATAAGATATATATCATTATTTTGTAGGAGAGAATAAATTAAATATGGAAAGAAAAAAGTATCTAAATGTTGACGGACATGTTCAAGTAACAAGTGTGTACAATCTTAACTTTGATGGCTGTGGATATTTTTGTTACAATTTTCATTATGATTGTTCCCAATATATTTTCACTCCATTTTGCCAGTGGCTTTTAGAGTCACAACTTACTCTTGTTAGTTCAAGTAAAATGTAATTTTTCTATGTGCAGTAATTCATTTTCAAAGCAATTAACTTGCATTAGTCCATTTGTGGTTTTGTTGTTGCTAGAGTAATAATATTTGGCAGAATGTCATTCAATTTACTGTAGCATTTATAATTTTCTTGAAATGTGAGGTATAAATATGAGCTTACCTAAAATGAATGTATGTGTTTCATGATAGCCGGGCAATATCTACAATAGGAACCGTGTTTACTAAGAAAGCTGTTATTTGAAGCAACCTTTCCTGGTTATCTCGGGATAACACTGTAAATTATATGTATTATTTAGAATACTAAACAAATATTTTCAGAAGCTCATCAAGCCCTTGACTTGCAGCTCTAAAACTGTGCAATGTGACTCAGAGAACAAATCCTATTTGTGTATATATTATAGAATTAGACTACACCAAGCCCAGAAGGCAGATACAATCATTCTTTGAACTGTACAATAAATCCTGCTGTTCTGAAAAGCCTGAAAGCCTATTTGCATTTGGCAGAAGTAATGAAATGCATCTTAATAGATTTAAATATGCTGCATTCATAAATATCAGCCAAATATAGCCATTTCCTTAGTGTGATCAGGTGGGCTCCTCGCATTAAGCTATGCTTTTCTAGTTAGCTCTGGTGTGTTTTTCCCATTTGCAGATCAGCAAATATGAACCATTAACAGCCTTGAGAGTGAGTTGAGCTTCAAAATTATTGTGTGGAAATAAAGAGGAATTACTTCATCTTCAGCAAACAAACACTTAATGAAAAGTCTTATACAGTGCTAAGAATTTCAGATCTCCTTTTAGCTTCATCAAAGACAAAATTAAAAAAAAAATCCTTTTCTCATGGGTCTACAATTTCAAGAGAAAAGTGAGGAGAAAAATCTGTTCTCTAAGGAGAATTTACATGTTTACCTATAATTATAGAGCATTTCTTCTACCATGACAATTCCATCTATGGACAGATATCTGCCCTAACAAGTTTTTCTTTTCATAGACGTTGATATTGGGGAATATAGACTTTTGCTCTTTTTTTTTTTAATAATGGGCTTTGAATTTCAGATGGAGCTACCACTCCCAAAAATCTTCCCCCTGAACCAGAGCAGACTGAGAGCAATGTCAGAATTAGCATTCCTGCTTCATGCACTATTCCAAATGGAGATCTTTATTCAAGCAGGGAGAAATCCTTCCCCTCTCCCAATATGCAGAGAGAGCAGAAGGTTTAAGTGGGAAGTGCTATATATCTATTTGTTCTAAATCACACTTGAAGGACCGAAACACAGTGGCATCAATAAAAAGAAATGCCCTTCAGAAAAACAAGGGCCTCGTGTTCATCACACCTGGCTTCAATTCTCGTCACAGCTGATGTGTACAGGAATGATTAGAAATCATATAGATACTGATGAGGAGTGAAAGCAGGGGTACTTAAAATTCTGCTGCACCTTGTGCTCAAAATATCTCCAGCAGCTTAGAGTCACTCTTAGAAACAATTTAGGAAACCAAGCTTTTTAGCCTGAAAAAGCTTAATTTTATGAATATTCTAGATACACGGAGACAGATTGAAATTTTTAAAACTGCAAACATAGCACTTCCTTCTATATTATGTAACAGGTGTAACTAGAGAAATATCAAAGAAAAAAATGTAAGTTGAACACATATTTCCTGGAAAGTACAGCTTTCCCTATGGGAAGATAACTGTTACATTGGTTTATGTTTGTTTGGCTTTTCAAAATAATAATTGGAATGTGGGTCTAGCTTTTTAGCATAGTAGGTAGATTTCACCTTTTGCGTTTTAGCCATGAATGCAAAACTCAGCATAAGGATGCCAGCTAGAAAATAATTCAAAAGCTAATGTTATTGGAAATGGATCAGCAGCATCAACTGTCTGAAGGCACAGCATGAAACATAAACACTTCACAAGTTAGAAATCATTTATAGAGTGGCTTCTTGGAAAAGTATTATTTAAACACAAAGTTTAGTGTCAAGCAATAGGATCATGACAATAATTTTACCCAATTATAAAATATATCTGTTTGAATTTCACCCTAAAGAAGAAATATATTAACATTACATGTTACTTGGTCAATAATTGTGAGAAGAATATTCTATGAGCCGATTTGCTAAGCAATATGTTTGCAAAACGATTGAACCTGATTTGACTTTTATTTACTCATCTCTGCATTCTCAACTGATTAACTGTTTGTCATACAGATTCTTACAAAGGAATTTTTTTTCTGTTTTTAACCAAATGCAATTTTTAAAAAAAATTTTAAGGTTAGCCATTTTCTACTGATAGATATGTGTCTGGTTGGTCTGGTTGGTTGTAATGTGTGCTAAGTGAGTTCTTTGAAAGAGTTACCTCCTAATGTTTCCCCTAAGTCTGTCTCTGTCTCTGTCTCTGTCTCTGTCTCTGTCTCTGTCTCTGTCTCTGTCTCTGTCTCTCTCTCTCTTTCTCTTTTAATTAAAGACATTTGCAGGCTGCTATTCCCACTGCAGCACTGATACCTTTCTTCCTTGTTCTGTGTTTTTCATTGTTAACTTTCTCCCACATTGCTAAGCCAATATGCATTCTGCTTTACTTCATCCAGAATATAACAATTTGTGGTTTGGTCAGATGCCTTTTATATTTTGAACCCTTGATAATGTACCCTGTTATCGACTTTTCTGAATCACTTTAATTTGTTACTCTGAGATCACTTTTTTTTCCATTATTGGATATTTTCTTCATTTACATTTCAAATGTTATCCACTTTTCAGGTCTCCCTCTGGAACCACCACCCCTGCCACTATAAGGGTTCTCACCCACCTACCCACCTACCTACTCCCATCTTCTCACCTTGACTTTCCCCTATACTGGGGCACTCCCACAGGAACACGGGCCTCACCTCCCATTGATGTCCAACAAGGCCATCCTATGTCACATACACAGCCAAAGACATGGCCCCTCCATGTGTATTCTTTGGTTGGTGGTCCAGTCCCCAGGAGCTGGTACAACTACTCTGGAAATCAGTCTGGTGGTTTCTCAGGAAATTGGACATAGTACTACCTGACTATATACCCACCTATACCACTCCTGGGCATATACCCAGAAGATACTCCAACATGTAATAAGGACACATGCTCCACTATGTTCATAGCAGCCATACTTATAATAGGCAGAAGCTGGAAACAACTCAGATGTCCCTCAACAGAGGAATGGGTATAGAAAATGTGGTATATTTTCACAATGGAAAATATACTCAGCTGTTAAAAATGACTTCATAAAATTCACAGGCTAATGGTTGGAACTTGAAAATATCATCCTGAGTGAGGTAACCTAGTCACAAAAGAACACACATGGTATGCACTCACTGATAATTGGATATTAGCCCAAAAGCTTGTAATACCTAAGATAAAATTCACAGACCATATGAAGCCCAAGAAGAAGGAAGACCAAAGGGTGGATGCTTCTGTGCTCCTTAGAAAGGGGAGCAAAATACTCACAGGAGGAAATAAGGAGACAAAGTGTGGATCAGAGACTAAAGGAAAGGCCATCCAGAGATTGTGCCACCTGGGAATACATCCCATAAACAGTCATCAAACCCAGATGCTATTGCAGATGCTGGAAAGTACTTGTTTCAGGAGACTGATATGACTGTCTCCTGAGAGGTCCCACCAGATCCTGACAAAGACAGAGGCAGAAGTTTACAGCCAACTATTGGACTGAGCTCTTGGTCCAGGATGGAGGAGTTGGAGAAGGCACTAGAGGATCTGAGGGGGTTTGCAGCCCCATGGAGAGAGCAACAGTGCCAGCCAGCCAGACCACTATTTTCATCTGCTGATGCCTAGTTCTTATCTCTAGACCCACAATTTTTGGCCTTATTATATTTCTAGTCTTGAATATCACCTTTTTCAGAGTCTTTCAGTCTTTCTCTAATAAGTGTGACTACAGAAAAAATGTCATATGTTGGCTATAGTCTTTCTAGTTTCCACTTAAAGGTCTTTTAAGAATTTGTAAATACTACACTGTGAAAAATAAACCATATTTTCTTTATCCATTCTTCAAATAGTGAACATCTAGGTTGTTGCCAGTTTCCTCCTACTCTTAATTAAGCTGAAATAAACATAATTGAACAAGTGTCCTTGTGGTAGCATCCTTTGGATATATATTCCCAGGAATGACATAATGGGTCTTGGGGTAGATCACCTCCAAATTTTCTGAGGAACTTCCATAATGATTTCTCTGGAGGGGGTACATGTTTTCACTCCAGCCCACATTGGAGCAGTGTTCCTCTTTCTTCCCATCTTTGCTAACATGTGCTGTCACTTATGTTATTGATCTTAACTATTCTGAAAAAAATGTATTACTCAGCTGTAAAATATGGCATCTTGAAATTTGCAGGCAAATAGAAACTACTAGAAAAATCTAGTGGTATCAGACTAAATGATTCTGAGCGAGGTAACCAACCTATACCCAGAAAGAAAAATATAGAATGCATTCACTTACAAGTGCATATTAGCTCTTAAGTTGATTTTTCAAGCTACAATCCATACACCTCAAGAGGTTAGATAAAACGGAGGGTTCTAGCGTGGGAGGCATGGATCTCCTTGGAAGAGAGAAATAAGTTTTGTGGGTAGACATGGGTAGGTGTAGATGGGAGTGAGAAGTATTGGGAGGATTGAGGGAAAGATAGTTGGACTGTGAGGGCATTTGGGATCTGTCTAGAAACCATCCTGGAATCTATGAGGGTGGCCCAAGGAAGGACTATTAGTATTGTCATACATGGAGTCTAAACTAGCCATCTTTTGTGGCCAGGCAAGGCTTCCAGGACAGAACTGAGCTGCATTCAGTTGAATTGTTGTCATCCTATGGAGACCCCTATACAACCCAGGCTGATGCTAGGACAGAGGGTCACTCTCCAAAACCTATAGGCCCATTGTCAAGAACAACATCCACAAAGCACATCGATCATGGAGAGGCTGATCTGATCCCTGCATGGAGTCTTCATCCCTGCGTTCTAATCTCTTTGGCACAGGAAGGGGCTCTGAAAAATACAAAAGTTATACCAACCCAGTCAAAAAACCTTCCATATATAGTCGGTCTCGCCTGCAGGAAATGCTGGGGCAATGGCAACAGAACTTGTGGAAATCCAGCCAATGATTGTCTGTTTTAAAATTTAGGGCCATCTGTGGGACATCCCCGCCCTCGGGTGAGCACCTAAGCTGCATTCTGCAACCAGCTCACCGGCCCCTAGACCAGCGGTGTAGCGGCGGGCCTCCATATTGCAACCAGGACACAGCTGGAAAGGCCCAGGTAAACACCCCTTCCAGGGCTACACTCACGGGGGTATCTGCTAGGGTCTCCGAGCCAAGCAGGCAGAGTCCCGCCTAGGCTCTGTGGGACATCCCCGAGCCCTCTGGTGAGCACCAAGGCTGCTTCTGCAACCAGCTCGCCGGCCCCTGGACCAGCGGTGTAGCGGTGGGCCTCCATATTGCAACCAGGACACAGCTGGAAAGGCCCAGGCTCTGTGGGACATCCCCACCCTCTGGTGAGCACATAGGCTGCGTTCTGCAACCAGCTCGCCGGCCCCTAGACCAGCGGTGTAGCGGCGGGCCTCCATATCACAACCAGGACACAGCTGGAAAGGCCCAGGCTCTGTGGGACATCCCCGCCCTCGGGTGAGCACCTAAGCTGCGTTCTGCAACCAGCTCGCCGGCCCCTAGACCAGCGGTGTAGCGGCGGGCCTCCATATTGCAACCAGGACACAGCTGGAAAGGCCCAGGTAAACACCCCTTCCAGGGCTACCCTCACGGGGGATCTGCTAGGCTCTCGGAGTTCCTTGCAACCAGGACACAGCTGGAGAAGCCCAGGTAGACAGACTCCAACAGGGGCTAAAATCGCATGGGTGGCAGCCAGCTTATGATCCCTTAAAGCAGCAGTCACACATATTCACCAATAGAGAAACAACAGGTGAGCCCAGCCTCACAGGAGATTCAAACACCAGCCACTGACAACAAGGCCAACTAAAACCAGAAATAACCAGATGGCAAAAGGAAAACGAAGGATCGTTACTAACAAAAATCAAGGCAACATGACAGCATCTGAACCCAGTTCTCCAACAACAGGAATCCCTGGATACCCTAAAACACCAGAAAAACAAGACTTGGATATAAAATCACTGGTCAGGATGCTGGTAGCTGAACACATAGAAAAATCTCGTAAAGAAATAGAGGAGAAAATGGATCAAAAGTTAGAAGCCTTTACGAGGCAAATACAAAAATCACTTCAAGAAATGCAGGAGAAGATGGATCAAAGAGAAGAAGACAATAAGGAAGAAAGACAAAAGTCACTTAAAGAACTACAGAAGAACGTGGGCCAACAAGTAGAAGCTATGAAAGAGGAAGCACAAAAATCTATTAAAGAAATACATGAAAACACAATCAAGCAAGCGAAAGATCTGAGCACATCCATCCAGATACTAAAAACAGAAGTAGAAACAACTAAGAAATCACAGAGGGAGACAACATTGGAGATAGAAAACCTGGGGAAGAAATCAGGGGCCATAGACGCAAGTATCAACAATAGAATACAAGAGATAGAAGACAGAATCTCAGAAGCCAAAGATAACATAGGAACCATTGATTCAACAGTCAAAGAAAATACTAAATGCAAAAAGGTGGTAACCCAAAACATCCAGGAAATCCAAGACACTATGAGAAGACCAAACCTAAGGATTATAGGTATAGACGAGAGTGAAGATTTACAAGTTAAAGGGCCAGCTAATATCTTCTATAAAATTATGGAAGAAAACTTCCCCAACCTAAGGAGAGAGATGCCCATGAATATACAAGAAGCCTATAGAACCCCAAACAGACTGGACCAGAACAGAAATACATCCCGTCACATAATAATCAAAACTCCAAATGTAATAAACAAAGAAAGAATACTAAAGGCAGCAAGAGAAAAAGGCCAAGTAGCATATAAAGGAAAACCTATCAGAATAACACCAGACTTCTCACCTGAGACCATGAAAGCTAGAAGATCCTGGGCAGATATCATGCAAACTCTAAGAGAACACAAACTTCAGCCAAAACTACTTTACCCAGCAAAACTCTCAATTGCCATTGATGGAGACATCAAGGTATTCCATGACAAAACCAAATTTGCAAGATATCTCTCCACAAATCCAGCCCTACAAAGGATAATAGGGGGAAAACACCAAGACAAGGACGGAAACTACACCCGGGAAGAAGCAAGATAGAAACCTCCTCTCATCAAACCCAAAAGAAGATAACCTCTCGAATATAAAAAATAAATAAGATAAATAAATATAATTTCAAAAATGTCTGGAGGTAATAATTACTATTCCTTAATATCTCTTAACGTCAATGGACTCAATTCCCCAATAAAAAGACATAGATTAACAGACTGGATACGGAAACAGGACCCTACATTTTGCTGCATACAGGAAACACATCTCAGTGTTAAAGACAAACACTACCTTAGAGTAAAAGGCTGGAGGACAATTTTACAAGCAAATGGTCTCAGGAAACAAGCTGGAGTAGCCATTCTAATATCAGATAAAATTGACTTTCAACCTAAAATCATCCAAAGAGACTCAGAAGGTCACTTCTTGCTGGCCAAAGGGAAAATCCACCAGGAAGAGCTCTCAATACTGAACATCTATGCTCCAAATGCAAGGGCACCCTCCTTCGTAAAAGAAACCTTACTAAAGCTTAAAGCACACATTACACCTAACACAATAATTGTGGGTGACTTCAACACCCCACTCTCCTCAATGGACCGATCAGGAAAGCAGAAACTAAACAGGGACACAGTGAAACTAATTGAAACTCTGGACCAATTGGATTTAACAGATATATATAGAACATTTCATCCTAAAGCTAAAGAATATACCTTTTTCTCAGCACCGCATGGTACCTTCTCCAAAATAGACCATATAATCGGTCACAAGACAGATGTCAACAAATACAAGAAGATCGAGCTAATCCCATGCCTCTTATCAGATCACCATGGAGTAAGAGTGGTCTTCAATAGCAACAAAAACAACAGAAAGCCCACATACACATGGAAACTGAACAATACTCTACTCAATGACACCTTGGTCAAGGAAGAAATAAAAAAAGAAATCAAAGACTTTTTAGAATTCAATGAAAATGAAGGTACAACCTACCCAAATCTATGGGACACAATGAAAGCAGTGCTAAGAGGAAAACTCATAGCTCTAAGTGCATCCAAAAAGAAACTGGAGAGAGCATACACTAGCAGCTTAATGGCACACCTTAAAGCCCTGGAAGAAAAACAAGTTAATTCACCCAGGAGGAGTAGAAGACAAGAAATCATCAAACTCAGGGCTGAAATCAATCAAATAGAAACAAAGAGAACCATACAAAGAATCAACAAGACCAGGAGCTGGTTCTTTGAGAAAATCAACAAGATAGATAAACCCTTAGCCAGACTAACCAAAGGACACAGAGACAGTATACAAATTAACAAAATTAGAAATGAAAAGGGAGACATAACAACAGAAACTGAGGAAATTCAAAAGATCATCAGATCCTACTACAAAGGTCTATACTCAAAACAACTGGAGAATCTGGAGGAAATGGACGATTTCCTAGACAGATATCAAATACCAAAATTAAATCAGCATCAAGTAGACCAGCTAAATAGTCCCATAACCCCTAAAGAAATAGAAGGGGTTATAGAAAGCCTCCCAACCAAGAAAAGTATGGGACCAGATGGTTTTAGTGCAGAATTCTACCAGACCTTCAAAGAAGACTTAACACCAATACTCTCCAAACTATTCCACAAAATAGAGACAGAAGGGACACTGCCCAACTCATTCTTCGAAGCCACAATTACGCTAATACCTAAACCACAAAAAGATCCAACAAAGAAAGAGAACTTCAGGCCAATTTCTCTGATGAATATAGATGCAAAAATACTAAATAAAATTCTTGCTAACCGAATCCAAGAGCACATCAAAACGATCATCCACCATGATCAAGTAGGCTTCATCCCAGGGATGCAGGGATGGTTCAATATACGGAAATCCATCAATGTAATCCACTACATAAACAAACTGAAAGAAAAAAACCACATGGTCATCTAATTAGATGCTGAAAAAGCATTCGACAAAATTCAGCATCCTTTCATGCTAAAAGTCTTGGAAAGAGCAGGAATTCAAGGCCCATACCTAAACATAGTAAAAGCAATCTACAGCAAACCAGTAGCCAACATCAAAATAAATGGAGAGAAACTTGAAGCATTCCCACTAAAATCAGGGACTAGACAAGGCTGCCCTCTCTCTCCATATCTTTTCAATATAGTACTTGAAGTTCTAGCAAGAGCAATTAGACAACATAAGGAAGTCAAAGGGATACAAATTAGAAAGGAAGAAGTGAAACTATCATTATTTGCAGACGATATGATAGTTTACCTAAGCGACCCAAAAAACTCCACCAGAGAACTTCTACAGCTGATAAACAACTTCAGCAAAGTGGCAGGTTATAAAATTAACTCAAGCAAGTCAGTGGCCTTCTTGTACTCAAAGGACAAGCAGGCAGAGAAAGAAATTAGGGAAATAACACCCTTCACAATAGCCACAAACAACATAAAGTATCTTGGCGTAACTCTAACCAAACAAGCGAAAGATCTGTACAACAGGAACTTCAAGTCCCTGAAGAAAGAAATCGAAGAAGACCTCAGAAGATGGAAAAATATTTCTTGCTCCTGGATTGGCAGGATCAATATAGTTAAAATGGCCATCTTGCCAAAAGCAATATACAGATTCAATGCAATCCCCATCAAAATCCCAACTCAATTCTTCATAGATCTAGAAAGAGCAATTCTCAAATTCATCTGGAGCAACAAAAAACCCAGGATAGCTAAAACTATTCTCAACAATAAAAGGACTTCTGGGGGAATCAATATCCCTGACTTCAAGCAGTACTACAGAGCAATTGTGTTAAAAACTGCATGATATTGGTATAGCAACAGGCAAACAGATCAATGGAACAGGATTGAAGACCCTGAAATTAACCCACAGACTTATGGTCACTTGATCTTTGATAAAGGAGCCACAACCATCCGATGGAATAAAGATAGCCTTTTCAACAAATGGTGCTGGTTCAACTGGAGGTCAACATGCAGAAGAATGCGAATTGACCCACTCTTATCTCTTTGCTCTAAGATCAACTCCAAGTGGATCAAGGACCTCCACATAAAACCAGACACACTGAAACTATTAGAAAAGAAACTTGGGAAGACCCTGGAGGACTTGGGCACAGGGGAAAAGTTCCTGAACAGAACACCAATAGCGTATGCACTAAGATCAAGAATTGACAAATGGGACCTCATAAAATTACAAAGTTTCTGCAAAGCAAAGGACACTGTCCGAAGGACAAAACGGCAACCAACAAAGTGGGAAAAGATCTTTACCAACCCCACATCCGACAGAGGGCTAATATCCAATATATACAAAGAACTCAAGAAGTTAGACCGCAAAGAAACAAATAACCCTATCAAAAAATGGGGCACAGAGCTAAACAAAGAATTTTCACCAGAAGAAATTCGGATGGCCGAGAAACACCTTAAGAGATGTTCAACATCATTAGTCATCAGGGAAATGCAAATCAAAACAACCCTGAGATTCCACCTCACACCAGTCAGAATGGCTAAGATTAAAAACTCAAGAGACAACAAGTGCTGGTGAGGATGTGGAGAAAGAGGAACACTCCTCCACTGTTGGTGGGATTGCAAAATGGTAAAACCACTCTGGAAATCAGTTTGGCGGTTCCTCAGAAAATTGGGCATGTCACTTCCAGAGGACCCTGCCATACCACTCCTGGGCATATACCCAGAGGATTCCCCTACATGCAATAAAGACACATGCTCCACTATGTTTATAGCAGCCTTGTTTATAATAGCCAGAAATTGGAAGGAGCCCAAATATCCCTCAAAGGAGGAATGGATACAGAAAATGTGGTATATTTATACAATGGAATACTACTCAGCAATTAAAAATAATGAATTCATGCAATTTGTAGGTAAATGGTTAGACCTGGAAAATATCATCCTGAGTGAGCTAACCCAATCACAAAAGAATGCACATGAAATGCAATCACTGATAAGTGGATATTAATGAGCCCAGAAGCACTAAATACTCAAGACACAAATAGCAAGTCAAATGATTCCCAAGAAGAAGAAAGGAGAGGACCCTGGGCATGTAAAGATTGCATCCAGTTTAGTAAAGAAACCGAGGGGGGAGGGGGAATGATTGGGGAATAGTGGGGGGGAGAAGAACTATGGGAACTATGGTGGGTGGGAACTGGGAAAGGGGAAAGCCTTTGAAATGTAAACATAGAATATAGAAAATAAAAATAACTAAAAAAAAAAAAATTTAGGGCCATGTCACAAGAGAGAGACTATGTTCTACACTTCCTGGATGGCCAGGAATGGAAGACTGGATAGCCTAAAGACCTAGGGTAGAATCAAACATGGCAGCCGGGCGGTGGTGGCACAAGCCTTTAATCCCAGCACTTGGGAGGCAGAGGCAGGCGGATTTCTGAGTTCGAGGCCAGCCTGGTCTACAGAGTGAGTTCCAGGACAGCCAGGACTATACAGAGAAACCCTGTCTCAAAAAATAAAAAAAAATAAAAAAAAAAAGAATCAAACATGGCTAGCACGCATGCACGCATGCACACACACACACACACACACACACACACACAAACACACACACAAAGATTCCTAACAAGCAATTGCTGTACTCATAGATTAGTGCTTTGTATAGTCGTCATCCATTGACTTCCTCCAGCAGCCAATGGGAGAATTTCCAGAGACTTATAGCCTAGGAAGAGATAAACACTCAAGAGGAGGAATAAAACTTTGTACAAGTCAGAGGGAACAGAGAGAACATTGGCCATCGAGTCAAACGGGCAGTGTTCATAAGTGCTCACAGATACTGACACAAGAAGTATGGAGCATGCATAGGTTTGCATCAGGTACCCTGCATATATTATGGCTATTAGCATGGTGTTTTGTGGGATACCTAATGGTGGGAGTGGTTCTATCTCTGACTCTTTTGACTGCTTTTGGGGCTTTCCCCCTGCTATTCGGGTTGCCTTTCCCAGCCTCGATATGAAAGTTTTTGCTTGACATGCTGTATCTTGTTTTCTCGTGTTTGGTTATTGACTTTTCGGGGCCTGCTTTTTTCTGAAAGGGACAAAGGGTGGAATGGATCTGGGGAAGAGACCTGGGTGGAGTGGAGAGAGGATAAACTGTGGTCTGGATATATTACATAAGAGAAGAATCTATTTTCAACAAAAATAAAGACATTATAAATAGAATCTATCCTATCCTGTTATAATGTAGTTTGATGAACATATAAGCAAAAACATTAGATGATATATGTCTGAATTTTTTTCCACTTAGAATTTACTAGCCTTGTGGCAATTTACTAATGGGATAATAAATACCTACTTTAATATGCACTGAAGAGTTTATGATGAAGTGGAGAAATATTTTTGTGACATTGTATTATGAAGCACATATATATGTAGAGTGATCACAAGCATACCAAAAACACATTATGTACTCTTGCGCATTAAAAATATAAGTGATAGCTTATAAAAAATAATTCAAAAATGATTTGATTCAGGATGTCATTTCACAGTAGAGATTGTATCAATAGATATATTTTAGTGAATGTTTCATGGGTTTTAATAATTCTGACCAACACAAGTCTACATTAACTGCACCTTTGTATCATAAAACTTTTCATGGTCTTCATAATCAACTTTTGTGAAAAATCTAGAAACTTGTCTCATGAACTTCCTACACTTTACAAAACAAACTTGGAGAAATATTTGTGTCACTTTTTTCTTCACATGTTCCATTCTAACATAACAGAGAGGACTTAAGTGAAGCTTTTTCTAGTCAGTTTGTTCTTCTATCCCTAGATTAGATGGGATGCTCTAGCAATAAGACAAGATAGAAAAGTAATCCCATAAAATATCACCATTACATTCTGGGTTACAACTTGGATCTCATGCTGTAGTCATCAGTTACCACGCATGCCTTTATATCTGTCTCTCTTTAATCATTTCTTCATATCACTTGTGTAGAGCTGTTCAGTCTAAAAAGAGCAAACATGGCCTTGAAAAGTCATCTCTGAAATGCACCTTTCTCTATTTTCCTTTTGTCACATGCAAAACAAATGTTGATGTTAAAAACCCAATAATGGTAAATATGACTACTATTAAAGTGGTATTAAGTAAATGAAATGTAATGACTGGGCCTGTTATGTAATAGTTTCCTCTGAGGTTAAATGAAATGAAACCTCTTGTCTTAAAGAAAAACTTGTTACCACATAGGATTTTAGAATAGATGTCCAACAGGATTTCCTAACAGGGGGTGACATATTGTATTTTGCAAAGGAGCTCTTTAAGTTCAAGATAAAAACAACACATGGATTTCAGAAGTCATTGAAATTGACCAGTTTCACAAGAACCCTCCATCTCCAATCAAGCATAAACAGTAAAGATAGCAGAAAGATCCTGGAACCATCAGAGCTATCTAGAAAACGCTGAAGAGCCAAGAGA
The DNA here is from genome assembly GCA_964023405.1 of Apodemus agrarius. NCBI lineage: Eukaryota > Metazoa > Chordata > Mammalia > Rodentia > Muridae > Apodemus > Apodemus agrarius. The sequence goes on along the minus strand of OZ030018.1, from coordinate 27,832,934 downwards.
GTGGCTGAACTCTCCAGAAGAGGTCAGACTAGTTGATCTGCCTGGAAAGGACACTCTGTAAGCTGCTTAGCTACCTGCAGGTGTAATAGTGTGCTTCATGTTCCCAGCACTGTTATGTGGGGTGGGTTTTAGTTACTTAGCAGTGACTGAGTCTTTGAGTCATTTCTGCTCCTATAAGTAACTTCTACTCCACATACCTGTAAATAACTCCATTAAGAGACATTAGTCCACCAAATCATATTTTGGTGTCTACTGATGTGAGAAAACACTGTGACCAAAAGAAACGTGGAGTGGAAAGGGTTCATTTCACTTACACACCATAGTTCCCTGTAGAAGAAAATAAGGACAGAAACTCAAAGCAGGAATCCAAAGGAAGGAACTTAAGCAGAAACCATATAGGAATGCTGCCTTCTGGCTTTTTGTATTTTTTTTTTTTAGCCTGCTTTCTTATAGCACTCAAGACACCAGCTTAGAAATGGGAACACTTCAGTGAGCTGAGACTTCTTATATCAATCATTATTCAGTTAAATGCCCCACTGGTTTGCCCACAGAGCAATCTAGTAGAGGCATTTTCTCTATTTGCATTCATTCTACCCAATGACTCTATAATTTACCAATTTGATTTAAAACTAGCCGGCACAAGTCATATCTATTCTTTGGTCTGTCACTGAGAAGACAATTTGTCTTCTCATGTCGCCAAAGGAATACGGGAATACCCCAACATAGTTTTCTTTTTATATAACTTCCTTTTTGCATTTAAAAACTGTGTCCATACAGAAAATGTGAATTTCTCCACATACCCCCCCTTTGTGGAGACAGATGAGTCTTTTAGGAGAAAAACCAAACAACTCCCCCCCCACAAAAAAAAAAAGATCAAAAGCCACATATGCAACAATATCAGCACACATTTCTTCAATCCAGACAGCTCTGAGTTTCTGAGTTTTGGTTCTTCACCTTGGGAGGTGGCCTGTACAGGCCTGCAAACACAGCATGGTCTTGTTCCTAAGGCTCTAGGGTCAGCTGCTCCTGGGACTCCATCTTCTCCTGCTGCATCTTCACTTCAGATGCAAACACAGCTTCTACTGTGGCTGTGGAGTCAATGCAGTTGGCCTTAATGGAAATCACAAAGTGTCCTCCATTCCACAGGAAGGTGTGGGCATTCAGGGCCACAATCCGGGTTTAGTCTGGCTGGGCCACATCAGCAAAGGTCACATCCACCATTGAAATAAGCAATGTGGTATTTTGTGGGTGCCAAGCATCTTCAGTTACAGGAATAATGTTGGTCCTCATCTTGGTCAAATTGATGAGGTCATGGACAGAGTGGTGGGAGAACTCAACTGTGTAAACCATACCATCTGGCCCGACAATATCAGAGACGTGGGAGTGGAAGGAAATTGATCACTATCTTAAAATTATATGATTTAGAATTCTCAAATATATTTCTTAATATTTACACACTGCCATAATGGGCAAGGAAAATAGAAAATTATATAAAGTAAGTGTTTTGTGCATTGAAAACACACCAGCATGTGTCTTTGATTCATTAGAGACAGGAAACTCAGTAAATAGGGTCACATTCTCTCTATCTTTTAATGTAGAATCACTTTTCAAGCCTTGTTGCAGAGGATAGAGCCTAAGAAAAGATAGCACCCTCTCTATATAAAGAAGACACAGTGGGGGCTAAGCCAGTTGTGAATTTTAGGGCATACCATGGTAGAGAACAGTCAAAAAACCTCTAAACAATGAGCTTCCCTCAAAGGATTTAGGACCTCCATCTTGTATCATATTTCAAGATTATAATAGTTCTTGAAGTGGAGCTGTGAGCCAATAAATATTCTTAAATATTCTGGAATGGAGATGAAGAGAATAGAAATTTATGAATGCAGAGTGGGCCAAACTGGGAAGAGATGTTAACTTCAGTAAAAACTCCAGAGGGGATACATCTTTTACTTGTTCTTCATTGTGCTTTATGTTGACTTTTTTTTTTTTTAAAGCTCCTACTTGGCATCCCAAAGACTGCATCTAATTAGCATCTAGAGTCATTTTCCATGATCTAAGTGCCCACATCAATTATATAGTCTAGGGAAATAACAACAAATCACTTACCTGTCAATCATCAATCATAAATAACAAACAAACAGACATCACAGTCTTTGGTTAATATTAATGTAGACATCCACAACTAGCCAAAATGCTCAGTGTAAGTGATTGGGGAACACTCTGCTCTAGATGGCCTATCAACCCTTCCATGGTTTAGGGGACACAGCAGAGGAGGGTTTGTAAAAGCCAGAGGATCAAATATAAATATAAAGGACACAGCTTCTGCACCCTTGAACTCATGTTTCATGTCATCTGTATGGTTATCTGCCCAAGACCCACCCAAGCTTGGGCCTGTCAATATTTATCATGAAAAATTCAGCACTCCTCTCTAAGGAACTGGTGTGGCAGGTAAAGTTTGCCTGAAGAAGGGTGCATAATTTCCTGTGGGGCAAGCATTGAAGAGTTGCCCACACTTCAGTAAGTAAGCCCCTACCCACCCACACTCATGCGCTTAGCTCCAACCAAACTCAACTTGTCGTATACCAAATAAAGACATGGAAAAAAAAAAAAAAAAAAAAAAAAAAAAAAAAAAAAAAAAAAAAGACATGGGTGTGTGAAGGACACTGGTTGGGAGGAAAGATTTTAGTGGGACAGGAAGGTAGGGAAATGAATGACAAAAACAGAGGGTAAAAATGGCCATGATTCCTTAAAGACGTGTAAATAATAGGAAAGGTAGATATTCAGATAATTGTGAAAAGAAACCAGAGCCGTATAAGCTCTGAAATAGTTGGCAAATGACTTCTTTATTCCCTCTTCATTCCTGTACTGCCTTTCTTTCCTTTCTCCTCTGTTGTCTCTTTTCTTCCACTTTTCATAGTTTTGAACCTCTGAGCAAAACCCTTCGCTCCCTTTAATAGTTATAAACTGTATCTTGCCCTTGAAGCAGAACTATAATTGCTCCCTTATTTGCTAAAACACTTGCCTTTTTTTATTTTCTATATTCCTTGTTTACATTCCAAATGCTTTCCCCTTTCCCAGTTCCCCCTCACCGTATGTCCCTTAAGTCCTCCTCCTTTCACCCAATCCCCAATCCCCCCCATTTCTTTGTTCTAGTACTTCCCTACCATACTGAATCAATGTTTGCCTTTTTAATAACCTTATTTGATATACCTTTTTTCCTTTGACGTTTGTTCTTCCTTAAGCTTTCTTTCTCTCTGTCTCTCTGTCCCTTTGCACCACTCTTTGCTTCTCTTTCTTATTTATTGATATTCCGGGGCTGTCTCTCAGTCTCATAATCTCTTTTCTTTCCTTTAGATTGTGTATTGGAGACAATGATCTCAACCTAAATTCAACAGGTCAGCTTGTTCTCTTCCTCCTCGTTTAGGTGATCGCCTCTACCCTGTTGTATCAACAAGGTACATTTGGCAATCTCACATCTATGCAGCCCCACTTTGTGCCATGCTCTGTTATCTACAAAGAGGGCATCTCCTCAACCCAAATCTTGCTTAAAGTCCTTTGAGGTATTTTCCCAAAGACTTGAAGGAAGAACTTACTTTTGGTAAAGCATAGTCTTTGTGACGCTCTATGAAAAAGATCAAGTTTAACTCTGGACCTTCTCAGTTACTTCACCTTAAGCTGGGTGTTCCAGGAAAATTTCCAACAATTCAATCTGTGAGATGTTCCACCGTTCCTTCTCTGGCAGTGTACAAAGGACCAGTAAAAGCTTCATCAGTGAGGAAAGGCACCCTTGCGCTTCAACCTTTTGTTGATCTGATCCCTGCTTGTTTTCTAACTTTTATTTTCCTTTTATATGAAATTTTTCTTTTGGATTACAAATGACAAGTTGTATTATATAAACCTACAAAAACATTCACTTCTTCATTTGTCCCATACGAAAATGACAAAGGCAAAATGCATTAGTGAATTAAAGTTACAGGGCTTGTGCCCAGAGTAGAAATCTTTAACCAATGCCAATCATAATTTCATATGTTGAAAATAGTCATAAACTTCCTTTGAGCTTCATTTCTGAAAATGACACGGAACACTGCTAATTTAACAGGAACATCAACTAGATACAGGTTGAAAATCTAATTGAAATAATTGGTTTGATATAAATTTTTTCTCATGATCCAGTAACCATAAAATATGATTGAGATTTTACTTTAAGAATTAAATAAAATGCTTTTTGTTATTATGATAATTATGAATTTGCATCTTTATTTTTCTTTTGCATTTTTTGAAACAGTTTCTAAACTAACAACTATCTATCTTTAATTAAATGTTTGATTATGAGACTATTTGGGCAGCATATTTTTCTTTTTCCTTAGCAATTGCCTCTAGCTCTGTACCTTCCACAAGAATCTTTTTTTTTAACAGTTCGAATTTCTTTCAAAGGATTAGCTATGGTATCTGCACTTAATACTGCTAGCACCAGGACCATCTTTTTTGTGTTTTCAAGGGTGAACATGTACAAATCAAATAATGGTAAATCTTTGTCTTATTGAGTACAATTTATGTAATCTGTTTTAATAGATGTCAGGGATTATATGGTCAAATGAACTCTTGATTCTTAACCCATACCTTGGCTTCTTTCAGAACTAGAAAGTTGAGATGCATCTTAAATAGTGAGATTATCCTTTCGAAATAATTCCATTGACTATATAAAATTAACAAAGCCTTTGGGTTTTAAATGAAATAAATAGCTTCAGCTACTCCGGATATGGAAAGAGATTATGCCTTAGTTTTTGTTTATATTGTGAAAAGGCCCTGGTTATCTCTTTGTGTTTAATGTGATAGGGATCTATGATCTTTGCTAAAATAGCATGCACTGTTTTGCCATGATCATGGCAACTCTTATACAAGCAAACTGTTAATTGGGTGCTGGCTTACAACACAGAGATTTTAGTCGCTTGCCGTCATGGTGGAAACCATGTCAGCAATTGTCGCAGGCCTGGTGCTAGAGAAGGATTGGAGAGCTACAGCATTATTCAGATGCAGAGAGGAAGACCTTGGGTTTGGCATGGGCTTTGAAACCTCAAAGCTCTTCCCTCAGTGACACACTTCCTCCAACAAGGCCACACCTATTAATTATTTCAAACAGTGCCACTCCCTGGTGACGAAGCATTTAAATACCTGAGCCCATAAAGTCCATTTTTTATTCAAACCACCACAAGCACTGAATAACTACTAGCAGTTATTTGTACTATATTAATTTTACTGTTGCTGTGGTAAACTACTCTGACAAAAGTAATGTACATTAGAAAGAGCTGTGGCAGTGGAGTTAAGATAGTGGGAGCTTGAAGAAGCAAGTCCGGTTTTAGTATTTCCATCAGAAGGAAAAAATTATTCACTTCTCTATCACCAATCTTTCTAAAAAGAATGAAGAATCTATTGTTTAAGCGAGCCAGCACATGGTCCTTCCCTGGAAATTTTATACTCCAGCAGGTGAGGTGCAGCCAAAGAAGGGGCATAGGCACCACGATGGATATTTGATTTGGAGCTAATTGTACATCAAGAAGGAGAGGTCTCTAGCCCATAACCACGCTTTGTTTCAGAAAGTCCCATCTTCTGCTCATTTGCTTTAAGACAAGTTCTGACAGGAGGAAAATGTCTGCTGTCATAGGTAGCATAAACTCAACTAGGGCATCCTTCCTGTTTCTATCATATGGTAACGCCAGTATCCAGAGCCAGAGTGATAGCTCAGTCTCCATGCGTAAAAGGCCCTCAACTACATATAAACCCCTCCAATACATGGTGAGGAAAGAATGCCAACTCCACAAAGTCTTATGACCATGACAAGGCATGCATAGCCCACACTAGTAACAATAACAACAACAATAACAAATGCTAACATTACTTAGCATTATTATAAATATCCTTTATATTATTATATCCTTTATATTATTATTGCTATATTATTATTATTATCATTATTATCATTATCATTATAATTATTATTATAAAAACAAAACAAAGTACCATCCATCCATGGACAGGATTTTAAAACTTGCTTTTGCTAATGACATTCATCGGAACTTATAGAAATTATGAACAGTAAAACAACTATGATTACATGATGCTGCTGCATATAATTTTATTGAAGTTTTACGCCATACCCATTTTTGAGCCATTTCCAACAGAACTGCACAGGCAACCAGTACTTGAAAAGATGAAGACTGAGAATTGTCACCTTTTCACCAGATGCGGTATGTCCACAGAGGCGCCATGAGGATGTTCACAAGAGTGATACCAGAACTCTCATTTTCGGCTGTATTTACAATAAGCCAATAGGTAAAAAGAAAAAAAAAAGAGAGTGACTGTGAAACTATACACATGGCTATGTCTAGAATGAGACAGATGCTCTTGTAAATTCTTAATTGACTATAAGTCAGGCTTTGGGTGACAGTGCTTCAGATGCCACTGGCTGGAAGTAACAAGCCTGAAAGCACTAAAAGTTTAAACAACTCCTAAACTTTATACAACCTGTTAGTGGCAGAGCAGATTTTAAAATTCACCCCTTGATTCCATTAAGTCCTGGAGCTTAGTCCATTAAATCATGCTGCCTCCATTTAAAACCTATTACCAGCTCTTTCCCATGCCTTGAATTCAACGTTTAGAGGAATTTATTCACTACAATTGAAAAAGCATCTTCTTGGATAGGTGATTGGTATTTGCTATTGGTGTCTTACTTTATATCTTGCCATGGGTTTTAAATTTATGAATTAATAATCATCTCGTACGATTAATAATTTTTCTGTGTTAAAAAGCCCTTTGAAAATCCCTCTGATTATTTGCAGAGTGAGTGATGTTAATTTTGCAGGCTGTGTAGGCTGAACTGATATCTCTTAAATCACTGTGGCTGCTAAAGGAAGGAGGTTAATAAGGCATGGGTCATTACAATTGTAGACCTATCCTAATTTATACTAATGACTAACAGCAAATAAGGGGCTGTGAATTGGAATGTGAAATGGCTTGATTAAAAACAATGAATTTTGTGAGCTTTAGTAACACACAAAGAGAATAATAATTTCAGTGTCATCTATTCCCGATAGAAAAACCATCAATATTGAAAACAGGTGATTACTTATGAATAGGTTTTATGAATAAGAATATTTATAGACTCACAGCAATTCAGGTCCTGGCACAATGAACTCTGAGGAGTCTGATTGCTGTACTTACATTTTGTTGAAATATTTTCAGAAGTAAAGATTAATCTGATGGAGTATTTCTGTTTCATGGGAACTTTCATTGTATTTGCTTCTATCACTACAGGATTTGACTAATAGAATACATCAGTTTAGCTGGTTTTGTTGGGAACCATCACATAAATTTTCTTGTTAGGATTTTCTCTTTATTGAGAAATATTAATAAATGGCAAAAGTCATGTAATAAAAGAAGAACAGAGTCTAGAGTGATGACTCTGTACTTAGGTTGGAACTACTTGCATTTTTCAGAGGACCTAAGTTGGGTTCCCAGTACCTACTTTGGGTATCTAACAACCACTTGTAACTCTGCTCTTGGGGTTATAGCACCTCCTTCTGGACCATGTAAGTACCCATAAACAGGTGTTGGGCAGTACACCCACACACACACACACCCACACACACACACAAATGCACATGCGTGCACGTGTGTGTGTGTGTGTGTGTGTGTGTGTGTGTGTTTATAAAAATGTGAGTCTTCAGAGTCTTTCTGAGAACTTTGTTGTTGCTTCTGCTTTGGGTGCTAATGATGCTGAGCTGGTAGAAGAAAGGAAGAGGTAGAGAAAGGGGTTTGCAGCACCATAGGAGGAACAACAATATGAGCCACCCAGTATTCCCAGAGCTCCCAGGGACAAAACCATCAACAAAAGCATACACATGGAGTTACCCATGGCTCTGGACACATCAGCAGCAGAGGATGGCCTTGTTGGACATCAAAGGGAGGAGAGGGCCTTGTTCTTGTAAAGGCTCGATGCCCACAGTGTAGCTGAATATCATGACAGGGAAGCAAGCAGGAAAGGGTTGATTGGGGAACGGGGGGAGGGGAGATGGTTTATAGGGTTTTCAGAGGGGAGGACCAGGAAAGGGGAGCAGCATTTGAAATGTAAGTAAAGTATATATCTAATAAAAAATAAAAAGAAAGGTCATCTTAGAACCATATAGAAAAGTCCAGAAACATGATGCTTCTGCATTCAGAAAATACGTAGGTACATGTATGCTTACTTTTACTGATTCCGGGTAGAAATTCTTCACGTAGTGATACATCTTGTAGTTGCATGGATGTGGACATATGCATCTGGGTTTTCATTTTAGGCTGTGGACTCATGAAAAGTAGATTTTGAGTAAATGATTTTGTGCTGTTCTTGAATATGTTTTTACATTTTTTTTTCTGGTAAACAAGGGCACCCTTAAAGAGGTTTCCCTTCTAACATTAGTAAGGCATGATAACAGTATGGAGGGGAGAGGGGAGAAGACACTTCTAGATCAGGATGGTACAACCATTTATTGTCATTCTGACAGAGTTAGGTTTACCTCTGTGAGTCTGTGCAGAGACTGGCTCTTGCATGCTGACTCTAATTCTAATATTTATTATTATCCTTGGCTTACTACAAGGTATCAAAATTATATTGTTTGGATACTCATTTCATACAATTGCCATTATTTAGTAAGTTTTAATCTCATGAATTAACAATGGCCCTGGATGAATAAGAATGGTTATTGAAAATGTTAAAGAAAGGATATTAAAAGCTTCTTAAAATTACTATTCCCAGCACATTTCTGAGACTGTTAATTTGGCAGTGTCTGACATTTCTTTGGAGGGGAAAATGGCTGAGGGCTTGGGAAGTGATGGGAGCAGATGTGACTTATTTAACCCTGAGGGCTTTCCAACTGCCACTTATGGAAGAAGACCCACAGTGGGAAATTTCAGGGCTGTAAACCATGTTGTTGATAATTGACCCCTTTAAAAATGTTGATAGCAGTCTTATCCAAATGATGAGATACCTGTCATACATCGGAGGACAACACAATCACTAATTAATGAAATAGGTATAGTTGCAGATATATATTCAGAGAGGGGTCAATGGTGGGAAGTGAGCATCATATCCTATGATGTTTATGTAGCACTACTTTGCACTAATTCTTATTCACCCCCATTGTATGAAAATGGTGCATAATAATTGCATGGGATAAAAATGAATGACCTGGATATTAGCCCTCTGTTGGATGTAGGGTTGGTGAAAATCTCTTGCCAATTTGTTGGTTGCCGTTTTGTCCTTCTGACAGTGTCCTTTGCCTTACAAAAACTTTGTAATTTTATGAGGTCCCATTTGTCAATTCTTGATCTTAGACCATAAGCTATTGGTGTTCTGTTAAGGAACTTTTCCCCTGTGCCCATGTCCTCAAGGGTCTTCCCCAGTTTCTTTTCTATTAGTTTCAGTGTGTCTGGTTTTATGTGGAGAGCCTTGATCCACTTGGAGTTGAGCTTAGTACAAGAATCGATCCATTTGCATTCTTCTGCATGCTGACCTCCAGTTGAACTAGCACCATTTGTTGAAAAGGCTATCTTTTTTCCACTGGATGTTTTCAGCTCCTTTGTCAAAGATCAAGTGACCATAGGTGTGTAGGTTCATTTCTGGGTCTTTAATCCTATTCCATTGATCTACCTGCCTGTCACTGTACCAATACCATGCAGTTTTTAACACTATTGCTCTATATACAAAGAACTCAAGAAGTTAGACCCCAGAAAACCAAAAAACCCTATTAAAAATGGGGTACAGAGCTAAACAAAGAATTTTCACCTGAAGAACTTCAAATGACTGAGCTGCACATTAAGAAATGTTCAGCATCATTAGTCATCAGGGAAATGCAAATCAAATCAACCCTGAGATTTCACCTCACACCAGTCAGAATGGTTAAGCTTAAAATCTCAGGAGACAGCAGGTGTTGGTGAAGATGTGGAGAAACAGGAACTCTCCTCCACTGCTGGTGGGAATGCAAATTGATACAACCACTCTAGAAATCAGTCTGGTGGTTTCTCAGAAAACTTGGCATGACACTTCCAGAGGACCCTGCTATACCACTCCTGGGCATACACCGAGAGGATTCCCCGGCATGCAATAAGGACACATGCTCCACTATGTGCATAGCAGCCTTATTTATAATAGCCAGAAGCTATAAAGAACCCAGATGTCCCTCAATGGAGGAATGGATACAGAAAATGTGATATATTTACACAATGGAATACTATTCAGCAATTAAAAACAACGAGTTCATGAAATTCATAGGCAAATGGTTGGAACTGGAAATTATCATCCTAATTGAGGTAACTCATTCACAAAAGAACACACATGGAATGCAGTCACTGACAAGTGGATATTAGCCCAGAAGCTCTGAATACCCAAGACACAATTCACATATCAAATCATTCTCAAGAAGAAGGAAGGAGAGGCCCTGGTCCTGGAAAGGCTTGATGCAACATTGTAGGGGATTACCAGGACAGAGAAGTGGGCCAGATTGATTGGGGAACAGGCAGAGGGAAGAGGGCTATGGGACTTACAAAGAGGGGGGAACCAGGAAAGGGAAAATCATTTGGAATGTAAACAAAGAATATAGAAAATAAAAAACAAAACAACAACAACAACAACAACAAAAAGCCAATGAGCTGGTCTGTGCAAGCCCTGTGCATACTCTTACAGCCACTCTACGTATGTGGGTCAGTCATGCTGTGTCTAGAAGGCCTTCTTTCCTTGGTGTCCTCCAATTCCCTGGCTCTTACACTCTTTCTACCTTCTTTCCTGCATAGAGCTATGAACCCTGGAAGAGGAGATTTGATGGGCCCACACCCAGCAGTAGATGCTCAATGTAAAACATGATGTCGAATCAAGCATGGCCATTGTTTACTATTTTTACTTTTGCTGTGAACAGGTCCTTTGAGTATAGATTATGGATTCTTTTTTTCCCACTTTTATGGGATTCCTTTGTATGTCTTTCCATCTCATTTTTTGGGGGGCTTCTTTGTTGGGTCATTTTCTTCTGTTTATTTGTTTTGTCTTATTCTGAATTGATTGCTTTTGTCTTAAGCATCTAACTATTCTTTACATGCGTGTTTGTTTTCTAAGGAAAGGCAGAAAGGGTCATGGCTACTATTGGAAGGGTCATCCGTTGTCCTCAAGGATATGGCTCCTGAAAGGCGACCCATGACCTAGTAATGGCTCAGCACTCATGCACAGCACACACAGGCAGCACTAAGTAGACTCTGTGTCTCTAAACACTAAGCTCCAGAAGCTAAGAGGAAAAATGATAGGGAGCAGGGAGAATTTTTGAATAATTCTGAAACAATTAAAATTTAGGAAACGTAATTATAGATGCCAGAATGGTTCTGTATACTAAGCAACAACAACAACAACAAACCAACCAACCAACCAACCAAACAAACAAACAAAAACCAGAAACCAAAAATAAATCCACAAAAAAACCAACAAACAAAAAACAACAACAACAACAACAACAACAAAAATCAAGAACACTTCATGGAGAAGATACTAAAGAGTAAAAAGCAAGAATGTCTTTGCTAGTGTTCCGAGAGAGGGTACAAGTAGGTGCTCTTTCCAGAGTCAAGAAAGCCTCACCCATTATAAAAGAAATTTGAATAAAAATTACTGCTTTACCTTTGTATGGAAGTGGGTGATGATGAGGATCCTTTGTGCATGCTAGGCAAGTGATTAGGCCTTGCGGTCTCCTAACCTTTGGTTATTATATACATGCATATATTATATACATGCATATATACATGCATATACACATATATACACATATATACATATATATACATATATGTGTGTATATATATATATATATATATATATATAATATTGTGCCCTCTTTTTGACCAGATATAGTCTTTATTTTAGAGTGTACTTTATCATCTTTTTCTATAAACATATAATATGGAAGTGATGTTAACAAGAACTATTACATTTGTATTCCTTTAAATTATAAAAAAAGTCATATGGATGTTTGAGATAGTACTATAACTAATATATTAAATCCATTATGATATTACCTAGTAGAAATCATGCTTTAAATTTTATTGCATCTATTATGGAATTGTTTTATTTCTGCAATAAATTTGTTGAACAATACCACAGTTCTGAACAAAATAACATCCCGTGGGATTACATAAAATTTCAGTTGTTTGAAAGTATGTGACAGTGTAAATGGAGTTATCAAGGTGACTTCCATTATTCCTGTTATGTTTGTCTGCAATAACTAATGAAAACCTGTTCCTATAGAACTGAACATAAATTAAATGAAAGCAGCGCCTCTGGCTTCCAGTAATAAATAGCAAGCAGACAGCTATGGGGACTTCCCACTGTTTTTCTTTGCAAGTGTGACCTAGGAAGAGAGGAAAGAATATCTAGTTCATCTCTCAATTTTTTTATGAAGTGTACTCCTGTTTTCATACTTCTCCAGAGAGAGAATATTGGTGTAATTTCAAAATGAGCTATCTCTCGGCTCTTAATGTGACAATTCACAGCATAAAACATAAGAGGAGAAATCTGCATTTTTGTACGACATCAATTCTGCTGAAAGAATATCAGCTATGTCGCTTTAATGAATGAAATACATCTTCATCAGCTTCGTTTATATCTAAATTTTGGAGGTGAATTCCTTAGTTCTGTTTACTGTCGTTTAGGCGAGGAAAACTATCAGTTAAATCATCTGGTGAGGGTTGGCAGAGTTTGAGTGCAGTATCAGAAGCAATTGTGTTGATTCAAGTTAGTAGCCATGTGTTCTTGGGAAATCAGAAATCTTACTGGAAACACATGGTGAGAATGACAGCCCTGCCATCTCTTGTCTGCTCTGAGGACATGATAGACACCCGTTAAGAGAAGATATTACCTCTGATAAACACTTGGTCATTTCCAGCCCTTATGATCTGGTGTCCCTGTCCCACACTCTTCCCTAATTCTCTCCTTTCTTTTATCTTGTTTCTGTCTTTGACTTAAGCTTCTGGGCCAATGCCACTCTTTCCAATATGTTTTCAATAATTCCTAATGGTTTTAATATCCTGAAAGGTAGTCATTTCATAAACGTGTCCATCTATTTGACTTTTCTTTTGATACTCACCTTCAATTATCTTCACCCTTCTTATCACCCACCCATTTTAATAACCCCGACCCTGACATTGCATGCCCTTGACAAACTGTGAATCAGTTTAAGTGGAGACAAATTCTCCATTTAAATTTGTTATCTGTTCCTGCATCCTATTATTTTGATTGTGAGCAGTCACAACAACAGATGAACTCTCCAGCCCTGTTCCAGGATTGTTGAAACCAACCAGATTTGTACGGAGATCCTCTTCAATGTACACAGCTTCATTTCAGTTCTCAGAGCAAGCTGAAGTGGGTCCACTCAGTATTTCGTAACAGCCATTTTATCTTCCATATGGCTACATACAATGAGTGTGTTTACTGAATCTCAGTATGTCGTCTTCCTCTCCCCCTTTAAGCATTTAGCCTTCCTGTTTCCCCAGGAAACGAGCATGGGAGAATATTGACACAAACTTTTCTTATACCCACCTCTAATTTGTCATCTAATACAAATGGTCAGCCCTGAAACAATGTATTTGTAAGCAACGTTAAATGGACTCAGTAGGTTTTATTGATATATTATGAGTTATTAAGTATATGTATATCTACTTTTCTTGCCTACTTTTGTGAAGAATCAACTGTTCACAGTGTCATGTCCTGTCCCCCACTCTGAACTTCCTTTATTCCCTCTTATCTAACTTTACGATCCTAGAAATCTTTCCACATTGTCATCTTTTTCTCTGTCATATCTATTCTATGAGCATCCATATATGCTACAATTTACACTGTCTGAAGATAATTTGTGGTGAGATTTTTGTCTCCAAAAGTGACATGGAAGCTACATCTATAATACAGCACTAATACACATATACTATCAAGACCCAAAGAATGGCAAAGATAATGGGCAGACTACGGAGGAAGGGGATTCCTCATCTATATAAAGAATTATAGGCAACTAATAACAGCTGAGAGAGGAAGAGGTTTGTCTTCTTCAGTGATGAAGCTTCTAATTGGTCATCTAATACAAATGGTCAGCCCTGAAACAATGTATTTGTAAGCAACGTTAAATGGACTCAGTAGGTTTTATTGATATATTTATGCAAACATACATGTAGCAATAATAATCATAAATTTGAGATGGAGTAAGAGTAGTGTCCATACTTATGGGAAGGGCCAGAGGAAGAGGGCTTGGGAGGACATGATAGGAGAAGGTGGGTTTAGAAGGAGAAATTACGTAATTAAAATGCTAAGAAAAAAGATTGTTAAGAAAAAAGCTTACCTTAATATTAGAAGATTTCCCACTATTTTTCCATTTCCTTTTTAAGATTTTCAGTAAAAATCATCGAATGTGTATTTTACAATCCTTTTCTCTCATGCTCTCTTGAAACTATTTCTTTTTTTTTTTGTCCCTAACCATGACTTTCAGTTGCCCTTGCATAACTACAAAGTAGAAACAATACGCAGGTAGGGTGTGTAACTATTTTAATTCACTGGAGCTACAATGGTAAAGCACTATAAAGTATGTATCTAATAAAAAAATAGAAATTCAGCTCTCAAAGTTCTGAAGACCAGACAGACATCTTCCATACAGATGGATGTCTGCAATTCAGGTGTCAGAGTGTTCCGGTTTGGGAAAGCATCCATCCTCTTCAAGGTTCAGATAGCTGTATTCTTACATTTTCAAACAGTACAAAAGACCAATCATATTCTCTGCCATTTCCTTAGATGGGAATAACCCATCCTTGAAGTACCCACTCATGTAACCTTATTGCTTTCCCAAAGCCTCTTATCCATAATCCATCAGTTTGTAGAACAGAATTCCAATGTAATAATCTTGAGAGATAAAGCCACCCATCAATCAAAGACTGTCGTATCTATTTGTGACTTTAGGCTCATTGTCTGATGTGTATGCCATTATAGTTTGAGCTAATATTGATAAAACGAAACCTTGTTAAAAAGCCCTGGCTAGATCAATAAAGACTTCCCTCTTTATACTCAATTCTTGTAAAAGAAAGAATTTGTACTCTAAAGTAATAGCGTTTTACCAGCAAATTGTGTCACCAGAATAACCTAACATTATGAGCATAATCAACTGAATAGAAGACTTAAGTTGCCAGCCAGTCTCAAGCCCAAAATATTCAGTTTGAAATAAGGGACATTTCTTAATCCCAAGGCTTGTGTAACATTTAAGAAATAACGGAAGAGGGGTTTTTTCTTCTTCTTTTTTTGACCTGTCTTTTGAATAATTCTCTCTGTACTTTGTCCCTTGGTGATTGTAACTGGCTTTAATGTTTCCGTGTTTGAATCTCTGCACTGCTGAAAGAGTCCAGTTTAGTCGGACCTATGCTTTGTGATCAAACTGTCCTTTTACGTAGAAGACTCTGATCTTGATCCCCAGCTGCCATGTCCACACCCTCTCAGGAGAAATCTGGCACAAGTTCATTTATAGATCACAGGAGAGAATCACTCCATAAACTCTGCTATGTATAGCAGGCCTCCTCCCTCTTCCTAAGAGACCAGGAGTCTTTAGACAGGGTCTCTGGGTGGTTTCAACATTAAGATGTCATTTCAGAAGCAAACGGTTTTGAAATGTTGAACACTAACATTTATATGTATTGCTTTGGGTCTCCAATGACCTGAAGAATCAGTAACATTAGATAGTTATTTAGAGAAAATTGTAGTGCTGTAAAATCTTAATGCTGTTTTACATAATAAATAATTCTTTTGTAGCCAATTTTTTTTTATTTTCATAGACTATCACATGAGCTTCCTGTCTCTCTCCTTGTGTGTAAACACATAGAAATATTTTTATTCTATTTATCAGCTGCCATAGGGGTGTAATCAAGGGTGAGATACCATTTAATTTTTGTTTAGGTTTAGTATTTTTATTGTTGATTTTTTTCAGAACTATTACCATTACTAGGCTATTAGTTTTGGTAGCAATTTTGTTTATTCTTTTTCAATATAATTCATGATTTGTAGGGGATTTTAAAATACAGAAAGTAAAATTATTACAAATAAAATAATTGTGGGCTTATGGCCAGCCTCTCTCCTCTCCTCTCCTCTCCTCTCCTCTCCTCTCCTCTCCTCTCCTCTCCTCTCCTCTCCTCTCCTCTCCTCTCCTCTCCTCTCCTCTCCTCTCCTCTCCTCTCCTTTCCCCTCTCCTCCCCTCCTCTCCCCTCCCCTCCCCTCCCCTCCCCTCCCCTCCTCTCCCCTCCTCTCCTCTCCTCTCCTCTCCTCTTCTTTCTTCCTAATCTATACATCATGCTTAATCTATACATGTTTGCACACCCATATGTAAATATGATACTTTGAAACATGGGTTAAAACTATTTTAATTAACTTTTTCAATCTAAGGATGCCTTTACTTTCTGCCAGAGAATCATGTATGAGTAATTAAGAATTCTGGCAATAAAATGTTGTTATAGGTTATTTTAAATTTGAGGATATGTCCTAAAATTCAAATATTGTAAAGGAGCCAAAATGTGGACCAAAGACTGAAGTAAAGGTCACCCAGAGACTGCCCTACCTGGGGATTCATACTATAAACAGTCATCAGCCCCAACACTATTATGGACGACAAGAAGTGCATACCAAAAGGAGCATGCCATGGTTGTCTCCTGAGGGGTCCTTCCACAACCTTACACATACAGAGGCAGATGCTAGCAGCCAACCATTGGTCTGGGCGTGGGATCCCTAGTGGAGGAGTTGGAGGGTGGTCCAGAGGAGCTGAAGGGGTTTACAGCCTCATGGGAAAAACAAAGATGTCAGCCAACCAGCTGCCCCGGGGCTCCCAGGGACTAAACCATCAACCAAGAGGTACACATGGTTCCAGCCAAAAATGTGGCAGAGGGATGCCTTGTTGGGCATCAGTGGGAGGAGTGGTTGTTGGTCAGGTGAAGGTTCAATAGATGCCCCAACAAAGGGAAATCGAGGCAGGGTAGGGGGAGAGGTGGGAGTGGGTTGGGTGAAGGGGCATATACATGGAAGCAGGGGATGGGAGGAGTGGTTGGGAGTTTTTAGGGAGGAGGGAAACCAGGAAAGGTTTTCCCATTTGAAATGTAAATAAAGATTATATTTAATAAAAAAAAAAGAAAAGAAAAAAGAATAAGGTTTGAAAAAAAGATTCAAATATTGTATAAAGATACCAGTCAGCCTAAACTTATAAGAGGTTTTTCAAAATATATGCTAACAAACTTTGGATAATATAGTAACATTTGGAGATTTTAAATACATTTTGTATATTATTTATGGTCAAATGTGTTTGTAAACTGAGAGTTTAGCTTGTTGTACAAGCCTGGAAACCTCATTTTATACCCTCGGAATACAGATAAAAGCCAGTTGCAATAGTATAGGCATCTGTAATTTCAGTGAATCTCTACTAGGAGGCTGCAGGTAGAGACAAGTTCATGACTAGTAGCTTATAGGTTTTTGGATTATATAGTATTGAGCAACAATGTAGACTATGTCTCAAGCAAAGTTCACAGTGAGGACTCACATCTGAGATTGAAATCAACATATGTTCATGCGTGTGTGTGTGTGTTGTGTGTGTGTTTAGGTGTGTATACTTATTGTCTTAGATAAGTTATTGATACATTTGTAATAGATCATTATTTCAAAATTAGATCATGTAACAAATTATTGTTCAATCATGAATGATTATGGGCTTAAAATATGGTCATACGTGTGAGGTTTCATGGAAGATTTCCAAGAGGAAATAGGTCTTTACACTATCATCTACATGAATAGATTAAGGTTGTTATTGCAGTAAGTATTATGCCACTGAGTGGGAGAGTTTCAATATTCTTTGTTTATAGAATATTTGGGAGAAATGCAGAACGAGGTAGTTAGCTTTACAAAGGAGGGATCAGAGTAGCATTAGAGCTATCTGGTATACCTTTCTGTATGATTGCCCTTCTCCGTAGTGTGTATGGAAGACCATCCTCATGATTCACTTGCTTTTCTTTGCTTCCAAATGAACTTCCAGGTCACCTAAATCTTCTATCACTTCATTGAAAAGGATTTGAAGGGATTGTTCTCACTTAAGCCTATTCATTTCCAAATGTAAGCAATACAAAGGATTGTATCTGCAGGTAGTTGATGCATTATGAATATTACTTGCCTCAAAATGCAACCCAAACAGGAGGGCTGTTTAGGGATTTATGATGTTTTGAAAAATTTGTCCTTTATGTGCAGTATAGCACTCCTAAAAGTGAAAATGCTGCTGGAAATTTCCTCATATTGCTTAAATATATGGAACTTCAAAGCAGCTGGATATTGCAAATAGCATTGCATAAATTATATCAACTTGAATAGAGAAGATTTTAAATGACTAGGAAAAGCAACTATCATTGGCTTTTCAAAGAAAGTGTTGCTGTTTGACAAAATACCATGTACTTCCCACAAACATATGCTAATTTATAAAATGTGGATCTGTTCTTCATGGACCATGTTTCCATTGGAGAGTTAGGAATATTTAATCAGTAAAATTGTAGTAACACCTTACCATCTTGTGCAATTCAGTACTGGGGATATATAAATCAAAAGTGATGGTTGATATTTTAATAAGAGACAGAAAAATGAAATATAAATTTTAGGATAAATGAACATTCCATTTTAAGTTTTATCCAAAGCTTTAGCTACTGACAGAGAAATCAGTATATGCAAAGTTAAGTTTATATTTCTGATGTAGAGATATTGATAATGCATAATCTGCCATTTTACTTTCATGTCTACTTTTATTTCAACATTTTAAATTTTTTGTTTCAATTAAAATGATTATGAAGTTTTTGTAATATCAAATCAGTAAATATATTAATTCATTTGACTTCTCATATAAATTATTTAATGAATGTATTACTTGTGATATATGTGGTAATTTTAGATGAAATAATTGATATATATATTTCTTCCTTTTAAATTTTGACATCTTGCAAAAATATTTTCTTCAATGATTTTAACAGAGATAACCAGTAAATTCAAAGAATGGCAAAGTCATGTTTCAACTTTACTTGTCAAATATAATTGTGGCCAAAATTTAAATTTTTCAGTTGCCTTTATGGTCAATACTATCTTATTGAAATAATTATGTACATGGTTTTTTCTAACTATAAAACTATAGTTTTGCAAGGGAAGACTAAATAAACAAAAAATGACATTTGATTATTGTTTTTACAATTGGCAAAACTTTTGACTTTAACATATCTATAAATATTCCTAATTTTTATTTACATTTACATTAATTTTATTTATTTTAGTCGATAAGTCTTCACTAATGTTCTGGGAGGAGGAAAGTGTAAATGAAAGTATTTGTAGCCTTTGACAATTTCCCTCTCACATCTTTTTCATTTTTTTGTTCATACCAGTATTGTTAGATATCATAATTTGAATATTCTTTTGAGATTATTTATTTAAATCAAGGCAAAGCAACAGCAGTACTCTGAAGCAATCGCTGTTTCAATTGGCTAATTTTTAAGAACTTGACACACACCCCGTCAATGCCTAGGAAAAAGAAACCTCATTGTGTGGCTGCTTCAATCAGACTGACTACAGCAATATTTGTGGGACACTCTCTGGTTTAACAACTGGTGTGGGACAGTCCAGTCCACTGTGGCATCCTTAGTCAAGTGGGCTTGGGCAGTATAAAAAGCAACTGAGAAAACCAGAAATATGTACTTCTCTGTGGTCTCCGCTTCAGTTTCCTGCCTCCAGGTTCCTCCCAAGGTGACTGAATGGAAGCCCCGTAAACCCTTCCTCCCTTGAGCGGCCTTTGGATAGGGTTACATCATGGTAACAGACAAGCAAAGTAGGAGAGAAGGATTCCTGAGCCACAGATCTGTTTAAAAGCCCCTAATAGATGAAGATGGGATAAATGCTAACACAGAAGCACATGCACAAAAGACTCTGAACGTCAACTTGACTGTAAGCCTAAGGTGAATCTAGTGTGACATGCCTGCCATTAAGAGCTAATGCATTTGACGGCTCTATTAGCTCTGAGAGGTGACTGCGATCAGATGGTTATGGGGGTGGGAGAATAGTACTTGAAAAGCTGTAGAAGGCAGCAAGACATACTTAACTTGAGAAGAGAAAACTCTTGAGGCAGATATGACAGCTGTCTTAAAGTAGTTGAAAAACTTCAACACACACACACACACACACACACACACACACACACAAATATCGAGATTAAACTGCAGCAAATGACTGAGAGTTCTGTATCAGCCCTTGACCTTTTAACTAACAGACTAGGCGACCAGCACTAACCTTTTCAGGTAAGCGATAATTGTGATCACTAAAACATAATTAATTTAATGTCTTATGGCCTCTATTTTGAAAATTCCCATCATTGGTGACCCTAATGTTATCTGTGTTCACCAGGAGTGGTGGAAGTGCCTGAAAGGCAATGCAGAGGTAAAGAAATATAATTGGGCCTTAGGGATTTGGAAAGCTCAGCGGGGTTAGTTCTTTAAAAAAAAAAAAAAAATGTGCTAAGCAGAAGCTTAGAATCCCCCAAATCTTGGTGGGTATATATATATTATCTTTTTGACTAGAACCAAGATATAAAGGATACTATCTCAGAATTATATCGTTTATTTGAAGGTTCTAAAGAGGTTACATTTGAAAGTTCTAAAGAGTAGATAACAGGCCGATTTTTAAGCCTATTTAGTGAAAATTATGTCACTATAGACTACAGACTCTCAAAATATCAATAATTGCTCCTGCAATTTAGATTACCTTCAAATGTAACACTGTGAACCCCACTGCTACTGCCACCAGCAACAGAGTGGCATTTAAACAGAGCTACGAATTTCCCTCCATATTTTATTAATTAAATGATTGCTCAGCAACCCAAGGTTAGTTCTATTTTTATCCTCGGTGCTTGGAGACAAGTTAGTTTTATAATAATATCTTTCTTTAAAAGCCCGTTGTTTATGGGGCTTAGCAGAAGACTGAGTTTTGGAGGAAATTTTCCATATAATGACAAGCTGGACTTCCAAGTTCGGAAGAACTGGATTTGATGCAATGCTAAACTTAGAAGATAAAACAATGACATCTGACATAAAAGACAAATTTCTGACACAACAGTAGGTTATATAGAAGTCACTATGTTGACTTTGTGTAAACCACCTAGGTAAGATCACTGATTCTTCCGTTCAAAGAAATTACATTCTTTAGGGACTGGAACAATAGGTATAAATGCTGCTTTCCTGAGCATCAAAACTCTTCTTTTCAAAGAGGACAGCTTAAGGAGATGAAACAATTTTGAGCCCCTGTCAAAAGACCTTTTGGCCTCTTAAGAAGAGGATTGAATTTGACATGGATTACAAAGATTTCTATTGTAGCTCCCTAGTGGCTCGTTCTACTAGGCAGTTTTGACGGATGGTAGTTACCCTAAGACATTCATCTCTGTAAATCTGTGAGAGTATTTTTATTTATTAAAAAAACGGGGGGGGGAGGGAACGGCTTAGTCCAGGGAAATAGTACGCATTTGTTTGCCTTTTCTATGAGTAAATAAACTTCATAAAAATAACACAAATTAAGGAAGACTGGATACTACAGCAAAAGCTGAGTCTGTTTGAGAAATCTTTAAAAGAAAGCCATATAGAAAACTTGAAAACAAATAACTGTTTATGATAAAAGAAACGATAGTTGAAGGTCATTCTAACATAACAGCCTGTTTTGAACCTGCTTGCTAAGTTCCATTTTGCTTTTAATCACGGAAAGCTTACACTTACACATCGAAATAGTCACCTGTAAAGTAAAATCAATAATATTTTCCATTATTTTTTTTTCCATTTCAAAAAGTGAATCGAACCTCACCCGGATCCTTTTCTGGGCTGAAGTAAATGGCTTCTCGTGAAGATAGGATTGCTTTTCATTATGTGGACTGTGGCGGTGCTGAGTTGCCCAGTGCTGATCTCTGGGTATAGAGCAGCTAACAGTCAGTGCATGTGTAAATTGGACTCATATTAGCTAACTATGTGGACTCCTGCTGGAAGGAGAGCCAGTCAGTTTTAGGAAAGGCTCTCTGCTTGCCTCTCTGTAGAGAGAAGTTCAAGAAGGACAGTTTTGGACAACAACATTCTGAGCTTTTCTTTCCTATACCTTGCACATTTTTAAAGGCAAGTAAACTTAGCACCAACAGATGGCTTTCTGCCTCTGCTCTCTATAAATCCAGGTGCAGGAGTCTATGGAAATAAAACACATGCTATTGCCCCTGTTTCAAAGAGGCAACATTCAACTCTCATTCTCTCTCTGCTTCAGTTTAACCAGGGACAAGGGGGGAGAGAGAGAGAGAGAGAGAGAGAGAGAGAGAGAGAGAGAGAGAGAGAGAGAGAGAGAGAGAGAGAGGAGGGGGGAGGGAAGAGGAGGGGAGGAGGGAGGGAGGGAGGGAGGGAGGGAGGGAGGGAGGGAGGGAAGGAGAGACAGAGACAGAGAGAGATTGGGAACACCTGAGGCCAACTGTCTCTTGGTTTTGTTAGGCCGTGTAACAGTGTGATGGGAATGCTCTACACCACGCTACAGGCTCAGCCTTAAGGTGTCTAACAGAATTGCTCACCATCATTAAGCATGGCTATGTAAATACAAGTTTCTTAAGATTGCAAACAATGGCTGATTCTGTTTTAATTGAGTCATTCTCATCCTATTTCAAATGTTTATGCCTATGATTAATGGACCGTGCACCCCAAAGGTTGGAGACTACATATGACCTTCACTAGAGACAGCTCTGAATGGGCAGCTCTGAAATTTCCCTAGAAGATTCAAGGATAGTCATCTGAAAGCCTAGGGCCTGAGGCTAGAGTTAAGACTTACCGCTGTTCTTTATGCTATATAAACAGGTTCCCTGCTTTTTTAAATTTAACTTTCTTCTTTTTCAAATGAGATATATTATGAAAATTCATGAAGTCTGTTCGAGTGGTACATACATAGTAAGAAAGTTTTCTTACAATATGCAGCTCCAAGTCACCTGGGGTCACCTGAGCAGATACCTTTTTTTTTTTTTTTTTTTTTTTTTTAAGTTTCTGGAAACAGAACTGCAACCCAAACTTTATTTTCTTGGAAGAGTCAGGCTCTCATAACAAATAAACAAAACTCTAAAGTGCTGTTACTGATAGCAAGTACTGCCCAATACATAAAAATGCAGAGTTGAGAGATTTTTTTTTTTTTACATATAATCTACATTATCAACCTTATCAGCCAATCTACCAGGGTCATTTGAATTGTAAATATTAAGCTTGTTTTGGTAGCTATGACTGAAATGAAAGTTTAACAAAGTACCTTAGTTACATTTGTGATTTTATTGAGAGTTGTTTTCACTGGGGAACTCTCAGCCTGTCGGATTAAAATGGTAAAGAGACCTTTTACTGTGAGAGCTTTGACAGTTATCCCCTTAGCAAAGTTTGCTTTTGTGATAATTACACCTACTCTTGTTTACCAAATGAATCACTGTTCAGTGCTGCTTTTAACCTTGACTGCTTTTCCCTCTGATGATTACTTTGTGCTGTGATGAGACGTTCAGAAATACATCGCACGTTTTGTGCTGCTCTTTTGCAATCGATGTTTGCTCTTGGTTTTTGTTAAAAGGAGATTTCCGAAGTTCATTTTAGGGGATAGGTAACAGGGGTGGTGGGGTGGAGGGGAAGAAAAGCAGAGGAGCAAGAGGAGAGATGTGTAGGAGAGCATAATGACAGCTAATTTCATGCTGCCCTTGGACATATCTAGTTATCTCTAAACCCACTGAGCCTTATGAGGAGAGGTGGATTGATTCAGACAACAATGGGTGAAGCCGAAAGTTCCCTGTTTTGGGGTCATTGTGATGAGGAAGCAGTAAAGATCATCCTCCAGCAAAGAACATTGAGATGGTAACATTCAGGTGCTTGTTTTCTCTGCACCCATGATTGAAATGCAATGCTTATAAATGCTAATCTCATCTTTCAGGTTCAAAACAGAAGGTCCTGTGATGGTTTGAGAGTCATCTATTCATACTTTGGGGGTGGAAATAGGGGACGAATACATTTTGTTAATGAATGATAATAGTGGCAATCAATGTATCAAGAAGTATCTTGATACTTAGGAGGAATTTGTCAAGGAGAGGTTACCTCCAATGCTACCTAATCCACCCTAAGAAGAAGCTTTGAAAGCAGCTGTGTTTGGGCTAACCAACTAGCACAGGACACAGGAAATGACTGGGGAGATTGCTGGGATCTGGAGACCAGGATGTTTGCATCTTAGTTAGGCTTGCTATTCCAGAAGTACTACCAGGAAGTGCAGCAGGCACTCGAAGAGTTTGAAGAGTTGATGTAAACCGACACTACTGTCCGGAGATGTTTTCTGTATTCCTAGGATCCCAGTATAATCACGCTATCCACCTTCTTCATCTCAGAATGAGGCAGACAAGTCACTTGCTAACTCTTTTATGAGTTGGGTTCCCTTCTCAAGCTATGGGCACTGTGTCCCGATCCCTCTTACGCTGCCTGCCTCTCGGAAAAGGAACCCCTTGGAATTGGTGAATCAATATGCAGACAGAAGTTACTACAAAATAAAGTCTGAAAACTAAAATTTTTCTTTTGACTAGAAAAGCCAATTTTCTCTCTTGAACAACACACTTCATTTAGCTTTTGTCTGAGTATGTCAGGTGGAAAAAGAGAAAACCTAAACTAAAATTTCCATTTCCACCCCCCCAGAACCATTCCTATCTTGTTAGGATACCTACTTAATTATTACCATTTCAGTTTTTTTTAAATGTCTTCTCTTCTTACTGTATATACATTGTAAGTGGCTGGGAATGAGGATGGAAATTGGTGGCATCTATAAAATACATTTAAGAAGCATCAATATTTGAGTGCTAGCAAATAAGTACTACAGTCCAGACTTCCCTTTAGACTTCTTAGAGAGCCCTCCTATACCTTGAAATCCTTTTACCTATTTTCCTTTCTATTTATTTCCCCCTTTATTAACGTTCTCCATCTTGTCAGTTACCACTTACCCAGACAGAAATACCCAAAGATAAAATAGGTGGTTCATACCCTCTTACCTTAATCCTCAGTCTCCTAGTAGCAACAAATGGATAGTGAAGGCCTTTGGATTCCACTGTTTTGAAGGTCTGTTTCCTGTCTTCCATGTTTTTCTACCAGGCTACTTTTCTGTGTTCTTCACTAGCTTTCTAAATGTTTCAGATGCCATGTATTTTACATCCTTAATCCATCTGTTGTCAATCCAACTTGATCTTAAAAAAATAAATAAAGAAATTCAGACACTCTTGTCCTTGTGACCTCCAGGAATTCCCCCACTGTCACTGTGGTAAAGTGACAGTTAAGGTCACCACTCTGCCTCTGTCTTGTCCACACATGCCTGAAATATTCCTCTTTGAATTAATCTTTAAGCCCCAATCTTTAGATTTCTGGATTTTTTTCAGTATTCCCATCTTTTACCATCTCACTCATTTTATCCTTACTCCTGTCTTATTTTTCTAAGAACAACCTTGTTTTAAATATCTTACAAATAGACATTTCTCAAGAAGATATTCCTGGCCACTTCCTCAACAGTTGGTTCCTATAATATCTACCTCCATAATCACAACATCAAGTTAGTATTTAATAATCTGACCCTTTAAAAAATCTATTTATATGTTGTTAACTTCACTGTGATGGATAGTATATGCTTGGGTCAGGGAGTGGCATTATTTGGAGGTGTGGCCTTGTTGGGGAAAGTCTGTCACTGTGGGTGTGGGCTTTATTACTCTAGTCATAGCTGCCTGAAAGTGAGTATTCTGCTAGAAGCCCTCAGATTAAGATATAGAACTCTCAGCTTCTCCTACACCATGCCTGCCTGGATGCCGCCATGCTCCTGCCTTGATGATAATGGACTGAACCTCTGACCCTGTAAGCCAGGCCCAATTAAATGTTGCTCTTATAAGAGTTGCCTCGGTCTTGGTATCTATTCATAGCAGTAAAACCCTAACTAAGACATTCACTAAATAGTGCTTGTTCTTAAATTAGGAAAAAAGGTTCTAACATGTCTTGAAGATATTATATAAGTATGTGTCTACATGGATACATGGTCAGAAATACACTCATTAATCAATATAGTATCAATATTAAACACACTAGAGACTCATGAAGATATAATGACATGCACAGATCTTTCTGCTGTAACACCACATAAACATTTTTAATGTTTGGTTCTTCAGACTTTACAACTAAGAATAACAGTCCTCATTGGAAAAAAAGAAGTAAAAGGATATTAAACTTCAGTGACTTTTAACTAGGGTCTTAACTAAAACACTAGTTGGATGTCTAAAATATCTAAAAAGCAAATGCATTCATGCATATAATTCAGTGTGTATGTTTGGATCCTGGGTGATACATTAAAGAAAGGAAGAAAGAAAGGAAGAAAGAAAGAAAGAAAGGAAGGAAGGAAGGAAGGAAGGAAGGAAGGAAGAAAGAAAGAAAGAAAGAAAGAAAGAAAGAAAAAAGAAAGAAAGAAAGAAAGAAAAGCCAAAGAACAGCAAACAAGAAATGCTGGCTTGTGGGAATTGAGATTCGGCTGCTCAAGTTTAGCCCAGAGCCAGGGTTTTAGTGGATAAGAAAAACTTACCATGAACTGAAAAACTTGCAGTCTTAGTAGGGCCCTCTGAGGAAGGAACTCACCTTCAGACTCAGCTTTATTTTACTTTCCATAAAGTACAGTTTAAAGAGCTTCTCTCAATGGTTGAACTAAGGGCATGCCCCTGTCTTATAAAAAGCTGTAACTATATTATATACTATAGTATAACATGGTGGTGGAGGATCAGTGCTAGAATTCCTTGTGTGGGAGCAGAACAAACATGAGGTATTAGACTTGTACTCCCTAAATATCTACTGATTCCCAGATTTAACCTCAGAATGAATAAAAGAAATCAAAGGATGATAGCGTGCTACACATTTTAGTCATAGTGAAACAATACATACTGTTGTGAAAAACTCTTAAGGTGGGGCTGTGGGCATGTGCTCTGTAATAGCATCAGCTGAGTGTTGTAGAATGAGACTTATTGTCTCAGTAAGATCTTCTACAACCATAGAAGTCACTTGGGAAGTAATGTTCTTACAAGTGGAAGTCTGGTCCTCAGGATTTCTGTGAGTCTAACAAACAAACTTGCAAAGAGATCATTGAAGTTCAGTTCCTCTGACAGATCACAGTGTCCTGCTGAAATCTGGTGCTCATATACCAAGAGGAGGCTGAGAGTACACTAACATGCTATGAGGGAGAAGGTGCTCTGAATTGAACAGGAAGATCTAGCAAATGTGCTGCCTGCTGGCACTTCTCTCTGCTTTTCTCATGGCTTACTGCACTGGCCTTTGGAGAAGAGGTCAAGTCTTCCATCTGCTTTTCAAATCTTGTGCAGGTGTCTTTGATGACAAACTGAAATATGGAGTCATATTGGCAAAGGGGTCCTTTGACAGGGTTATAGTCACAGTCTAGGCAGACTGGCATACAGAAGGCACCTCAGCAAGAGGCTGGTCAGAGGAAAGGAACAGCCCGGCAGGGAGCACTCCAAAGGCACTTACTCAAGAGTTACCATGATGGTTTAGCCTCTGGGAGCTCTGGGGGTACTGGTTAGTTAATATTACTGTTCCCCCTGTGGAGTTGCTAGCCCTTTCAGCCCCTTGGGTCCTTTCTCTAGCTCCTCCATTGAGAACTCTGTGCTCAGTCCAATGATTAGCTGAGAACATCCACCTTTGTGTTTGTCACCAACCAAAGAGTATACATGGAGGGACCCATGTCTCCAGCCACATATGTAGCAGAGGTTGGCCTTGTCAGACTTGTATGAGATGAGAGGCCCTTGGTCCTGTGAAGGCTCAGTGCCCCAGTGTAGGGGAATGCTAAGACAGGGAAGTGGGAGTAGGTGGGTTGGTGAGCAGGGGGTTGGGAGGATGGGATGGGGGTTTTCAGAGTAGAGAGGAAGAAAGGGGATAACATTTTAAATGTAAATAAAGAAAATATCTAATTTTTTTTTTTAAAAAAAAGAGTTACCATGGTCTGGAGAGAAGTTACCTTGCTGTTATCACTGTTTTCAAAGGGGCACTTTTGTGGAGGTGGACTGGATTTGAGAAGTGAGGCTAGGGGCAGCGAGAAATAAAATGGAGAGAATGGTACTGGAAAGGAGGAAGTGAAACATTTTAAAAACATTTTGAATAATGAATTATATATATAATTTTATAATAATAATTGAAATTTCAATAATAATATATGGTTAGAACAATTATTATTTTTGTCTAATGTTAAGTGCTATAAGGTTTCAATGTAATAAGAAATGAATGCCACAATGAGGCTTTTTATAAATAACCCATATATCTCTGGGACTTCATTCTTGCAAAACATTTTTTTATCTGAAATACCTGTCTCATATCATGCAAGATCGGGCTCAGTTGTCAGATCACCATAATATTAAAACTGTTGGCACAGTGTCTCTTTCCTTACTCACTTTCATAATTTTTATATCATTTATCATTATGTTAACTTAGCTACTCATTCTGTTTATTTTTCCTAGTGCCTGAGTTTTTCTTATATACCCACAGATATATAAGTAAAAAGATATGTTTGACTTTGCCTCCTACTCGATCTCTGACTGTTGATTTAAGAAAATGCACCTAGTCTTCCGGTAACTTGATGTGCCAGGGTATATTGGTACTGAGGAAGGTCCTCCCTTTTCTCATAGAAGGAAAGAAGGGGGAATGGGGGAGGGACCGACTATGTGTGGGGTCACTGGGAGGAGGGGGGCTGCGATTGGGTTGGAAAGTGAATAAATAAATTAGTGGGAAAATAAAGAAAGCTAGGATGTTAGCAATGGGTCTTAAGCAGTACTGATGGCAGAGCACGCTAGTTTAACATCCTGACCTCACAGTGTAGGTAGAATTGTGCCCTTGCCCACAGATGAGTTTCTCATTCAACATATTTTTTGAGGTTGCCATGGTTTTGAGATAGGATAGTTGTCGTTGTTTATTTCCATATGGGTCAGTAGAAGACCTCATTCAATACATAGTAGGAAAAATGCCAGGGTCCCACTAAGTCCTTATCCAGGTGAGTCTTTAGAGTGCTTATAAATTTGGCTAGTATTATTTTAAATTGGTGGAGTCCTAAAGAGAGTTCACATGCTTTCTAATATTAGAGATGTACTTGTTACTCTTTTCCAGATATTAGATTAAATGAATCTGCTGCTGGAGTTGCTGAAAAATCTCCATCTCTTCTTGAGCCTGATTAGCACATTTGACAAATGACAAAATGGCATAGTGTAGACTATATGAAAACTCGAAAGTACTTAACAATCGTTCTGTATATGGATATTTTTCAGATGTCACGATTGAGGATATAAGAAGCATGGTCTTGTTACTCAGAAAAACATGGTTCCTTTTGTGGGCCTTTAGTCTCACATATAAAAGAATTTAAAAATAGACAGAAAAAAAATCTTGAAGAAAAATTTATTGTAGTTTGATAGAGAATCAATAGGGCAGGTACCTGAAGATCTTGTTAGCTTCTGAAGGAAATGGGAAAGAGAAAAGATATAAAGTTACATTTTGGGAATTAGAGATGAATGAAGCAGACACCCTCATCTATGAAAATCTCATGCAGCCATGTGGTTTAGCATAGTTCTTCAGAAAGAGTAAGATTGACCAGCGTCTCAGAAGAATCAGACTTAAGGTTTAAGTTGATGTCCAAACAGGAAAAGAGAAAGAGAAAAAAATAACAAAACAAGCAAGCATATATCACCAACACTAAGGTTTGTTTTCTAAGTGAGAACACATGCAGCATCCAGGCATAGCTGGGACCCTTAGCAGGCGGGCAGCTGACTGGGCAAGTGGGTTATGCACATATAACTTAGTTAAAATCCTATTATTCCTCCTATCTTCTTAACACGTTTTCAGGCATACCAGTTTTTCATGGAGGTTCTGAAACACATTTTTCCCCCTTGAGGGTGACGAATAAACCCATTTGGCTTAATTATTTTTGGAGGGACAAACAGCAAATATTTATGATCTTACACTCACTCAGACAGGGGTGGGGTACTCCTAAGGTCTCATTCTTTCTGTCAAAAAATTGACTGAACACAATTTAAAGATGGAAGGAAGAAAGGAAGGAAGAAAAAAGAAGAAAAGAAAGAAGAAAGAAAAAGAGAAAGAAAGAAAGAAGAAAGAAAGAAAAAAGAAAGAAACAAAGAAACAAAGAAAGAACCCTACAAAAACCTAGCTTTGCCTTATAAAGTTCTCCCATGATGGCTTTCCCCCTCTCATGGGATTTTTTTTTTTTTGATATGGGAAGTAACTATTTTCATAGAGATGCACGTCGCTAATCCTAGTGCTCAGAGTCTCTGTTAATCTGAAGCCATCCTGATCTACAGAGAGTTCCACAAGAGCGACACTACAGAAAGGGACCCTGTTTCAAGGTGGCTGTGTGGCAATTATGACACTTTCTCCCTATTTTTAAGTGGCATTTCAAATCTAAGGAGGCCACCTACTTTACTTTCCCTTTCTTACAGTCACTGTGCTAACAGATAGAGAGGTTGGCTCCTAAATTGATTGTGAAAGATGGGCTTCATCCTTTGAGACCTCTAAGCCTGGTAGGGTCTGACTAACCGTCTAACAGTTTTCTTAGATAGCAGGGATAGGCTTCTGTGTTGAGTTGAAGGTTTCTACTAATGCTCTGAATGGAAGGTCTGGCAACACAAGAATGTGTGAACCATTTTTTTTCTATATTCTTTGTTTACATTCCAAATGCTTTCCCCTTTTCCGGTTCCGCCCTCCCCATAAGTCCCATAAGCCCTCTTCCCTCCACCCATTCCCCAATCACCCCCTCCCATTTCTCTGTCCTAGAACTCCCCTACAAGGCTGCATCAAGCCTTTCCAGGACCAGGGCACTCTCCTCCCTTCTTCTTGGGAATCATTTGATATGTTAATTGTGTCTTGAGTGTTCAGAGCTTCTGGGCTAACTAATATCCACTTATCAGTGACTGCGTTCCATGTGTTCCATGTGTATTCTTTTGTGATTGGGTTACCTCACTTAGGATCGTGTGAAACATTAAAAAAAAATTTACTACCCAAAAATTTAGTCTTAAAGAAGACTAAGTGTGTTTGAACATGCAATCATCATGAAGTAACCAACCTTATTACCTATGCCCCTTCCCACGGTCAGGAGGTTAACATTAGACTAAGTTTCTCAAAGTTACAGATTGCCTTGGGCGCTGAAGTCCACATGGATACAGGAACAAAACTATTGGCTTGAGTGCGAAGAGGAAATACTGAATTGCCAGCTCTAATGCCTGGATTTAGTCCTACAAATCAATGTTGGGCTGTGAGGACCTGTCTGAAAAGCTGATGAGCGTGAACACAAGTACATGGTAACTGATGTCAATGAATACGTGAAGTTGATTTCAGATGTGACTTCATGGGCTAGCTAGCATCTGACTGGAGTTTTGGAATGCATTCTTGTATTTGGTTGATAACTGTTTTGTGTTTTGTTTTGTTGTTTTAAGCCTGAGGACAACTGTTATTCCTTTGCCTAATCTGTATTCTGCTGTGCTGCAGCATGCACCATTGGTTTTGCTGCTTTTCTTTCAGTATAAAGTCTAGTGCTGCAGAAGGGCCATCTAGATTAAGGTATAATCATTTGACTCATCTCAGAGAGTTGCTCTCATGCATCGTTTATGAATGTGTGTGAGCATGTGCGAATATGCTGTGGTGTGTGTGTGTGTGTGTGTGTGTGTGTGTGTGTTGTGTGTGTAGAAGGATCTGCTGTTTCTGGTGATCTCTGATGTTGTCCTGATACTAAAGAAGTTCCACGATTCCCGGATATCTTCCTTGTTACGGTCATCAGCTGCAGGGTCCTGGGAATCATCAGAGCAAGGCCTCCGTATCAGAGAGCTCAGTTGGTATATTCCTTAGTGGGTTTTTTTTTTTTAATTTTTTATTTTCCGTGAGTAAAATGTGTTCAAAATGTGTATCAGTGCTTCTGTCCTGTTTAATTATAGGGCCAAGAAATAGGCAGACACACTGATGCAGCTTTCAAGTTAGCAGCGGGGGTGGGGTGGGGGGGGAAGCTAGGGGGATTATTACAGACGTCTGGATGGTGTCCTTGATTCCCCCGTCGCTATTGAGCCTCAGCTGTCTGCAATCAAGAACTGAGTCACAAAATGGCTTGTATTGTGTTGCTATTTCAGTTTGACAGACTGTCTTTCAGCACGGAAATGTCGAACAATGCACCAGGTTTTTAAAAATTTCTATAAGGAAAAAGAAAACACGTTTAAATGCAGCCAGAACTTTAGTTATAATAGCACTAAGTATAATTCCACAAAATATTTTAATACTTATATGAATATTCAGTAAACCTCATTAAGTTGAGAAGTAAGGTGGAAACTCCCCTACCACTAGCAGATTTTAAATTAACTGTATTCAGATAAACCAATAATTTTATCAAAGGAAAGTAGGCCAATTACTTTGCATAATATACAATTTGGAGAAAAGAGATACCCGATTAATTAGACATTTCTGAAAACAGCACATATTTTTCAACCACTTATTTTGCTAAAAAAAATATTTTACTGAGTTCTCATTTTCCTGATACAAAAATTCAAATTTTCAAATGTTCATGTTTGATTGTATGTGTGTTTATGTATAGCTTTATCTAAGTATTTTATGTTTGACTCATTGGCACATATAGGTTTTAACAAGATAGATGTAATGCACATTGTTGACATACGTGGGGATATGATATTTTATCTTTTTTCTGTTGGATATTTTCTTTATTTACATTTCAAGTGTTATCCCCTTTCCCGGTTTCTCCCCCTGGGGACGGGGGAATATTTATCTTGATTATTTTTATTAGCATTGAGAATGTCCTTGCCTCTGTTTTTATAAGGACAGTTTCGGGGAAATCAATGAAAGGAAGTCTCAGTAATCTTGAAATGGTTCATAAGAAGCAAATGTTGACTTTACATTTTCAAAAAATGTTCGCAAATGTTCTTTTAAAGAGCAGTGCATGCCAGTCCTCGGGAAGGCAGCAAGGTCTTGAGCTTTCCGATCAGGACTGCTGACCTAAAGAGCGATTTTTCATCCTTCTGATCCCAGCCTATGGGATCGCAGTGCTCTTCTTCCTTTTTATCCTTGTTTTCCGGTCAAATCCCTAAAAGGAAAACAGAATGGACTCTTGGTTTATGTGCTCCACAACGCATGCCCTTGCTTTAGAAGAATTCTAAAAATGAACAGTTTAAAATTCAAGTTCTGTGTTTGAGGTTTTTCTTCATACTTGCTCTCTTAAGTGGCAAACAAAAACAAAAACAACAATAAAAAACAAAATAAAAATAAAATAAAATAAGCCCTCACCTCCCTCCTGATTTAGTTTATTTAGGTTTTTTTTTTTTCCACCTAGCCAAGGACAGTTGAAATAAATCAAAAGTTA
Source organism: Apodemus agrarius (assembly GCA_964023405.1). Taxonomy (NCBI): domain Eukaryota; kingdom Metazoa; phylum Chordata; class Mammalia; order Rodentia; family Muridae; genus Apodemus; species Apodemus agrarius. Next base: position 27,799,393 of record OZ030018.1, on the reverse strand, counting down.
TCTCACTCAGGAATGATCTAAAGTAAATAAAAAAAACAAGCAAGACTAATAATTAGGCAACTCATTGACTAGGCTGGTGAACCAGCTAAAGTGGGAAAGAAATTATTCAAGTTCTAAACCTTTCTACTTGCAAATTAGCCAAAATCAATTGCAGTTTAAGCTTTGCATCACCTTGATTGATTTTAAAACGGAGCACTTTGCCTTCACGTTTATGTGTGCCGTGAAGGGCTTGGCAACGGGTGTCTTCTCCACCATTGTTTGCATCTATTTTTCAAAGCAACTCTGCTCTTTAACACAGAGCAGACTTTACAGAAGTGTATATTCTAGTTTTCTTGTCTTGCGAAGACTCAGTCGGTAAAGCACTTTCCTTTTGTTCCTACAAACAGAACGGGAATTCAGATCCCAGAACTCATGTACAAACTAGAAAAGCATGGCCACTACTTTTAATCCCAGTATTGGGAAGGCAGAGGCAGGCAGGCTCCTGGCAAACTGGCTGGACAGAATAGCTGAGATTTGCAAGCTCCAGTTTTAGCAAATGGCAATGCCTCAACAAATAAATTAGAGAACAATCAAGAAAGATAGCTGATGCCTACTGTCCACCGGCACACGCACGCGTATGCACCCCCACAAGTACATTTACACTTGTGCAAACATGTACACACACACATTCTCAGCATACACATAGTACAAAGACAGAAAAAGAAATACAGGGTTTAGATTTCATTTTGCAAGTGACATAGTTATTTATCCACCTACACAAAGCCATGTTAGCCCCTCCAAACAGGTAAGAAATATTTTCCCCCTGGAGCCAAATATTTATGATTATGGCCAGCAATTTATTTGAGGAGTGTAGGTTCACACCAACTACAAATTTACACATGATAATCATTTCATGAAGTTTTGATAGTAACAGAACAGAGAAAATCACGAATCAAGGCACATTTCAAACACTGGTGGAAACATCTAGCAGACATTTTAACCGGAAAGCAGGGGAAGGACTGATAGGGACCACAGATAAGCATGGCATTCTTAGTCTTGTGGTTGGTGGAAAGTAGTGGTCTGTTAGTACATTCCAAAAGATTTTGCATGTTCATCATAAGGATGTTGGGTGAGAAGTAAAAGTGGTTAAGGAATGGGTCTGAAAGGCTGAATGTAGCTTCAGAATAAAGGACAGTTGGGCTCGAGCCTGCAGCGCTGCAGCTAATCATTCATGATAGCTGGAAGGGGTGTGTCATTCCAAGAATTTTAGCTCACAGATATTTACACTACGTAACTGATTTTACCTGATCTCAAACCAGAGAAAACATCGTTCTGAACTTGAAGGTTACACTTGAAAAGGGTAAAAAACCAAAACAAAACATAACAAAAAAAGCCAAATATTTTGAGACGTATAATCAAGTGGTAAAGCTTATTAGAAATTAGGCGCAGGATGGAAATCACTGATTTTGTAATCAAAGGATGGATATCTGAACATCGGTATAGGGGCGGTAGTTGTAAGCTTGAGCAAATTAGCTTCCAGGGTCATGTTCATGATTATATTGTTCATTTTTAGAGTAGATGATAGGTTAGGCTTTTTCTCAGCTTGACACAGACAGCGTAATCTGGGAATAGGGAACCTTAGTTGAGAAAAATAGCTCCATGGATAGCCTATAGGTTATTTTCTTGATTAATGATTGATACTGGAGGAGCCAGGAAACTCTGGTGGTGCCCGCCTTGGGCAGGTGGTCCTGGGTTGTATAAGGAGGCAACTTAAGGGAGCCAGAGAGAACGATCCAGGAGGTGTCATTCCTCTGCTTTCTCTGACTCAGTTCCTGCCTTCAGGTTCATAGCTCGGGCTCCTGCCCTGGCTTTCCCTAGTGATGGACTGTAAAGTCTAAGATGAAACAAACCTTTTCCTTCCCAGGTTACTTTTGGTCATTTTATTTATCATCCCAACAGAAAGCAATGTGGAACAGTTGGGTTTTTGAAGACTTTTAGAAAATGTAAAGTGAGAACCTCCACATAGTGAAGAATTAGTATCTACGCATTATTGTCCCCTCTTCAATGAGGAATTAATGATGTGTTAGCATCTACACATTATTGTCCTCTCTTCTGACACCCTCTGTTGTTCACACCTTTTTTTTTTTTTCCTTTTAAAGCATGGAGTTTATCTGTAGCCAACATACCCGGACACCTACTGAAAATGGGAATTTTGAGATTACACATGACATTGACAGATATAAGTGGGAATTGAGGTCACAACAGAGAGAAATAACGGGATGCCGTAACACAAACACGAATTTTTGTATCTTGGTTTTGGAGTATGTAACACAAACATTGATTCACTAGATCTAAGCCAGCTTTTTTGGGCTGAGGATATGGCTTTCTGTCTCTTCTAGCAGTTCAGGATGAGTCTATATTTTGCATCCTGAAAATGGGGCAGAAATTAGCTGAGCAGAAGTTTAAGTGTGTTACATTAATTCTAATCATTATTCACTTATAAATATTGATAATTCGGCTTATTTTAAAACACACGCTCTTGGCTGAACCAGAATTTTAATTTGTAAAAATTGGCTGGAAACAAACATTAGCAATTAGCTTCTAGTTTGCATAAGCCATCCCTGTCAAATGTTTGCTCTTCCGAATCATTATCAATGTGCGTTTGCCTGTGTACAAGGATTTGTGGGCAGTAACATTGAAACTGGTTCTGACTTCAATAATTGTTGTCATGTATTTGAGACCTGTTTTCCCACGGGATAAGCCACAGTGTCTACCATTCTGTGCACACAAATCCAAATCTGACATCTTCGAAAGCCAGGAAAATTTCTCTCAAAAGAAATATTTTTAGCAGATCTCATATGCTCCGGAAAGCTCTTTGATATCTTTTATAATAGCTTGTTAAAAAAAAAAAAGAAAAGACTGAACTGCAACTTGAAACTTGCCTTTCATTCTCACACATAATCTCTATTTATTTATTAATAAAAATCATGTCAGTTAGAAGTGATTTCTATTTTGGAATCAGAAATAAAAACCCATTTTTTTTTTCTGAGTACAGGCACAGGGCCTCAATCAGCACTTGTAAATTATGCATTTTGGAGAACTCTGACCAATTCGGGTGATCTCACTGCATCTCAAACTAAATTATAGCATGATTCTCTAGAGTGAGGCCTGTTAATGACAGGGGCTTATACGGTGGAAAGGATTCGCACTTAGGTAGCTGTGTGGCTCCGTTTTACTATCGCTTGTTGTACCTGTTAGGAGCAACCCGATATTTCATGACAATGTTGCATGTATGAAATTTATTTAACAAAAGTGAATATTTGGAATGTGCTTTCTTGGAACTGAAAAGCAGAATTTGTGCCATCGGTAAGTTGGGACCTCCCGACCCAGACAGCCTTTTGCTCACTAGCTTATCTACAGAGAAGACCAGTGAGTCACAAACAGATCTCCCATCGTCACATCCTGTATCGCACATTCAGCTCTGGAGCACACCTGGGTCTCTCAGCATCCTGATATCATCTGTCACATAGCCCAAGCCGGGGTCAATATTTTTTCCCCCAACCTCCGATTCTTTTTCCCCTTCAAAAGAAGTCTGGTGTATACATAACGTGAAGGCAGAGGTGATAGTGGGCTGAAATAGATTTTACCAGTAGAATTCGTGTGAACACCCCATGCACATCCGCTTCTTTCTACTGGCTGAGTGCGTTTTATCAAACCACCCGAGAGATTGTATTTCTGTCTCAATGGCAACTGTGTGTCCTAGAAAGTGGGGTTCACGATGTCACAGAGGCATGATGGGCAGGACAATACTTATATTTTTGATCACTGCATTTCTTTGTTATATTTCTCTCTACCTACACTCAATTTGTTCAAACATAGACTCCATTACAGGAGCGGGTATTGCTTTGTCTGAGTGGAATACCCATTCTGAGCCTGGCTAAAATAAGCTTTCGTGACCTCACAAGTGCGGGCACACAGTGTCCTCAGTGCCAAGCCTCAGACCCAAATCTCACTCCCATCATAAGCGATTCTTTCAATTTTTGAAACCTCCTTTAATTTTATATTTAGTATTTAGGTTTGGAGAACATTTGGGATCTTTCTCACTAGCTTCATTTTCAATAAAGTATAGTGCACACACAATGAAATGGACGCAATGAAAAAGTGTACGTGATCCAGCCGGTAGCGGATCAGCCAGACCTAGCCAACCCGTCAGGTGCTGAGACCCTGCCGGCAGAACCAGGTACCAGAGACAGCCCGAGTTTAAGACCTCCGGGGACTCAGGTCTGGGGCAGGAACTGCGCACAGCCTAGCGGTTTGGAGTTCAGCGGCCGTGCCTGAGCTCTGCGCTCGCAGGCCAGACCCCCGAACCCCCTGCAGGCAGCGCCATCTTGTCTGCAGCATCCCATCCAGCAGGTAGCAGGTCAGCCATACGTAGCAAGCCTGCCAGGTGCTGAGACCCTGCTGGCGGAACCAGGTACCAGAGACAGCCCGAGTTTAAGACCTCCGGGGACTCAGGTCGGGGGCAGGAACTGTGCACAGCCTAGCGGTTTGGAATACAGCGGCCGTGCCTGCGCTCTGTGCTCGCAGGCCAGACCCCCGAACCCCCTGCAGGCAGCGCCATCTTGTCTGCAGCATCCCATCCAGCCGGTAGCAGGTCAGCCAGACCTAGCCAGCTTGCCAGGTGCTCAGACCCTGCCCAAAGAACGAGGATAAGCAACAATTCTTGTTTATTAAGAAGAGTGAGGACCAGCTATAGCGGCAGGCCTCCATATTGCAACCAGGACACAGCTGGAAAGGTGCAGATAGAGACTCCGCCTGGGGCTAGAGCAGGGAGAGCTGCTAAGCTCTCGCCCACAGGCGGGCCCAGGCGCCTAGGATCTGCAGCACGTCCCTGCGAGCTTAGGCCGTGCACCGAGGCAACCGGCACCACCCAGCTCCCCAGGAGCCCGGACCAGCGATAGCGGCAGGCATCCATACTGCAACCAGAACACAGCTGGAAAGGAACAGGTAGACAGATTCCATCAGGGGCTACCACGTGGGGGGATCTGCTAGGCTCTCGCTACTAGGCAGGCCCAGCAGCACCTGCCAAGGCTCTGCTGCACTCCCCCACACCTCCCGGAGACCTCAGGCCGTGCACAAAGTCAGTGGGTGGCAGCCAGCTCGTGATCCCGTTGAGCAGCAATCACGCATAACCACCAGTAGAGAAACAACAGGTAAGCCCAGCCTCATAGGAGATTCAAACACCAGCCAGTGACAACAAGGTCAACTAACACCAGAAATAACCAGATGGCAAAAGGTAAACGAAGGAATGTCACTAACAGAAATCAAGACAACATGACAGCATCTGAACCCAGTTCGCCAACAACAGGAAGCCCTGGATACCCCAAAACACCAGAAAAACAAGACTTGGATATAAAATCACTGGTCAGGATGCTGGTAGCTGAACACATAGAAAAATCTCGTAAAGAAATAGAAGAGAAAATGGATCAAAAGTTAGAAGCCTTTACAAGGCAAATACAAAAATCACTTCAAGAAATGCAGGAGAAGATGGATCAAAAAGAAGAAGACAATAAGGAGGAAAGACAAAAATCACTTAAAGAAATACAGAAGAACGTGGGCCAACAAGTAGAAGCTATGAAAGAGGAAACACAAAAATCTATCAAAGAAATACATGAAAACACAATCAAGCAAGCGAAAGATCTGAGCACATCCATCCAGGCACTAAAAACAGAAGTAGAAACAACTAAGAAATTGCAGAGGGAGACAACATTGGAGATAGAAAACCTTGGGAAGAAATCAGGAGCCATAGATGCAAATATCAACAATAGAATACAAGAGATAGAAGACAGAATATCAGAAGCCGAAGATACCATAGGAACCATTGATTCAACAGTCAAAGAAAATACTAAATGCAAAAAGGCTGTAACCCAAAACATCCAGGAAATCCAGGACACAATGAGAAGACCAAACCTAAGGATTATAGGTATAGACGAGAATGAAGATGTACACGTTAAAGGGCCAGCAAATATCTTCTACAAAATTATGGAAGAAAACTTCCCCAACCTAAAGAGAGAGATGCCCATGAATATACAAGAAGCATACAGAACCCCAAACAGACTGGATCAGAACAGAAATACATCCCGTCACATAATAATCAAAACTCCAAATGTAATAAACAAAGAAAGAATACTAAAGGCAGCAAGAGAAAAAGGCCAAGTAACTTATAAAGGAAGACCTATCAGAATAACACCAGACTTCTCACCTGAGACCATGAAAGCTAGAAGATCCTGGGCAGATATCATGCAAACTCTAAGAGAACACAAACTTCAGCCAAAACTACTTTACCCAGCAAAGCTCTCAATCACCATAGATGGAGACATCAAGGTATTCCATGACAAAACCAAATTTGCACGATATCTTTCCACAAATCCAGCCCTACAAAGGATAATAGGGGGAAAACACCAAGACAAGGACGGAAACTACACCCGGGAAGAAGCAGGATAGAAACCTCCTCTCATCAAACCCAAACGAAGGTAACCTCTCGAATATAAAAAATAAATAAAATAAATAAATACAATTTCAAAAATGTCTGGAGGAAATAATTACTATTCCTTAATATCTCTTAACATCAATGGACTCAATTCCCCAATAAAAAGACATAGATTAACAGACTGGATACGGAAACAGGACCCTACATTTTGCTGCATACAGGAAACACATCTCAGTGTCAAAGACAAACACTGCCTTAGAGTAAAAGGCTGGAAGACAATTTTACAAGCAAACGGTCTCAGGAAACAAGCTGGAGTAGCCATTCTAATATCAGATAAAATTGACTTCCAACCTAAAATCATCAAAAGAGACTCAGAAGGTCACTTCTTGCTGGCCAAAGGAAAAATCCACCAAGAAGAGCTCTCAATACTGAACATCTATGCTCCAAATGCAATGGCAGCCTCATTCGTAAAAGAAACCTTACTAAAGCTTAAAGCACACATTACACCTAACACAATAATTGTGGGTGACTTCAACACTCCACTCTCCTCAATGGACCGATCAGGAAAGCAGAAACTAAACAGGGACACAGCGAAACTAATTGAAACTCTGGACCAATTGGATTTAACAGATATATATAGGACATTTCATGCTAAAGCTAAAGAATATACCTTTTTCTCAGCTCCCCATGGGACCTTCTCCAAAATAGACCATATAATTGGTCACAAGACAGATGTCAACAAATACAAGAAGATCGAGCTAATCCCATGCCTTCTATCAGATCACCATGGAGTAAGAGTGGTCTTCAATAACAACAAAAACAACAGAAAGCCCACATACACATGGAAACTGAACAATACTCTACTCAATGACACCTTGGTCAAGGAAGAAATAAAAAAAGAAATCAAAGACTTTTTAGAATTCAATGAAAATGAAGGTACAACCTACCCAAATCTATGGGACACAATGAAAGCAGTGCTAAGAGGAAAACTCATAGCTCTAAGTGCATCCAAAAAGAAACTGGAGAGAGCATATACTAGCAGCTTAATGGCACACCTTAAAGCCCTGGAAGAAAAACAAGTTAATTCACCCAGGAGGAGTAGAAGACAAGAAATCATCAAACTCAGGGCTGCAATCAATCAAATAGAAACAAAGAGAACCATACAAAGAATCAACAAGACCAGGAGCTGGTTCTTTGAGAAAATCAACAAGATAGATAAACCCTTAGCCAGACTAACCAAAGGACACAGAGACAGTATACAAATTAACAAAATTAGAAATGAAAAGGGAGACATAACAACAGAAACTGAGGAAATTCAAAACATCATCAGATCCTACTACAAAGGTCTATACTCAAAACAACTGGAGAACCTGGAGGAAATGGACAATTTCCTAGACAGATATCAAATACCAAAATTAAATCAGCATCAAGCAGATCAGCTAAATAGTCCCATAACCCCTAAAGAAATAGAAGGGGTTATAGAAAGCCTCCCAACCAAAAAAAGTACGGGACCAGATGGTTTTAGTGCAGAATTCTACCAGACCTTCAAAGAAGACTTAACACCAATACTCTCCAAACTATTCCACAAAATAGAGACAGAAGGGACACTGCCCAACTCATTCTTCGAAGCCACAATTACGCTAATACCTAAACCACAAAAAGATCCAACAAAGAAAGAGAACTACAGGCCAATTTCTCTTATGAATATAGATGCAAAAATACTAAATAAAATTCTTGCTAACCGAATCCAAGAGCACATCAAAACGATCATCCACCATGATCAAGTAGGCTTCATCCCAGGGATGCAGGGATGGTTCAGTATACGGAAATCCATCAATGTAATCCACTACATAAACAAACTGAAAGAAAAAAACCACATGGTCATCTCATTAGATGCTGAAAAAGCATTCGACAAAATTCAGCATCCTTTCATGCTAAAAGTCTTGGAAAGAGCAGGAATTCAAGGCCCATACCTAAACATAGTAAAAGCAATCTACAGCAAACCAGTAGCCAACATCAAAATAAATGGAGAGAAACTTGAAGCATTCCCACTAAAATCAGGGACTAGACAAGGCTGCCCTCTCTCTCCATATCTTTTCAATATAGTACTTGAAGTTCTAGCAAGAGCAATTAGACAACATAAGGAAGTCAAAGGGATACAAATTGGAAAGGAAGAAGTGAAACTATCATTATTTGCAGACGATATGATAGTTTACCTAAGCGACCCAAAAAACTCCACCAGAGAACTTCTACAGCTGATAAACAACTTCAGCAAAGTGGCAGGTTATAAAATTAACTCAAGCAAGTCAGTGGCCTTCTTGTACTCAAAGGACAAGCAGGCAGAGAAAGAAATTAGGGAAATAACACCCTTCACAATAGCCACAAACAACATAAAGTATCTTGGCGTAACTCTAACCAAACAAGTGAAAGATCTGTACAACAGGAACTTCAAGTCCTTGAAGAAAGAAATCGAAGAAGACCTCAGAAGATGGAAAAATATTTCTTGCTCCTGGATTGGCAGGATCAATATAGTAAAAATGGCCATCTTGCCAAAAGCAATATACAGATTCAATGCGATCCCCATCAAAATCCCAACTCAATTCTTCATAGATCTAGAAAGAGCAATTCTCAAATTCATCTGGAGCAACAAAAAACCCAAGATAGCTAAAACTATTCTCAACAATAAAAGGACTTCTGGGGGAATCAATATCCCTGACCTCAAGCAGTACTACAGAGCAATTGTGTTAAAAACTGCATGGTATTGGTATAGCAACAGGCAAGCAGATCAATGGAACAGGATTGAAGACCCAGAGGTTAACCCACAGACTTATGGTCACTTGATCTTTGATAAAGGAGCCACAACCACCTGGTGGAATAAAGATAGCCTTTTTAACAAATGGTGCTGGTTCAACTGGAAGTCAACATGCAGAAGAATGCGAATTGATCCAATCTTATCTCTTTGCACTAAGATCAACTCCAAGTGGATCAAGGACCTCCACATAAAACCAGACACACTGAAACTATTAGAAAAGAAACTTGGGAAGACCCTGGAGGACTTGGGCACAGGGGAAAAGTTCCTGAACAGAACACCAATAGCTTATGCTCTAAGATCAAGAATCGACAAATGGGACCTCATAAAATTACAAAGTTTCTGCAAAGCAAAGGACACTGTCAGAAGGACAAAACGGCAACCAACAAAGTGGGAAAAGATCTTCACCAACTCCACATCCGACAGAGGGCTAATATCCAATATATACAAAGAACTCAAGAAGTTAGACCGCAAAGAACCAAATAACCCTATCAAAAAATGGGGCACAGAGCTAAACAAAGAATTTTCACCAGAAGAAACTCGGATGGCCGAGAAACACCTTAAAAGATGTTCAACATCATTAGTCATCAGGGAAATGCAAATCAAAACAACCCTGAGATTCCACCTCACACCAGTCAGAATGGCTAAGATTAAAAACTCAAGAGACAACAAGTGCTGGCGAGGATGTGGAGAAAGAGGAACACTCCTCCACTGTTGGTGGGATTGCAAAATGGTAAAACCGCTCTGGAAATCAGTTTGGCGGTTCCTCAGAAAATTTGGCATGTTACTTCCAGAGGACCCTGGCATACCACTCCTGGGCATATACCCAGAGGATTCCCCTGCATGCAATAAGGACACATGCTCCACTATGTTTATAGCAGCCTTGTTTATAATAGCCAGAAATTGGAAGCAGCCCAAATATCCCTCAAAGGAGGAATGGATACAGAAAATGTGGTATATTTATACAATGGAATACTACACAGCAATTAAAAATAATGAATTCATGCAATTTGTAGGTAAATGGTTAGACCTGGAAAATATCATCCTGAGTGAATTAACCCAATCACAAAAGAATGCACCTGAAATGCAATCACTGATAAGTGGATATTAATGAGCCCAGAAGCCCTAAATACTCAAGACACAAATAGCAAGTCAAATGATTCCCAAGAAGAAGAAAGGAGAGGACCCTGGGCCTGTAAAGATTGCTTCCAGTTTAGTAAAGAAACCGAGGGGGGAGGGGGAATTATTGGGGAACAGATGGGGGGGAGAGGAACTATGGGAACTATGGTGGGTGGGAACTGGGAAAGGGGAAAGCCTTTGGAATGTAAACATAGAATATAGAAAATAAAATTAAAAAAAAAAAAAGAAAAAGTGTACGTTTGTAAGTTTTGACACATGTTTATGCCCATTGAAACAATGACCTCCTACAGCCTATGTTGTTCCCATCTGTCTCAGACAACCATTGCTCTGACGTCTATTGATACACAAAATGGATCTCATTCTATGGAAATTTATAATAGCCAGTTTAGATGGGTATCACTGTCATGGTGGCCTGACTCTATGTTAGTCAATGATAGAGCGTCTATATTACAGTTGGTCACATAAGACAATAATGGGGCTGTATAACTTGCCTGCTGATGTCATAGCCATTGTGGAATAGCAGGCCTCTCAGGAATAACAACCAAACATGGTATATCAAGTAGCAATAAAACTAGGTATAAAAAAAACCAAAAAACAAAAAAAAAAAACAAAAAAAAACAAAAAAACAAAACAAAACAACAACAAAAAAAAACTGGATGAGCTGATCCTGGGAGAAGAAAAGTTCCCAAAAGCAGGGCAAAGATATTGATACAGCCCTTGCCTCCCACTGTTAGGAGTCCCACAGGAAGACCAAGCTCCATAGGTGTAACATGTATGCATGTATGCAGAGGACGTAGGCATGTAGGCAGAAGGATTCAGTCCTATGAAGGCTTCCTCTTGTCTATTCGGTCTATGTGAACCCCAATGAATCAATGTTAGTTGATTCTATGCTGGATGAAGCCTCTCTGATGAGGATTACACTAGGGAGAGAGTGTTGGGAGAGACTAGAGAGATTGGGGGCATTTCAGGGTTCAGGTAGAAATTTAGTGCAACTGAAATTCTCAGGAACCTGAGGGTGACCCTAGTTAAAACTCCTAGTAAGGGGAGTTGTGGAACGCGAATTGGCCACCTGCTATAATCAGAAAAGACTTACAGTGGAAGGGTTAGAACATCAAGCTAGACTCAAAACCTTTAAGCTACAATTTGTCCTACTAAGAGAATGTGCTGTGGTAAAGGTGTCACAGAAAGTGTTGCCAAACAGTGATCTGTCAAGATTGAGACCCAGGCCATGAGAACGAGCCTACCCCTGACACTGGCTGGAGAAGCAGGAACCAGAAGCTGGATAGTTCAGCAATCTGGGATAGAACCAAACATCACACACACACACACACACACACACACACACACACACACGATTCCTAATGATGTTTTACTGTACTCATACATGTAAAACTAGCAGAATCATTATTTTAAAAATTATTTTTAATTTTCAAATTAAAATGTAATTATATCATTTACTTTCTTCACTTTCTTCCCTGAAAACCTCCCAATTCATCTCTTTCTCTCTGAAATTCAGAGCCTTTATTACTTTGTTATTATACTCACAGGCATACACACATACTTTACCTCTCTATACACATGTACAGTGTGATATATAGTGTGTTCTGTGATATCTCTGTCTATAAATCTATATGTCTATGTACCTAAATATCTATATATCTTATATCCATCATCATCTATCTATAATCTATATCTATACCATCTATGCCTATCTATATATTTAGTTATTCCTAAATATACAGACACAACACAGAGTCTATATGATGTCACTTGCAAGCTCTTTTCCAGGGAGAACTACTTCTCCTTCTCCTTAGTTGTCTGAGTCCTTTGTCTAAGGTTGAGCCTCTACTGGATTTTCCCTTTCCTTGTTAGCATGTTTAGTAATATCTCTTGAAGAAGAGGCAGATATACTTAATGTTCAAGGCCTGTTAAACATATCCCAATTGATTGTAGGGATTTTGTGTTGCAATTTTATCAAGAATCACTATACTGTGCCTGAGTGAGTACTTGTAGATATTTTATCTTGCTCTATCTATGTGTCTTTAATTGACTACCAAACTGTTTTGTTCACTGTAGCATTTAAATACAATTTATATTTCTTGAAACTCCACTTTTTGCTTTAAACAAAAGATCTCTTAAACTTTAGACTATAAGGACTATCATGTATAGATTTCTACTAATATCATACTCAGTCCTCTTTGTTTTTCTACAATATATATTAGCAGCCATTCTTCGTTTCCTTGAGGTCTCCTTGTGCTGGATGTTGGATGTCTTACATTAGTCCCTGCTATGAAGTAATTCTAGTCATGAATCCATTCCATTTTTGTGTATTTGAAAATAAACTTGTAATTTTACTAAAAACATAGTTTTTGCAGACATTAAATTTTTTGGTTGTCTAAGAATTCCATGTCATTGTTGTTTTAATTTTTATTTTTAAAAATACTTTAAAGGTAGTACTTCTGTCTTCTTTTGGCTTAAACTTATTTCACCAAGAACCTTGCTATCTTCCATATTGTATTTTTCATTTCCATGATGCGCAGCTCTTCTGGTTGCTTATTAATCTTGTTTAGAGGGTATTTGAATCTTATCAGCTGTATCTTTGTAGTTAATTAACTTTCCAGAAAAATTAGTTACTATTTCTGCTAATATTTGCTGGTTATCCCCACTGTTTTTGTACCTTGGTGATACCGATAATGTTTTCATAACATGACTTTAAGCTGTTCCCACAAGTCCTCAGTGCCCAGTGATGTACTTTTAGTCCTTTTGTGACTCATACAACAGAATTACAACTTCTATGTTTACAAGTTTAGTTAGTTAACATTTCCACTGAAATGTGTAATTAATGCTTGTCTCTATATTTTGTTTATTTAGACAGTTCTGGAGGGTTTTGAGTGTTTTGTAGGCTTAATATCTTTAATGTGTGAGCTTAGTACTTCTAGCACATCTACATATAGACAAAGTTGGAGCTATTTAATTAGGCGACCATGGTTTTTGAACCCTGAATTTCATTTTAACGATTTCTGTATATATTAAATATTTTCTTCATCACGTTGTTTTTAAATGCCGATTTTTATTCCAAACCCTTTGATTGTGTCTGTGTGTGGTATGCAAGCTCATTTGTGTACGTGTGCACATTCATGTATGTGCACATGAGTGGAAGGCAGAGATCTAGATTAGGTGTCAAAATTCCACAGGTGTTACCCACGATTTTTGAAGTTACACTGACTCTCACTGCCTAGAAATCCACCAAGTAGACTGGACTGTTTGACTGGTGAGACCCAGGGATGTACCTGTCTCTGCTACCACAGAGGGATTAAAAAGAGGGAGCAGCACAGAGAGCTGTTTTAAAATACATGGGTTTGGTTGACTGAAATCAGGTCCTCATGCTTGCTAACAAGATAAGAACTTTCTTAACTGAATTTTGATTTTTAAAAGTATTTTTATTTATTTGTGTGTGTGTGTGTGTGTTGATAATTAAGTCTAAGTCTAATTTTCTGAAAGGAGTAAGCTGAAAGCAACTATAAAAAAGAATAAATATTCACTATAAAAGTTGAAAACAACATGTTGGAGGTTGAAAACATTTGACTTTGTGTCCTATTCTGGGTCAATAAAATAACGACCTACCTAGTAAATCTTTATAAAAAGAGTCTTTAAGCAAAGGTTCTTCGTTCCTATACTATGTTTAATGTGCTGTCAAGTATATAAGGAGAATAGTCTTCTGTTTAAGAAAGGACAAGAGAGAAGTGGATGTTGTTGGATTTTTGGTGGAGATTGCCTTGAATCTGTAAGTTAGTTTTGGAAGGATGGCCATTTTTACTATGTTAATCCTACAAACTGGCAGTGGGGGCCAACACCCATACAACTCATTGAATATGGGAAGTTGAACTGGAGATCATATGGAGCCTTCATCTCTATATTCTCCTCTCTCCGGTGAGGAGATGAGTGTACTCTGAAGGCTACCAAAAGAGAATCATAAACATCCACCCAGACACAAAACCTGTGACCTACATTGCATCCTGCCTACAAAATATACTAGGGCAATGTTAGTACAGAATTTGGAGGCATAGCCAGACAATGTCTGATTTGACTTAAGGCCCACTCCGTAAGAATGCCCCGATGCCCCAGTGTAGGGGAATGCCAGGACAGGGAAGCGAAACAGGAGTGAGTAGGTTGGTAAGCAGGGGGAGAGGGGCTGGGGTAGGGGATTTTCAGAAGGGAAATGAGGAAAGGGGTTAACATTTGAGATGTAAATAGAGAAAATATTTAATTAAAAGAAGAAGAAGCCCATGTCCGAATCAAGGAGCAGAGACTAGATAGTCCGAGACCTACAGTCAAATCAAAAACTAGTGGCATTAAAAACAAACGGACAGTATCAATAAAATGATCCCTGATGTTACGAAACATAAAAGATAGAGATGAAACTAAGCTATGTGTTTCTTCTTGAAGAAACCCCATGAAACTTCTGGAAGAAAAATTTTCATAGCAAAAAACCTAGGGTTCAAACATGACAGAGAGAAAAGTCTTCTAAAAGGCTTAAAACATCAAATGCTGTTTTAGCTCAGTAGTCAGACTAGGGACTGAGCCACAGACTTCCATATTTCCTGTGAAGCTCACAGGGCAGAGCTGTACCCCAGGTGAGAGTAACAAGGCTGTTGTCACCTTGAAGAAACATAAGAGAAACTATGTTGGTTTTTAGCTGATGTCAAGGTCTCCAAACACCTGATTTCAGAACAGTTTCAATCTAATGGACGTCCTAGGATATATTTTATAATTCACATAAAATTATCCATGACTAGATATTGCTATATGGTTCTCCAATACTAATACGTTAGAACAAAACGTGGAGTTTGCAAGCTTAAAGAACTCAGTGATGGTCATTGTCGACCATCAAGACATCCTTGGGGATAACTCCAAGGAGAGCTGTTACTCCCCATTCTATCCTCAGGAATGAACTACCCTTGTCAGCATTTAGCTATCCTCTCCAGAAGCAGATGGCAGTTATGTGGAAGGGGAACAACCCATATTTGCCTGATGGTTATGCTAAAGATCACTATTCTTTTTTGATGCAGATCTTAGATGAATTAGATGAATTGTACCCTGTTCATAACAATAGCAGTGCCCACAGACATGGAACCAGTTACTTTATTTATCCCCTAAGTAGCAGTGTAGACAGTAGATTCATCACTTCCCCTTATGGATAAATCTAGTAACAGGTATCCCCCTGACACTGCAAGAGAAGTTATGAATCTGGGTTAGGAAAGTCAGGCCAATATTGTCAGGGATGAGGGTGAAACCTGTCTGTGCTGGTAGCAAATTAATTAATAAGTTGTGTGGATGGCCTGTCTCTCTGGAGTTATCTCAGAGGAAATTTCCTATTGGATAGAGAAGGGCGGGTCTAAGTTGCTGGCCAATTATTAAAGATAATGCATAGCAGTATTAGTGCACTTCAGCTAAAAATCAAATGGAAGGTGTCTAGTTAATAAAAAATGAACTTCTCTAGTGGGATATGAGCTACTTTCAATCTGTTTTTATATTAAACACTTGCTGTCCTTTCTAAAAAAAAAAACCTGAAAAAAAAACATACATTTTTAAAAGATTTTAAACCATTCACTTAACATATTTACTATTAATTCCTTAGGTAGATGTTCTATAAACCATTTCTCAGTTGATTGGTAGGCATTTATCTTACTATTTGTGACTTCTACTATAAAGACATAATTGTCATCTAATACTTAATGATTTCTGTGAGATAAAATCCCATTCAATTGGCTAGCCAAAGAATACCAAGACTTAAAATGTTAGGGAGATTAAATGAGTTTCTAAAAATCTGGACTCATTTAGATTAACTAGGCATTGCCAGTATGGCCCTTTGAGAGCCTTGTGCTTTGATATTTAGGCTACATTATTTGTGATACTTTAATTCCACATAGTTTTCCTAGTCTTACTTTTCTTTTGGAGTATATTTTGTTACTTTCTGATCATCTCCTATGGGCCAGCCTCTGTGCTGGTGTCTAACAACACATCATCCAGTAGGATACTGTAATTGTAACCTTAATGGATACGGCATCACTGTAATTTTGAAGGTACTTAGTTGATTATAAGTGTAATTAATTGTGATCTCCCACAGGTCAAAGACATTACTATCCCAATTTTATTGTACTTTGGGTTGTTTTGTTTTGTTTTGTTTTGGGGGGGGTTCGAGACAGGATTTCTCTGTGTATCTCTGGCTGTCCTGGAACTTACACTGTAGACCAAGCTGGCCTCGAACTCAGAAATCCTCCAGCCTCTGCCTCCCAAGTGCTGGGATTAAAGGCATGCTCCACCATTGCCCGACCTTGTATTTTGTTTAAACAGAAATTCTTAGTTTTTACAAAGGAAAAAAAAATCTTTGAAAAGTGATGCCAGAAACAGAATTACTGAGTATGAAGTGGGGGAGGGTCATTTCAGCTATTATCCTTACAGATTAAAGCACAGATAGCTGTCTTTTAATAGCCAGAATAGGTAATCAGGACACATTCACATTGATAGGCAACTGTGAATCTCCAATTTCTTGGAAAGCTGGCTTGCTACAGAGTTCTTTTAGTTTGTTTGGTCAGCATGGCTACTTCCCTCTAGTCTGATGAGGTCTCCTGGGCCTTGGGGCAGAACATTAGCCCAAAGCAAGAGTCTCCTATGAATTTAACATTGTCCACACTTTGGACTTAGTTTTGTTTGTACCCGTGACTCCATGTTGTCAAGTCTGTGTAATTTCATTTTTGTTACTCATTTGGAGTGACCATAGCATTCCTACTTTAGTTTTCTGACTATACTTCAGAGTTTAAAAAAAATACTCAACTTATAAAATTCTCATTATTTCTCATATTATAGAAAATATGCAGAACCTTCATTCACTGTTGGATGAATTCACCAATGATGGGCTCAAAGATGAATATTACTATATATGAACAGCCACGTTCTCAGAGTCTGACCTTGCTTGTCCTTGCCCTTCTCAAATCCTGATTTTCCAACTTGCTTCTGGAGATGATTGAGATTTCATAGAGCTGACTTAAGGGCTGAGTAAACTTTGGTCAAGATGCAAAACAATAAAACAAAGGTAAACTTCTAATCCTGTTTGTGCAACCTTATTTATATGTTCAATTTCTAAGATTTATTTCAAGGAGTAATTTCAGTGCCTCATAGGAAAATATCCAAGAATAGCTCTCTTAATATATATTTTCTCTCTGAGAGTTATTTATATTTCACAGATTTCATTTACAGAAGAAGACCCTAAGGGAACTTGAAAATACATCTAATTATGAAATGTCTTAGGGTTTTATTAAATATTTTCAACATTTGGGATCAAAGGGCACAGCTTTTAAATTATATTACACAGGTAAATACTTGTTCAAAAGTAAGATATCAATTATGTATGCTTTCTTTACTATAAACAAATAAACACAATGATACATGGGTTTTCTGTGACCACATATCATTTTTATTAAAAAAAATAAAAATCTCAGCCTTGTGCTCGTCTCTTCTTTGGAAACAACTATAGATGACAGAAGAATTTGTCAGTCTATGTTCAATACAAAACTGAGCTTGTAGTGCTAAGATAAAGGAATCAATGAGAAATCAGTTAAAACATCAGTGGCAAATTTCCGTACCTCTTCTCCTGTGGAAAGTTGGAACATGTCAGAGCATAAAAAGATTTCAGGATAATCAGATCATATACCAAAACAAGATAAACAAGAATTAGAGACAAACACAAACAAAACAACCGCAAATAGAATTCTATGCATATTATTGGCATGCAAGCTTCTTTTATTATACACCAAGTCAGACCCTGTTACCTATTCATGAAGACTATGTTAACTGGGGCTGATCTGAAATATTTATTATTTGAGGGGCTTTTTAAAAATCTCTTTTTTTCCCCTGAGAAATATAACTATTGAAAAAGGTGGCAGATTCTGGGCTCTATTGATAATTGAAAAATTTGCTAGCAAAAAAAGACTCTTGGAATGTCTGTAACATTTCAAAGCTTCCGCAGAGAGACAGTAGCACTTGTGATGTTTGTGTTTTCCCTGCTCGACATCATTGACCTACATAGGCCACTGGCCTGAGCGTAAGAGGGAAAAAAAAGTGTTTTATCACAGAAGCCAATGATAGCTTTTGACATCTGTGCTAGATCCATTTCTCCCCCGCTGTGCTTAATTTCAGAATTCAGTTCTATCATTACAATAAGAACTTCATTGGCTTCACTATCCCTATGTCACATTACATCAATTTTCTCCAAGAATCAGGTACAATTTCTAGGTGCCACTGCCTTGTGGATTTATTTGGAATTTTAGATCTTGCTACCCTGCTGCATGAATCGATCTTGTACATGTGGCATGGCGTGTGACCTGTGGAAATATATCATTTCTTGATTCTTTCTTTCAATCTTAGGTCCTGGGATGACCTATTTCTCCTACATCTTTGAAGGCCTCAATTGTGATTCATCTCCCATCTTGTAAACACTACCCATCCACTGAGAGAGAACTGATCATTTGCTTTGTGTGAGATACCTTCTCCACCGAAGCCTGCTGTCATAAGCCAAGTGGGTCTGGGCAGGAAGACAGTGTGCATATTTTTAAGTGTCACCCTCCATCCTGTCTTGTGTCTTGATTTCCAGTTTTAAGCTGCAGCTGAGAATATTAATTCAGAACCTCATTACTGAGTAGCTTGCGTTGCTAAAGCACTAAGGATGTTGGCATCCTTAGGAAACCATTGCTGTGAGAATTACTGATGCTACTGAATTTTGACACGACTCAGAGGCACAGAATGGATACCTCCATGCAATATACGTTCTCTGATCTTTGAAAGGAGTAACTAGGGGGATTCCAGGTGCTGAAAAATGGATGCATATTCTGTCCAGAGTAACAGAATTCACACCTGCTCCTGTTGGGTTCTGCTTTGTAGCATTCCCTGATGAGTGCACTTCTGATCTTATATTTTATTAGTTTACTAGTGAGGAAGAAGATGAATGCTGTGCACTTTCCTCCATGTGTAAATTGCTCCCGAGGAGTGGGTTTCTCTCTATTCTGATCCCCAAGGCAGAAACCTTGGTATTGTTCCATATTCACATGAGGACTAAACTCTAGTCTTTTAAATTTCACAACTACATTCTGTATCCATCTTGTCTTTTCTATTCTCATGATTGCAGGTTTCTTATACAACATCATCTGGATTTCTGCAATCAACTTCCTGATTTGTCTTCAGTGGCCCTGGAGAGATTTCTGTATAGGATGATTATGCTTTATTTTTCTTGCTTAAATTCTGAGATTCCTCATCATATACTAACTACAGAGCTTAAAAGTGGGATAGCACAGGGGGCATGTGTACAAATCTTGCTGAGTAATTCCAATCTATGTTTCTTTCCCAAACTAGAAATAACTAACCTAAAAGATAACAGTGGCTAACATTGAAAGCAGGCATATTTTAACAACTGAATACATATTTACATTACTAAATGTCTTACAGTATGGCACTATTTTTTTGTCCAGATAAGAAAACAAAGGCAGAGAAAAAGATAAATAAATCATTTATGATTATAATAAAACTCAATCCTAGCAAAATAAGAAGCAATATGTGTATGTTGTAGATCCCAGATCTACACTTATAAGCCTTTCATTTTTAAACTCACAATACAGAGTTTATTTCATGCTTCTGTATGTATGCAAATATTTGTGATTTTTGTAGATTTCTTGTTATATTTCTAGTTCCAGCTTTCCAGTGTTTAAAAATCTCTTCTGTGCCTTATTTAGGATTTTTTCAGGAAAGGATAATTTTGTTGTAACAGAAGCACAGATTTCCTTAAACTTAAAATGATTTACTGAAGCAGGTGGTACAGATACTTACTTAAAAGCAAAGCCTTAAAATAGAATAGGTGTGAAGAAGATCATCAAAGAACAGTGCAGTGGGAAATAGGAATAGGAAAAATATACAAAAAAATAGCATAGTATAGGATTTTCTGATGAGTCACTTTCACAACGTTTTTTCTAGTAAAGTATGATTACTTTAGCTGAATAGATTAAAATACAACTCCTTCTTCAAGAGCATGAGGTCAGTCATTTGCTTACATTCATTTTCTAATATTTAATGACAATAAAAAAAATCAAGCAGAGTCATGAAGGGTTTTAGTAGTTTTTTTCCAAGGTCTTAGATATTATGCTACCTAAAATAGGCTTTAAAATGTACTTTCTTATTCATAGATATATTCACACATATATACATATACATGCACACAAACATAAACACATGCATACTCATAAATGTACATGTAAACACATGTACTTGAGTATACACATGTACACATACGTATTCATGTATTCACACACATACACAAATATACATGCGTACTCATACACATACATAAGAATGCCAACACACATGCAAACTTTTTATTCTCTTGGCACTTTTCCAGTTGGTCATGATAGAGGACATAAAACATTAATAAGGGGATTCTAGAATCTTATTGAATTTTTCTTCTTTCAGTCAGATTCAAACTACCTGTTTTAATTTCCCCTATGATGAGAACTTTCCAACAGCATCTTGTCACTGGCTAAAAAGCACTATGCAAACTTATCTACAGAGAAGAAATGAAGTGTGCAATGATTTGGCTTTTTTTTTTGTCCTAGAAAATAACTTATGAAGATGTAAACTATGTTTCAAGCATGCAGACTAAGGAATTCCAGGTTCTCCATCAAGCTTTGAACTTAGTGTTATAATTTAATTTAGCACATTTATAGCAGCTAAAGAAATATTGCTCATTTGCTATGACTAACAGCTCCTACCTCTAACTCGGGAATAGGTCTTCTACCTTCTATCATTTTTAAGGAGGGGTCATGTGGTTTCAAAAGGCTGCTCTGAAGGACTCATGAGTGAAATGTTACTATTTCCTGTTTCATTCAATTCATAAGCTATTGGTATTCTACAGTGAAGCCTTATCTCCCTAGAGGAACTGCATTCTAAAGCAGTAAAATGGTAGAGTTCCAACACCATTTTCTCCTTTTGCTCTGTGACCTTGGAAAGATTGTTCCACCTTTTGTTTGTGAACCCCTACCCCCTTTTGGTAGCATGTTGAAAACAACAACACTTACTTATTTTATAAAGGTTTATTAGTAATTAAATTGCTAACATTCTTAGACTGTATCACAGAATTTTGTAACATGACAAGAAATAACATTTATTATTATTGTCCCTTTAAGAGTGATTGTTCCCAGGAGTGGTATGGCTGGGTCCTCTGGAAATATCCTGTCCAGTTTTCTGAGGAAACGCCAGACTGATTTCCAGAGTGGTTGTACCAGCTTGCAGTCCCACCAGCCGTGGAGAAGTGGTCCTCTTTCTCCACATCCTTGCCAACACCTGCTGTTTCCTGAGTTTTTAATCTTAGCCATTCTGACTGGTGTGAGGAAAAAATCTCAGGGATGTTTTGATTTGCATTTCTCTAATGAGTAATGATGTTGAACATTTTTTAAGGTGTTTCTCAGCCATCCAAATTTCTTCAGGTGAAAAGTCTTTGTTTAGCTCTGTACCCCAATTTTTGATAGGGTTATTTGGTTTTCTGGGGTCTAACTTCTTGAGTTCTTTGTATACATTGGATATTAGCCCTCTGTCAAATGTGGGGTTGGTGAAGATCTTTTCCCAATTTGTTGTTTGCTGATTTGTCCTTTTGACAGTATCTTTTGCCTTACAGAAACTTTGTAATTTTATGAGGTCCCTTTTGTCTATTCTTGATCTTAGAGCATAAGCTGTTGGTGTTCTGTTCAGGAAATTTCCCCCTGAGCCAATGTCCTCAAGGGTCTTCCCCAGTTTGTTTTCTATTAGTTTTAGTGTGTCTGGTTTTATGTGGAGGTCCTTAATCCACTTGGAGTTGAGCTTATTACAAGGAGATAAGAGTGGATCAATTCTCATTCTTCTGCATGGTGACCTCCAGTTGATCTTGCACCATTTGTTGAAAAGGCTATCTTTTTTCCTCTGGATGATTTCAGCTCCTTTGTCAAAGATCATAGATGTGCAGGTTCAATTCTGGGTCTTCAATCCTATTCCATTGATACACCTCCCTGTCACTGTACCAACCAAGCAGTTTTTAACACTACTGCTCTGTAGTATTCCTTGAGGTCCAGGATATTGATTCCCCCAGAAGTTCTTTTACTGTTGATGATAGTTTTAGCTATCCTGGATTTTTTGTTATTCCAGATGAATTTGAGAATTGCTTTTTCTAACTCTATGAAGAACTGAGTTGGGATTTTGATAGGGATTGTATTGAATCTGTATATTGCTTTTGGCAAGATTGCCATTTTAACTATATTAATCCTGCCAACCCAGGAGCATGGAAGATTTTTCCATTTTCTGAGGTCTTCTTCCATTTCCTTCTTCAGAGACCTGAAGTGTTTATCATATTAATCTTTCACTTGTTTGGGTAGAGTCACACCAAGATACTTTATATTGTTTGTGCCTATTGTGAAGGGTGTCATTTCCCTAATTTCTTTCCAAGCCTGCTTATCCTTTGTGTATAGGAAGGTTACTGATTTGCTTGAGTTGATTTTATAACCAGCCACTTTGCTGAAGTTGTTTATCAGTTGTAGGAGTTCTCTGGTGGAGTTTTTTGGGTCACCTAAGTATACTATCATATCATCCGCGAATAGTGATAGTTTGACTTCTTCCTTTCCAATTTGTATCCCTTTGACTTCCCTAGCATGCAATAAGGATACATGCTCCACTATGTTCATAGCAGCCTTATTTATAATAGCCAGAAGCTGGAAAGAACCCAGATGTCCTTCAATGGAAGAATGGATACAAAAAATGTGGTATATATACACAATGGAGTACTATTCAGCCATTAGAAACAATGAATTCATGAAATTCTTAGAGAAATGGATGGAGCTGGAGAACATCATACTAAGTGAGGTAACCCAGTCTCAAAAGAATACCCATGGTATGCACTCAATGATAAGTGGATATTAGCCTAGAATCTTGGGACACCAAAGACACAATCCACATACCAAATGATGTCCGACAAGAAGGAAGGAGTAGACCCTGGTTCTGGAAAGGCTCAAAGCATCAGTATAGGGGAATACCAGAACAGGGAAGTGGGAAGTGGTAGATGGGGGAACAGGGAGAGGGAAAAGGGCATGTTGGACCTTTGGAGGTAGGGAACTAGAAAACGGGAAATGAAATGTAAATACAGTCTATATCCTGTAAGAAAAAGAGTGATTGTTCCATGGTCTAAGAAATAGAACAGAGGTAAGCAAATTGTGCGCCTTAAATAATTAGTGCTGTTGTTCCTGAATTGTTCTGTGGAGTAAAAATCTCTTCCTAGGCAGGAAAGTGAAAACTGAATCTACTTCTTTGGGCATACGTTTAACAGATTTGAGAATGGCAACTTCCTAAATTGAGGCTAGAAACACATTTTTCTTTCATCCAAAGAAGGATGAAGAACACACCACTTTAACTCATGATCACCTCTTCTCCTTTTCTTCTTATTTTGGTTTTATTTTTTAAATCACATAAATGTGGTTTCCTTCTTGATACATTCTTTCCTCATAACAGATAAAAAAGAATCAAGTGGTTATGGGAAAATTGCACAATTTTCTCTATTCTAACATCAAAAAGGAAGTATTACCTTTAAAAAAAAAAGATCCTGTACAGAGGCCAATTTCTGTAGCAGATGTCTAAATAATCTCTATTCATCAGACACTCTGTCACTTCCAGTGGATCGTTTTTTTGCAAAGCCAAATGGGATGGTTTATTTACTCTAGATTTGTCCCATGAAACATAACTGGTTGACCAATCTGAAGAAAATACTTGGAACCAGTAGATGTTATAGTCCTCAAATGGCTGCCAAATCAGAGTACCCTTGAAAAGCTAAGCATTCTATTTATGTTGTTGTCCTGTGGAATAATTTTAACAGCCTGCTGTGGAACACTGGTAAAACTTCCAAATATCTTTCTGACTACAGAGATAGATTATAGGGGAAACACATCACTTCTAATGAACCAATGTCATTTACTGTGGAGCTACATTTTCCGCATCAAAAATATTTCCCCCCACTATACAAAGTGAATGTCTAGGGAACTGTTTTCAGACTAGTCTTGTCAAGTCAGTATTGTACAAAAGTTGTTTCTGTTATGAAAGGTTTACATTGAAAGCAAAAGGAAAATAAAAGAATTGCAAGAGGAGACATTTATGTGACTACTTATATGTTTTTCTAGATTCAAATAAAATATCATGGTTTTAAGTCTCAAAAATCAATGCTCTCATTTTCTCAGAGATTCTGACTATATTTACCCAGCCTGCATTTTTTTTAAATACTGACAACAATATACCTATTATTGGGAATAATAAGAGTATAGTAGATGTCAGGGGCTGGCCCAATTGTTCTTTCTTCTTCTTGGTTTTTCTTGAGGCAGTGGAAGGAGAAGAAAGAAGATATTTAGGGTTCCTCTATAATAATAAAACTTATACCTATCTTAAGTCTAAGTTACTATGCTTCAGTAGATGACCTGCCTTCTGAGTTCCTCTGAGGCAAGAAACTGTTTAGCACCTCATCATAAAATAACAGGGGATTAAGTAATGTAGCCTTTGTTCTATCTCAGCAGGAACTTTATCTCTCAGACTGCTAGTTGAACAACTTAAAGGAAGAAAAAGGGACACGTTAAAAAGTGGTATTGTTTTTTTTTTTTTGAGCTTTAAAATTTTTTTCTATTTTCTATATTCTTTGTTTACATTCCAAAGGCTTTCTCCTTTCCCAGTTCCCCCCTTACCATATGTCCCATAAGTCCTCTTTCACCCCCCACTTCCCATCCCCCCCCACCACCATTTCTCTGTCCTGGTACTCTCCTACAGAACTGGATCCAGTCTTTTCAGGACCAGGGTCCTTTCCTTCCTTCTTCTTGGGAATCTTTTGATTTGCTAATTGTGCCTTGAGTAGTCAGAGCTTCTGGGTTCATTCATATCCAGGGATTGCATTTCATGTGTACTCTTTTGTGATTGGGTTAACTCACTTAGGATGATATATTAGTTTTTATTCCTAAGTTCTAAAACGTTGTCTATGAAAGCCTTCTAAGAAAAAAAAAGATAAAAAGGGCTTAAGAAAAAGGGAAATAAGGGCTTTCTCTTCTCCTTGTCCTAAGCACTTTCAAAATATATGATCATATGTGAAAAAGTTCATCACAAGTTTCACATAAATTCAAATCATAAATGGAATAAGAAGTTTGCAACAGAGAATGTTTACATGCATATCCATTAGAAGCCATTATCTGGCTGAACATTCATCATCTGTTGTCAGCTTTCTAGGCTCTTGGAGAGTTAAAAACCATAATTTCCTTGACTAAGGCTTTGCTGAAGTTTCATATAGATACATTCAGTCAATAATTTATCTCTGTCCTTGCACTTAGAGTAGTAAACCCTTAGGTCCCCTTTTATGAACTTTGGTTAAAGATCTTTCAACCTCTTGGAATGTGCTAAGTTGTAGATGCCTGCTTGCTATCCCGGAAACAATGAACTCATGACACTTAAAGACGGGCAGAACTTTGAATGCAGCTTTGACATCTGAAGGGACATGAATAGCAGTCCTAACATAAAGGAGCCTAATAAATACTAATATAATTTTAGGAATTCTTGTAGGATCATCACTAAGAATTAAGTAACCATGTATTTGTCTAGATAGTATCACTACAAGACCATCATTGTTGGTCCAGAGATGATTTGTTCCAAAATGTGGGCTAATACATCGTGATTGTTTTATATATATATATCACAAAAATATTATTTCAACTATTATACAACTACAAGCATGCCAATTGGTATGATATACACAAATCCATATATTCACTAAGCAATGAATATAATTATTTTATATTTTACTTTATATACATTTTATACTATATATGTATACACACATATGTATATACATATATATGTATATATGTATATGTATATGTATATATATATATATATTTATATATATATCATACGTATAATTATACCAGGAAAAACATATTAATATCAGGAATCTTTTCTAAAATTAAATTCTCTTTGGCCTTGCTTACAGGAGCAAATTTGTCAGATATTTTAATCCAAAGCCAACCCATCTCAGGAAGGTCACCTGCTAGTTTTTAGCTTCTCTCTGGTGGCTGTTGACAGGTGGATTTATCAAAACAAATTACAAATTACATTTTTTATTTTAGAGGTAATTTGAACCATCACCCCAGCATGAGTTTTGTATATGCAATTTTTCTATGACTCTAAAACTAATTACCATTCTTGCCATATTGTTATATAAATAATAATATTCTCTACTGTTTTTATTTTAATTAAATATTTTATAAATCTATTTTAATTTTAGATCATATTGTTGAATATGTTCATTTAATAACATTATTCCTTTTTAAAAAAGATTTATTGAATTATTTTATGTATGTGAGTAAACTGTTGCTGTCTTCAGACACACCAGAAGAGGGCATCAGGTAACATTACAGATGGTGTGAGCCACCATGTGGTTGCTGGGAATTGAACTCAGGAACCATGGAAGAGCAGTCAGTGCTCTTAAGAACTGATCCCCTAAAACCATTATTTCAACGATTATACAACTACATGCATGCCAATTGGTATGACATACACAAATCTATATATTCACTAAACATTGCATATAATTATTTTATATTTTACGTTATACAAATTTTATATTTTATATTATATATCATATATTTACAGTAAAATAATTGATTTTTCAACAATATAAGAGTGTGTGGTTTGGAAGATAGTGACCTGAATTCACTTTTTGAAGGCTATAGATGAGAACTTGTATGTAACTAGGTAGGCTAGGAGACTGCCTGATCTAGGAAGGAACTCCTAGTACAGGAGCTAAATAAAACCCTGCTTTTAATAAGTTAGTTTCCACAGGATTATAGCAGACTGTTAATGTGCAACTAACAAATAGAGTCAAAGTATAGTCTGTGTAAATCATTTCATCAAATGATTTATGATTATTTGAGGTGAACTGTGAATGTCCATGATACATCATGTAAGATTATTTTTTACAGCAATTGTTTTACATTTCATAATAAACTCATAAGACCTTAGTGTTTTACTCTGTTTCTCACTTATATTGCATTTTATTTGTCTGGCATGTGTGTGACTCATGTGTGCATTCATGCTAGTTTTCAACAAGTAGTTATGTGAATCCCAGTGATCAAACTCAGGAAGGAATCTGCCTTCACTACGAGGCAGCTCTTTCTGTAGTAGTGCCTTCCAAGTATAAAAAGTATTGAAAATTGGGCTGAAATATTCTTCTATGAAATCTGAAAATTTACAAATGGCAAACCCTTTCTCATCAAAATTAAGTATAATTGACCAAGGAGAAAAGGCAAGTGTAATACATATGAGAAAGTAGTGGTTTTGAGAATTAAGAGATAACTCACATTCAAAATGTTGGCAACAAACAACATGTAAGTTATTTAACAGAAATTATTTGACCAGGGGAACAGTGGATGTATCTCTTACTGAAAACACCCTCCACAAACAAACATGCTAATAATGTGTGATGGTTAAGACTCACTGTCAGTTTCATAAGATGTAGAATCACCATGGAGACAAGCCTCTTAGCAAACTTGTAAGTAATTCATATAGCTTGAATTCAATGAGGAAGGCGGGCTCATCCTAAACTGGGCATCTCTATTTCCTGAGCTTGGTTCTGGACTGAATAAAGAGAGAGTAAACTGAGCACCAGTGCACGTGTTTCTCTGCTTCTAGACAACTCAGTGAGCACCTTGTTCCATCTCCTGCCACTGTGCCTTCCTCACCATGACTTCCTCACTTCAATTGACTTCTTCACCATGACTTTCTTACCCTGACTGACTTCCTCACCCTGACTGACTTCCTCACCCTGACTGACTTCCTCACCCTGACTGACTTCCTCACCCTGACTGACATCCTCACCATGACTAACTTCCTCACCCTGTCTGACATCCTCACCATGATTGACTTCTTCTTCATGACTGACTTCTTCACCATCACTGACTTCCTCATCCAGACTGACTTTCTCACCCTGACTGACTTCTTCACTTTGACTGACTTCCTCTCTATGTCTTCCTCACCCTGAATTCCTCACCATGACTGACTTTCTCACCCTGATTGACTTCTTCACCATGACTGACTTCCTTTCTGCCTTCCTCTCCTTGACGGACTCTCTCACCATGACTGACTTCCTCACCATGACTGACTTCCTCACCATGACTGACTTCCTCACCCTGACTGACTTCCTCACCTTGACTGACTTCCTCACCATGACTGACTTCCTCACCATGACTGACTTCCTCACCCTGACTGACCTCCTCACCCTGACTGACTTCCTCACCCTGACTGACTTCCTCACCCTGACTGACTTCCTCACCATGACTGACTTCCTCACCCTGACTGACTTCCTCACCATGACTTCCGCACTGCACTCTTCAACTGTGAGCCAAAGTCAAACCTTTTCTTCAACTTGCTTTTGTCAAGGCATTTTATTATGACAACAGAAAGGTAATGAAGACATAAACTAGTAAAGATCATTGACTAGAAATAGTTAATACTGATTGAGAACTTACAAAATATTTGTGTTCAGTTTTTCTGTATTGGGATTATCAGCACATTGAAGTTTCTTCTTGTAGTTTATTTAAAATTTAAAGCAACTTATTAATTCCCAAGTATTATATAATTATTAACATTATATATATGACAGTAATTTTACCACATTTAAGCCCCCAATAATCATATTTTCTGTATTCAAATTCTGTTTGTGATGATTCTCAGGTTCATGCAATATCAGGTGACCTGTTCAATGACTTATTTTAAATTTTCTTTTCACAAAAATATCCTATCTCATAGAATTCATTTTTACATTAAGACCAGGAAACAAATAAAGAAAATCTGCCTGTAGTTTACTGATTTTGAGATGAATATTTTTCATCATTACAGTTATAAACTTAAAAGATTTCTAAGAATATGTGGTAAAACTAATTCTGTAGTTTGCTTACATTTTTACATCTATGGTAAGAACAATTTAAGTAGTCAGATTCTCTTACACATTTGTACCCTGCATTGGATTCATGACATTGAAATCAGCAAGAACTTCAATGTATTGCTTAAACCATGTGTTTTGAAGGTAGCAGAAAAATGATTACTTTTAATGCTTATTCTCATGAAAATTCTAATATCTTCCTATAACAATAATAGATACTATATTTCATGTGTCAAGTGTTAATATCTTATGTGATAACTTTTATCTTCCTGCCCACAAAGAAAAAGTCATCTTTCTCTTCTTTTCAACATTGATAAATTTGTCACATACCTCAAAAGAGCCATCAGTTAGTGAAATTCAGTCACAGGTCACTTACTTTGGTAATGTTTTATTAACCTAAAAACAGCTTTAACTTGTCATTATTTTCAATGGCCTAAATCATCCTCCGAATGTGTTACTGGAGATGCTGAGTTTTGCACAGTAGCCATTCCAAACAACAGAATAATACATCTGCCTGTTCTCTGTTCTCTCATATTCTGTGCTTTTGAAATTTACCTGCTGTTTAAATTCCATAGCTCGGCACTCTGATATTAACCTTGAGCCCCAAACACCACAGGATTTACCAAACATACAGACAATGTCCTATTAACTTGTTCTCTGACTTCCTTTCTCCGCATTTCACGGATATGAGCTTGTAATTTTCTGTGGTGGGGCACTTGCGGGTAATGGCTTGTGCCATCTAATTGAATGAGGGGTTTAAAGAACATTAAGCACTTAGACGGAAACTGTGCTGGGAGAGAGTGCCCATTCCAGGCTGTCAGCTAGCCTAAGGGGCCCTAATCAATAGGCTGATCAGCAGCTGTAGGAGAGACACACGGTGACAGAAGACTTCCTAATACATAGAGAAGCAGAGAAAAAAAAAAACAGATTCTTTCAAAGGAGAATGGAAATAGAAAATGAAGGACTGAAAGAAAAGTAATCAACTTTATATTTTTGAAATAATTATGAGGCGCCTACTGTGTGCATAACCCAGTTTATGTTTCAAAGTAACATTTCAAAAAAAAAAAAAAAAAAAGAAAGAAAATGAAACACCATTCTTCCATCAGTGGTGTTCCTGGGCAACTTTGGAAAGAGATTTTCAGTATCTGCGTGTTTGGTTTTACAATTTTTTATGACTGTGGTACAGAGTGAAACTTCTGCTTGCACCGCCAAGTCTGTCTGTTTTTTGTTTTACCAGCTGAGTATATTTAAATAGAAATATAGGACAACTAAAGTGAAAGTAGATAAGATGTTGGTGTTCGGGGCAAGGGAAAGGACAGTGATTATGTCGAAAGAACTGATCCCTCTTACCCACATATTGCCTCTTAAAGAACTCCTTAACAGTATTTAGTCTGAAGAGTAATTAATGATATAGGGGCTGCTTATTCACAACCTCACAACATATGGAATCTTTGAACTCTGCTTTGTAACTAGATGGATTG
Source organism: Apodemus agrarius (assembly GCA_964023405.1). NCBI lineage: Eukaryota > Metazoa > Chordata > Mammalia > Rodentia > Muridae > Apodemus > Apodemus agrarius. The sequence goes on along the minus strand of OZ030018.1, from coordinate 27,768,473 downwards.
GTATCATTCAGCTAGAAGCAAAAGTGGAAAAAGAAAAGGAAAGAATGATGAGAAATATAAAATACCTGTGAAGAAATATAAATTTCATTCCTTTTTACAAATGGTGAAGCAAATAAAAAGACCCTTCTTTTTTTTTCTTTCAAAATCAAGAGTCAAGCATACAGCATGTGTCAGTGGCAGATCAAATATTAAAAGCAAAGTTTAATAAGCAGGACTCCAAAAAAAAAAAAAAGGTTTTCTAAAGCTCAGGAGATTTGAGCAGGAATGGTCATTTCAGGGAATTCCACAGCAGGTGAATGCTCTGCTGCCCATGGGTGAGAGGCCTGACAAGGGGGTTGATGAATTTGAGATTTATTATTAGAGAGGAAGGACTGAGGGTATGTGTAAATGGAGACCAATGCTGATAGGCATGAAAGGGAAGTTCCACAGAGGTAATGAAAAACTCTGAGCCACATCTTAAAGTCAATGTACTGACTGATAGCAGTTGAGTGTAAATCTGCCATAACTGGAGTAATGTGATTGAATTTACTGCTGTGAGTAAATGCAATGGGTTGTGGTGGGTTGAGCAGGGACACACATTTGTGAGGGATAGTCTTTTGTGAGTTCCTCTATTAACATCGTCTTGTCATAACAGCATGCATTAAGACAGAAAAAAAAAAGAATCAGATACTTTAAGAGTCATCATGGATTAACTGATTTAAACCCTTGGAGTAGCTCAATGAAAATATTTTTCTTTGATAAAGCTTTTTAGACAGTTAACTGTAAGTGATTTTGGAGAACAAAGAGTAATGTGGAAATAAAAGTTTTATACAGCAATATCGGGACCTTCATGAAGCCATTTAAAATGAAAGTGGCAAACATGGGAAGCAGCCAGAGGTGCACATTAACAGCTCACAGTAGACAGTGAAGGGGAGTATATGCTGTCAGCAAGCAGTGGTGTTACATAGACAAATTCTTCATGAAGAACAGATTGATTTCCGCTGTGAACAATAGTTGATCTTCCAAATACAAACACTGTGCTGGGGCACTTGAACAATTAATGTCTCTTATTCTGATCTTTACTACATCGATATTTTGGGACCATAATAGTAACAGTTGGTGGATTTTTAAAGGGATTCAGCTCACTGTATAGGGATTTTAACACATACACATATACACCTGTGTATCAGTGAAAGACAACATTAAAGAGATAAAGTTTGCGCATCAATTTCATGATTTCAATTTAAACAGGGACTATTAAAACACCTACAGTGCTACTCTGAAGTGAGAGGTAACCAAGCTGTTGATAAAATTAGCTTTCGTTGGGAAGCTTGTACTTAAGCAGAGAGACTTGGGTGAAGCAATACAAAAATGCACACATTGCATATCAAGGTATATATTAATGGGTGGTACGGGAAAGAGCATGAAGGAAAGTCTATGAGTAGAGAACATTCAGAGAATGCTCTCAGAGAGCACAACAGAGCAAAACAAGACATGCATTCAGCACGTTCTTGCTCTAAGCCAAGTCAATTCTCTGTGTCAATGACGAGCAGGCATGTTACAACAACAATATGGACTAGCTGGCAGGCAGGGAACAAGATGGCTACAGCTGTGTTGAAGGGAGTGTCAGGGAGTCAGATCATAACACTCCTTATTCACAGGTAAAGTGCGTTTTCGCAGGCCTAAAATAAACATATGAAAATTTTCACAATTTATTAATGGTGAGTGAGCAAGGACTATATGTGCAGAAAATATGAAGAAGGGTGAAGAGGCGCGGCGCATTGATGCATAAATGTTTTTACATAAATGTTAGTGAAGTGGCTCAGTTGGCAAGATGCTAGTTGTGTAGGTATAGAAATCGGAGTTTGATCCTGAGGACCCGTATTAGAAGGCTAATGGCTAGGCAGTGGTGGCGCACGCCTTTAGTCCCAGCACTTGGGAGGCAGAGGCAGGTGGATTTCTGAGTTCGAGGCCAGCCTGGTCTACAGAGTGAGTTCCAGGACAGCCAGGGCTACACAGAGAAACCCTGTCTCAAAAAACCTAAAAAAAAAAAAAAAAAAAAAAAAAAAAGGCTAATGTAGTGGATTTTCCATGAAACAGTAAACTTAGAACTGAAGGGAGAGATAGTCATATCCCTGAGGATAACTTGCCTGTCAGTAAGCTCCCAGTTGAGCGAGGTATAAGGCACTCAAAAACAAGAAGAAAAGGCTATAGAAATAACTTAATAATTAGGTGTACTTGCTACTGTCTTAGAGGATGGTTCTCAGCACCTAAGTCAGACAGTCCACAATCACCAGCAAGTCAAGCTTTAGAAGATCTGGCAACCTCTTTTTATTTTTGCAGGCAAACCACCAACAAAATATATACATATAAAAATAAGTTGAGACATGAGTGAATATATGTGGTGGTTTGAATAGGTATGGTACCCATAGACTATGTGTTTCCATGTTTGGCCCATGGGAACTGGCACTATTAGTAGGTGTGACCTTGTGGGAGGAAGTGTATCACTCTGGAGGTAAACCTTAGATCTCATGTATAAACTCAAACTATGCCCAGTATGGAATTCCAGTCTTCTCCTGGCTACCTTTGGATCAAGTGGTAGAACTCTTAGCTCTTTCTCCAGCACCGTGTCTACCTGAATGCCTCCATGCTTCTTGCTGGGATAATAATGGACTGAATCTCTGAAACTGTAAGCCAGCCCCAATTTAAGTTTTTTTTTTTTAATTTTATTTTTTCTAAAAGTTATTATGGTCATGGTGTCTCTCAGCCTCCATAAGCATGTACACACATGTTGCATGGATACACAAATACATGCATATGTATAAAACTGTATACTGGAAAATATACACAAATATTGAAATACCTGGGTCCATAATGCAAAGCTGTCTCCTACCAAGAAAGGGAAACAAATGAAATTTTACCTTTTACCCAATGTGTATTGTGTGTGTGTATGTGTGTGTGTGTGTGTGTGTGTGTGTCCAGTATTTATGGAGATGTTCATATATATTTACATAGCATATATATAGTATATTTATATAGAATATATTATGCATACATTTATATAGAATATATATGCTATATTTCTTACTCTGATAGTTAAAAAATACAGTAAATAGAGAAATTTGTCCTCTGACATATTTCCTCCATTCGTCCTGATTGATAACTTTAGTAATCAAAAATGTAGCTCATGCAAATGTATACTTTTATTTCTACCTCGAGTATAATTTATCACTCTGGACGTTTAACTATTAAGTCAGTGGTATAAATAATAATGTGCAGATGAAAATGAAACTTACCAGTAAGAACTTGCCTGTAGTTGCACGGTACACGTTCTGCTCAGGTCTCACTTCCTTTACTGTTAGTACCAAGTACTTCCTTTGTCTTTTATTTTTAGCCAAGTTACACAGTAGAAATGCTCCTATCAATACTTGTATCATATCTCAGAGAGCCAATTATTTTGCTTGAGAGTTATTTTAAAGTTTTACCTGGCATCCTTTTTTTTTTTTATTTTTGCAGGCAAACATCCAACAAAATATATACATATAAAAATAAGCTGAGACATAAGTTAGAGTATTTCTTTAACAGAAATACACATTTTAAAAAATAATTGTCTATACATGTGTGAACCCACCAAGCTCTAACAGAGTTCCAAAATCATGATCACTGAGGTGACCCAGGTAAAACACTTTTGCCACAAAACAAAAATACATAAATATGGAAAGGAAGTATTCCAAAAAGATAAAACAGGAGTGTTCCAGAGAGATAACAAAGGATGGGTGGTAAAAATAATTGAATATATTATACATATGCACAAAATCGTCAAAGGACAAATATAATTGATTTAAAAGGGTAACCATGTTCTTAATTGTTGAGTCTATCAAAAATCGTGGAGACCTGATGTGCCCTTTTATCCATATTTAAGAGAGGACACAATTCGTAAGGGAATAAGAAAATATAAATGCATATATTCAGGTCTTTTATCAGGACGAAAAGTCTGGACAGAATTTCATGCAAATTTATTAGAAAAAAGCATTAGCAGAAACAAAGAATTTTTCTTAGTTTTTCAAGAGACAGCCAGATGTTTCTTTTGGAAGAGTGAACTACTTGTAAGAAATGTCTGAATTAAGGTTTGGGAGGTCTATGTTGAAATTTTCAGGGGTCACCATGTTAGTTGATCTTGTGTCATTCACATGTTAGCTTTTGCTTCTTATCGTGTCTCTTATACCTTCATGGAAATACTAGGATGGAACTGGAAGGGATTGTCTTTTTCCTATTAAGTGATGAAAATTTCATCTTTTAGTCGTTAAAGGCTTTCAAAGACTCTATGTTTACATGCAAGAGGCCTAAAAGAGCAAAACAAACAGACAAAAAAAAATAAAAAAGCAACGTCAAAAACAAACAACTCCAGAGGTGTCAAATAGAATCAGTTTATGTCAACACTGAAGCACATAATTACCCTTAAAGCCTTCTTTTGAACACGGGCATTCCAAAGCAGTCCATTTTAAGCATGAGTTGTGGTTTGGTAGTTCATTTCAGTGTCTTGTGTTAGGTGACATTGTTATCTTAGCAAAGAATATTGTATTTTCCTACTCTTTCTGTTTTGTACAATTTGCATATAACTTTGGTCTCTGTAGGTTAAACAGGCATTATTGGTTGTGTACAGAAGGAATACTTAAATTGTATTCGGAATTCCTCTCTTTTCACCACAGCAGACTTTTAACATTTTAAGTGAATGTTTTAAGTGAAATCATTAAAGCTGTTATCTTTACTCACATAATTCCTGTTTTGAACATTCTCATGACAGTGGCTTTCTCTGAAATAAAACAAAAGTAGTTTCCCTTTTCCCTACGAATCAACAATTGCGTAAAGCCTAATTAAGAATGTCTGATGAGTTTTTGAACAAAACAGACGCTGTCTTGCTGTGTGAACAACATGGCCTCCTGAGAGACTGTGATTAAAGGATGCTGTAAGGAGAGTTTCTGGGCTGTTGTTTACCTCAGGGCTCTGCATATAGCGGAACTAGCAAATGTCAGATGTACAACTCATGTACCGAGCACTGCCTGTGTAGATCTCTCTCCATCCCATTCACTGGGAAGTGATCGACCTTGTGTAGCACCGGAGAGAGACAGCTCTCTGCAGCTCCACACCACAGTGGCTGCTGCAAAGCAATCAATTCTAACATCTGCAAACTGTCTCAAGGGGGGAAAAATGGTTATAATCATTTCTCATAATGTCAGTTCTAAAGAAAAGTCTCTTACAAATGTGTTGTTAAGGAAGTTTTCCTGAAATACTTTGCTAATTTGATGTCCTATTACAGGTATTCATGAAGTTCTTTACTATCTTGGTTTTAATTAGAGAGCAGTTTAATTCTAATTATTTTAATCTTGGCCTTTTCTGACAAGTTCTTCAATCCATTTTACATTTTTTATCAAAGTTAGGTGAATTAGGCTCAACTCAGAAAACTCCAAGGAGGAATTAATTTTTAAAGGTTTAAAATTGTAAATATGTTGTGTCTAAATTCTTGTATTTATTAAAAATTCATCTTCAATCATTTCAACAAAGCATTTATTTTCATCACATCGCAATCAATGTAATTTGATCTGAAGTGACAACCTATGTAAATGAGGCTGTGAATAGCTGTGCAAAGACAACTTGATTCTCCCTAAAAGAAAGTACTTTATTCCTTCTCGATGAATTTCAGAGCCGTAAAGCTCACATTTCCCAAGAGGTGTACACCCATGAGTAAAGATTGCTAAGCTGTTATTGTCCATATGCTACCTGCTACAGGGGTTTATTATTAATATTTACCTGAAATTTTCTTTTATTTATCTGTGTAGTATTCAGTGTTGAACACAGGGTATTATATATTCTAGTCAAGTACTCTACAACTCAGCTGCAGGCCCAGACCTGGCATTTACTAATAAAAGAGATTTTTTTTTTACATTAGTTAATCCATCATTTGAATACACCATTTTATCACTAGAATTTAAGAATTTCCTCCTTATATACACTGCATGGCATGCATATCATCTCATTATAATAAATAACTTCCAACAGAGATCTGTGAACTAATCCCTGATTTTCTTCCCATAGTATGTATTTCCAAGGAGTAAAATTATCCAACTCCAAAAAAATGAATATTTAAATATATTTAATGTACGCTACCTTAGAGTTTCTGATAAAATGTATGAACCTATCATTGACAACATTATTAGCTCCCTAGTCTTTACTATCTTAATCACTAAACCTTTTAGTTTCTTAATAAATGTATCTCAGCTTACTAATACAGTATGTTTGAATTTCAAAATTAATATTTTCTCAAACATTGGTAACTCTCTCTTTTCATTTTAATTGTTTGACAGTTTGATATATCCATATCCCAAATGTCAGCTCCCCATCATCCTGCCTCACCACTTTCTCCTCCCACTGGTACCAGCTTGCCATGTCTTCCTCTTACTTTCTTTAATCAGTCTAAGTTTAATCAGTAACTTGCCCAGTCTTGGGTTGGAAGTGATTCAGTGGCACAATAATTTTTTTATATTTTATAACCTATATTTTATAACCTCTGTACTTATGAATTCACTTGCAGAAGAGTAGGTCCATCAATGGGTCCATCATGAATGAGGAAAAAGTCCACCCTTCCTGAGGGACTGTCAATTCTCAGGTCTTGAGAGTCCCATTTAATGTCAGTTATTAATCCCCCTTTAGGGGTAGGAGTTGTAAATATTAGTAGTATTAAATATTCTTTGTTGTAGACATTTTTAATCTCAATCCATGGTTTAGTTCCCAACCATTGATCATTTAATTCCCAGATAAATAACTTTATATTACAGTAAGCCTTAAACAGCACAAGAAGGGGGCAGATATCTACCCTCTGTGCTATTGCAACCTACTTTTCTATTGATAATCCCGAGTTATTAATTACTATGTTTTATCTGGGCTGCTTTTAACTCCATGGCTCTACCTCAGGGCCTCATTTTCATGACTTGCCTAACCATGGAAACCCTTCTCCGCTTGTAGTTCTCTTCTCACCTCCAAGCCCTGGAACCCTAAACCCCACCTATGTCTCTTCTGCCCAGCTATTGGCTGTCGGCAGGCATCTTTACTCACCAATTATAAATAACTTGGGGGCAAGGTCACATAGCTCACTTGAGTCTACATGCAGACTCTCTTGTCTTGGGGACATGCTGCACATAGCAATACAATACACACTAAAATACAGAACCTCAACAATTTTTCTTTAATCTGTGCCTTTTCTCTCAGGTTTGTGAGAGAAACACAAGCTAGTATTTTATTTAAATCACTTTGTTTCCATTACTTCCACATGTTCATACCTTGAGAAAAGAGAACTTTATCTTTCTTTAGGTTTGGTACAGCAGATGGAACTGCTAAGTTGCTAAGACTGGCCTCATACACATGATTGACAATTCCCCTACTTCTGCCTACTAAATGCTGGCTGTTGCCATACCAGTGGGAGACTGGAAATGGCCTTACCACTTCTTAATTTTGACTCAAGAAGTTTTGGAGAGGGGCTGGAAAGATGGCTCAGTGGTTAAAAGCACTGAGTGCTCTTCCAGAGGTCCTGAGTTCAACTTCCATCAACGGCATGGTGGCTGACAACCATGTGTAATAAGATCGGATGCCCTTTTCTGGTATGTCTGAAGACAGCTACAGTGTACTCATATAAATAAAATAATTTTTTAATAAAAGAAGTTTTGGAGATTTCTCCATTGGTCTGGATATTTTATGTCATCATTTACATATATTTAGAAGTTCAAAGAATTCTGTTTCTCTGTGTGCTATGGGTGCAATTCATGAGTGGTGAGAGGACCTGAGTTGTTACTTTTCCTATGTGGAAGAAGCAGAAAATTAATTTCCTCAAGTCATCTTCTAACTTCCAGATGCATGCCATACATAAAACATGCACCATTATCTACTCATCTGTAAGTAAATGTAATAAAAAATTAAGTAAATAGTACTTTCTTGATAGTTTTATTTTTTCACAGGCTTTCATCATATTCCACTACATATAAATATTAGTAACACGTGAAATATTTCTTAAAATGACAGTTCTCAAAGACAGAAGTAGCCATTACTTGTCACTGACTGTCAATTGGAGATATTTGAATTTTCAGCTCTAATCATAATGTAGGTTAATGTGGTTTCTAAATTCATCCAGCAATTGTCAAATTAGCCTCATCTCAGTACTAAAAGAGAGCTTAGTGAGGAACATATTTATAAATGTAGTTTTTGTATTTCGTTTAAACATATGGAGATTAATTGCAGCACAAAAAGGTATTTTTTCTTCACAAATTCCAGTTATATAAATTTCCTGATTTAGCAAAAATTAAAAGCAAAATAGGTGGATGTAGAATTTGATCTTTGCTTTAAGGTGCTGTGCTTTGTTATAAGAACAGCAATAGGAGAAATAACTTGGGAAAAAAGTTACAGTGTTTACTTCATAAAGAGAATAATGTGAATGTAAACAATTTCAAATGAAAATTGTTACAATTTTCTGTTAGCTATTTCAAGTACAGTGCTTTCCACAAGTGCTTAATGAAAGCCTTTCTTGAATGCCAGATATCTAAGAGAATGACTGATAAAAAGGAAATTGTATTGGATTTTAACCAGGGATTCATCCTGTTTTCAGAACATCTCTTAACAATAATGAATTAGCCCTTCTAAATGAACATATGGATTGCTAAGGCTTCTATGTGTCACCCCCAGAACTCACATTGAATTTTAATTGTCATTTTATAGTAGCAAAAGAATTGGACAAGAGGGAATTAGGTGTAGACTTCACTAAAGCACGTTTTATGCTGGCATGAAATTCTCATAAAACAAAGACAAACATCACAGGATAGAAATGCCAAGAGGCATCAAGTAAGTGTTTATGCAAATAATATAAATCGTGACATATGTAAGTTCAGTTTTCATAGATACTTTTAGGAGCCCTATCTCATAATCAGCTTTCTAAAATAACTTTCACACAGCAAACTAGAAGGATATATATTTTTCACATAGATATTTATTTCTGTTAAATTGGATTTTGTTTATTTTAAAAATTATTTTCTAGTTCCATCCATTTGCCTTTAAAATTCATGATGTTTTTTGCTTTTAATAACTGGATAGTATTTCATAGTGTAAATGTACCACATTTTCTGAATCCATTCTTTGGTTGAAGGATATTTGTGTCTCTGGCTGTTGCAAATAAAGGTGTTATGAACATAATGGAGCACAAGGCCATTGGGTTATGGTGGAGCATCTTTTGGGTCTATGCCCAATAGTGGTATAGCTGGGTCTTCAGGTAGAACAATTTCCAATTTTCTAAGAAACCACAAGATTGATTTTCAGAGTAGCATACAAGCTACAGTCCTACAAACAATGTAGGAATGCTCTCGCCTTTCACCATGTCTTTGCCAGCATGTGCTGTCACTTGAGGTAATCCAGTCCCAAAAGGACATGCATGGTATGTACTCACTGATAAGTAGATATTAGCCAAAAGTTTCAGAATACCCATGAAACACCTCACAGACCTCAAGAAGTTAAACAAGAAGGAAGGCTCAAGTGAGGGTGCTAGAATCCCACTTAAAAGGGGGAATAAACAAGTCATGGGAGGCAAAGGGAAGGAGGGATGGGGTGGGTGAGGTGAAGGCCAGGGGAATAAAGGGACAAGTCAGGCATAGGAAGAGACAGGAGAGAGTCCTAGAGGACCAGGGGCAGCTGTCAGTGGTCAGGGATGGGAAGATTCTCTAAGAAGTCCCAGAGACCCAGAATGAGGGAAGCTCTCAGGAGTCCACATAAGTGACCTTAGCAGAAATGCCCCATAGTTGCAACCTGAAGAGACCCTCAGTGGAGGGATGGGGGCATCAACCTACCTACAAAACTTTTGACCCCAAATCGGTTCTGTCTAAAAGAAATATAGGGACAAAGATGGAGCTAAGATTGAAGGAATGACGAGTGACCGGGCCCATTTTGAGACCCATCCCATGAGCAGACCCTCTAAGAGGCTCTATCTAGCAGCGGACAGAATACCCACAGTGAAGCAGATACCCACAGACAAACCTTGGACTGAGGTCAGGGACCACTATGGAAGAGTTAGGGGAAGGAGTTAAGGAAATGAAGGGAATGGCATCCTCATAGGAGGACCAACAGTGTCAACTAATCTGGATCCCAGGGAGTGCCCAGAGACTGGGCCACCAACCGAAGAGTCTGGTCCGAGGCCCAGGGCACATGTGTAGCAGAGGGCTGCCATGTCAAGCCTCAATGGGGGAGAAGGTACACCGAACCCAGAAGAGACTTGATGCACCCGGGTGGGAGGATACAAGGAGGTACCCTCTCAGAGGCGAAGGGAAGGGGGGGATGAAGCCTCTGAGGGGGGCCCAGAAGGGGAGCAATATTTGGGATGTAAATAACAAATTAATTAATTAATTAACATTCTTCTGAGATTATCATATGATTACATTTCTCTTACATGGCTTCAAACTGTCCCATGTTGTAGGGTCATGGAGTCCTGCGTCTACTCCGCCACAGGGCATGGCTGCTGGTCAGGCAGGAAAAGGCAAGTTGACCACACGTCTCCCATGCTGTCACCAGGTGAATGTTGGCCCTTTGGGAAGCCATAGGATCCAGGGGTTGTGAAGCACAGTCTTAGGTTGGACAGATGGAGCTGGTTGGGGGTACTGGGGCAAGCTGGGGCCTTCTTGTTCCCAGGTACTGCTGGAAGCCACGGAATAGCTAAGAACTGGGGGGGGGGAGGGGGGCTGCAGGCTGGATGTAGCCTGGGCCAGGGGGGTCAAAAGGGGAAGCTCCAGCTGCTCCCAGGGTGGGGGAGTCTTTGGCTTGTTGGCGGCTTGGTCTTGGTCTTGGTGGCTGCCATGGCTCGGAGCACAGCAAGCCCTTCTCTAGGAGATTAGGGCTCCATGGCTCCCCAGGAAAAGAATCAGTCCATGGTTCTAAGGCATTTATTGTTATGGCAGAAGTGGATGAGTTAAACCGGACCTCTCTTCTCAGGGTGGGCCTGAGGTTAAATACCTTTTGCAGGGAGTCATGTCTGGGAAGGAAAGCTTTTGACTAAGCCCTTCAGGCCTTTAGATACCTCATCAAAATGAAGGTCTGTCTTGAGTCTTTGTGACCACAGGTCAAGCCCTCTATAGGAGGAAGGGCTCAGGACATTGCCCTTACATGACTGATGGCCAAAAATCTATGGGGGACCGTGGCTAGTGACAGGAGCCTGGTGCCTGGGAATCAGACCCTTAGGAGTCACTGAGGCTTCTAACCTTAGCTCGACTAGGAACCAGCTACCTTTCACCATCCCACACCATGTAGCTCTCCATGTTGTCTTTCAAGTCATTCCTCTCTATTTCAATAATTATCTTTACATACATATATGTTCATGCATGTTCATATATTTATAAATTTATTTTTGAGAATTTCATATGAGTACTGTCTTTCAGTGATCTCTCATCTTCAACTCCTCATACGCACCCAACTGCTTTTCAAAATCACGGCTTCTTAGTCTCTTCTTATCATTTTTCTATCAATAGGCATTTTCATTCTGATGACTTTATATTATATTAATATTTTAATATTGATATATAGCTATTTATAATACTCCTTTTATTACTTTTTTTATTTCCCCTCATTTTCTTCCCTCCATCTTCTCACATATTCTCTTCCTTATGACTATTCGTGCCTTAAGCTTATTCATGATATCTTTTCCTTTTATTATAATAATAATAATAATAATAATAATAATAAAATTGTTATTTTCTACCAATAATCATTTCAATAATTATATTAACATTTAATATAATTTATATATTAATATATTATATAATTTCTTATAACAAAATTAAATATTTAATCAAACAATTACTATTTAAATAACTAATGTTTATTATGCAACAGATTGTTTAATAATAATACTGTTATTATAGTTCCATTTTCCTATCCATTATTTTATGCATCTATTTACACAAATATGAAAATACAATGCTCTCAGCCAGTTTTGCTTTTATTTAGTTCTCACGCATGATCAGTAGGTATTGGATAACTCATCCCCTCCCTCTCTTAGCAATTATAATTATTTGTACATCTTCTTCAGGTAGTAACTCATCCACATTGGCATAATAACTGCTACCGCCATTCATCAGATACCTGATCTACCCATACTGTTGGTATATTATTAGTCCTGTCATCTGTAGGAGACAAAGCATCTCAGCAGACTTTCCTGGTCCTCTGACACAGACGTTCTCTCTGCCTCCTTTTTTACAACGTCCCTTGAGCCTTAGGCACAGGGTTAGATTGATGATTGTCTCCTGAGACTGGACACGGCATGACTAGTTAGCATCTGTATTTTGGCCAGTCATAACATTAACTAATGAACTCAATCTGCTGCAAAGATAAGTCTCTTTGACGGTTTTTAGGTTATAATTGTTTGTTTAGGAGTCCCATTTCCTATACTTTTTTAAACATTTAAAATGTGGCCCACAAAACTGAGAACTGCATTTCTTTTTATAATTAGAATTATTAAAGACAATATTTGAATAGATGGTATGCAACAGTACTGGAGATTCAGTTGTAGAACTCTCCTTTTAAGTAATTGTAAGTATTTTAATAAAGCAAATATAGTTTTTCTATAAGGAAATTAGGCTACCCAGAGAAAACCTGTCTTAATTTCCCATATGACAAATCAATACAGTGCAATTATTGAAAAATAACAACACTTTTCTAAACAACAATGCTGAAATGAGAAAATACCAAATCATGGGCTAAATGGAAAATACTATTTCATAGTATAATAATGAGCATATTAAACAAAAAGTTATTAGTTTTCATTGAATTATAATTAACCTACAAAGCATGCATACTCAAAGTGTATGATTTAACAAGTTTTGATTTACTGCATATTTGCTAATTACTATATTCATAATAGTGAGCATGTATGATAAACCCCAAGTCTTTCCTCTACCTTTTCATAGTTTTTGTTTTATGACATCTTTCTGGTCTTTCCTATATTAGTTGAGTTACTCACAATATGAACAAATTTATATTTTCTATATTGTTATAGAGAGAATACATTTTGTCTGGCATCTTTAACTTAGTCTAGTTATTTCTAAATGTACTCATCTGGTTATACCAAAATTTCATTGAATATTTTTATTTCTAATTAGTATTCAGTTCTTTAGACACAACCTTTAATTTTTTCATAAACTTAATGATGGATTTGGAATTGTTTTTCATTTTTGGTTATTTTACAAAACAAAAACAGTGGGTAAAAGCATTCATACATAGTACTATATTTTTGTAAAGGGGTATTATACTTATCTCAGTACAGTAACAAAACATGTGTAAGGTTTAAGGAAGTAAGATATGTTATATTAAATTTTGTAGGGCATCATGATGGTTAGTGTAAAGCTGTGTGACACTGTGGTGAGAATGTGCTTATTTGGTTTGATAGACATGTTAGATTAAAATTATACTCTAATCTCAACAGAAGTATATAAGTACATTATAATATGTGATTCTTTTTTTAACAGAATAATTTTTACATACATACTTTATAAATACTTTATACTTTATAAATAAGCATACTTTATAAATAACCTTGAACTAAGATTAATGCCATATATATATATATATATATATATATATATATTCATGTAACAACTCATGAAAACGAGGCCATGAATTTGAAAGAAAACAGGGAGAAGTACATTATATGTGAGAGCTTGAAGAGAGGAATGGAAAGAAGAGATTTATGTTACTATAATCTCAGCAGTAAAAGAAATAATTAAAATATAGATTCATAGAAAACAGTTATAAAAAGAGAATTAAAAGTACCTATATTGGAAGTGTTATATGTAATGTGTTGGATCAAACATTAAGACCTGTGAATAGTACTGATTTTACATTGCCATTTTGTTACATGATGCTTATATAGTGTTAAAAGAATCCTTTAGAAAAACCACTTATTTCTTCTAGATTTTCCAGTTTTGTTGAGTATAGACTTTTCGACTAGGATCTGATGATTTTTTTTTTTAATTTCCTCCATTTCTGTTGTTATGTCTCCCTTTCCAATTCTGATTTTCTTAATTTGGATACTGCTTCTCAGCTCTTTAGTTAGTTGGGCTAGGGGTTTATCTATCTTGTTGATTCAAAGAACCAGCTTCTGGTTTTGTTGATTCTTTGTATTGTTTTCCTTGTTTCTGTTTGGTTGAATTCTGCCCTGAATTTGAAGCGGCTGACACCCGTTGTTGAACTAAGGAAGGCTGAAAGAAGCTGAGGAGTAGGGCAATCATGTAGGAGGACCAGCAGTCTCAATTAATCTGGACCCCTGAGATCTCTCAAACACTGGACCACTGAACAGGCAGCGTACACCAGCTGATATGAGGCTCCCAGCACACAAACAGTAGAGAACTGCTGGGTCTGTGTTCCTTCAGAGATGATGTACCTAACCCTCAAGAGACTGGAGGCTCGTGGGTTGGCAGGACTAATATAGTCAAAATGGCAATCTTGCCCAAAGCAATATACAGATTCAATGCAATCCCCATCAAAATCCCAACTCAGTTCTTCATAGAGCTAGAAAGAGCAATTCTCAAATTCATCTGGAATAACAAAAAACCCAGGATAGCTAAAACTATCATCAACAGCAAAAGAACTTCTGGGGGAATCAATATCCCGGACCTCAAGCAATATTACAGAACAGTGGTATTAAAAACTGCATGGTATTGGTTCAGTGACAGGGAAGCGGATCAATGGAATAGGATCGAAGACCCAGAATTGAACCCACACATCTATGGCCAATTGATCTTCGACAAAGGAGCTGAAAACATCCAGTGGAAAAAAGATAGCCTTTTCAACAGATGGTGCTGGCTCAACTGGAGGTCAGCATGCAGAAGAATGAGAATTGATCCACTCTTATCTCCTTGCACTAAACTCAACTCCAAGTGGATCAAGGATCTCCACATAAAACCAGACACACTAAAACTAATAGAAAAGAAACTGGGGAAGACCCTTGAAGACATCGGCTCAGGGGAAAAATTCCTGAACAGAACACCAATTGCTTATACTCTAAGAACAAGAATAGACAAATGGGACCTCATAAAACTACAAAGTTTCTGTAAGGCAAAAGACACTGTCAAAAGGATAAATCGGCAACCAAGAAATTGGGAAAAAATCTTCACCAACCCCACATCCGACAGAGGGCTAATCTCCAATGTATACAAAGAACTCAAGAGGTTAGACCCCAGAAAACCAAATAACCCTATCCAAAAATGGGGTACAGAGCTAAACAGAGACTTTTCACCTGAAGAAATTCGGATGGCTGAGAAACACCTTAAAAAATGTTCAACATCACTAGTCATTAGGGAAATGCAAATTAAAACAACCCTGAGATTTCACCTCACACCAGTCAGAATGGCTAAGATTAAAAACTCAGAAGACATCAGGTGTTGGCGAGGATGTGGAGAAAGAGGAACACTCCTCCACTGCTGGTGGGAATGCAAGCTGGTACAACCACTCTGGAAATCAGTATGGCGGTTCCTCAGAAAACTGGGCGTGATACTTCCGGAGGACCCAGCCATACCACTCCTGGGAATATACCCAGAATATTCACCAGCATGCAATAAGGATACATGCTCCACTATGTTCATAGCAGCCTTATATATAATAGCCAGAAGCTGGAAAGAACCCAGATGTCCCTCAACAGAGGAATGGATACAAAAAATGTGGTATATATACACAATGGAGTACTATTCAGCCATTAGAAACAATGAATTCATGAAATTCTTAGAGAAATGGATGGAGCTGGAGAACGTCATACTAAGTGAGGTGACCCAGTCTCAAAAGAATACCCATGGTATACAGTCACTGATAAGTGGATATTAGCCTAGAAGCTTGGAACACCAAAGACACAAATCACATATCAAGTGATATCTCACAAGAAGAAAGGAGTGGACACTGGTGCTAGAATGGACCAAAACATCATTGTGGGAGAGTACAAGAACAGTAAAGTGGGAGGGTGTGGATGCGGGAGCAGGGGGAGGGAAAAGGACATGTGGGACCTTTGGGGGTGGGGAACCAGAAAAAGGGAAATGGATTGTAAATATAGAATATATACAATAAAAAAAAAGAGAGAGAGACTGGAGGCCCCAGGGAGTTTAGAGGTCAGGTTCTGTAGAGGTTCTGGATATCTACATGGAGGCAAGAGGTGGGGAGGAGGTATGGAATGTGGAACAGTCAGAGAGGGTGGACAGGAAGTGGGGGGATAAAATATGGAGTGTAAAAAACTAATTAAATTAACCAATAAAAATAAATGCTTCAAATTTTATTCACATTTAATAATAAACTGTGAAGCCGCAGTTCAGTCCCAAGGGGTATAACTTCCTAAGTACTTAAGTTGATTCATGCACAATAATATTGTTCCTCTTGCCTTGTAATTTATTGGTATTAAGTTTTGTTTTTTAAAGGTAATTTAACGCATACTTTACATTATATACAGAATAAATTTTTAAATATTCTATATAAATAGAATGACTGTGTCATAAAATTTTTCCACTTTTTTGCTTCACTTTTGGTAGTGTAAGGTGAAAAATTCAAATGAGACCTGTATAAAAAACAAAGATTAGGAAGAAAACATGAAACATGGGTAGTTTAATGTGTGCAGAGACTATTTGGAGACAAGAATAGGATTGAGATCATTTCCTCAAAGACACCCAGTGTTTACTGTGCTATTTTTGGCAATGGAAATTAGTGGAAACAGCACCACCAAATTATTAAATTTATGAAAACATAGTTTGTTACTATTTAACTACAGAGCAATAAAAACACACATTTAATAATAAACTGTGAAGCCGCAGTTCAGTCCCAAGGGGTATAACTTCCTAAGTACTTAAGTTGATTCATGCACAATAATATTGTTCCTCTTGCCTTGTAATTTATTGGTATTACAGTAGCAGCATACTTTATAAATAACCTTGAACTAAGATTAATGTCCCACATATGAGATCTGATTGGAAAACTAAAAGATTTTGATGTATTTTCTAGCCTTTAGGAAATAATACATCTTTTCTCTAGGGTCTTTAAGTCTGCTTTTACCTTATAATAATTAACAGCCGAGGTGTTTGCTATTACTGTGGTAAGTTTCTGAGGAACCTTACTTCTTTGTATTAATGGGGAAGTGGTATGAGGTTGAGCAAACTTTTCAGAAACTTGTTTTTATTTTGTTTGCTTTGTTTTTAACAAGTGTGATAATTGAAAAGTGACTTTTTCTGGATGTTTATAAAGTAATTTATATAATATAATTAATAAAAATATAGTGGTGTACTTAATAGGGACTTCAATCATAACACTAAAATAAGAAAAATACAAGCTTTGAGTAACTACAAATTATAGCAAAATGTCTTCAAAATGATTACTGATTATAAATTAATGTTCAGATGAAATTGAAAACTACTTAGGCTACTTTTTATAAAATTTATATTTGTTAATAATATAAGACAATGACCAATAATTTATATACCAATGGCTTTAGGAATAAGTTTTGGTTAATTCTTAATAACTATGTAAGATAGGTTCTACTACTATATCAATGTTTTCTGAAATCAAAATCTATACAGTTTTGTTTTTAAAATATTGGTAAATCCGTCCAACTCGAGGGCGTATTGTGAGTTAAAAAACAGCCCTGACTGTGTAGCAACATTATGTCTCAAAAATCACAAAATAGTAAAAAAAATACCTTTAGGTTTAATTTATCTGAATGTATTAGAACATTGAACTTAGAAAAATTTCTGCTTCAATGATCCATAAGTTGAATAATAATCTGGTATGGTGGCCTGGACCTGTAATACCATCACTCTGGAGCAAAATAGACCAGTACATCAAGGCCATCTTCTACAGGCAGTTAAAGGCCAGCTTGGGCTAGGTGAGCCACTATCTCAATGTTAGAACAACAATTTTCCAAAGAAAATAATAAAAGTTAATATCTTAGTTAGGGTTTCTATTCTGGCACAAAATATCATGACCAAGAAGCAAGTTGGGGAGGAAAGGGTTTATTCAGCTTCCACATTGCTGTTGATCACCAAAGGAAGTCAGGACTGGAACTCAAACAGATCAGGAAGCAGGAGCTAATATAGAGGCCATGGAAGAATGTTCCTTACTGGCTTGCTCAGCTTGTTCTCTTTCAGAATCCAAAACTACCAGCTCAGGGATGGCACCACCCACACAGGGTCCTTCCCCCTTGATCACTAATTGAGAAAATGCCTTAGAGCTGGATCTCATGGAGGCATTTCCTCAACTGAATCTCCTTCCTCTGTGATAACACCAGCTTGTGTCAAGTTGACCCACAAACCCAGCCAGTACACTCTTAATAATAAGAAAGAAAGGAACGGTGGAATGAATCATCTAATAAGCCTGCTTGGAGCTAAGCCCAATGATCTGAGTGTTAGAAAGAGAACAGATCCCTTTGTGCTGTCTTCTGGCCTCTGTATAAACACCATGACAAATGCACATGAGTTTGTTAGGTAAATAAATGGGATAATTATTTTTTTTTATAAAGAATACAAACAAAATGTACTTAAGTATTCTGCAAGCTTTTCAAGGAAATTGAGATATATCATTCAGATGCTAAATAATGTACAGCCTCTCCAATGTCATATGAAGTGAAGACAGAGGCTGAAGTTTCTGGTTGTGTCCCATGAAGCAGGCTCATGTGACATTTCTTAGTCAAGGACCGTGGGAGGATACTTGATGTTTGCAGAGAGTGACTGTGGGCTTCCGTAGGTAGCCTTGCAATACTTCATTGGTCTCAAGTCTTTGCTGATTTTTACTCCATTGAGATACACGGCAGAGAATTTCTCTTGTCATCCTGGCTTCGGACTCCTCCTCCAGCTGACTCCTGGAGACATGGCTGTTTCTTTTCTATCGTGCTACCACTGCTGATTTGTGTATGGTATTCTGACACAACTGAGCTGAACTGCTGTAATCCTGAAAAGGGAGATTGGAATTATCCCAAAGAAACAACTTCTAAACAGGTCCACACCCCCTTGTCCTATTTACCATCTTTCTCTCCCTACCTTTGAACAGTGGGCTAGAAGCAGGAGTCAAAGCATTTGAGAACCCTTATTAAAAGTAGGTTTTGAAAAATCTAAGCCTATAGGAGGCAGGGGAAGTGGGAGATAGGAATTCAGAAGCATGGAGGTATGAGAGAATATGTGCCCAGGGTCTGTGTGCTATTCATAGCACAGTAATCCTTGCCAAACATGAATGTGATTTAGCTCCCCCCCCCATTCTGTAAACTCTGTCTGTCATGTTCATTCTCCTCGGAGGAAATTTTTCTGAATTGATTGCCACAAAACTGCTTGACAAGGTGAGACATTGGACAGAGATTGGAAGGATGCTGTGCCAGTGAGCATTCTAGAGCAACAGCATCACATCTGTCTGCACGTATACCATTTACAACTCTATGGAGAAATTCGTTTAAAGAAATTGGCTCAAAGGCTTTGGGATGCTACCTGTTCAGATGGTATAGGTTAGGCAGACAGTTTGGAAGTTTAGAAAAGTATTGATACTGCACCTTGAGCCTGAAGGTGAGCTGCTATTCAGATTTTTTCATAAGGGCTTCTTGAATGAGACCTACCCACTGGCTGCTGATGAGCCTACTTTACCCTGTCACAGGTTCAAATGTTAATCTCAGCTAAATAACAACAAAAACAACAACAACAACAATAATAATAATAATAGTAATAATAATAATTTCAAAGCAGAATCTAGACTAGTATTTGATCATATGGCACCCAACCAAGGTGCCATATGAAAATTAATCATCATCACAGAGTCAATAAAAGAGAGCAGTTAAGTAAGCTCTTTTGGTGGGCTGCTGGCTTTATCCTGTTAGATATTTCTGCGTGCAGAATGGGTTACATTTTAAAGGTAACTGAGATTATGTTTAATCAGAGAAGCTGATAAATACATGTATTCTCTCTCCTGAAATGATTAAGGAAGCACTTGAAAGAATACAATCCTCAGATACTTTGAGCAAATAAAGCATGCTCAATAGCCTGGACATACTCTTCTAACCAAGAGCATGTGTTCTCAGTGACAGCGGTAGCAAACGTGTGGCCAGAGACACGTGGGAGGATGTGTTGTGTGATACATGTGGGTCCCACATATCTGCAAACTGGTTAAGGTAAACAGAGAGTAGTCGGTTGCTCTATCATGAAGGTGCTGCTCATGCATCGAAGAATGCAAATTTCATGTAAACCCAAAAGTGATTTCCAATTGTCAATGATGCTGGAGGGGCCATCAGATGATATACTGTGTCCCACTGCTGCAGTCTCTAACTCGGGAATCCATGGAAGCTTGCTGTGTACCTGGTTAAAGTTAATGTTTCAAACTAGGGGAAGCCGACATTTCCCACAGGTTTTGTACATGATCGTATTTATGTGTTATGGAAGAACACTTGTCATGTAGCATGAAAGAAAGAAGGTTAAAGTAGATGATCCGAATTTAAGTAGCAGGTGTGAATTCATTATGTGGGAGGAAGTTTTCAGGATATATTTAGCAGTAGCGGTGACACACATTGCAGTAGCGTAAGGAAGCCAAGTATTACTTAGTGACAATTTCCAAGTCACTGGCCGGGGAGACAGCGAGGTGGTGATGCCAGGTCTTAGAACACAGCTCAGAAAGATGTAGGAAATGGTAGGGCATCTAGTAAAGGAGGTTTTATGGTAACTGTGGCAGTAGAGAAACAATGACAGTCAAAAAACAAGCCTTGGGATAGAAGATTCTAAAGTAAAATCAAGGTTTTGCATGCTTGGCACAAATCAGGGCACACCATCTATACGTTCTTTAGGAGTAAATTTTATTGGAACATAACTGCCCTTGCTTGTTACACATATCATTAATGGCAGCCTTCTGCTTACATATCATTAATTATCAGCCTTCTAATGAAAAAATGAAATTGACTATATATTTCTGATGTGAGAGAACTCTACTTGCCACAGAACCAGTTTTATTTAGCCTTTTCCACTAAAGCAAAAGAGAGAGAGAGAGAGAGAGAGAGAGAGAGAGAGAGAGAGAGAGAAGAAAGAAGACAACACAGAGAAACTTCCCCCAATCCCATTTTTTTTAAAGGAACACTGATGTAGATGAATAGTGTTTACATTTTGGTTCCAGACAAAGTGTCCAGTGTATAAAGTATATAGTGTATAAAGTATAGAGAGAAAAGACTGAGTCTAAACATTTAAAGTAAGGGGAAAAGAAAGGACAAATGTGTTAGATTAAGACCAGCACATTGCAAGAATGGAAGTGCTTATCTTTAAGCTTATATTCATCCATGGTCTCTATCTTTCCTGATTACCAGTTAAGCTTAGTGGGAAAAGAGAAAATGGAAGAAAGCTGTTCCTATTTTCTCTCTTCCTTTACTCCCTCTACCTTCTTCTCCTTGTCATCCTACACCCTACACTTCCTCTGCCTCTTATCAGAGTTGTAAGAAAGGAAATAGTCAGTAGATAAAAGAGCAAAGATCATTCTGAAATAGTTCGAACCCATATGCAAGAAAATCAGCAGGAACTGAATAACACCCTGAGATGAGAAAGCCTGTCAGTGTTTCATCAGACTGTATTTTCTGCACTGAGGCATCACACAGCGTGTTTTACTCTCATGGTCCTTTATTCTCTGCCAGCCTCTTTTATTTTGTTTAGGTGGGATTTTCCCTTAGACGGATACACGTGTCTCAGCATTTGGCCTAGGAAATAATATCGTGTTTCCTTTGCAGGTGCTGTCTTCTTGCAATGGAAATAAATGTGCGGTTTATATTAAAGACTCAATGAACATGTCGCTTGTTTGAAAAGAAGCCCTCGATTTGACTAGAAGAGACAAGGGACAAATAAGCCAGATTCTTTCCTATACCACCCGGTAAAGCAATTACAGGGATGGGTGTAGGGAAGGGCAAGGTGGTCACTCACCCAAGCATACAGGGGCTTTGTCCTTGAAATTGATGATTGTGCTTGGGAACCTGCTTTGAACTGTCAGCCAGAGATGGTAGAATGGGGTTTCATAAATGACCCAGGGTGAGGCTGCTAAGCACAAATTTTGAAAGAGGTTGTTCCTTAATTCTCTCCCCACCCATAAGACCTCCTGGATCTTACAATATTCTGATTTCATAACCCTCAGTAAATGCACTTGGAGAAGCAGCAGGTAAAACCCCCTCCGTTCCCTGATGAGTTTTAAAATGCTGCTGTTTACTTCACTGCTGAAAATGGAACTTTCTCCCTATTTAAGCAGTGGTGTTCTCTTTTGATGCTGACAAGCCACGGATTGTCAAAATTGGACATCTTGCCATGAATAAAGATGACAACTGAATAAATGACTCAGAAATAAGCCTGACAAGAGAGAAGGGAAGGCGCTTGAGTGTAGAATTTACATGCACTTCTTCTGTCATTTGGGGACACCAAGCAAGTCAGGTTGCAACGGTTAAGCAACAGGCATGTGGGCAGTAGCTCTCATGATCCTTGCATTGCCAAGGAAACCTTTTCAGAATTCCCCCTGTTTTGGACTCTGTGATTCAGTTCCCTGCGAGTCTGGGTGCCACAAGACTCAATTTTACTGGTATAACTTCAGACACCTGCACAGACGATACTTGGAGATCACAACTGAAGAAGTTGTGTCTATAATATTACTAGAGTTAAGTCTGATGTTAGGTCTCATTGATTTGCTACTCCATAGATTTCTGTCAGCAGACAGAGAGTACTGGGATTGGGTAATGGAACAGATGTTCAGGGAGGAAGATTGAGAGGGTCCTTATTGCTCAAAATACCCTGTGTTTTCATGGAGACAAACACGAGTTAAAACAAACACGGTCTCAGTTTCCTTGTTTTTAAAGCTTAGTATTGTATTAGATAATACTGTGTAGAACTTCCAAGGCAGAGAAGGAACTAGTGCCATGTGTTGTTAATATAAATAACTTTATTTATACTTTGATAAAATAAATATATCATGCATTATTAACATTGAGAAGACATGTAAACTACCGGTTTTCTGTACTGGACATCTTTGTTAATTTCTAATTCTTGTACTTTTGAATTTGCTCATTTTATATTTCTGTCATAGCCTCTTTACTTATTGAAATTTTATGAGTGTATTGAGGGAGGGCAGAAGAGCCTGTGAAACTGCACTTTGAATAAACACTTAAACAATTTGCAGTTGCCACAATATTTCCATGAGTGGCAGTAGAGTGCCCAAATGCTTTGTTAAGGATTTGAACAGATCATGGAGGCTACAGGTTTTGTGGTTTTCCTAAATTGCCACAAATCTGCTTTACTTCTAAGAAGTTACTGAAAAGTACAAGACTATCACAATGATTCTGTCAAAGACTGGAATGTCAACTGAATTATTTTAGGGGACAAGAGATTATTTGTTGATTTCTAACATACTTTGCAGTGATTTGTCATCACTGGTAGAAACATAGTTTCTGACATTGACTGGGTAAAGGGTAGGGTTACTGCTCAGTATCCCACAATGAGCAATAGAGAATTACAGTGTATGAAAGTATTGTCTGGCCTCACATGAGAAACATCTTCCTAAGTGATTGCAATGAATATACTTTTTCTTCTTTTCGCATCATAGAGGTGTCTGCTATGAATGTCCAAGCAACACATTGTATAATATTTAATAAGTGTGTCCAAGATGATTAATTAATAATCAACTCAATTAAATTTAATAATGCAGTGGGAAGAATAATCAGTTTAGGAGTAAACTGCATTTGTATCTTAGATCAGTAATTGATTATGTTGTCCTGACCAAGTTACTTAACATTTCAAATTAAGTTAAAATAGTTTCATGCTAACATAAGGCAATCGTTCTCAACATTTAAACTTCAATGAAGAATCAACCACATTAAGATTTTAGTGTAATAGATCCTTTTAAGATTTATTCTCTGTGTCTTCTATGCTTTCTATGCTTCTACTAATTTCCAAAGAATGAAAAGATAACTTTAAATATTTGAGTCCTGCATTGACAGATACTTTTTGTTGGGCATATGTTCTGTTTCCATTGTAATGTTCTCTTTTATGAAGTCTAGATGACATGGGCTGGGCTGCCATTTTCTTCATCCTCGATATTGTTGGTTCAGTCTTACAATAGAAGGGGTGCACCTGCTTTTGGGTCTATATGCTGTTACCTGTTCTTTGTGTACAATAATATAAGTACTAAATGCTCCAGATGGTACCACAGATGCAGAAAGGTTAGGAGATGTAATCAATTGTCATACCAGAGAGGCATTCAATGTGATTTCAAGTTTATTGTGAGTCCCTCCTGACTGAATTAGAATGTCATGTTATGTGACAGGATAGTAGTAGATTAGATGCTTGCTCTTCCCTGCTCTCCGGGATAAAAAAAGAGAGAAATGCAGTGTGAGCTGCTTCTCTCAGTGCCCGTGCTTGTCTAATAATGTGTGCTCTTCTTAACTCACAGTTCAAAGTCTTGATGATCATGTCTTGATATCTGTTCTGTGAGCTGAGGAAATGAATCACAATATTATCAGAAAATGCCAGAAAGCCCTGTGCACAGAACAAACTGAAGAGAGGGTGAAGTTTCCAGTTCTAAAGGAGCCAGCTTAAAGTTGCCTTCAGTTTCTGCAGGAAAAATAGTAAGCAGAAAGTACTGCTAGGAAAGAGGCTGTAGATGTTCTTTCTATAATATGGACTGACTTCTGGAAATTTGACAAATTCTAACTTGAGAAAAGTTAGTTTCAAAAGTTTTCACCACACAGGTAAGAAAGATCAATATATTATTTAGTTGGGCAAAGTTTTAAAGCATGTATGTTTTTGAAAATGATTAATCCTTTAAAAAAGTCTAGGTTAGGAAAATTCATTTTAACAATTATACTTTTGACCTGAACCATGGTTGCCCACCATAGTGTGGCTGATTGACTCTTTCAGTGACATTTAAAAATTCTGGCAGAAAATGTTTTAAAAAGGAACTTATATTAGTTTTTTTAGGAAGATATATATATATAGGAAGCCTGATTTTGAAATTGGTTTTATAAAGTATCTCACTTGACATCACAGTGTGGTAATTGGAAGTTAAACTACAAAGTAGAAATACTATCAGACTTCAAGATGAGTCTTGTGGGCATCCAAAGAAATTGAACTCAAGCAGAATGTTCAAATTTGATGAACTCTTGCAACTTTTACATCACACTTAAGTGACTGTGTAGGGAAAAGATAAGTAGTTGTTTACCTAGCCATGTGTTAGCTGATGCTGTTAACTAATCCTTCATGAAATCCTCTTCCATGAAGAGAATTTGTAAGGTAGCAGGTAAAGTATTTATAATAATATCTGTTGCCTTGAGTGATATGTTCAAATGGTTTTTGCAACAATCTCCTGAGAAGATATCATGGTTAAAATTTTAAAAAATCTGGAAGTGCAAAGGCATGAAGACTTGAAATTGTCTTCCTTGGTTTGCTTGAGTTTACGGAATATATTTTCATCTTTTAGTCATAGTTCTGTTTTTAAATAACTCTGTTCTGCTCCATGAGAGACATTTCGGTTCTAAATGTATGCAACCAAATTATCTCTTAACCCTCATTTTCAAACTGCAGTTCAATCAGGATACTCCAGATGGCACACAATGATGATAAAATTATGCATATGTTACATTGAGGGACTGAATATGCAAACAGAAGGAGCTGGTTAACTAAGGCTTTCAAATTGCCTTTAGGACTTTACCATTCTCCCACATAATGAAAAAAATACAGATAATGGTTTGCTTGGTTTTAGAATTTGGCATTTTTTTTAATATGGCAAATGAAATGCAATTACAATATGTAACAATCCATCCAAAAGTTTGCCAGTGTCAATATAAAAGCAAATGTTTCCCTAACAAATCAGTAGACAAGGGATACATTGTCTATTGTTCACAACCAATTTTTTTTTTTTTTTTGGATTGCACCATGCTCTTGAGAAGATAAGTGAATAGAGACACAATTCAAACTGAGAGTGTTCACACAAGTAGTTTTTTCTCCCTAAATGCATGAATGGGAATAAGGTTATTCACTTTCGTTTGCATAACTTTTAGGGAAAAAAAACTGAAAACATTATAAGGGATAAATAGAAGAAAAAGAAAAGGAAACAATGAAATAATTTAGCCGTAATTACTAAACAATTACTGACTCTTCTACAGCTGAAGAACTCTTTTACAGCTCTGTAGTTCTGTATTGGGAAAGCTACTAATTGGACACTATTTTTTGGAAACGATGATAGTTAAGAAAGTGATATATTGGTTAATATATGATTACGTTGTTGTCCTCAGGAAAAAAAAATGTTTCCGCTCCAGTAAAAATTCTCAGTTTTACTCAAGCTTAAAAAAGAGTATAAGAGTTATATGGGTTTAAAAGATTAAACATTTGAAATGTAAATTAAGACTACATCTAATAAAAAAAAGTAAAAAAAAAAAGATTAAGCAAAATTGTCACTGGCTCATCCAGGAAATATTCTATGAAAAGGCCAGTATTGTATGTTAATAATCTTGGTTTTAATAAAACTAGGATAGCGTATATATGCACATGCATATGAACACACACACCACACACACAGAGAAACACACACACACACACACACACACATACACACACACACAGACCTCTCCCTCTCACCATCTACTTCAAAGTTATTCATTAAAAGTGTTTAGTCAGAGTAGGTAGCTTTGTATAAATTGGTGACGCTTTTTTTTTTTTTGTTGGAGATCTTAATTGAAGAAGTCCTTTATGAATATGGGAAATTGAGTGCTCATTCTCCCTACACTTTCGTGCATCGATTTTGATGAACATTTCATGCTAAAGGAACTTCCAAAGTAAAACAATTCAGAAACCATGAATAGTAATTGAGTCCTTTGGTTCTCTTCTAAACTTAAAATCATTATTCTCCATTGAAAGCAGACAAATCACGTTTCTGTACGGCACAGTGCTCTGTCATTTTACTGAGTTTTGTTGATGGTTGTTTCCAGTGAGCTGGGCCGGAATATTAAGCTCTCTGCTTCCTCTACTCTCTCTTGTTGTGCTGGGAACATTTAGGGTCTGTTTGAAATGAGCAAAAAGCAATTCTGTTGTTCATAAAAAAAATAACTTGTAAGCTGGTGTGACTGTCTATTCTTTATTTTGTGAAAGGATGTGCCACTTTCCAGCCTTTGAAACTCTGGCAACTGGCTTGCTGAAAGTCAGCTTAAATGTACCGTCGTGCGTAAACAATCAAGTGTAAAACCCAATAAAGTCTCCTCTTCTGGGTTTGCTGTTCATGCCAAACACATCAGCTCAATCCACTAGTACATGCAGAGGTAGATGATTTTTGTCAGAAACTAATTTCAAGTGTCATGTAAAAGCCAAAGGATAACAGAAGTTTATCATGGTAAAATATTGTTTTTAATACTAAAAATGGGCTTGTAGCATTTGTAAAAAATGTAGCTATCACTGCACAGGTTGATGCAACCAATTCCTCCATACTCATGACTCTTGGGAGAGCAGAGACGCCTTCTTCCTGCATGGGTTGCATTGTGATGCACGGTGATCATTGTATGTTTGGAGTCTTATAACTGTATATTCCTTTTGTCTCATGAGAAGAGTTTATGTAGTTCATTTATAAAATATATTTATTTATTTTATGCATAGGAGCACACCACCATTGTTTTCTTTAGACACACTAGAAGAGGACATCAGACCCCATTACAGATGTTTGTGAGCCACCATGTGGTTGCTGGGAATTGGAACTCAGGACCTCTAAAAAGAGCAGTCAGTGCCCTTAACCGCTGAGCCATCTCTCCAGCCCAGTTTATGTAGTCCTTAAACATTAAACATTAATCTCCCTCTCTCTCTCTCTCTCTCTCTCTCTCTCTCTCTCTCTCTCTCTCTCTCTTCCTTCCTTCCTTTCTCTTTCTTTCTTTCTTTCTTTCTTTTTTTTTCCGAGACAGGGTTTTTTGTGTAGCCCTGTCTGTCCTGGAACTCACTCTGTACACCAGGCTGGCCTTGAACTCAGAAATTCTCCTGCCTCTGCCTCCCAAGTACTGGAATTAAAGGAGTGTGTCACCACTGCCCAGCAGGATTGCCATTTCTATTGGAAGCTGTATGTTGCAGTGATCTTAGACTTGCTTTTGTGAAAGGTCCTTACCCAAACTCTGTGCTTTGGACTTTTGTCTTCCCACAGCTAAGATTCCACAGTAACTATTCCTCGAAGGCATATTATGTATTTCATTCATGTATTGATTCTTACTTAAAACATTTTCACAGAAATTATAATTTGTATTCAGTGAGTAGATATTGTGGTCACAATTGGATGAGAGGAAGTAACAGCTCTGAAATATTGTCGTTCTTAAACCTGTCCTATCTCTTTTATCTTTCCTCGACTTTTCTCCCTGTCTCCTGCCTTCCCCTCCTCACTCCATTTCCTGTTGACTATTGTTCTTCCCTCTTTTCTTCCTTCTGTCCCTCTCATTTTTTCTTCAATGCTTTTCCTTCTCTTTTGCTTATTTTAGGAATATGAGTCTAATGAAATATTCAGGACAAAAGAGTATATAAGATAATATATGAATCTTGTATAATCATTTTAAAAAATTTGCTTCTATTACTTTTGTTTATTGCATAGTTTGTGTGTCTACATGAGGGAAAATAACACATTTCACTTTTGGATCTGGATTTATAGGTAGCTATGAGCTGCTTGACTTGACATTTGGAACAAGACTCTCTGTCCTATGGAAAGACTCCCCTAACTGCTGGGGCATCTGTCCAGCCCCAGCATAAATATTTTAAACAACACTCAGGAGCAGAGTAATAATATATTTCTCATGCAACATGGTTCCAACATCAAGCTACATACTTTAAATAGTACACGAAAACAGGAACAGCAACATTGACGGAATAATAGCTATGTTTTCCGATGCTGGAAGAAAAAGAGACTGTAACATTTGCTGAGAGATTGCATGAGGGCCTCTCTGAGGCATCCTAATAAATCTGTAAGGTGTATTTGACCATTAAGGAGTTATACTTAAGTTGGTGAATGTAGAGTTGGATCCCTCAAGCAACATGTGAATCTACAACAAAATAAAAACATGACAGATGTGTCTAGTGGTTTCAATTGATGGCATAATTCTGAACTATATAAAGAAAGTAGAAACCACTGGCTCCTTATCTTGCCATGATTCTTCATTACTAAGTACTAAAAAAATATAAGCAGAAGCTTAAAACAAATTATATTATTCACACTAGGTAAGTTTTTTATGGATCTGGAGTTCATGATGAAGTTGTCAGATAAAATACTTGATACAAACCTAAATCTAAATGTTACCAAAACAACGATGTTATTTCAACCATGTTTTTGAGAAATTCTAAAAGTTATCATTATGTGCCAGGTATTAAATTTTAATTGTGCCTAATGGTTTTTCTTTACTAAATCTTTGGAGTTCAAATCTATAGCCATCTTTGAACTGGGAGTCTAAAGAGTGGATGAGTGCACAACTTGGCTTCCCTTACAAAGTTCTTATAAATTTCATTCCACCCTCTGATCCGTACAAAATGCATCTCAGGCTATTCACTAACTATGATTCCTGATGAGATAGCTAAGGGGCAATAGTGGTGGTTTTGAATGTAAGTGGATTCAAGAAAGAGATTTTTAAAACGGGTCAACAGGGCACAATAAAGGCACTTAGCAATAAGTCTCAACAAGTGTTGAAATAATATAACTGCCTCATGCTAATTAGGATAATACCAAGGGACTTACTGTATATTGGACTGAGTATCAAATGAAGTAGACAGAACTACCAGGCCCTTATTAACCTTTCTCTTGGCAATACTTTCTAGTTTCTCCTGTTTACCCTTAAACATGTTTGCTGGGGAGTAAAGCTCCATTTTGAAATGGTATGTTTTTCTGCGAACTTCTAGTCTTTGAGAAAGGTGACATAGTATGAAATGAATGAAAGAAAACTATTTATTGCCTGCTATAGTCCTAAATACTCTGCCAGTGCTCTAAACCAGATATTCCCACTTTTTCTAGAAGAAAACAAGAAACAGAAAGGTTATCATACACCCAAGATCACAGATCCAGACAATGCTGGCACTGGGATTAGAATCCAATGTGACCAGAGAATCAACGTTCTTAACTATTGCTTAACTACACATTACAATGGCTTGAACTATAGTGTTTAAAAGTTTAAGGGATTATATTGGACATGGTTTTGCAATTCTTTGAAGTATCCCAAATTTAAATTCTAAAACCGAAATGTACTGTTCCTAGAATTCAAACAAGAGCCTAACATGTGTTTTGTGAAACACTGAGGCTTAGACACTGCACGTGAGCCCTACTAGGAACCATCATTCATAATCTACTTATCAGTTACCTTATTTAAACCATGCAGGTGCTTATGCTAAGTGCCCTCCTGTGATATTGTAGAAACCACAATTGAAGCAAAGAACATACCCCTCCAAATGCAAAGCTCCTTTTGTGTTCGTGGAATGTGGAGAGAGCTATATGAAGATGAAATACCAATATAGCTCTCTTGGAAACATAAATGTAACTTCTCCATCCATTCACCTACTCGGGAGATAATTACTAGGAAAAACGTGGCTTTTATCCTTATTGAGAGGGAATATGAATTCAAAAACAGGTGGATTGACTTTTTTTTTTTAAAGAAAATTACTGAATTCATACATTCTTAAGAACATCGAAGTTAGATGAAGTTAAGTTAAAATTAGTTAAAATGCAAACCCTGGCCTGCTTTTACAATCAATTTTTTCAAAGTACTATGAGCAGGACTTTAGAATTTAAAGATTGTAATTCAAATGAATATTAATGCTCAAGTGTGGTGAGCATAGAGGAAGCTGACCTTGGACCTCACACAGTGTACAAAGTAGCTGCTTAGCTGGGAAAACCAATTTTTCACCTTTTTTGTCAAAAATAGGAGACACTCCACTATAGGCTGGATTCTGTGCCTTGTAGAGGTCAAATCAGTGTCTGCTTGAAAAATTCATGATCCAGAAAGGTAATTTTTAATGAATATTTATGAGCGATGTCCTTTCTTATCAGAGCTGTGCAAGTTTTCTGAAGCTTGCCACAAAGACTGGCTTGTGATTTTTAGCAAAAACCTGTGAATCAAAACGAGGGAAATGGACTTGATACGCTCTCGTCTGGCTCATTTTGGCTTCTTCTGTAATGCATCATCACCGCATATGAAATGGCGCTCTTCAACGCTGCTCCTATCGCCGCTGCTGCCACATTCTTTCTGTTGCTTTTTGGGTTCAAATACTGACATAAAGGACCATTTAAAAGACATTATCTTATTTCTATACTTTTTCTTCAAAGTATTTCTTCCTATAAGGTTGCTAATGACCTAGACCAAATGATTGTAGACAGTTTTCTTCTTCTTCTGCGGAAAATAGGAAAATAGTTTTCTTCTTGGACCGGGGCACTCACATCCCGTATGTAAAACCAGGAAGCCAAGGATGCTGAACAGAGTTTACAGCCAAAGCATGAATGCTCAGATTTCCTACACTATCTGCTAAGCAGTGTGCGCCAGGAGGAGGATGCCTCATCAGCCCCTTCATACATTCACACGCATGTGCGCACTGAAATATCCGTTTACACATATAAAGCAATGCTTTAGTTTTTGACGAATTTAAATATCGTTGGATAATATTAAAATATCTTTTATGTTATGTATGCTCTAATAAATTACAGAAACAAACTACATCAGAATACATTGGGCTTAACTGTAAAACATGTAAATGTTTTAACTTTCACTCTCTGCTATTTTATATTCTGAAAAGCCTTCATCCTACAACATTACTCCTTTTCTACTTATAGATTTTCCCCTCAAGGTAGCACGTAATAGACACATTATCATAGTATTAGTCTTCATGTGGTTTTATAAAGCTTTGCACTGATGAATTATGATGACAACCTATTTATCATTATAAACGTTAGAGGGAAGCACAGTAAAATGGGGATCGTACTTTATAGAATCAAAATATTTCTTCACAATGGTTATTTTTAACGTGGAATGAACTTGTAATCTGAATCTGACTAATATCAGATATAATTCATGTTCCTAATTTCAAATATCCATTACTTTTTACTAATTTGATGCATTGTAACTTAATATCAAAATATGTTTCTCTGTGTTATCTGTGAGATAGATGATATAGACATAGACATAGACATAGACATAGACATAGACATAGACATAGACATAGACATAGACATAGACATAGACATAGACATAGATATAGATATAGATATAGATATAGATATAGATATAGATATAGAATGTATGCAGGCAATGTGCATTCATACATGTACAAACCAGAGGAAGATTTACAGTGTCTTTCTCTATCATTCTGTATTTTATTTGGCAACACAGAGTCTCTCTCTGAGCCTGGAACTTTTTGAATATCTGTTGATAATAAAAATTACTTTAATTCATGTTTCTATGTGCATGAATCCTCTGTGGCTGTGCTTCTGAAATGCAGTATTAGAAGTAATTCATAAAATAATGGATGATACACACACCTGTGATCTTTTTGAAAGTTTGAGATATTGCAGACATTGGATTACCATCCTTACTCCTATTTCAGTTATTATTCTATGTGGTGCCTAAACCAGAGAGAATCTGAAGAAGATAATACTGCAAATTCAAATATCTACCTACTTCAATTGCAGTGGTTGTTATATTATTTTTGGAGTGGGGTGGAAACATTTGATACTTGTATAAATATCTTTATACTTAATACTGAGAATATCTGGATTATGTACGAATTTAATTTTCTCTAGCCCTGTCATTAAAAGGAACCAGAAACAGTTAATACTTTGATGAATATTCTCAACTTGGGCTTGTGCTCACTCTGCCTCATCCTGTTACTGTTTTTTTTCTTTTATTAGCTATATTCTTTATTTATATTTCAAATGGTCTCCCCTTTCCTGTCTCCCCCACCCAGAAAATCCCATAAGCCGTCTCCCCTCCCCCTGTTCCCTAATCAACCCCCTTCCTGCTTCCCTGTCCTGGTGTTCCCCTACACTGCTGCATGGAGCCTTTCCAGGACCAGGTACCTCTCCTCCCTTTGATGTCCAACAAGGCCATCCTCTGCTGCCTGTGTATCTGGAGCCATGGGTAATGCCATGTGTGCTATCTGGTTGATGTCTTTGTCCCTGGGAGCTCTGGCAGTACTGGGTGGCTCATACCATTGATCTTCCTATGGAGCTGCAAACCCCTTAAGCTCCTTGGATCCTTTCTCTAGCTCCCCCATTGGGGACCCTGTGCTCCGGTCAATGGCAGGGTGAGAGTGTCCTCCTTTGTATTTGTCATACAGTAGCAGAGCCTCCCAGGAGACAGCTATATCTGCCTCCAGTCAGCAAGTACTTGTGGGTATCAGTAATAGTGTCTGGGTTTTATAACTGTATATGGAATTGATCACTAGGTAGGGTAGTCTCTGAATGGTTTTTCCCTCAGACTCTGCTCCATACTTTGTCTCTGTATCTCCTTCTGAGAGTATTTTGTTCCCCCTTCTAAGAAGGACCAGAGTATCCATACTTTGTTTTTCCTTTTTCTTGGGCATCATTTGATATGTGAACTGTTTCTTGGGTATTCCAAACTTCTGGGCTAATATCTACTGATCAGTGAGTGCATACGATCTGTTTTCTTTTGTGTTGGGTTACTTCACTTAGGATGATATTTTCCAGCTCCACCCATTTGCCTAAGAATTTCATGAATTCATTGTTTTTAATGGCTGTTACTGTTTATTTAGATCATCAGGACATTTTGCAGCCTCTCAGACCATTTTCCTGTACTGATGATATCGTGTACATAGACCATATCAACAAAAGTCTGTCAGTACATCATACGCATTTCTGAGGCATATACAAGTCCATTGCAAATGAAATTGAAATGATTTAGTGTCAGGGCGGTTTTGCATTATGTGACATATTGGAATATTTCCTGAAAAATGTACCATGCAGGAGTGTCTCCTACACGCTTCCACCCACTATAAATGTAGCATGATACCTCATATCTGTGTTGAGAGTAGAAAATTCTGTAGGTAAACGATATTTTTCTCTCTGTCTACTGAGTGATATGGAAGCAGAGTGGTTTGAAAGGATTCAAGCAGTTCTGGGGCACAGTACAAGTAGGGTTTCTACATATTCTGTTTATCTGAAAAGATGCCCCCATATGCCCCGGAATTAGATATATTGGTGAGACATGTTGTTTAATAGATTCTATGAATAGTTCTATAGGACTGTAGTTATTTATTCTCTACTTTGACAAATAAATATTATTTGCCATTTGAAAAATAGCTTCTAGTATATTGTTGGAGTCTGGGAAGAACATTGTGCTAACTCTAGGACTCAGGATTATAATATAACTAAAAATGCCTATTACAAGCTGATTGTTATCAGGATAGCATGAAATAAGATTGGGCTGCCTAGCCAGCAGTCAACTGTAAAAAACAAGTGATACAAATAGCATGGTGATTACTTGTATATGTAAACCAAATGAAGATTAAAGTTTTAGTTTCCCATATAACTGGTGATACATTTCTAGGTGTTGCTGAAAACACTATTCCTAAAAAGATGAAAAATTGGATTGATGCTCAGTAAAGAAAATCAATCTCTAAAAAGTGTAGACAAGCATTATCCAATTTATTGAGGGTCATTATTCAATCAAAAGATGAAGGAATGGTGTTCTGTTCTTGCCTATTATATCTGTTCTGTCCTGTCTTCTTACAGTTGCACTCCTAGGTCACCAGTTTTCAGACTTGAATCAGGAGTTTGGACTGAGTGGTATGTATCATTGGTTTCTCTTCTTCTCCAGTTTGCAAACATCAGACCAGTGGATTTCTCAACCTCTCTCAGCCTTCTCACACTTTGCATGGTATGACTCTCATAAGTCATCATCTCCAGATCTATGTTTCTGTCTTTAAGAGTTTCAGTTTCTTTGTAGAACACTGGTTAATACTACCATGAGGTAGCCAATATTCATTAGTAAGCACGAGGTCCATCCAGACAGACTCATTGGTTATTGCTCTCTTTTGAATCTTTTAGCACAGAATTCTGACCCTATAGAATATCCATTTGATCAGGGGATGAGTGTGAGAAATAGATGAATTTTGCTGATATCCATTTGCAGTTGAGAACTGAAAATGCAGTTATTTTGCTCCAAAACCAAATTCATGAATATACCTGAAAAAGTTATTACAAATGTCAATTCTCCCAAAGAGGAGTGATTCAAGAATTCTACCTGAGTAGATATTAGAGTATAAACTGTTGTTAGATGTTACAATGTCTACTAAAGTATGGGTCACCCAGGAGAGTGTAGTTAATTTGGTCAGGGACTCAAAAGCAAAAGGTAGGAACCATGAGGTCTTTAGAAAAATCGGACTTTAAACACCCAAATAAACTAAAATCTTTGAACTATTAGATACCAGAAAGAGTCTATCACTGACCAGCATGATCAATGTGTAAATACAGTAGCTATGGAAATAGGTTATAGTTTTTGCAAGAAACCAATAGCATGGGCCCTGAATAATAATAACGCTTTACTTATTTCTGTCTTATATCTATGGCCAGTTTTAGAGCAATGCTGATCCATCTGTTACCATCAAACCTTTTGATCAACCAATCACTACTTTAAAAGTGTTTCTAATGAACCCCTTGCTCCAAAGAAATGAATATACCTTCTTTTCTTGCTACAGAAGCATAGTTTATTATGCATTTATCATTCCTGCCTACAGTTAATGGCTACTTTTGTTTGAGTGAAATTTGTATAACTGAATAGATTCCAAATCAAGAAAAGCTACACGCCTGTTTTCTTGTTATTGTCTAATGTTTTTAAATTTTTTATTGGATATTTTATTTACATTTCAAATGTTATCCCCTTTCCTGGTTTCCACTCTGCAATTCCACTCTCCCAATCCTTCCTGCTTTTATTAAGGTGCTCCCCCACCCACCCACCAACTTGTCCTTTACCACCCTAGCTTTTCCCTAGACTGGAGAATTGAGCCTTCAACGGACCAATGGCCTCTCCTCAGACTGATGCTAGATAAGGCCATCCTCTGCTATATATGCAGCTGAAGCCATGGGTCTCTCCACGTGAAGCCTTTGGTTGGTGGTTTAGTCCCTGGGAACTCTGGGGAATCTGATTGGTTGATAAGGTTGCTATGAACATAGTGGAGCATGTGTCCTTGTTATATTTTGAGGCATCTTTTGGGTATATGCCCAGGAGTAGTATAGCTGTGTCCTCAAGTAGTACTAAGTTCAATTTTCTGAGGAACCAGACTGATTTCCAGAGTGGTTGTACCAGTTTGCAATCCCACCAACAGTGGTAGAATGTTCTTTCTCCACATCCTCACAAGCATCTGCTGTCACCAGTTTTTTATTTTAGTCATTCTGACTGGTGTGTAGTGGAATCTCAGGGTTGTTTTGATTTGCATTTCCCTGATGATTAAGGATGTTGAACATGCCTTTAGGTGCTTCTCAGCCATTCAATATTCCTTAACTGACAATTTTAAATAGGGTTATTTGATTCTCTGGAGTCTAAGTTCTTGAGTTCTTTGTATATTTTGGATATTAGTCCTCTGCCAGATGTTGGATTGGTAAAGATCTTTTCCCAATATGTTGGTTACCATTTTGTCCTGTTGACAATGTCCTTTGCCTTACAGAAGCTTTGCAATTGTATGAGGTCCCATTCGTCTACTCTTGATCTTAGAGCATAAGACATTGTTGGTGTTCTGTTCAGGAAAATTTCCCTGTGCCCATGTGTTTGAGGCTCTTCCCCACTTTCTCTTCTATTAGTTTCAATTTATCTAGTTTATGTGGAGGTCCTTGATCTACTTGGACTTGAGCTTGGTTCAAGGAGAATGGACCAATTTGCATTTTTCTACATCTGACCACCAGTTGAACCATTTGTTGAAAAATGTTGACTTTTTCCCACTTTAGCTCCTTTGTCAAAGATCAAGTGACTATAAATGTGTGGGTTCATTTCTGGGTCTTCAATTCTATTCCACTGATATACCTGTTTGTCTCTGTACCAATATCTTGTAGGGTTTTTTTTTTCAGTATTGCTTTGTAGTAGAGCTTGAGGTCAGGGATTGTGACTCTCCCAGAAGTTCTTTGATTGTTGAGAATCATTTTTGCAATCCTGGGTTTGTTCTTATTTCAAATGAATTTGAACATTGCTCTTTCTAACTCTATGAGAATTGAGTTGGAATGTTGATGGGGATTGCATTGAATCTGTAGTTTGCTTTCAGCAAGATGTCCATTTTTACTAGATTATCCTGCCAATTCATGAGTGTGAGAGGTCTTTCCATCTTCTGAGATCTTTTTGATTTCTTTCTTCAAAGACTTGAAGTTCTTTTAAATAAATATCTAGATAAGAAATTCTACATGTTTATTTTTCTTGGACCCAAGAAATTATATCACAAATCCTGCAGCATGCTGGACCAGTCCCACACAAAGATTTATAATTCGGAGCCCTGTAGTGGAAGCCTTCCAGTTTCTGCCTTGGGATTGCGGATGCCCTCGGTGACAGCAGTGCCAAATGCCAGGCTCACAGGAGCTTCAAACACCAACCAGTAACAAGACCAACTAACTCCAGAGATAAACAGCTGGCAAAAGGCAAATGTAGGAACATTACTAACAGAAATCAAGGCAATATGGCAGCATCTGAGCCCAATTCTCCAACCACACCAAGTCCTGGATACCCCAACACACCAGAAATACAAGATTTGGATTTAAAAGCACTGGTCATGATGCTGCTAGAGGAACACAAAAACACATAAACAAATCTATCTTAAAGAAATACAGGGGAACATGAATAGGTTAGAAGCCCTTACAATGGAAACACAAAAATCATTTAAAGAAATCCAGGAGAATATGGGTGAATAGACAGAAACCAATAAAGAGGAAACAAAAAATCACTTAAAGAAATGCAGGAGAAATTGAGTCAACAGACAGAAATCATGAAAGAGAAAACACAAAAATCTCTTAAAGAATTACAGGAAAACACAAACAAACAAGTGAACGAACCAGGATACAGGATAAAATACAGAGGTAGAAACAACTAAAAAATCATAAAGGGAGACAACTTTGGAGATAGAAAACCTTCGGAAGAAATCAGGGGTCATAGATGCAAATATCAACAACAGAATACGAGATAGAAGTAAAAATCTCAGATGCTGAAGATACCATAGAAACCACTGACTCCACAGTCAAAGAAAATGCAAAAGGCTTGTAACCCAAAACATTCAGGAAATCCAGGACACAATGATAAGACCAAACCTAAGGATTATAGGTATTGCTGAGAGTGAAGATCTACAACTTAAAGGGCCAGCAAATATCCTCAACAAAAGTATGGAAGAAAACTTCCCTAACCTAAAGAGAGAGATGCCCATGATTATACAAGAAGCCTACAGAACTCCAAACAGACTGGACCAGAACAAAAATCCCGTCACATAATAATCAAGACCCTAAATGTACTAAACAAAGAAAGAATCTTAAAGACAGTAAGAGAAAAAGGCCCCAAGTAACCTATAAAGGAAGACATATCAGAATCACACCAGACTTCTCTCCAGAGACCATGAAAGCTGGAAGATCCTGGGCAGATCTCAGGCAGACTCTAAGATAACACAAATGTCAGACAAGACTACTATACCCAGCAAAACTATCAATCACCATAGATGGAGAAACCAAAATATTCCATGACAAAATCAAATTTACACAATATCTTTCTACAAACCCAGCCCTACAAAGGATAATAGGAGGAAAACTCCAAGACAAGGAGGGAAACTACACCCTGGAAAAAGCAAGATAGTAACCTTCCATCAAATTCAAAAGAAGATAACTACTCAAAAGCAAAAATAACATCAAAAATGACAGAAAGTAATAATCACTATTCCTTAATATCTCTTAACATCAATTGACTCAATTCCCCAATAAAAAGACATAGACTAACAGACTGGATACAGAAACAGGACCTTACATTTTGCTGCATACAGGAAACACACCTCAGGGTCAAAGACAAATACTACCTTAGAGTAAAAGGCTGGAAAACGATTTTACAAACAAATAGTCTCAGGAAAGGAGCTGGAGTAGCCATTCTAATATCAGATAAAATTGACTTTCAACCTAAAGTCATCAAAAGAGACACAGAAGGACACTGGTCAAGGGAAAAATCTACCAAGAAGAACTCTCAATACTGAACATTTATGCTCCAAATGCAAGGGAACCCTCAGTCGTAAAAGAAACTTTACTAAAGCTCAAAGCACACATTGCACCTAACACAATAATTGTGGGGGACCTCAACACTCCACTATCCTCAATGGACCTATCAGGAAAACAGAAACTAAACAGGGACACAGGGAAACTTGTTGAAGCTTTGGACCAATTGGATTTAACAGATATATATATATATATATATATATATATATATATATATATATATATATATAACATTTCATCCTAAAGCAAAAGAATATACCTTTTTCTCAGCACCACATGGTTCCTTCTCCAAAATTGACCATATAATTGG
The DNA here is from genome assembly GCA_964023405.1 of Apodemus agrarius. Taxonomy (NCBI): domain Eukaryota; kingdom Metazoa; phylum Chordata; class Mammalia; order Rodentia; family Muridae; genus Apodemus; species Apodemus agrarius. Next base: position 27,728,935 of record OZ030018.1, on the reverse strand, counting down.
TCACAAGAAAGACCTCAACAAATATAAGAAGATCGAACTAATCCCATGCCTCCTATCGGATCACCATGGAGTAAGACTGGTCTTCAATAGCAACAAAAACAACAGAAAGTCCACATACCCATGATTTATTAGAATTTTCAGAATCCATACCTTAATATGGATTTCATTGCTGAGTAGATCTACTCCTCATAACATAGTCTGAGGTAGCCAGAGGCTTCTCATTTTATAGAACACAGACTAGTGAGTATAGCTGTTATGCATGATTATATGAGACACTGGTTTCTAAAATATCCATATGTTTTAAAAAGAGAACTCCCATTTCAGAAATCAGAGGATAACTATAAGAATGTTCTGTTAACTACAATTCTCAAAGAAATGCTTGGAAAAAAATCTGTGCTTTCCCTCACTGCAATATTTGACTCTGATTTTATAAATCTTGGTGCTCAGTCTAAAAGTCCATAGGAGAAGAGAGAAGCCCCATTTTGGCTTTAAGCTTTGTCTGCCATCGGATTACCACAAACACATTTCAAGAGACTAGCAGGAAATAAATGGAGACACCATACATGAAGGGGTGGGTAATCATGAACTCAAGAGAAGCTGGACATAGTTTTGTAATGTAGAGAAGATTAGCAAGGGCTCCCAGATGACCCATTTGTTATACCTTCTTATTTTTTTCCTCAAATTTGATATTAAATTAACAGATACTACAGCTTTTTCTAGAAAAATACCTGGTGACTATGGGCACAGAGTTCTCAATAGTGAGAACCTGCATGATCCCCATATAATAAGCCTTCTAGGGTTTCTGAGGTTCAAGCAGATATTAGGGAGACTCTCGGCGCTTAGTAGAGGTAGAGTACTTACAGAGTAGCTCTACTCTTTAGAACATCTCTGGTAATGAGATTGTAATTTTTCATTAGAAAGTATTTATTTATGACTATTAGCTTGTTGGGGAGGAAAGCATATGTGTGAAGATTAGAGGACAACTGCATAGGTTTAATTGTTTTTTTTTTTTTAACCTTTCTGTGAGTTCCTCAGATCCAATTCAGGAATCCAGGTTTCTAGAAGAACCTTGACATACTGGGCCTGATATAGTTCTGCCTGATTACAGGTTTTCCATCAACCTTTCTTATATTCATCTTCCACAGGAAAAAAAAATGTCACACAGAATCCTAGTTGAGATATTTACAGATATAGTGAACTTTTAAAAACAAATTTAATTAACATTTAGTCATTATGTAAAATGTTGTATCACAATATGGCATTTTCATGAACTTTCCTCATTCTGTTTTGTTACTTTCATTGCTTCCTTTCTTCTACACACACACACACACACACACACACACACACACACGTACACATAGATGATTGATCATTAGATAGATGACAGATAAATAGATGGTAGGTAGACGATAGATAAATAACAGATAGATGATAGACAAATCTAGATATTTTAATGAGAAAAACACTATTCTTGTTTTTCTCAAGTTTTGCTTGTCTGGCTTAACATTAAGATTTCTTAGTCTATATACATTTTTTTTTGTAAATTACATGTACTTTTATTCAGCAAAAAAAAAACAAAACAAAAAACAAAAAACAAAAACCCCAATAACTCCATTAAGTGAACATTGAAAACCAAGAAAGATCTGAGCAACATTGGGGAGGAATGTGGAAACTGATACTGAAGAGCTGGAATCAGTTCTGCCTACCTGGGATCAAGATTTCCATTTATCAGCTACCGTTGGGTGTTGTCATATGATGGCTCACAGTGTGTTACTATATAGCCCTGCTTTAATTATAATTAAGCATAGGATTTTTTTTTAAAAAAAAATAATGAAAGACAACTTGCCACAAAAAAAGAACAGCTCAGAAGGGCTATGTCAGACCCTGAGCTTGCTGCCAATATAAGTCCAAAGCCAATTCTATCCCTCTCTGTCTTAGTTACTTTACTATTGCCATAATAATAAGTCCAACTTACAAAAGAAAGCACTTAATTTGAGACTCACAGTTCCAAAGGGTTAGTTAAAGCCCACAACCATCATGGCAGGAAGCAGGGCAACAGGCAGGCAGGCATGCCGCTGCAGTAGTAGCTGAAAGATTACATTATTATCCACAAAAGGTAGAAGGGGCTGAACTGGGGGTGGAGGAAGGAAGGCTTCTTAGCACTTCAAGCTAGCCCTGAGTGACAGAACTCCTTCAACAAGAGCATGCCTCTTAATCCTTCCTAAACAGTTTGACCACTGAGGACTGATCATTCAAATATATGTCCCTATGAGAGCCATTGCCATTCAATGCCCACTGTTTCCTCATATTTATTCTTGTCATAAACATTTCCAACACAGCTGCTGCTGCTGCTGCTGCTATTCCTTCCTAAGTATATTTGGGAGGAAAACTTGATGTAAAGTATCAGTGAATGTTTGTTGCACCCACAGTATCTGGATATAATACTCTGTTGGTTAAAATTGTCACCTCAAGAAGATCTAGAGTCGACTAAGATATGCCTCTGGACATCTCTGTGAGTGACTTTATAGGCTGGTTAATTGATGTGGCAAGATATACCCTGAGGGTACCTAGCATCATCCATGGACTGAAATCTTGATCTAAATGAAAAGGAGAGAACAGACTGGGTACCAATCCTTAGCCCTGTCTGCCTTCCATGGACTCAGTGTCACAAATGCCTCATACCCCAGACAGCATCCTTTTTCAACCATAGTTGAACCCTCAAACTATGAGGCATAATATTCTTCCTTTAAGTAGCCATATTGTCATAGTGATCCGTAAAGTGACTCTTAAAACTAGCTACCCACTATTTTTTCCTTAAGTGATTTTATGTTAGGTCAATCTAGCAAATTGCTGACACCATAAATAATCTTTTAGGAGGAAATGTTAAGAGAGACATGTCTCCACTCATGCCATCACACTGTGTTTTCTACCTATCCTGTGCCTTGGCTTACTGCCAGCAACTGCAGCCTTTATATGATGACACATCTTTTGCTCTCAAGGAATCACAGTGGTCAAAGGTTCATAGCAGCTATGGTCATCTAGACAGGCCACTTGTCTTTACAAATATACTTGTCCTGACTTAAATGCCATACTTCAAAGATGAATATCTTGCCTCAGTGTCAGGACCGAATTTGTGCAGCTATCCAAATTACTGTTCCAGCTGTTCACACACATTTACATAGGAGCAAGCGGCTCTGGTGTGCTATTGTTTGCTAGGGGGACTATCGAGGTCAATAATATAATGTACATTTTGGATTTTTGAAAATGGACCTTGAAAGATTTGTCTTTCATGAAATGATCCACAAAATAAAAACAAGTCTGGCTTCAGTTAAAGATTGAGTAATTTAAACATGCATTGAACACTATATGATTATCTCAGTAATCTCTATAACTTTATTTTTCTATCAGTTAAAAAAATAAAGCTGGCTTTTGAGATGGGTCCAAGGGCTAAGATGCATAGTATGTACCCTGATAGAGTTTAATCTCCAGAGTGTATTTAATGAAAGAAGCACACTGATACCCACAAGTTATCCTCAAAAACATGAGGCATGGCATGTATAGGCCCATACACAAGCACAAATATAAAACCAGCCAATCATCAATTAATAAAAAAAACAGTGTATACCAGAAAAATATTCCCCTGTCATTTAGATAAGATTAAATAGGCCCAGAGTGTTATGCTTATTGACTAAATTAACCATATTTAAAGACTAATGTTGTCCTGGAAGTGATTCACATTTGTTGATTGGAAATGGCTAAAATAGAATGTATTGTTCAAGGTAGCTGCTCATTTTTCTCAAATTTGTGGCATTATGCTCTAATGTCAACAAAAGTGCTATCTTAATCTCCACCCCCACCTTCCCCAGCACTGAAGCTTCATTTGAACCAACCTTAACTGGAATCCAAACCTAGCTTTGCATTCTTCAGCCTGTTCCTTGATCTGATTTCTTTGGAAGACTTCCTGATTACTGTGCTGAGGCTTGAATTCTTACCCCTGAGCTCTCAGTCACACATTTCTGCCACCTTATGTTTATTCTCAAGATGTGTCTCTCTGATAAATTCTGCGAAACTTGTGAAAATGATCCTAGCTGACTTTCCAAAGAGTCACCTGCTCTGACGGCTCGAGGTGATGCATTATCTAATATATGATTTGAAAATTTGCAAATTGATATTTACATATCAACATTATGAAGAAACACTATCTCATGCAGGGCAGAGATCATGCGAGGTTTCTGCAAAGTGCAGACTTGATAAATATCAAATGACTACATCCAAATTAAAACTGCATTTGCTCACATCCTGAGTCTATAGAGATAGGTGTGTTCTTGCAGATGAGGCATTGACTCATGATCATGAACTTTGACATGTCAGTCACTGATTGAAAACAAATTGTGCATGTCAAATGAGCCCTCATGTAGGTATGAAATTTAACTGTGTCCTGTCAGCTACAAGCAAGGAAGATTCTTTTCAATGTGTACTGTTAATCTAGTAATTCTTGCTATTGCCTACATTAGTAACTAGCAAGTCATAAAGTACAATTCATTAATCCTTAAAAGGGAATCAGTATACTTGTATTTTAATTATGACTTTATTTACTTAACAGTAGAAATAGAGAAAAAGTGCTTTGATCTCCGATTCTGTGTCATAAAGCACTAAAGTGGGAAATGTTACTTTACCTACTTCAATTACTAAGAATGAGACAACAGAGATTTGGATTTGGTCAAAATATTGAGAAAGTGTAGTGAGGAAAAACTATGTACTTGAAAACAACCTTGTTTAGCTTTTCATGAATACTTTGAACAAACAAACAAGGGGGATGTTGGCCAGAGGAAATAATCTCATAACCATTATTGTTTTTAATATGGAAAATACTTGCTATTGAAGTATACTTTTCACTCAACTCATTTTTTCTTTGACTAAAATTTAGTTCTGTATGGTTGTTAAATTACATCTGATTTGTTAATAAGTGATGGAAAGGAAGGCATACGTCCAAGGACACAAAGGCTGATTAAAAACCACCTTCTTGTGGATCTTCTCCTCAGTTAATGATGGCCAGTGTCAGTTTGCTCTCTGCTATCCTAATAGCATTCAGGAAAATGTAGACATGTAATCTATTCTGGGCTAACTTCCCAGGGTAAGATTCTACAGTTTCAAGAAGATTTTTCTTTCAGAGAAAGAAAACTCAGGACAAATGTGAACATTTTGGAGAGTTTCCAATTCTAAGGTGACTGATACAACTTTAGTAAAATCTTTTGAAGTAAGTATTCTTGACAGAAAAGCCTTATAAATCTTTGAGACTACTATTATTTCTTTGATGTAACAAAAGAAATCCTTAAAGAGTCTATGAAATATGATTTTAAATATTGAGATGAAGAAAACAATCAACCTAAATGTCACTCACAATAACAATAAATATGACATATTTGTATATCTAATAACAATACAGTAAAGGCTAAAATATCCTTCACTTTCACAGCTCATCATCCAAATATGGTTTTATTTTCTTCACCAAACTGAAGCAATCTGATTTCTTGGAGTAGAGATGTAGCATATCATCATCATGAATAGTGCTAAAAGTAAACTTAGCTATTTTCAATAATGGCAGACAATGTTTTGGATTTTGTAATAGGATAAAGCGTATTTCAAATAGCTTGTAATCCTGAGAAGGGATATTTTTTAAAAATACTTATTAAACAGTTCTGATATTTTAAAGCTCAGAAATGTAGTAGGTTATATCAACTAAATATCATGAACCTTGTTTGTTTAACATCCGTAGGTATCACATATATCATTTGTAACAAAATATGAATTCTAGATGTATAGATGTCTTTCTAATATATACATACCTACATAGAATTTGAGTTTCCCATCATGTTTTCTTTTCAAGAAAGAGTTTTATTATGTAGACCAGGCTGGCCTGAAAGATACTATATAGCCCAGCTTCGCCCCGGGTTCAGGTTTCTTCTCTTGTGCCAAACTAAATTGCTGGGTTTACAGACCTATACCTTCAACATTGTTTTTATTGCCACTTTTATCTGCATTCTATCCTTCAATATATTTATTTACATTCATGTATCTTTTAAAGATTATCATTAATTTTTCACTTTATTTTTAATAAAACAAATAGAATTTAAAATTATCAATAAGCAATTAAAAAATTTAAACTGATGAAACTCCTGGAAAATATGTAATATGTTAAAATTATGTTGTTTCTTTCTCTTTTTTCTTTCCCTCCCTCTTTTTTTCTCTTCCTCGTGTTTCTTATCTATCTCTAGGAAGGAGTATGAAAAACAGAGAAAACAATAAAGTATAAAACCCCATAGTGATTGTTTTTCTTTATAGTGCTAGATGTCAACTCAACAAGTACTTATTGAGCTTCTACCCCTGTCCTTGGGGACTGTATGAAATACAATTAAGTGTTTCCCAAAAAGGTAGCACTTGATTCATTTGACTTAGCAGTGTCAGGCCAGGGAGCCCACCATGGTTTCAGATGCTCTTCATATATAAATATTTTCCTACGGGTTAGGATTTTACATATACCAATATCAGAGGACTAAAACTCCATGGTATACACCCCCAGAAAGTAATTGTGTAAAATAAACATTGAATATGACAATCATAAAAAAACTGTCTACATGAAAATCACTTGATTCTTTAATGGACAAAATAATTATTATTTTTTTTAAATCTGGAGCATGGGTAGACATTTCTATTTTGCATAGGTGAAAATTAACCATTGTTTCATCTGTTGTTTGTAACTTAAATCTTCTCTTACTAAATAAACACCTCCTTTGTTTGCATTTTAATTTGCTATTGAACATGCTGTTATATGAAGACAGAGGGAATAAGAATAAGAGTAAAACCACATATCCGTTCAATAAATTCTTTGAAAATATCTAGATTCTACACTAGGAAGTGTAGAATTTGTGTTCTTCTTTGGATTAAATAGCTAGCATTCCCTTTTTAGCCAAAGAAATGCACTCATGGGGGCCAGACAGACTAGAGATATAATATTAAGTCTTCTTCACCCTTTGCAATCATGGGGACAAAAAAAAAAAGAAAAGACACCGAAAATGGTTTGTTTGGGTATTGCAATCCTATGTGAAAGTTATTGAAAGGAAATAAAGATAATTGGAAAAAAAACTATCTGAGTTACGATTTGGTTTAAAAGCTATTATTGCCCAAAAATGGTGATGGGAAGACGGCTGACTCAGTAAAGAGCTTGTTGTTCAGGCAAGAAGACCCGAGTTTGTTCCCAAGAACCTATGTAAAAGTGCTGGGCTTAGGGCTACTTAGATGACTCAGAAGTTAAGAGCACTTACAGTGTAAGTATAGGCTCTGAGTCCAAAATCCCAGAAGCTCCATTAAATGCTGAGCGTAATTGCCTATGCCTCTCGTCCTAGTGTTGTGATGGGGGCTGAGTAGAGAAGAGTCCTGGGGATTCCTGATTCCCAGCCTATCTCCAGCCTCACTGAGAGACCCCTGCTCAAGGAAGATGGTAGAAAATGGTTACACAGGACATTTAATACTCCCAATTGGCCTCCTTGTATGTACTTGTGTGTTACCCGAACATATATGTATACATAACACACACACACACACACACACACACACACACACACACACATTCATACTCATTGTCTTAATCAATGTTCTATTGTTATAAAGAGGCACTATGACCACACTAAGTCTTATCAAGGAAGGGATTTGACTGCACCTTGCTTATAGCTTCAGGGGTTTAGTCTATTATGGTCATGATGCAAAGCATGATGACACACAGGTAGACATAGTCCTGGAGAATTGGCTGAGAGTTCTGTGTCCAGATTGGCAGGCAGGTGGAAAAGTGGGAGACATTGGACCAGGCTTGAGCTTTTGTAATGCCCAAGCCCAAGCCGGTGACACATTTCTTCCAACAAAGCTATACCTATTCCAACAATGTCATACTTCCTAATCCTTCTCCAATATTATCACTGTGTAATGATGACACATTTAAATATTTGAGCCACTAGGGACATTTCTATTTAAACCACCAAATGCATATACATCCATCCATCCATACATATATATATATATATATATATATATACATGCATACATATAACAATGACAACAATGACAATGACAATGACAGCAGCAGCAGCAGCAACAGCAATAGAGCAAGAAGTCAGTGAAAATTTTCAATCCCAGTGCTAGGGAAGTAAGCACAGTTGGATCCCTGAGGCTTGCTGATTAGCTAACCTAGGCTGTTTAGAAAGTTCTAGGCCTTTATGAAAACCTAACTCAAAAGACAAAGTGGAGGCTTTCTGTAAAACAATATCCAAGAGGTAACATTTAGCACTTATACACATGTATACACATGTGTATGTACTCATGAACACATGTGTATCCTTACACACCGGAACATTCACAAACATACATAGTCATAATACACAAAAGAGGATTTGCACTCTGTATATAGTTTCAGAAGGGACAATTGGAAGATAGCCCTTTTCTCCTGTTGGCTTAGAAAAGGAGGCTGATGATAGCTGGGAAGATTGTTTAGCAGTTAAGAGCATTGTGTAGTCTTCCAGTATCTACTCAGACGTTCACAACCGTCTGTAACTAGACTCTCAGGAGGTCCAATACCCTCTTCTTGGCCTCCAGGAGAACGACACAGCTGTGGTGCATAGGTCTACATGCAAGGAATACACTTCATACAAACAATATGATGAAAAAGCAAATTAAGAAAAGGAGACAAGTGCTTAAGTATAAAAAGGCTGGGTTTGTGGGTGGAGTTCTTTCTATAGCAGACAAACTGCTAAAAGGAAAAGCAAATCAGGGGTGTGTGGCGTCTATACACAGTGACAGTTTCTGATCCTAGGTATGATGTCGTAGAAATTTAGAAGATCAGGCAAAAATGATGTCTTCTAACTCTGTAGGATACTTAATGATGTTTATTGTCATTTCAACTTTAATGAACTTTAAGCCAATTAAGAGACTAGTAACATATTGCTACCAAACTCTTCTTCTTTTCTACCTACAAGTAGTGACGAAAAGTCCAAGGGTAGAAAAAAGGGAGGGAAATATCATGAATATTATACATTTTACTTCCAATGCAAGTTTGTAAAGAACACATACTACCTTCTCTATGATCTTAGAGGACTTCCCAAACATACGGTGTAAAGTATGTGACAAAAGAATAGAATCCTCCCTTTGACAAATGCCTTAGTGTATATTGATGATGCAAGTGTCATCATTTGTATGTATCCATAGTGAAACTGAACCAGCCAATGTTGTTATAAGAAATTCCTAATGAGAATTGAAAGCACAGAGAGGAACCATGAACAGCCTCCCTTGATCATTCTGTCAGAGATGCTGACAAAGCATAAGAAACATTGAGAAACACCAGTGTCCTCACATCCTAATTGAATTTCCCAGGTGCTCCATACAGCATTTCTTGGAAGGAAACATCTGGTTGCTACTGCTCAGTCAGTTCCAGCACAGATTTGTAAAAGCTCAGGAATACCTGCTCACTCATGCTTGAAGAAGATCCTAAAACAATCTCCTGGATGCATGAAAGAATCTCTGGGTCTGAAAGTGGGGCACGGAAGACTCTCCAGCTGTTCCAACCCAGAAGCACATAAGCACATAGCACATTCCTCCTTTGACCGTTTCCCTCTCGCCTCCACTAAACCTGAAAAGCCCTCACACTCGCTCTGCTGGTGGGAGTTTTATCCATCTAATAAAAATAAAGTGTGCTGCTCAATTGGTCTAGGCCTGATTATGTTGGAAGGCAGCAAAAGGTGAGAGTTAGTCCTACGTATTCAGTGGCACCGGGGCCCTGCAATCTGGAAGGGGGGGGACTATTCAAAGGGCACCATGAAGCTCAATTTACTGAAATAGACTGAAAATTGCTGCCAAGTGGCCCAGCAGACAATGCTGATGTGCAGTTCTTGGGCATAGGTTTCTCAGTTTGAAGGGGGAAAGCTGTCTAGCATCAAGCAGTGACATTTTCCAGTCCCTATTCAGAATGCAGAGAGATGTCACAGGCCTGCCTCACTCTCTTGGTCAACCTGCCAAAGAGTGATTCTAAAACATGTCCATTTCTTCTACATATCTCCACCCAGCTTAGAAACTTTTGTCTTTAAGATGTCCAGGCTGGAACCACCATTAATTTAGATTTGATTTCTCTTCTTTCAATCATGTCTCGATGTCCCAGAATAAAATCCAAGATTTTCTTCATGTGATAGGCGTTTTCATCAGGACTCTGCTGGAAACTCCCTCAAGTTATTGGTTTCTGTACTATGTTACTTTCATCAAAGATGTTGAGAGAAGTTAGATGCCACATTATGCCCGCACCTTCTGGTCTTAACCCCTAATAAGAAAATGTCTTGGTTTTGTGTCCCAAGGAAAGATTCCAGTGCTTCTTGAGATGACCTTCAGTTACAAGGGTCAGTCCTTATTTGAGCTCCCTCAATTAATGTCTTCCTGGGAGGTCTTGTTTGGAAATGACCTTTTGCCATTTTGACAGAATTTAGTTTTGATATTCAGACTGTTTGCCCCCTCTTGCTTTCCCAGCTACCAGGCGCTGGAACATTCACTCACACTTTTCCGCTAAGCTCCTGCTGACAGGGCCTCTCTAGATGCCATTGTGTAGGCTGAATGAAATATAAACTCACTCCAGGTCAAATGCCTCTAAATTGAAAACCATTTCCACAAAGAATGAAAATCTCGGATATTTCTAGTTGGTCTTATTTGAGATAAGAATGACAAGAGTCTTGGGTGTGTCTCTTCCTCTTTCTGTTTCTGTGTAGGAGAAGGTAGAGCGAAGAGGCCAGATAGATGAAAATTCTCTCAGCTATTCCTCCATAAAGCATATAATAGAAAATAAGAACAGAATAAATTGAGACTCAGCACAATAAATGAGAAAGAATAGAAGGTTAATGATTGAAGGTATAAAGCCTACATTTTTAATAAAGCATACCTTTTAATTAAAAAATAATACCTTTTTAATTCATGGAACTGTTACAAAGCTTTTTGAGTTAAAGTTAGAAACATAAACTCCTACTTAAATTAATAACTTTACATATGCCGTGAAAAAGCATTGATGAATGAGAAGAAATCAGTGCATCCCTTATACATTTTTAAAAGAAAACCTGCTAAGTGGGTTTCCACCTAGTTATCCAGAACTTAACATTAGAAACTTGGCTTGGTTCTAATGAGCACAGTGCTAAAAGTTAATATAAATTTGTATGTGTGTATACACATATATTCTATGGATGAATACAGAAAGCAATGACAGCCATTTTTTTTTTTTGTATTAGGTGACTTGCTTTCTAAAAGATCATGCAAGACTGACACATTTTGTTAATGAAATAAGTGGTATTTTATTGCACATAATTTCTTGAGGCATTCGACTCAGATATTTCATTATAGAGAAATTATTTCTTGGGATATTAGTTTGAGGTATAATTACTAGGAGGATGAGGTTAGAAACATAAACAGGCTCTTGGTACAATGTGACCCATAATCCTTCCCAGCATCCCTGAGAAGGAAAACTTTGCTCACAAACTGGGAATCCACAAAGATGCTGGGAGGATCTTTTATCTCTGAGTAACTGGTAGCCAACCACGTTGGGTAGATCCCGCCCTGGTCAGTCTGGTTTGCTGGAGATGCATAGCTTTCCGAAGGATGACATAGGTTAAGTGTAGGGAGATCCCACAGGGAGACTGTGGGTGTAATGTGGCTTACTTAAATTAATCATTTAATTCAGGTAGCTCTGCCTCCTTTACAGAGTTTCTCTTTGCATAGTTATGTATTCTGTTTTGATTCCTATGTGTTGACTTCTTAAAAGAGCACAGTGTTTGCAAATGTTAAAAGATGGCACTCATTTCTTCTTTTGAAGTCATATATATTTTAGCTCAAAGGGAAGGAGAAGTGATACACACAAGCCAGAGATCTAAAACATCAAGCTTCAGCTGTGCATTCCTTGGCTGAAGCTTAGTATTAATAATCTATACATCCTAAGGTTTAGTTTAAAAAAAAAAACCCTTTTTGGATATTAGAATTAGCTATGTGTCACTTTTTTTTCAAAGAAAGAAATTATATCTGTCTTAAAACATTCTATCAAAGGAAGCAAGAGAATTCTGGAGCCAAGGCACATGCTGCTCAGCCTGATAACCTGAGTTTGATCCCAGGGGAGAACAGACTCCAGCAAGTTGCCCTCTCACATTCATATGTTCATGATTTTACACATTCCTTCATTCTGTATTATGTGCTGTCCTCCCCCAGAAACACACAAATTAATAAAGGCAAAATTATACATTATATCAGAGAAATTACAACAAGAATCGAAGGATATTTTAAATTACTTTAAATTTTATTTTGTATTTTTTTAATTTACTTTTTCTGTTTGTCTATTTCTATTGATCAATCATTAGATAGAAAGGCGTTTTTTAATTCTAAGTATCTTCTGAGTAAAGCATTTATTCTCAAGCAAAACAAGACATACTTTCTTTTAATTTTAGAATATAAACAGTTTTACTCTAGACAAAAGCACACCACCTACCCGTAAGCCTTCTTCATCAGCAGGAAAAACACCATTCATATTGATTTCTCACCAAGGCTCTAACAGCCTTCCTGTGCTTCCTTATTTGTGGGTTCTGTATCAATTAAATGTCACCTTGCATGTACAGGTCAGCACTATGACCAGTGCCAATTATGAAGGAAACATAGCCAATGTATTTGAATGTGGTCGCAACAGTCTGTGGGACTGAATTAGTTTAAGTATAAGTTAAGACAGGGCTAACATGGGTCACTACAAACAAGCTAGGACTTTTCCTCTCAGTGGCCCAGAGAAAGCTCCCATTTTCTCAGTTTGCTTTCACACCATTGCTGTCAATCACACTGAGACAGGGTCACCCTCCCTGGTAGCATTTCTCACCTCCTCGAAAACACAATGAATGACTGGAGGAAAGGACTTTCTGCTTATAAAAGTCATTATGTGCAGCTTCCAGTTGTATCAGTGAGAACTCAGACACATGACCGGGCCTCCTTGTTAGGCAGGTGGGATGATTTGTGTCCTGCTACAACCTGGACATACATTTAACTTCAGAAAAGAAGGAGAGTCTTAAACCGCAGTGGCTTTGAATCTCGGGACACCTTTCTCTACTTCAAATTCTGTCATTTTATTTCTATTTGGTTAAGGTTACTTACCTACCTTTTGCACCTCAGTCTGAGGATATGGAGAGCACCAGGCACCAACATTGCAGACAGGTATTAAAAACTAGTTCAAGTCCTATATGGGGAGTCACTTAATTTACAAAATTTACTCCAATAATACATCTATGACCTTACAGAAGTGTGCATTTTGTGTTTAATTGATTAGCTTCTTTCTTAGGGTTTCTATTCCTGCACAAAATATCATGACCAAGAAGCAAATTGGCGATAAAAGGGTTTATTCAGCTTACACTTCCACACTGCTGTTCATCATCAAAGGAAGTCAGGACAGGAACTCAAGCAGGTCAGGGAGCAGGAGCTGATGCAGAGGCCATGGAGGGATGTCTTCCTGGGGCTTGCTCAGCTTGATTTCTTAACGATCTCAGGACTACCAGCCCAGGGATGGCACCACCCACAAGGGGCCCTCCCATGCTTGATCACTAATTGAGAAAATGCCCCACATCTGGATCTCATGGAGGCATTTCCTCAAGGGAGGCTCCTTTGTCTGTGATAACTCCAGCTTGTGTCAAGTTGACACACAAAACCAGCCAGTACAGCTTCTCAGTTCACTGAATGAATTGAGCACCCTGAGGCCTGAAATAATTTGAACACAAGTTTGGCTCAAGTCATTCACTCCCTATAAACACACAGTAGGTCTTCTGAAGAACCTGGCTGGATAGCGATGTAGACATACCATAGGATATAAGATATTAGATTTTTGTTTTGTGTGATTTCATTTTATCCACCTCATGCATATTTTGAAATTTTTCTTTCTTTAATTAATACTTATATTCCAAGCCTTTTACAAGAAAATCATAATGCAATTATATAATTATGTAATGAATAAAAATACACATACTATCTCTTTTGAACCATTCATTTGACTCATGACCACTCTGCTTTGATTCTTTTGTTAACCAAGCAGAGTAATTTGATATCATAGACTGTCTACCAATATCTCCCTTCTTTCCGTGAAGTGGATCAAGTGATTTTCAGAGTTTGAAGTTCAAAGTAATTTCAACTTGGTTGAAGATCTGTGTTGAGAAGGCTCCAGAGAAAATATCTGATATAAACTTATGTGTAGACATTGTCATTTCCAATGCAGTATTTATGGGATTCCTGTTCCTTCTACTTTTAAAAAGAATTTCCTCAAAGGACACACTGTGGAAAACTTGTGTGAATATATATCATAATCATCTGGCATTTTAAGGTAGTTGGATTTTGGAGGTACAGATATATTTCTTCTTCTTTGTTTTTGACTCTGTGCTTATCTCTTTTAAGAAAATGTTATCCCTTCTTTCAGCATTTCTTTTTACTTCCTTGAGAATTTCTTATGCTTTTCCCATATTCATCCACTGCTTAGTATAATAACAAATAACAAATTAAGAGAAAAATGCTTCATGGCCAATTAGTGTTGTTATTGTTAATGTGAATATTTTCTCCTTCCTTCTTTCCTCCCTCCTTCACCCCTTCCCTCTCTCTTTTTTTTTTTTACTTTTAAGAGCAATAAAACTTTTCAGGGGCCACTTGTGCATGACCAAGGATCTAAGATGCCAAACACTCATTGACATCAAAGATGTGCCTAATACAGTAAATAGCTCAATGTTCCTCCATTCCTGTCCAAAGATACTCAGGAGAGTATGCGGAAATAGAGCAGACATCACTACACTATGTAATTCCCCAGGAAAGAGAGAAATTGAGGAATAGTAAGATATTAAGTAATAAAGAGAGAAATTTCCAAGCATGTAAGATTTCCAAGATGAGCAAATTCTGTTGCCTGTCTTTTTATAAGACCATGATTAAGAAAGCGGATACATGTAAGGATTGTTTGTATTAACATGGGTTAACTTTCTGTGCCATCATGGATTGAACCAATAGAAGACTGACACATGTACACATGTCATCTCCTGTGCCCTGCCTTGTAAATGACCTTGTACTATGCATCTGCGTTCCATACAGTTAGGGGTGGTCAAAAAAATGCCCTGTCCATCTTTTACTATATTGTGAGTTGTTGAACTTGACTATTTGTCAGCAGGCTAGCTAATGCCCTGCTTTGTGTTAGTAAAGTATCTTCATATTCACATGCACAGCTTGCACATCCACCACCAGCCATCAGGAGGAGCCTGCTATTGGTTTCTTGTTGATGTGGATCTCAAGTGGCCTCTCAGATGGAAGGTTCTTATGATCTCTTACTTACAATCGAATCTGTTACCAAAAGTTGTACCTAAGGAAGGCTCTATTGCAAAAACACAAATGTCTTATGAATGTTCTTCACAAGGGCTTGGTTGGGGTAAGGAAGCAGGAAAAAAAGTGGTCTGTGCTTCTTCCCATTTATATAATTTAGTTTTTTCATGCCAACTATATGCTCTCTTGGTCATTTTCCTCAGTGTTTCAGATCTTTCCATGGTGATTCTTTATCTTCCTTTCAACCCCCACTTCTGTCCTCACTGTAACATATGTGAGCAAATTGCAGTTTCACCAGGAACCCTTCTTCTTTACCATCTACAGGGACCTGTCTCCTGCATTGTGTCTGATTTGCCACATTAAGGCATAACTTAATGTATTTAAGATACTTACATCGTAGCTGGGCTTGGTAGTACACTTTAGTCCCAGCACTTGGGAGGCAGAGGCAGGAAGATCTCTAAGAGTTCAAGGCCAGCTTGGTCTACAAAGAGAGTGCCAGGACAGCCAAGGATGTTACACAAAGAAATCCTGAATCCAGCCTCCCAATACAAAGAAATAATCGGGCCTTATACCTTAATGAATATGTGTTCACACAGAGGATGTATGATTGAAATGGCCTCTTTACACCATTGCCTGTTTTTAGTAGTAAAATTAAAAAAAAAATAATGTGACAAATATTTATTACTACTGAATAGACTACATTGATTGTCTTCCCTTTTCCATTTTGATTTATGGCTTACAGATTATAACTATGGCTGAGGTCTAAATGGGATAAAGAATAAAGGAAGATAGAAATAAAAGAAAATGAGAAAAGGAGAAAGAATGCAGAAATAAAAGCAAAGCAAAGCAAAACAAAACAAAACACCAAACAAAACCAACCAACCAACCAACCAAACAAACAAACAAACAAAAAAACAGACTAAGAATGACCTTAAGACACTTTAGTTCTAGCATGGTAGAATCAGATGATGGTTAGAGTCAGGGTTGGAGGTCCTTGCAATGATATAAGAAAGTGGTGGTACTGATGCTCTCAGCTTTTCTGTGAAGGTGTTGAGCTTCTGCCTTTTCCAACACCAATCGCAATCGTTTCACAGCATTATGCTTCTCTTCGCACACCGAAACCTGAATATTGACAATTTCAAAATTATTGTAGTTTATCAGAAAAAATATATGAAGTAATGTAACTAGTATGAAAGTTTAAATGGTTGTGTTTGGGAACACAGCCCTTGTTTCTTTGGACTCTGCAGGCCTCTGTCTGAATTTTCCTAATGCATCGTTTGCCTAAATTTAACCTTTAATTTCATTGAGTAGATAATCATCTTATACCCCTCCAAATACCAGTCTGATTTCATGCCAGCTCGTCCCACCTTTACCACTAGCATCATGAATGTTTATTGATCTGAGGCTCCTGCATCACCATCCTTAATTAATTTCAAACACAACGGAATATTCGGTGAATTTATATTCAGGAGTTCATTGATTTCTTGTCTTGCTAGTTTTAATCAGATTTGGGGAAAAGGGAAGATTATGTCAGGGCTGTCTTCTCAACAGCTGCTTATAAATGGCATGGACTCAATCCTTAGAAACACTTCATTTGAATAATATTTCTAAATTTGAAATGATCAAATGCATATACCGCATACACACATAATAACATTTAAGCACCAGTTTAAAAAAAATGTGTGCTCTATCAAAGAAATATTTCTCACATGGCCTTTTAAAGACACAGGGTTTTGTCACAGTTTATAAGGCAGCCTTTATTCTCCATTCTGTTATATGGCACTGATTTTGAGACAGACTCCCACATAAATGGCCTAATAATCATGTGAAATAATGGGGTCCTGGCATCAGCTTCCATGCTCTGTTTTAATGATAATTCAGAGAGTAAAGAATATATAATTCTCAACTCTCATCTCAGAAGGCAGGCTTTTGAAAGAATGGAACTGCTCATGCTGTTTCGTGGTACAACAGTGACAACCAGTGGTAGCTGACGATTTATTACAGAGAGACGAAGAAACTGGAACTAAAAATAATCAGCACTCAGAATAGCTTTGTCTTGCTCATGCCCCCCCTTTTTTGCCTGTTGCTAAAAATAGGTATATCTCTACCACGTGGCTGAGAAATCATTTTTAAATTAAATATCTAAAGTATAGATTAAAGTGTCTTCACTTAGAGTTCACTGAGGATCCTAACCAAAAAAAAAAAAAAAGAATGGCTCAACGACTCTTGATGGAGTTCATTCTATGTAAAATGTAAAACAGATTCTTTGTCTTTTTTTTTTTCTTCTATTACCTGAAAGATAAAAGAACAGAAATTTAAGATTAAGGTGCAAAAGGGGTCTAAAACTCTACTGGCCAACAGTTGTGACTGTCTGATTAGTCATCACTTAGCATTCCAGAATACTCTTTTCTGCCCTCCTAAAAGATCCATTATTGTTTTCAAATGGGAGAATTAATGTAGTAAAGGTTTGCTAGATGTAATGCCCTAAATCCCAAGTGGTTAGGCCAAGGATTATGGACTTTCAGAAACTGTAAACATTTCATACTAATGATTTAATCTCCATGTTTATTTTACATTTCTTCAGAGAGATGAGCTTCAACATTCCTGAAGCTCTCTCTAGTACAGAGCAAGCTCTAACTCTTCCCAGACCCTTCCTTTCTTCCTAACATTCATGACATTCCTACTGTTCCAAACTGCTCTCTCTCTCTCTCTCTCTCTCTCTCTCTCTCTCTCTCTCTCTCTCCCTCTCTCTCTCTCTCAGCTCTGAACCTCTGTCTCCGTTTCCGGCTTGCTGGCAATGCTGTAAGAGTGCTTATGGCAAATTTGCTTCTGTAATCATAACTTGAACCCATCTGGGGATGAGGTTGGCTACAAGCTTAGTATTTCCACTTAACATATTCATGATTAGCATGCACAGAAGGAGTAGAATTAGGATGAATGTTTTTGGAACAGTACAGATAAATCCTCATAAATGTAGTACAACAGCTCGGGAAACGCACAGTGCAGGAATGTAATGAAGCTGAACTCTGTAGAGAGTTTGGTATTCTCAGTACCATGCCTCTCCTAATGAACTCATTTAGATTAGAAAATGGATTTAATATTTTATTGGAATTAACCTGAGCCAGTAAAGAGGATTACAATTTCTTTCCATAAATATAGTGACATTACAGGGCGAGGCAGTGTGTTACATGAATATTAAGCACTTTATGAACGCTGTCATGAAGCCAAAAGGAGTAAGGTGATTATATTTTAATATAGTGTTACTGTTCTTACAATAATTTAATTTGAATAGCATATATATGTTTAAGAGATTTAAATCAGAACTTTGTTGCTTTTTAGAGCCATAATGCTCTGTGATTAAAATTAAGCTCAAGACAGAGCACATCAGCAAATGGCTTCTGTAGAAAGTTGGCTTTCCCAAGTGTGAGATTAAGTGACAAGTGAACTTAGCAAAGAAAGGGAAGCTAAGAGTGACTTTGACCAAAGGCAGGGATCATCTTCCTACCACTAGGAAGAAATGAATTCATTTGCTGGTCCCTGACTATCTCTACATACACAAGTGTCAAAGAAGTGAATATTACTACATTGATGGCTGAGATTTTCCTCTCCTCTTCCTCATCTTGTCTTTTCTTTGCAGTTCATAGCCAGCCATGTCTATTTTGTATGATGAACAGATTTCTCATCCCATTTTCGATATGAGATTTATGTAGCAACCGTGTACCATGTCTAAAGGAAGCAAGTCGTGAGATTCTGAGAGCTGTGTGCTCTCTTCGTACACCCTCTATGCTCCCGTCAATTCTTGTCATTATGTTTTGAAATGGAGCTGATATATTGTGGGCAAGGGAACTCATATCCCACTTTTGTAATCTTATAGAGCAAGAAAATAAGGTGCAATGTGGCTCTGATCTAGCCTTAAATAAAGGGCATGCTCTGGCCCAGGAGTGCCATTGTTACTCATTTTGTAAAGTCAGCTGTTGTGCATAAGTGCGCCAGAGCATTCAACGATTCTACAGGAGAAGGCCCAGGAAGCAGAGCACGCTGGAGGCTAAGGTTAGGGCTTGAGGCTGTACAGAAATCTCCCGATTAACGCTGAACACAGAATATGCAGTCTTTCAGGCATGTAAGCTAAGAAAACCTTCTTTGCACCTCTTCTACTCAACTCATGGGAGAAAAAGGAAAAGGAGTTTCTCTTTATGGATTTTTAGAGCTCTCTCCAACTGCCAGAGTCAAGGAGATCTACAAGGGATGCTCTATTAAGCTGCAGCAGTATTGGTGCTTTGAGAGACACCATTAAATTGGAACTACAGAATACAAAATCAATTTTTTTTTCTTGGAAGATAGAAAAGTAGACCCTGAATCTGAGTTGCTGGGGACAAAAATGCCGATTGGTTGGAGCCTGATATGGTTGTCTACTGAGAGGCCGTGCCAGAGCCTGACAAAGAGGCTCACAGCCAACCATTGGACTGAGATCGGGGTCCCCAACGGAGGAGTTGGAAAAGGGTCTGAAGGAGCTGAGGGGGTTTGAAATCCCATGATGGGAGCAGCAGTGTCAACCGGCCAGACTCCTCAGAGCTCTCCCAGTGATTGGACCGCCAACCAAAGAGTACACATGGAGCGACCCATGCCACGTATGTGGCAGAGGATGGCCTTGTTGGACATCAGTGGCAAGAGTGGCGGTTGGGCCTGAGGAGACAAGATGTCCCAGTGTAGGGGAATGTCAGAGCAGGAAGGTGGGAGTGGGTAGGTGGGTGGGTAAGGGATCAGCCTCATAGAGGCAGGGGGAGGGGAGACCTGGGAAGGGTATAACATTTGAAATGTAAATAAAGAAAATATCCAATAAAGGGGGAAAAAACCAAATAAACAAACAAAAATTAACATTAAAAAATGTAGTAGGGTTAGATCTGGAAAAAGTGGGCAATAGTAACAATGAATGTAAGCTTGTTAGGGAGCGACAGAGTGATCTCCAGCAGCTTAAAGATGGATGAACTCTAGGATCACCTTGGAGAAAGGCCTGCTAGGCTTGTTTATGGAAGATTATCTGAATTTCATTAATTGATGAGGAAGGGCTAGCTTACCATAGGTGGCTTCATTTCCTAGACAAAGGATGCTGGCCTCTGATAAAAGCAGAGAAAGCCAACTGAACGCTGGTATGTACACAGGTGTGATATGACCGGATAGATGCTTTCACTGCCTCCACGCACTGCCATGATAAATTGTAATCGTGAACCATGAGCTGAAATCAACCCTTTTTCCCTTAAGGAGGCTTTTATCAGAGAAAAAGAGAAAAAAAGAAACTGAGACATCTAGAGAATTAGAAGGAAAGGAAGGAGAAGGGGAGCAAGAATCAGGGTAAGGAGGAGAAATTGCCAGATGTTTGTAATCAGCAAGACTTACAAAGATCCAGAGCCACGCCATTTTCACCTTTTCTCCCTGCAGTATTAGCTTCTGGCTGCTTCTCCTAGTGTGTGACTCTTCTGCTACTACTGGAGAGGTTATATATTGAAGTGAGGGTATTTTTTTAAGCATAATTAGCCCAAACATTTATCTCCCTCCTGAAGGGTTATGGTAGACAGAAGTATGAGCACCAATACGGAAGTAAACACGGGTCCTTAGAAAAAGAATCTTTAGCTTTTTATATTGCCTGAGATGTTCTGGCGTCGAGATATATAGCATGCTTTATAGCCAGGCACATTATCTTGAAAAGGGATTTCCTAAATTTCTTCATCAATTCGTAATTGGTTAGCCTGGCTGAACAATTTAGAGAGCTCTCTTTGCTGAGTAGCTAGTACACACTTTTTGCCTATCCCTTTTTCTTTTTCTGTTAAGAGAAAAGGACACAGGAGACATGAGTGATACGTGTGTGCTTTTCCTGCCCCTCAGGAAAGTCACTGTACACAAGAGAGAAAAGGAAGAAGTGGAGCAAGTGGCATATTAAAATAGCGTCCTTTTCTCACACTTGAGCTTTTTCCTAATAGAAGCTATTAGGGTAAGGATAGGCTTCATTCACTTGCTCCTTTGCATACCTGGAGGAGGGAACCACTGCAGGATTTCTGTTTGTTAGGTTGTTTTGGGTTTTGTTTCAAACTCTTAGTCAAACAAAAGGCAACAGCTCACCACAAATTCAGACTGCAGCAGACGATGAGAGTGGGGTAAGCAGCCAGCAGTTAACAAGGGAGTATTGCCCAAGTATGGAAGAAAAGCAGCACTGGAGGAAGACCCTGGCCCTATGTTTACTTTGACACATTGTATATGTGCTCTTTTATATTCTCTGAAATGGGGATGAACCCCTTCCCTCCACGAGTATACATAAAAGAACATACCTTGAAACAAAGTTTATTGTGGTCTTAGATGCAACGACTGTCGCTTTTATATGTGAAATGAAACTGAGCTTAAAGATACAGTGAGGATGACTTGTAGGGCACCACTGGGAGAAGTGGCCCCTGGTCCCTTGAGGGCTGGATGCTCCAGTGTAGGGGAATTCAATGGCAGGGAGGCAGGAATGGGTGGGTGGGTGGGTAGGGGAACACCCTCATAGAAGCAGGAGGAAGGAGAATGGGATAGAGGGTTTCTAGAGGGGGGAAATCAGGAAAGGGGATAACATTTGAAATGTAAATAAATAAAATATCCAGTGGGGGGAAAAAGATACAGTGGCATAAAAGAAGAAAGGGGTGTACTGTGGAGGTAAAGACTGAGCTGTACTGCCATGGATTGGAGGGCGTGGATACCACCTGGACCTTGAAGAGGAAAAAAAAATCTTTAAATGTATAAGATTTAAATGGATACTTAAAGATTTTTACACAATGTATCTTCCTTATATTCACATTCCCCCATTAGTACCTAAAACTTCTTCCCTCTCAGCAATGGGTCCTGTCTTGTTTTGTTTTTAATTTGTTTTGAAAGAAAAATCTTGCCAAAGGATTAGAGCAGCTGTGCAAGATTTCTCTTTATCTTTACTGCTAACAATGTTTACATGTTATATTTAAGAATATATATGTGTGTGCAATAACAATCAATTAAAAAAAGAGGCCACACATTTGAAGAGGTAGGAGGTATTTGTGGGATGTTTTGGAGAGAGAAAAGTGAAGAGGGAAATGATGTAATTACATTATAATTTCAAAAATACAAGAAACCTTGAAAAACAGAACACCATAAATGTTTAAAATCTCTTTATTCCCATTCCACTGTTTAAATCTCAGATGAAAGTAAACTGTGATAGTTTCTCCTTGCTCCTCTACCTTTCTCTCTGTTGCTGTGAACCAAAGCAATTTAGGGGATTAAAGGATTGATTGTTACACCTTCACTTCGACCTCAGAAGCCACTACCTAGAAAACTACAGAAGGAACTCCAGGGAACACATGGCTGCAGGAACTGTGGAGATGCACTCTTGGTTGGTTCATTTTGTTCTAAGCCATTTTGCTTAGCAGGCATTCTACCATAGCTCATCGACACCCTCCCCCCCCAGCGCCCCCCCCTCCCAGGGATGGCGCCACTCACACTTGTCTGGGCACTCCTGCATCAATTAATAACCACAATAATATGTTCATTATTTCCCATACTGGTTTTCTGTTTTGTAATAATGAGTAGTTAGGGTTTAAAACTATAGAAATATATAAAATCATTAGCCCACTCTCATTCTTAACAGTAGTAATATGATGTTACAGGGTTCCATTTGATCTACAACATGTCATAACATGTGTATGTTGACAATCTAATAGGTAAATAAAAATGTTCTAGAAAATTATTCATTTTAATACTTTCATATCTCCATTAATAAATATCAATACAACTTTCTAATTTTGTTTTTTATTTTGTCTATAGATTTTGTTATTTTTATGTGTCTTCTATGTGTATCTGAAAATAAAATACGTTCTCATTTTGGGATTTCAAATTTGATATGCATTTAGTTTCTGATAGGTAATATGTTGGTTGATTTTTATGTATTACATTGACTGATATATATTGCTGGTTACTCTTAATTGGCAATTAAATGCATGCATACTAAAATTGTTTTACCCTTATTTTGACTTTAAATATATAACCCTATGTAATATTTTTTAATTCTTCTTTATATTAAGGTCTCAATCTATAATTCCATTGTTGTGCATCTGGCTGGGGTCATTTTTATATATTTGTATTCTGAAATGAAATCTCTATGAATTCAAGTCTTAATCAAGCTACTCTAGTGCCAGACTCTTCTCCTATCTGTTTTGTGCAATTCTTTTAAATTCTGTAAGTAGCAATATTGATTAGCAATATTGAGTTTCACCTGGTTGTTGCGTTTCATTGTGAGGATGATTTAATCATTCATATTTAGGTTTAAATCTATAGGTTTAATCCATAGGAATTTCCAGGCTCAGATTAGACTTTGTAAATAGATATATTTCCTTCCTGGTGGCTTCATCCTTGCCATGTAAAGGTCTGTACCTCTGGCAATCTTTCATTGGCATATGTATTTTCCATTTGCAATTAGGTCTGCACTATAGTTGCAGTGAAAGCAATCAAAGTTTGTCTTGAACATGGAGTTGTAAGATTTTGGTTTCCACTGCTCTTCAAATTCTGAACAGAAAATAGCCTCTGTGCACTGATATTGATTCATAAAGTTCAATAACAGTATGTGAATTAATATGTCCCTTATTGGGAATTTTCAACCCACTCTCTTCTCCATAATTTCAGTGTGTACCTTTTGGACAAATCTAACCTGTGAAATTTGAGCTAATGCAGGTAAGGGAGGTAAGTTTTACCACAGGAGGAATTTACTAATTAAAATGGTTTTCTTTGGCATAGAGTAATGTTTAACATTGGCCAAAAGAAAACATGTTTGCCTCCTCTGTTCTCTGAACATGGGAACATCGATGTGGCAGTTGCATATGGGTACAGCTTAACAAGGTTGTCTTGTGGAGAGGAAAAGCTGTCAATCAGCAAAATGTTGCCATGACACAGTAATAAACACAGAACTTGATGTTAGCAATTGATGGCTAGAGCAGTTGTACCATTTTGCAATCCCACCAACAGTAGAGGAGCGTTCCTCTTTCTCCACATCCTTGACAGTACTTGTTGTCTCTTGAGTTTTTAATCTTAGCCATTCTGACTGGTGTGAGGTGGAATCTCAGGATTGTTTTGATTTGCATTTCCCTGATGACTAATGATGTTTGAACATCTCTTAAGGTGCTTCTCGGCCATCTGAATTTCTTCTGGTGAAAATTCTTTGTTTAGATCTGTACCCCATTTTTGATAGGGTTATTTGGTTCTTTGGGGTCTAACTTCTTGAGTTCTTTGTATATATTGGATATTAGCCCTCTGTCGGATGTGGGGTTGGTGAAGATCTTTTCCCACTTTGTTGGTTGCCATTTTGTCCTTCTGACAGTGTCCTTTGCCTTACAGAAACTTTGTAATGTTATGAGGTCCCATTTGTCAATTCTTGATCTTAGAGCATAAGCTATTGGTGTTCTGTTCAGGAACTTTCCCCCTGTGCCCATGTCCTCCAGGGTCTTCCTCAGTTTCTTTTCTAATAGTTTCAGTGTGTCTGGTTTTATGTGGAGGTCCTTGATCCACTTGGAGTTGATCTTAGTACAAGGAGATAAGAATGGGTCGATTCGCATTCTTCAGCATGTTGACCTCCAGTTGAACCAGCACCAGCTAATGCTTAAAATGGGAATAGGTGGATATATGATAACAGAACCAATTGCGATAGCTGGGGAGAGAAGGTGTGGACACAGTGTGCATTCCGATGTGCTATCAATCTGAGATGCACACTTCGGCATTACTTAAGCTCATGTGCCAGAAGGCACCTTCCCAAGTCTACCTCTTTCTGTCATGTTATACCCCGCCCTGGGGGGTGAATCAAACATGGAGCCAAATATGCTAAGATATACCCGTTGGCTCCCGGTGATGTCATAGAGAGGATTTGGAAAATCCTGCAAAATAAGAACATGCAAATAAGCCAATGCCTTACATGTACAACACCAAGACCTGCTTTGATTACAGGAGCAATGATTACGGAGGAAGTATATTTGTTATCTTTTCTCTCTATATATATGAATATATGTTCTATCAGTGCATCAGTGGGGCTTTCTTGGTACCCTGAAAACCTGTGCCCCATGGAGTGCTTGAAACCCTGGGCTCCTGCTTGATGGTGTCAGGGTTAAGTTCTTTACTTCCTCCTCTGGTTACAGGAACATGTGCGATTCATTTGACAAATGCTACATTACAGTAAGAAATTTCCACCATTTTCTCTGTGGATTAAACATTTCTCTAGAAACACTATGTCTCTTTAAAAAGAAAAACCTTAAAATCATGACATTTCAAACTAGACACAATACTAAGAATGCAGGTAAATATTGAATTTTGATATCTCTACAGCTAGGTTTATATATGTTTAAGCTATCTATCTATCTATCTATCTATCTATCTATCTATCTATCTATCTACCTATGGTTGTCATGTTTTCCTAACTACCCAATTGTAAATTGATTCTTCAAACCTATGTGTAGTATATTTATTTTGTTTCTGTTTAAAGCCATCATTTATACAGATATCTTTACTTTTTAAAATTTTGATAGTGTCATCAATTATGTAAGATAGCCCTCTCTGATTTGGGTCACATAAAAACTTAATAAGCATTTTTTTCTTTATACATCTAAGGAGTTTTTTCAGTGTCTACTGGCTGTAGGTGAAGAGCAGATAATAAACAGTCATAAACATTTTTCTACTTAGATATTATAGTTTAAGGCTTTTGTGTATTCATTCAACAAATAAGTGTTTGGTTTTTACAATTCAATATGGACAATTTAATGGCTTTATAGAACAATTAAAAATTTAATATCCCTTTGCAGAGTTGATAACATTCTCAATAGTTTATCTGAGTCCACTCTGCAAATACTATAAAAATCATTTCATTGGATAGGTTAAAGCACGTTTTTTCTAAATAAAAGTGTACCCCTTTGGAAAAAAAATAGTAACATGTCAAGGTGTACAATTTTCTCAAAGGATTTGGTTGGGCGTTTGTTCTCCAGGAGTTCCTAGAGTAGCTAATTGTATTTGTTGTGCAGTGTGCAAAAAGCATATGGCAGGCTTGCCCTGTTTGGCATACTCAGTCCTTTATGATTATAATACATGTACTCATCACTCACTGCTCACATTCACTTCAATGGTTTTCTTGCTCTTGAAAGAGACCTCACACTATTTTAAAAATGGTTAATGTACCTTCTAAGAATCTTCACAACATGTCATGGAGGAACATCAGTAAAGTGGGTTCTTATAAATTATTTAAACATTTTTTTTTCAAGGAAGTAATTATTACTAGAAACTGTAAAGACTTTTTTTTTTTAATCTTTTCACCAGTCACACACTCTTCTTTCCACAGCATGAAATTTTAGTTCTGGTTGCTAGACAGGGAGTGTTTATTCAGGCCTGATCTCTGTGGCAAGGCCAAGCAGTCATTCTCAGTAAAGGACAGAAGCACAGTTCCTGTGTCTCACTTCTGTGCCAAAGAGCTTTTCATATGACAATGTCTTTCCTGCTCTGTTTCCCCCGCTTACTGCCTGAAGGGAACACAGAATCGGCTCCCTTAGGATGACTCAAAATTTCTGGTCATATTTCACTGTTAACCAATGTTGAAGCCTGGGAAGGGCTTTCCAGTTATATACTGTATTCGTTGACATACATAATGTTAGAAATAGAGATTTACAGTATTTACAGGATTCCTTTCAATAGACTTACTAAAGTAAAAACTGATTTTTATGAAATTTATATTTCTTAAACTACTAACAAGAGTGAAATTGTTTTACATTTTACAAATCTCTCTATGCCTTTTCCAATTCTTTTACTTATTTACTTATTTTTACAAATTCACAATGGCTGTGGTCTTTATTGTACAGTAGACAATGAAAGTAGGACATGGTCTTAATTTTTTT
Source organism: Apodemus agrarius (assembly GCA_964023405.1). Taxonomy (NCBI): domain Eukaryota; kingdom Metazoa; phylum Chordata; class Mammalia; order Rodentia; family Muridae; genus Apodemus; species Apodemus agrarius. The sequence continues at coordinate 27,701,642 of OZ030018.1, read as the reverse complement.
TCAAACTTTTTTTTATTAGATATTTTCTTTATTTTCATTTCAAATGTTATCTCCTTTCCTGGTTTCCCCTCTGAAAACACCCTATCCCATTGCCCACCCCCAACCCATCCCCTGCTTACCAACTCAACCACTCCCACTTACCTGTCCTGGTATTCCCCTACACTGGGACATCAAGCCTTCTCAGGAAGGCTCTCCCTCTTTGATGTCCAACAAGGCGATCCTCTGCAACATATACAGCTGGAGCCATGGGTCCCTCCCTGTGTACTCTGGTTGGTAGTTTAATTTCTGGGAGCTCTGGAGATACTGGTTGGCTCATATTGTTGTTCCTTCTATGGAGCTGCAAACCCCTTCAGCTCCTTGGGTCCTTTCTCTAGCGCCTCCATTGGGAACCTTGTTCTCAGTCCAATGACTGGCTGAGAGCGCCTACTCCTGTATTTGTCAGGCACTGGCAGAACCTCTCAGGAGACAGCTATATTGGGCTCCTGTCAGCAAGGACTTGTTGGCATCCACAATAGTGTCTGGGTTTGGTGAGTGTGTATGGCATAGTTACCCAGGTGGGGTAGTCTCTGCTTGGTCTTTCCTTCAGTCTGTTCCACACTTTGTTTCTGTATCTCCTTCCATGGGTATCCCCCCCACACACTTCTAAGAAGGACAAGTGCTGAGTGAGGTAACCCAATCACAAAAGAATACATGCTATGCTCTCACTGATAAGTGGAAATTAGCCTACAAGCTTGGAATACCCAACTCTTTTCTGAACTGCTATGTGATATCATGTAATTCTGACAACTGTCTGTTCAGTTGGCAAAATGATGGCAAAATGACAAAGTATATTTTAGTATCATTTTAAAAGTGATGTCATGTCACAAAAGTGCTGAGTATGTCTTACATATTCTTTAGAGTTCATGGATAATTGCTACAATGCAGAAAGATGCAGTCTTCAGGACAAAGGAATTGGGGATGTGTTCTTTAGTCTATATATGGACATCCTGTTCTATAGGTAAGACTCACTTCCCTCTCAGCTCCTCCTTCCTCCCTTCCTCCTCTTGATTCTTTCTTTCTTTCTCTTCCTCTTTCTCACTTCCCTCCCTTCCTTGCGACTTGCTCCCTTACTCTATCCTCCTGTTCATCCTTCCATTCTTGCTTACATTCTCTCCCTTCCTTTCTTCCTCCAGTAAGAAATAGAGGACACACACACACACACACAAGCACACACATTTACTTATATATAAGCATATTTACCATGTACAAAATGTTTAATTTTCTTCATTGAATTTATCAAGGGAAAATCTAAGAAGACTTAATGCTTTAATTTTAGTTATTTTAGTTTCTGTTGTGGTTGCAGTTTTGATCTCACAATAGATGTATAGGAAATACTCCGAATAACAAATGTCAGTGCTGAAGAACTCAGTGTTCCTGTGTGTACACATCAACATCCTGAATATTAGAGGTTATTTTACTACATATATTGAGCTAACATAGCTCCATTTGGATGAGCTCAACCTACATCTTAACAGTTAAAAAGTGTAAATGTTCTGGGCTATTCTGAAGGCAAGAGAAATGATCCACCTCTGCAAAGAGCTCCTAATTGGTTATCTACTGCCAAGTGGTTAGCCCAGAGATAATATAGGATGAGGTAGCATTATACTGACTGAGCTGGTTTTATTTGTATCTAGGTGTGTGTGTGTGTGTGTGTGTGTGTGTGTGTGTGTGTGTGTGAGAGAGAGAGAGAGAGAGAGAGAGAGAGAGAGAGAGAGAGAAAGAGAGAGAGAGAGAGAGAGAGAGAGAGAGAGAGAGAGAGAGGTTTTCACAGAGAGAAAGGAGGGTGTGCATAAGACAGGCTGGAGGTACAGAAAGCGAAGGGAGCATTATATAATTATAATTTTAAAAAATAAAAAAGTACAAAAACTTTTAGAAAACAAACATATTTTGTAGTCTTATAGGTTTTTAGTTCTTTACAGTAGCTACAATTCAGGGAGCTTCTTAATGAGAGGGGGAGGGAAGAGGACTCATGGGACTTTCAGGGAAGGGGGGATCCAGGGAAGGGAAAAGCACTTGAAATGTAAATAAAGAATATATCGAGTACAAACAATAAAAAAAGCTAACAACTAAAAAAAAATGAAAGTGCATTTTAAAGGAATCTTGCCATTAAATCTTCATTTAATTCGTTCGTTAAGGCTGTTCTATGAATAGGCTTTAGTTTTTGTTTTTTGCTTTGTTTTGTTTTTCTGTGAATAAAGAGGCAGATAACTAAACTATTGGGGGTTAAAAGTCCTGGTCAGGAATGGTCAGAGCTCCCTAAGCTGAATTCTGGTGTGAACCACAGGATGGGGGAGGTGGGAAGGGAGAAATATGCCTGTGAGCCACTGCCCTCAATGTTTTGGCCACCTCTTAGTCCTGAAACATTACTCACCACCCGGGATCCTGGAGGATGTAAATGGCTCATATCACCACATCTGGAATCCTCACTAATTAATGCAAAGCTAAACTCATTGGCTGGGCAGTTTTCTTTATGTACTAATTGTGTCTTTTCCTGAGAAGATGTGAATAAAGATCATTCCAGGTAGGGTACCAAGAAGAGGATAAAGAAACAATTTGACCCATCTATCTTAAGTTTACTTGAGGGTCATGGATGACACAGAGACAGAAACATTACAAAAATATCCATCTCAACATGGATGGTGCTGCATGATATGTGCTCTTTCCGGAGTTTGTTTCCTCTATTTGCAACACATTTCCAACTCTGTGTGTATGTGTGGGGGAGGGGGGTTGGGTGGCTGGGGTAAGGGGCGGGGGTGGGGTGGTGACCTAGGTTTCGGAAAGTTTCATTTTACCTCTTAAGGCCTGGAGTCTCCCACTTCATTTCAGGAGAGAATGGTTTGATTGGGAGGAAATAGTTTTACAACTCCCTCCCAAAGCAGGATAAAATCCTTCAGGTAGAGTTGTTAAGATCTAATCTCCCTCTCTCTTCCTCCCTCTCTTTCTTTTTCAGTTTAGAAAGAGAAACAGCTAAAGTGAGACAATTTCAGAGTACCCAGTAGAGTAGTGCTAAATTTAGGGCACTTATACTTATTTTTGGATATTGTATGTTTGTCTTTGTTTTGGCTTATAACAACAACAACAACAAAAAAAACACCTTGAAATATAGAATTATTTGTTTAAAAAGGCTGCAGGCTTTGCCATTACTTGACACTTCTCCCTTTTGTTCTGCATGTGCTCTATATGTCTAAGGGTTTGGAAGCATGCTTACTTACATCCTCTACTGAACACAAAATTAAATACAGCGAGCAGAAAATGGCTTATTTATCCCCAAGCAAGATGAGATTGAAATAGAACATAGATATTGGAGGGAGAGGTTCTATTTGGTTATATTGATCCTCTTTTTGAGACTTTCCTGAAACACTACCCTTTTCTCTGCGTCTTTTGTGCACCATGGATTCGTAATATATCTGCTGACTGTGCATTTTCTTTTGTAATGATGTCTCACTCTCTCCCTCTCCCTCTCCCTCTCCCTCTCCCTCTCCCTCACCCTTCTCCCTCTATCTCTCCCTCTCCCTCCACCCTCTCTGTGTGTGTCCCTCTGTCTTTCTCTCCTCCCCATCCTATCCCCTGCCATCTTCCCCCTTTTCACTCTTCAGTGGTTTGTGAAGTGTAGATTAAAACACTTGGAGTGACATTGGAGATAAGAATTTTAAGCTTGGGTTGGAAAAAAATGAATGAGACTGAAGGGTAAATAAGATAATATGAGAACAGAGCCAGTGATACAAATTTTGGTAATGATGGTCAAATATAATCGAGTGCCTTAAATTCAAGGTTCTGCCATCAAAACATGGGGATGACAGAGCCGGAACGGGTTGAGTTCCTTAAAAATAAATAAATAAATAAAGCACAGGCTTTGCACCATGGATTGGTGTCACAAAGGTGCAAAATTGACAGTCCATGCCAATATCAAAGTTTTTCACTTCTTTAGGACAAGAAATGTCAATGCTGAAAATGTCAAACGGTTTCCCAGTGTACATTTTCAAATTGTTTATTACATTTACTTATTTATTAAAGAGGTCGCAAAAAAATTTTTGGTAATGAGACAGAAAGAGTTTAGGACCATATAATGGAAGAGAGGAAGGCCTTGAGAGTGGCACAACTGTTACTGGAGGGTGTGGCTTGTGTCACCAATTTTCATGTCTATACAGAGTCTTTATAGGATTTATGTTGCTAGTCCATTGTTAGGAAAAACAGACACAAAGCTTTTTTTCACTTGCAGTTACATAATACTGGAATGAGTATGGTTTGAATGTGCATAGGGGTATATAACACCCCCCCCACACACACACACACAACACACTTGTTTGGTGTGTGTGTGTGTGTGTGTGTGTGTGTGTGTTTGGTAGGTTTATTTGGTGGGTGTGTAGTGTTCATGTGGGGTATGTGTGTGTTTGTTTGTGAGGGTAGTATATCTGTGCATCTTTTTTACTTCAGAAAACGAACCAAGAGTTCTTTCTTGATACTTTATTTTGTATGTATTTTCCATTTACAGCATATATCACTGGTTGGTCCTTAAGTGCGCTGCATATATTGAAGGAGAAGATCACCCCCTTTTGTCTTTGAACTGAAGGTACATTGCACTCAGCTACTGATAACAATTTGCCTAGTTATTCAGGCATCTTACTTTAAAACAGTTTCATATGATTGGATGTGAAAGAGATAATTAAAAATGTTTAGCCTGTGGTTTAAGAAAGGGTTGAGGTTAATAGGATGATTTGAAAGGACTGACTTTTCTCCTATAGTAAAAGTGTAACTTACTTTCATAAATAATAATACTGCTCTATCTTAAAAGGGAAATGAAATGTAAATAAAGAATATATCCAATAAAAAATTAAAAAAAAGAATACTGCTCTATCTTAAGCATTCAGTAAAACAACTTTCTTTTGGTAAAATATTAATGAAGTCTCTGACATACACACACACACACACACACACACACACACACCTGTAGTTACGTAATCAACTACAGCAAGTACACTGAATTTAGTATCCAGAGGAAACAGAGGAAAAGAAAAAAATTTAACTTTAGCCACTCAAGGGGAATCTGTTTTACTCTTTTGTGACTCACTAGCATTTTCCCGAGGATATTTCCAAACCGAGTTTTAAGAACCCAAGGCTTCTCTCCCAGTGTTCATTATTCCACTATTCGGGTCTGAAATCAGATGTTCTATTTCAGTTTGCACTGTGAGGTTTTCAGTATCTGGGCCTTATTTCCATCCATCTGTTTAAGCAGACTCCTATTTTCTCCTAGTCTGCTCTTCTTCCTTCCTTTTGGTTTTTCTGCATGATTTCCCTGTCCTCACCGTCTGGCAGCTTTGCGTTTCCTTGAGCAAGCTTGCCTCCTCTCTGCTTAGCTCTTCTCCTTGGGAGGCATTTAAATGGCTTCTTGTCTGCAGTTCAGTGCTCTCTGGGGCTGTAGATGGAAATAAGAAGAGGGCTTGTGGACGGCTCCCATTGTCCTTAAGTATCAAGGGAACCACCCTGTGATGAATTAACTGCAGATTGTAACAAACACTGCTGCAAACAGATATGGTCTCCCTTTCTAATCCATGTTATATGATTTTCCGTGATGGATTCCTTTCAGTGGTTCCTCTGGTGCCCTTTTTTAATGTAATTTTGTTTTTATTTTGGCTCAGTTTTGTGAAACAAGCTGAAGCCCGTTTTATTTTTCTGCCGCGAAATCTCTTGGACAAAAACTGAAGCCTATTATCCTTTGCTTGATCTCACACTAACGCACCGGAATCGAGCATGTATAATAATTTATTTAGCATTTCGTTCGCATCTGCTACTGTCCTATTCACTTAATTCTTAAAGGACAATCATTAAACTGTCCTAAAAGTCGGTGCTTACTTCTCCCTGTCTGATGTTTTTCACTCACATATGCAATAGTGACAACTGTTCTGTTTCCTTGCACATGCGCAGTGTTCTCACATCCAGGAGACTGACCATATAGAAACCAGCAGCGTGTGTGCGTGCGGCCTCATTCCTCTTTCAGGCGGAGATGCTAACAAATCAGTGTGTGCTTCACACAGCCCATTCTAGAATGTGATTTCTAGCCTCTCTGCTTTGGCTTCCCTGTAAGAGACCACCTCGGCCGCTGTCTTCCATTCCTAGCTGCCCAGTGTTTCAGATGGCCGTAATAAAAATTCTGCAGCTTCCTTTCAGACGCTACATTCTTTACATGACATCTAGAGGCCAAAATTGATGCGAGCATAATTAATCTTTCCACATGGCTCTGCCGGCCCTAGGTATATCAGGGATGAGAACCACACTGTCTGCATACTTAACTTACAGAACATGCACCCAGCACAGATCTATATTCTGAACAGGGCTCAGCATGATGCCATCATCCTGCGGATATAAAAGATAGAGAAAAAAATTCCCCAACAACCTCATGAGGGAAAAAAAAAATTAAAGAACTGAAACTCCATTCTCTTAAGTTTACATTTCACATTCTATTATGTTTAATGTTAATTCCAAGGAATTGTGAGATAAACCAATTAGTGTCTCTGGAATTCACTCACACGGATCAAAATGCTGATAGAAATTAAAAAAATGTAAATGTAAAGTGGTTGATTACATTTTCTTTCCTTTGACCAATTTTTAAGGGTAAGTATGTTTTTGCTGTCTCTAAAGTACTCTAAGAGCAGTATTCCGACTCCTGCTTTAATCTGCATACTTGCAGAAAGCATTGACTTACAAGAAAGAATAGCTGATGTTCTCATCTCCCTGTCGAGAAGCAGCTCTCTGTTCATTCAGTATTGATGGAGAACAAATATCAGAAGCATAGGATCAGCACAGCTATATTGAAGTACATAGTCCAGGTGTTCTCTCTACGTATTTTGAATCTTGGAGAAGTTGACCTTACAGTTTTCCATAAAATAATCAAAATAGATTAAAAAATGTTTAAATTCCATGCATCATAATAAAGTTTTTGTCCATAATGTACACAGGTCATACACAAATATACAAATACATGTAATTTCTGTCTGTATATGTTAAACTATTATACGTTTATAGTTGTTAGGTCTTCTGGAAATACAAAATAATTTTGTTAGCCATATCTTCTCAACTATCATGTCATCTGAAGTAGTTCAAATAACACTAATTTGTTATTGTATGTGTACATGTGTATATTTGCTACAGGTGGCATTCATTGACATAAGTGGAAGACTATTATGAATCTTGAAATTATTTTTGCACTTCTCAGTTGACAATGCCATGTATTTTAGCTGTTTCTCTTGATATATGTACTCACAAATTCATGCACCCTATTCCTTACTGTCTTAGTATCCATTATCTGCCACATTTTAAAGCTTTATTTCTTTGTGATTGGTACCTGTGACGCTATTAGTTTTATTATCATAAAATTCCACGATAAAGGTCTTTCCATAAGATGTCCAGACTTTGATTTGTAGAAGCGTTTTTCGCATTATACAGAGTGACTAGGATTTCTCTGTCACGGGAAACATGCATATGTAATTTTCTTAACTATTGCCAGATGGCTTTCCAGGATAGCTGTTCCAATATCCAGTGCCAGAAGGGCAGGTGAGTTCCCATCTCTCCATAGTCTTGCCAATGATGGGAATCACCCCATTCTCTGGTTTTCATCATTTTCATGAAGAAGAAATTATGGCTTATTGTTCTTATAATTTTTATTTGACAAGTATTAAGGTTAAACAACTCTCCATATGGTTGTATTCACTAATGTGAACTTTCTTTTAAAGTTCTTAGTGTTCTCTCAAATTTCCTGTCATTTGCAATGAACTCAAATACTTTGCCAATATTTTATCAGTTTTAGGACATATAATCTCAGATGATAAATGGTCTCAATTTTAATGTGTTCAAATCCATTAATTTTCAATTTTATGATTTTTAGTATATTAAATATTTCTTTTGATGTACCTATGTAAGAAATATCTCCAATTGCTTATTTTTCTTACCATTTTATAAGTAAATCTTTGGTATGGATGGAGAACACCTACATTTGCTGTGGAAAGTAGAAACTCACAGTTTTCTTTGTATAGTAAGCTACCTTCCCTTGCAGTACTATTAAAATTCTCTATTTTCTCCATGGCTTTTTCCCTTGAATTCATTAACATTTTCATCTGTCCCTCACCAAATATCCCCGTGCTTTGTCCTGATGCATTCTAACTTGTTGATTTAATTACACATCTTTCTTCTTTACTCTTAATACTTCCTTATCTAGGGTTATGGTGGGACGCACCTCAAATTGCCACACCTAGATATTTAAAGTAGATAGATTGTGAGTTCCAGTTCCTGACTCAAAAACTGAAACAGAAGCAAATACAAAGCTTAAGTTACCTTGGATGTGAATTTTTACACCAATTTAAATATTATCATTAGTTTACTAAGTTTAGAAAAATACATCAGCTTCAGTTGATTGGTACTTTCAGTTTGGGATGCATTTTTTTCTATATATGAACGTATTTTCCTCTCATATCTCAATGTTACTTTGTGTACTTATTGATATATTTTTCTAGTTAGATATAAACAAACATCTATACATGTTATTATGGTACCAATCATTGACCAAAGAAAATATCCAACCCAATCACATGTTGGTGAGCCAATGAGTTTATTTTGCTTACTTACTAAACTCTGTGTTAAGTGATGACTCACAGGAGCATGGCTGACTCTTTTGGCTGCTTCACTGAAAAGTCCTTCCCACAGTAGTTGGTAACTTACAAAAGCTGAGTTATTGGAGCTCCCATAGGCAGATCCAGAGAGGGTCAAAGGAACCCCTCCTCTCCTCCAGAAATCGTTTTCTGCTTTTCCAACCCCAGGAAGACAGTTCACGAGATGCATGCATGCTGTCAGCCATCTCAGTCCATCCACAAGGGAATGTCCCTATCCAGGTTAAATAGGACACACCTATACAACACTCCAATTCTTTTAACCCTTTTCTATTCTCTTTTGAATGTTCTTTGAGCCTTGGAGGGGGTGATATAGATGATTATTTTCTCCTGATTGTAGATGATCATTGAAATTCTCTAGCACAGTAATGGTTTCTAATTCCTGGATGTTGACTAGCTATGTGTCTCCCCATATAACTGCTTCCCCTCCCCCCCAAAAAAACCCACTTCCCTCTACAAGGAAGAATAACATCAATCTATGGCCATAAACATAAATATTTGGAAGGCAATTTGATAGGCACATCACATCCTTATAACAGAACAATACCAGTTGCATCCCCGTGTCTTCAGCAATGGGATTTTGTCCTGGTTATGGTACTTTAATATGAATTGGGTTTTCAAATCCATTTAGAAAGTAGTTGACTTCAGCTATAACAATTGTGCTTTTATTGAGCCAATAGGCATATCATATCTAGCAAGCTGGTAGTTTAGCAAGCCAGGTCCATAACTGATCAGGACTCTATTGGTGATAACTCATCCCCAACAGCCTGAAAAACAACATCAAACATTCTGAAAGTCAGGCAGCACAGATTTCTCTATATTCTGGAACAAAGCACGGTGTGTCTTAAATATTAGAGATACACCATCTAATCCTGGCATACAACCAACAGCAATGTTGTTATGTGGTAGTCTGAGGGAACCTCCTGGCCAGCAACTTCTAAGGAGATAACATGAGGCTAACATTGAGAATTTTCAACCAATAACTTAATGGCTACTGAGAATGTCCTTTTGCTAACTATACAGACAACTTTAATTCTAACTTGCTAACTACTGATTTTTTTTTACTGGCTTTTCAGATCTTTTCCCAAATCTGGAAAGCCTTAAAAAGATAGCTTTATAGATTAATTTTGAAGGAAGTGAAGGAAAATATGAGGGAATAAAATCTTGAGAGAATGTGTATTGTTCATATGTGCACAGTCATGTAAAGGACTTTAATACACCAACCCCATGGGAACTGCAAAGCCTGTTTTTGGTTAGGCTCAAGGGAGATGACAGTTTTCCTTCAGCATCTGACCAGTACATGTAAAGACCAGCAACTGCATCTTTTTCTTCATCCTGGATGTACACAGCCTAAGACTCGTTACTCACAGAGACCTTCTTACTGTATTTAATAACATGCTGAGGTTTGGTAGTGAAAGGATAAGGTTGCAAGCTAGGAATCCCCCATGCCTGAGTCTTGGGTGACCCCAAAGGAGCAGAGGTTTGGCCCATTCTTTCCTCCAGAGTCCGGCTTCGAGCCTCGGGCTGGGAGTGTCCCTGGCATCTTTTCCGTCTCCCTCCGTGGAGTGGTTATGGCAAGGACAAGCGTGGCTGGGGGCGCTTAGGTCGCCAACACCTACTGCCAGTGGGGGAGGGTGGGCTTTGGTGCGGCCCTGTGTGTGGCGGCCACGTAAGCGGAAATGACTTAAACAGGTCCCATCCAGCCTCTGTGGGAGGCTGATTTGTTCTCAGAGATCTCAGGCTCAGATGGTTTGAACTGATTGGCTTAGAAGCTTGAGGTAGGCGGGTTCTGTTATAAGCCTATAAAAAGCCAGTCCGATTCTGCCCAAGTGGCTCACTCTTTTTTTGTTGTTGTTGTTGTTTTGTTTTTTTGTTTTTTTGTTTTGGTTTGTTTTGGTTTGGTTTTTTGTTTTTTTGAGACAGGGTTTCTCTGTATAGTCCTGGCTGTCCTGGAACTCACTCGGTAGACCAGGCTGGCCTCGAACTCAGAAATACACCTGCCTCTGCCTCCCAAGTGCTGGGATTAAAGGCGTGTGCCACCACTGCCCTGCATGGTAAGACTGTGACCCCCAGAGCTCTGGAATTAAAATCTCTCTTGCAATTTGTATCAAGACTGTTTCTCATGAGTGATTGGGGTGCTGGTTTCCGAGGCTTGGGGTGCTGGGGTGCCCCCGTTTTTCTTTCAGGTCTTACAGTAGCAGAGCCCATCCTGATCCTGGATTTCCTCTAACGGTGTCTTCATGTCTGTTCTTCCTTAATTCTACTCTTTAACTTGGGTTCTATGACCCAAGCCAAGTCCTGGCAGAAACGTTTTATTACAAAATGTCAAAAATATATGGTTTTAGAATTTGGATCTGAGAAGACATGAAAAAAACGTACAGATCCAGTACAGCTTTAGAAAAGCCTACCATTCGTATCAATTTTTCTGTCAGAAGAGAAACATTAGGTTAAAAGCATAGATGTCATTCTCCAGTAAGCCACCTGGTCTCTTCCTGCTAGACATCAGTTTCATATCTACTTGTTCCTGACAGGCTTTATGGTTCCAGCATGTGCTGCTAGCCAAGCTCAGGGAAACAATGTTGTATTCATTCCTGCTGAACTTTAAGTGGAGCTGATTCCACATCTCTTGGGCCCTAGGCTAATATCATGACTGCCATGGATTAGCTGTCCCTTTCTTCATCATTATACAGGGCTAATTAAAAGAGCTAGACTGGGCAAATATACAGCGCACTCTGGGGATACCTGTCTTGAACAAGCATACTATTTATAGGATTTATATACATATGGCATATATACCATATGTATATGCATAATCCTATAAACAGTATGTGTATATGTATGTGTGTGTGTATATATATATATATATGTATATATATGTATATGTATATAAACATATGTATGGATGTGGGTATGTGTAAGCTATACAGGATATCTTATAATATATACAGGATAGTTATTCTGTATCCCTCTTAAGCTTCCACCCACTATTTCCTGTTTCACCCCTTCTGTACACTTTTGATTAGGTCTTAAAGTCTTCTAATTGCTCAAAAGCAGTGTATCTGAATTTCTGTTGTATTTCCCCCTTAGGAACTCCAGCTCAATGTAAATCTTGCTGGCTTGCTTTAGACTGACCTAAGAAAACCCTTTTGTGTGCTTTTTATTGATCTTATTTCATTCATCATGATTGCTTTGCAACTTTACAAACCTAATTTACCCAGATTCACTTAGGCCTACTCTATCCCCCTATGATCATGAGGCTCAACAAAGCTTCCAAAGTCCCATACCAGATGAAGTATCCGCACAGAATTCAGTTTTATTTTAACTCTTCTATGAATACAACCCTACCAACCATTTTCAACATTTTCCTGATCAAATAAAATGTTAACACCTGTAGGAACCCATGTTTCCAGCTGTATATGTAACAGAGGATGGCCTTGTCAGGTGTCTTAGTTAGGGGTTCACTGCTGTGAACAGAGACAATGACCAATGCAAGTTCTATAAAGACAACATTTAATTGGGGCTGGCTTATAGGCTCAGAGGTTCAGTCCATTGTCATCAAGGCAGACACATGGCAGCATCCAGGTAGATAAGGTACAGGAGGAGCTGAGAGTTCTACATCTTCATCTGAAGGCTGCTAGTAGAAGACTGACTTCCAGGCAACTAGGGTGAGGGTCTTAAGTCTACAACCACAGTGACACACCTACTCCAACAAGGCCACACCTCTTAATAGGGTCACTTCTTGGGTCAGTCATATATAAGCCATCACATTCTACTCCCTGGCCCCCATAGGCTTGTTCAAACTTGAGTCTATGGGGGCCATACTTAAACGTAGCATAATGCAAAATACATTTAGTTCAACTTCAAAAGCCCCTATAGTATATGGCAGTCTCAACAAGTCCAAAGTTCAAGGTCTCTTTTGAGATTCATCCAATCACTTATCTGTAATCCCCCAAGCAAGACAGGAAACCAAACTCTGGGCAAAGTCCAAACTCTGAATCTCCATATCTAATAGCAAAGCAGTCTTAAGATATCCAACTCCCTTTTCATCTTTGTTAACTACAACAAGGTTCTTTCTCCTGGGCTTGCTTACTCCCTGTTAGCAGTTTTCCTTGGCAGGCATCCTGTGGCTCTGGCATCTTTAACATCTTGGGGTCCCCAAGTCAATTTCAGCTTCACAGCTTCTTGTTCCAATGTCTGAGATCCACACATGATCTTCTGTGCATCTCCAAAGAGCTGGTATGACTTCTCCAGTTCTGTCCTCTGTAGCTAAGTTCACGTTGATCCACTCCACTGCCACTGCTGTTCTTGGTGGTCATCCCATGGTACTGGGATCTCTAATATGCTAGGGTCTTCCACTGCAACTATGCTTCACCAAAGCCTCTCCTAGGTTCTCTTCATGGTACCAAGCCTCAACTCCTTTGCATGACCCCTTCAATCCTGGGCTGTCAATTACAACTGAGGGTACACATTCACCAATGGTCTTCCATGGCCTCACACAGTGCCAAACTTCAGCTGTTTTTCATGATGCCTTCATGCCTTCAAAACCAGTACCACCTGGATAATTCTTACACATTACCAAGTACAGCTGCAGCATGAGGCACAACCTTGGCTCTCTCTGGAATACAGCTTCTTTGTTCTCTCAGAAAACACTTCCCAGAAGATTTTACCTCAGTGATGCTGGTTTTTTCTTAATCACCACTAATTTCTTAGTTCCAGCTAACCAGCATCAATTGTCCCAGTAGTCTCCTTCTCCTCTTGAATGTAAAGCCAGAGACACAAGGCCGAAGCTGCTGAGTTCTTCTGCATGCAAGAGCTAGAACTTTGGCCTCTTGTTCTACTGCTTTATCACTAGTTTCCTTTTTCCCAGCTCCTTCATTGCCTAAATTGGCTGTCCTGAATCTTGCTCCATAGACTGACTATGAACTCAAGAGATCTGCATGCCTGTCTCCTAAGTACTGGGATTAAAGGTGTGGTCCACCAAGCTTGGATTTAAGTTTTTCTTCACCTAGAATTTGCTCTGTTCTAGGCTGGCCTTGAACTCAAAGATCTGCTTATCTTTGCCTCCAGGGATTAAAGGCTCCTTGTACTACTTGGCCTGAACCTAAATTAGATGGGTGGAATCTAGCCCCAAGGTCACCACTCTCTTAATTCAATTTAATATCCTTGAATTCAGCTCTGTTTCACTTCCTGGAGCCCCTTTAATACTCAATATTTTGTACTTTTCCTATCTCAGCTTGCTATGTTTGTTCAAAATTCTCTTCATCAGACTTAACCAGAGAACAAAGTCTTTGTTGGCCTTTTTTGAGACTTCCTTTCCAGATGCAGTTAATATAAATCTCTTTACCTTAGCCTTAGGCAGTCTCTTCAGGCAACGGCAAAAAACAGTAGTATTCTTCTCCAAAACATCACAAAAAGGGTCTCTCAGCCACATATTAAAGTTCTTCTCCACTGAAACCTCTTGGGCCATCAGGCCTACACAGATTCAAATGACCCTCAGCACCACTGTCTTCCATATTCCTACTAGGCTGGCCCATTAAGCCCCACTTAAAGCATTTCATGGCTTTCCAAATCCAAAGTCCCCAAATCTACATTCTTCCAAACAAAAGCATGATCAGGCCGATCACAGCAATACCCCAGTCCCTTGTACCAACTACTGTGAACAGACATGATGACTAAATGCAAGTTCTATAAAGACAACATTTAATTGGGGTTGGCTTACAGGCTCACAGGTTCAGTCCATTGTCATCAAGGCAGACACATGGCAGCATCTAGGTAGATATGGTGCAGGAGGAGCTGAGAGTTCTACTTCTTCATCTGAAGGCTGACTTCCAGGAAATTAGGGTAAGGGTCTTAAGCCCATACCCACAGTGACACACCTACACCAACAAGGCCACACCTCCTAATAGGGTCACTTCCTGGGTCAATCATATACAAACCATCACATCAGGCATCAGTGGGAAGAGAGGCGCTTGGTCATGTGAAGACTCCATACCCCAGTATAGGGGAATGCTAGGGTTCAGATATGGGAGTGGATGGGGGGGAGCGGAACCCGCAAAGAAGGGGGGAAGGGGGAATGGGACAGGGGGTTCTGGAGGGCAAACTGGAAAAGGAGATAACATTTGAAATGTAAATAAAGAAAATATCCAATTTAAAAAAAAAGAATAAAAAACATCATTGAAAAAACTAGGAATGACTCACTAAGTGTGTGCATGTCAGTCTTTGTTATGGTCCTGACACATAACACATTGTATTTTATTAATTCTGGGCAATTTAATAAATATTAATGAAGTTAAAACAATGTTAAGAAATATGGGCTGGAGAGATGACTCAGCAGTTAAGAGCACTGACTGCTCTTCTGAAGGTCCTGAGTTCAAATCCCAGCAACCACATGGTGGCTCACAGCCTTCTGTAATGAGATCTGAAGCCCTCTTCTAGAGTGTCTGAAGACAGCTACAATGTACCCTAACCCTAACCCTAACCCTAACCCTAACCCTAACCCTAACCCTAACCCTAACCCTAATCATCTAATCACTTAACTGTAATCCTCTAAGCAAGATGAGAAACCAGCTGGGCAAAGTCCAAACTCTGCATCTCCAAGACTAATGGCAAAGCAGTCTTCAGATATTCAACTCCTTTTTCATCTTTGTTGACTGCAACAAGGTTCTTGTTCCACTCCCTGTTAGCAGCATTCCTTGGCAGGCATCCTGTGGCTCTGGCATCTTTAACATCTTGGGTACCCCAAGTCAAGTTCAGCTTCACAGCTTCTTGTTCCAATGTCTGAGATCCACACATGATCTTCTGTGTATCTCCAAAGAGCTGGTGTCACTTCTCCAACTCTGCCCTCTGTAGCACTCTAAGTTCAGATTGATCCACTCCACTGCCACTGCTGTTCTTGGTGATCAGCCCATGGTACTGGCATCTCCAATGTGTGTGATGGTTTGTATATATTGGCCCAGGAAGTGAACCTATTAGGAGGTGTGGCCTTGTTGGAGTAGGTGTGTCGCTGTGGGTGTGGGCTTAAGACCCTCCCCCTGGCTGCCCGGAAGTCAGACTTCCACTAGCAGCCTTCAGTTGAAGAGAAAGAACTCTCAGCTCCTCCTGCACCATACCTGCCTGGATGCTGCCATGTTTCTGCCTTGATGACAATGGACTGAACCTCTGAGCCTGTAAGCCAACCCTAATTAAATGTTGTCTTTTATAAAACTTGCATTGGTCATGGTGTCTGTTCACAGCAGTAAAACCCTAACTAAGACAGAAGTTGGTACCAGGGACTGGGGTATTGCTGTGATAGGCCTGACCATGCTTTTGTTCGGAAGAATGTGGATTTTGGGACTTTGGATTTGGAAAACCATGGAATTCTTTAAGTGGGGCTTAATCGGCCAGACTAGTAGGAATATGGAAGACAGTGGTGCTGAGGGTCATTTGAACTGTGTAGGCCTGATGGCCCAAGAGGTTTCAGTGGAGAAGAACTTTAATATGTGGCTGAGAGACTGTTTTTGTGATGTTTTGGTAAAGAATATGGCTGCTTTTTGCCATTGTCTGAAGAGACTGCCTAGGACTAAGGTAAAGAGATTTATATTAATTGCATCTGCAAAGGAAGTCTCAAAAAAGCCCAACAAAGACTTTGTTCTCTGGTTAAGTCTGATAAAGAGAATTTTGAACCAACATAGCAAGCTGAGAAAGGAAAAGTACAAAATATATAGTTTGAGTATTAAAGGGACTCCAGGAAGTGAAATGGAGCTGAATTCAAGGATATTAAACTGAATTAAAGGAGTGGTGACCTTGGGGGCAAGATTCACCCAGTTAACTTTAGGTCCAGGCATGGTAGTACAAGCCTTTAATCCCAGGAGGTAAAGTTAAGCAGATCTTTGAGTTCAAGGCCAGCCTAGAACGGAGCAAATTCTAGGTGAAGAAAAACTTTAATCCAGCCTTGGTGTACCACACCTTTAATCCCAGTGTTTAGGAGACAGGCATGCAGATCTCTTGAGTTCAAGGTCAGTCTAAGGAGCAAGATTCAGGACAGCCAACTTAGGCAGTGAAGGAGCTGGGAAAAAGGAAGCTAGTGATAATGTAATAGAACAAGGTGGCCAATGTTCCAGCTCCTGCAAGCAGCAGAACTCAGCAGCTTCGGCCACGTGTCTCTGGCTTTATATTAAAAGGAAGGAGACTACTGGGACAATTGATGCTGGTTAGCTGGAGCTAAGAAATTAGTGATGATTAAGAAAAGACCAGCATCACTGAGGTGAAATATAGGAAGTGTTTTCTGAGAGCACAAAGAAGCTGTATTCTAGAGATAGCCAAGTGTTCCTCATGCTGCAGCTGTACTTGGTAATGTGTAAGAATCATCCAGGTGGTACTGGTTTTGAAGGCATGAAGGCATCATGAAGAACAGCTGAGGCTTGGTAATGTGAGAGGCCATGAAAGGCCATTGGTGAATGTGTACCCTCAGTTGTAATTGACAGCCCAGGACTGAAGGGGTCATGCAAAGGAGTTGAGGCTTGGTACTATGAAGAGAGCCTATGAGAGGCTTTGGTGAATTATAGTTGCAGTGGAAGACCCTAGCATATTGGAGATGCCAGTACCATGGGATGACCACCAAGAATAGCAGTGGCAGTGGAGTGGATCAATCTGAACTTAGAGTGCTACAAAGGGCAGAGCTGGAGAAGTGACACCAGCTCTTTGGAGATACACAGAAGATCATGTGTGGATCTCAGACACTGGAACAAGAAGCTGTGAAGCTGAACTTGACTTGGGGTACCCAAGATGTTAAAGATGCCAGAGCCACAGGATGCCTGCCAAGGAAAGCTGCTAACAGGGAGTGGAACAAGCCCAGGAGAAAGAACCTTGTTGCAGTCAACAAATGAAAAAGGAGTTGAATATCTGAAGACTGCTTTGCCATTAGTCTTGGAGATGCAGAGTTTGGACTTTGCCCAGCTGGTTTCCTGTCTTGCTTGGGGGATTACAGTTAAGAGATTGAATGAATCTCAAAAGAGACCTTGAACTTTGGACTTTTAACACTGTTGAGACTGCTATAGTCAACTGGGATTTTTGAAGTTGGACTAAATGTATTTTGCATTATGCTATGTTTCAGTATGGCCCCCATAGACTCATGTTTGAACAAGCCTATGGGGGCCAGGGAGTGGAATGTGATGGTTTGTATATATTGGCCCAGGAAGTGAACCTATTAGGAGGTGTGGCCTTGTTGGAGTAGGTGTGTCGCTGTGGTTGTGGGCTTAAGACCCTCCCCCTGGCTGCCTGGAAGTCAGACTTCCACTAGCAGCCTTCAGTTGAAGAGAGAGAACTCTTAGCTCCTCCTGCACCATACCTGCCTGGATGCTGCCATGTTTCTGCCTTGATGACAATGGACTGAACCTCTGAGCCTGTAAGCCAACCCTAATTAAATGTTGTCTTTTATAAAACTTGCATTGGTCATGGTGTCTGTTCACAGCAGTAAAACCCTAACTAAGACAATGTGCTAGGGTCTTCCTCTGCAACTATCCTTCAACAAAGCCTCTCATAGGCTCTCTTCATGGTACTAAGTCTCAACTCCTTTGCATGACCCCTTCAGTCCTGGGCTGTCAATTCAGAACCAGTATCCAATTCTAGATTGTAGTTCATTCCAGATATAGTCAAGTTGACAACCAGGAATAGCCACTACACTATACTACACAGAAAATTGTCAATTGACTGAAGAGAAAACCTTCAGAATAAGAGAAAAGCTTAGGTATTACATATATGTATTTGCATGGGTACATATGTATACAAAACTTCATGCCTATTTTTGCCAGAGTGAGGAGGTCAAAGATTGGTATGGATAATATTCCATGATTTTTCTCCCCACCCCTTTTTCTTGCTAACCAATTTTTTTCTTTGTATCACTGTGTCCCTTCCAAAGCTTGCAATCAGAATGGTCATCTTTGACAACCAATCAACATATTTTTAATATTTCATAGTGAATTTTAACAAAATTCTTTTTTCTTATGGATTGCATGATGCATCATTATCTCCCATTATCCTACTATACAATATACTGTACATTAAACTTTTTGGTCCTATGATTCTATGACTAATTACCTATTTGATAATCTTCCCACACCATACTCCTGCCCTATTCTATTTTCTCCAGTTTCTGATATTCTATGTACAAC
This sequence comes from Apodemus agrarius, assembly GCA_964023405.1. Classification (NCBI taxonomy): domain Eukaryota; kingdom Metazoa; phylum Chordata; class Mammalia; order Rodentia; family Muridae; genus Apodemus; species Apodemus agrarius. The sequence continues at coordinate 27,682,798 of OZ030018.1, read as the reverse complement.
TTCTATGACATAAATTTTTAGATTCAATTCATAAGAGAAATTATGTGTCTCTTTTGTTTTTGTGTCTGGATTACTTCACTTGACATAAAACTTAACATGGATACTCTGGTACTATCCATGTCAAGAAGACCAAGATTGAATTCTTTTTGTGGATGAATAGAAATCCATTGTGTGGAATTCTATAGCTATTATCTCTCTTTTTTTATTAAATTCTTTTTTTAAATTTTCTATATATTTTTTTACATTCCAATGGCTTTTCCCTTTCCCAGTTCCCCCCTCACCATATGTCCCATAAGTCCTCTTCCCTCCGCCCATTCCCCCATCACTCCCCCCCCCCCCATTTCTCTGTTCTGATACTCTCCTACTAAACTGGATCCAGTCTTTTCAAGACCAGGGTCCTTTCCTTCCTTCCTCTTTGGAATCTTTTGATTTGCTAATTGTGCCTTGGGTATTCAGAGCTTTTCAGCTCATTAATATCCACTTATCAGTGATTGCATTTCATGTGTATTCTTTTTGTGATTGGGTTAACTCACTTAGGATGATACTTTCCAGATCCAACCATTTGCCTACAAATTGTATGAATTCATTATTTTTAATTGCTGAGGAGTATTCCATTGTATAAATATACCACACTTTCTGTATTCATTTTTCCTTTGAGGGACATCTGGGCTCCTTCCAACTTCTGGCTATTATAAATAAGGCTGCTATGAACATAGTGGAGCATGTGTCTTTATTGTATGGAGGGGAATCTTGATGGAGTTGTAGGTATTCCTAATTTCTTGACTATTGTGCTAAAATGAATATTGAAGTATGGATGTGTCATTGATATATTACTTTTAATTTTTATTATTTTGTGGAAATTCCATACTGCTTTTCATAATAATTGTACTAATTGATGTGCCCAATAACTCACCATTTTTATACAATACAGCTCTGAAACATACAAGTTTTCATAGCTTTCTATTTGTCATACCCCAGCCAGCATTAACTATCATAAAAAAATATAATATCTCATTGTGTTTCTGATTTACATACTCCTGACACATGGTGATGGTGGATATTTCTTCATAGTATCTGTTGTTCATTTGTGCACCTCTTCTTTATAGAAATATTTATTTTGTGTTTATGTTCATTTTTTTTTACCTATTTACTTGGCTTTTGGGCATTATACTGTGTGCTCTGTATTTAACCCCTTGTTAGAAAAATAGTTTTCAAATGTTTTGTTTCACTCTTAAGATTATCTGTACAATCTGTTGATTTTGTTTATTGTTGTATAACAGTATTATATTTTGAGATAGTGTTATTTGTATACCTTTGGATTTTTGTTTCTTAATTATTTTGATGTTCACTTGTCTGACTTATTCTTTGAAATAGACCTAAATCACTAAATAAATATCAGTGATTTCAATGTTGAAATATTTGTCCTGTATTCTTTTTGTAGTTCCGTAGTTTCAGGCCTTACTTTTACTTTTAATTTTGAAATGTCTGAGACATAAAGGTATAATATTTTTCTTCTGCATGTAGACATGCTACATTCCTATCATCATCTATGGAAAATAGTACTACCTTTCTACTCTGTTCTTAGACTGCCACCAAAACACTGCCAATTAGAAATACATAGGTTTACTTATAGGATCACTGCCAAAATGTATCTGTTTTGAATCTCTACCATGAAGCTTTAAAATCAGGTAGTATAGTTTCTCTTTCTTTGAACTATTTTGTGCAAGATCATTTTGGAGTATGTTCAGTATATGTGTATACATGTATGTGTGTACATGTGTGCATGTGCTAATAAAATTTACAACTACCTAAGTGTATGAAAAATCTTACTACTAACTTGGTATGGATTATTGAATATGTGGATAGTTTTGGATTGTATGAACATTTTAACAAGATTGATTCTTCCAGTCTAGAAATAGGGAGTAGCTTTATGTGGTTTTATTATATTTACTTTAATTGCTTGCATCAGCGACTCAAAGTTTTAATTGTGAAGGTTTTCTACCTCTAGCTAAATATATTTTAAGTCCTTAATTTTGCAACCATTAAAAATGGGATTGCTGCTCTGGTTACGATGCCAGATAATTTCCTATAAACAGGTAGCTAGTCTACTGAGTATTTTATGATGAATTCTTCTTTTATATATTTGTTGAATTAATTTCTGAGTTCTAATAGTTTTTAAGTGTGGCAGTTTTCATGTTATCCACATAATATCTAGATATAGGTATTTGATGACAATTTGACTTTTTCTTTTGCAATTTATGTTTTCTCCTTCCTTACTTCCCTTCTTAAATGTTAGAAAATTCTGGAATAAGGATATATAGGCTTTCAAACTATTTTTAGAGGAGTTTTAGTTAGAAAATTTATATTTAAATAGATAAGAAACTTTAAGAATTATATATATTTTTTCTTATTTTAGATTTTTAAGTTTCAGTTTTATAAGACATTTTTATATTAGCAAATATATTGACCTCAAATGTTTCATAGTATTTTAGAATACTACATTATGGTCCAGATTAGTCACAGCAATTTTGCTCCTGACATTGTTATGTTACTTTCTGTCTTACCCCTTCACCATATTTCCAAAAGTGTTAATATCTTCACTATTTTAATTGCAACTTCTTTTGATGACTTTTCCAAACCTGACTTATTTCTTCAGGCTGCTCAATATCTGACTAGGTGAAACAGTTTGGCCATAGTTGTAGATAGTTTGTCTTTGCTGCTGTATTTGACTTGGATACCACTTGATGGGTATGGACTTGTAAATATAAATATATTTTCTCCTTTCAAGACTTTTCTTCAATTCCTCTTTCTCAGCAAGTTTTGAAGGGTCTGGGTGTTGAATAATCATGGGCTTTAAAACTCAGTAGTTTTGCTCCTTACCCAAAAGTGGTACTCTGGTGAGCTGACCCTGTCTCTGGGAAAGGGCTGAAGAGCTGATCCTATGTGAAAGGCAAGGGAGAGCTGGCAGACAGACTAACTCAGTTACCACTGAGGCCCAGTTCCAAGATTTTGAATTAGCCCACCTTAACATATACCCCATCTATGAAGTACTGGAGCATGGGAAGTGACCAATCCTGAAGACTTAAAGATGTTAGGTCTCCACGATACAGGGCAAAACCAGGATATCCAACAGAAATTCTGGTGATGATCCAGTCTTGAAAGTGTAACAGAAACCAGAAGCAACTAAAAATAGTCTTCAAAATATTAGTTTTGTAGTTGGGACGTTTCTGCTTAAGGTTTACTCAACTGCCAACACTGCTAATCAAACTCAGGTTACACTGGAATGAAAATCAGTAGGGTTAAACTATTTGGCAGGCTCCATGGGAAGTGTTCTCCCTACCTAACTCATCCAGTAGCTGGCGTCTGGTAGCCATCCTTGTCACTTGCATCATTGTAATCCTCTCTGTTTTCATTTCTCTTAATCTTTCTTTCCTTTTTAATCTGAGGATCATGATAATATGATGGTTACTTTGAAACTAATATTTATAAAGTATTAAAATACACAATTTACCAAGTCAAACTTATAAGGGGATTTTCATCTTTTCTTCCCCAGAAGCTATAAGTAATCCCACTGTGTTCTTTCCAATAAAGTTCTTAGTTTTTCTTGAACCCCTAATGAATTATTTATAAGGCCTACAATTGTACAGACAAGGAAGGAAAACAGCAGGAACATGGGAAGATGAGCATCTGCTTTGTGACATAAACCGTTTGACCCAGCATTACTCTATTTCTCCTTTAGATTAATTTCCCTTCTCATGCATTTATGAATGACTTCGATAACCAAAGATTGCCATATACTGTAGTACTTAAGTCAATCAATCTACAGAACTTCTTTTTAAGTAATGTAAAGTTCGCACACTCCAGGTTCCACATAAGTAGTTTTGGGTGGGTATCATTTGATGTATCATTCAGAGATATCTCATGCTAGGAGCCGCCTAGATTATATTCCTTCTGAAGTGAAGTAAGGCAGTGCTTTTCATAACGAGAAGAAAAACTAAACATTAAGATATATTTTACATGACTTGGAAGAAATTAATGTCTATGTTTTTGCTTTTAAACACATTAGCTAATAATATACAATTAGGAAATGTGTGTGTGTACTAGTGTGCATGCTAAGAAAGAGGCTCTGCCAACAGAAGGAAGACAATTCCAGTTACCTTGTGGTTTTTTTGGTCTTTTTGTCATTTTGTCTTTTTTCCTCCCCAGAGCTGAGGATGGAACCCAGGGCCTTGCACTTGCTAGGCAAGTGGTCTACCACTGAGCTAAATGCCCAACCACTACAATTCAATTCTGACAGCTCTTGAGTGTCAGACTAATGACTGATTTTTCTTCCCCAAATTAGTAGATATTATAGAACTCTTTTTCATGTAAGAACTTCATCAGAGTTGGAGGTTTGTGCAAAGACGTGACCCTGCAAGAGAGTCTGTGAGACCAGAGAAATGTAAGTGATAAAACCGAGGTAGAAATATGAGTGAAGCATCAAAGAAGCAGCACAGGTTCACACTCACCCTTCTTTCCAGTCAGGCAGAAGTGATGTGAGGTTCTTATTGCTCATCTGGCTTCTCAGTCCTCATGAACTTTAACATAAATCCCTCACAAATAACATAGGCTTTAGAAACTTCAGATGTTTAAAAGCACCCAAATAGTAAGGTAGCATATCAGATGATTCATCTGCCCCAGAGTGTTCAAAAGTTATCTTTAACATGTTTCTATCAGTGAAACAATCTGAGAAAAAAAATAACTATCCATAAATGTCTTCCCTTCCCTTTCCTTACTACAGTCTTTTGTATGTAAATTTTTTTTATTTTATTTTACTTTTTTTTTTATCCTGGCAGCAGAAAAAATAAAAATGAATTAAACAATGATCAAGTAACTTCAAGGCAGAAAGTGAGGAAGAGTTTTATAAAAGTGTTATAAAAGAGTTTTATGAAGTTCTAGGATAGATGTTTCCAGAAGAAAATAAATAATGCAAAGCAATATATTTCCATTCTAGTTAGCTCTATAACAGAAATATACCAACCATGTGACCACACAATATCAAAAAGAGACCTGAGTGGGTGTTTATTAACTTCTTCAGTGAGTTTGGAGTCAGGTCCACCTTTCTCACCATGAGGAAACTAAAAAGTGTCTGTTCTGTCTCTTCCTGACTTTCTATTTGCTGTCTCCTTTTGTTTTTCTTAGGACAATTTACATTTTTGTCTATTGAGGAGTAGCATGATTTTAGAGATTTTCTCCACATTTGTATTTCTTGTCCTCTTTCTTTAAAAAAAATGGTGCTGTTGATATTAAATGGGGGGATTTCACTTTTCTTAAGAACATGACAATAATGCTTGTTTCCTACTTTATAAGTGTTTATACAAAAAGTATATTGTATAGTAATCCACAAGCTCTCACAGTGTCTCAGGAGATTTAAAATACTAAAATTTGAAGAAAAATAAAGTGTAATTATACTGGTCAATGATAGAGAGAAGTTTGAGGTATAAAGAATGGATTTCAGGGAGCAGGGGTGCATTGGGGCAAATCATCAAATGCGTGATGTAGAGGAATTTTAATCTAGCAACATGGCTGATCTGACAAGGGATCACATCCAAAGACCTTCTAGGTCTGTGTGATCTTGCTGGAATATAGACATTCCTATAGTATGTGCCTCTAATCCCAAACAATGAAGCTAAATTTCATTTGTAGAAGGAAACAGCCATCTTTGAAAGTGACAAAGTGACATTTAATGGGGTGGGGAGGGGGCAGACAAAGTGATAAACCAGAGGAAGATTTGACAGAATCAGAGATATGATACATCTAGCTCTCAGAAGGACAGGGAAGAGAGGCTACTTAAGGATTCAGGGCAATCTGGAATCAGTGGTAGAAGAGGCATTTAGTCCTATGGAGGCTTGATGCCCCAGAAAAAGGGGAATTCTAGAGGGGTCTGGCAGGAATGAGTGGGTAGGTGGGGGAGCACCTTCACAGAGGGAAAGGGGAGGGGACAGGATAGGGGGTTCATGGAGGGGAGACTGAAAAGGGGATAATATTTGAGATGCAAACAAATAAAATGATTAATTTTTTCTTTAAAAGAATTCCTGTCTGAGACAGTTGACTCAATCGGGTGCACTTCAGTTAAATGAAGTTGAGTCACTTCAGTTTAGTTCATACAGGGTAGGTCAGCAGAGGCAACTGATGTTGGAGAATAAGAATAAAGATTAGAACAAATTGCCAGAATTAGTTTGAGGCCAAGCACAGCAAATTTGTGAGAAGGCAGGAGACGCAGGTTGAATCAGTCAGCTTGAAGAGGAGTTGGAGCCAGAACAGCTGAGTTGAATCAGCCAGTCAGAGTTCAGAAAACACTAGAAAGGGCATGCTTATTCAGAAGTAAGCCTCCCTGCCTTTAACTAGAGCTGGTGAATAAAAGTTACATTTACATTGGAATAACTTTGAGTAGGGTGGCTTTTAAATAATAAGGGGATAAAGGTCATAAAAATATAATTTATATTTATGATTAAATCTTAATCATAACTTGTAGGTGGTGTACTTACTATTGAAATGAAGAAATTCATTGTGATAAGTGATATTTCAGTGAGAGGAGGATGGTTTAGGATTGTCACACAGTAGTGGATGCACATACCAGAATATGTAGCAGAATTTTCCCCTAATTGACTACAATAATAAACACAAGAAACCAATCACTGGGTAAGAAAGAAGCAGGACTTCTGGGTCTGAGAGAGGAAAAGGGAAGGAAGGCAGGAGGAGAGGAGCTTCCTTTTGGACTGTGGGAGCAAGGCAGATACAGTGTAGGATGATGGAATCTATTAGATTGGGTGGCGGATCTACCAGGATCCATCACCAGAAGATTTCTAACAGAATAGTTGATACATTTAGGATGCTAGGTTCTGTGCCCAGCGATTGTGTAGTCTGTTTTTTTCTAAACTAAGATTGTCTGGTGTTTTCCTTCTGCAGGGACTCAGGTGGGACAAAGGGAAAGAACAGAGCCAAGGTGGAATTCTCCACCAGGCTTTGGGGACAGGAAGATTGGGCAAGGACTGAACTCCAGGGAAAAGGTAGCAAGCAGAGGGTTGACATGGGTGAGAGCACAACCAGAGATAGCTGCAGATATTTGGGAGTGCTGAGAGGGTTTGGCAGCAGGCAGCCGCAGGTGGAGAGAATGATTTCGGAGCTCCAGAAAGGCATAGCCAGCCTTGGTGGGACAACCACTGGCAAAAGGGAAACATGCCGTCTCAATACTGGTGCCTAGCCAGCGATAGTGTGTGTGTGTTATTTTTTAATATTACATGCTATAAGAATATTCTAAAATGAGAAGTAGAATAAGTGTGAAATGACATGGAAAGGAAGGTCATAGTTATTTTGACAGACTAATCAGAAAATCTGACCCTCATCCCCTAAGGCTTCATGAACTGTGGGGGAGGATGAGATAGCATCCCTGAAATACTGAAGAAGGGTTGCAAAGTGCCGTCTTCTAAGCATGACGCCACCATGGCAATCATTAATTCATAGCAGCTGTGCATCTTGGCACTGGGCCTACAAGTGCTGCGTCTTCCAAATAATCAGCTCCGGATTGGGAGGGGGCTCATGGTGTGCTACCACTTATTGCTAATCACTCATAATGAACAGAGTCTAGGAGAGGAGGAGACACAGTTTCTAGTTTTGTATCCGCTGGAAAACCCAGAAGGCTGTAATTGATAGCTTCAAATTCTAGGTCACAGGAATGGTCCATGCAACACAGCTAAAACAACATCATGATGATGGCAAGAGATTTGTATGAAGAAAGGAGAGGTGGAGGTGGTCAGAGGAACATCAGAGCGAGGTAGAGGGAGTAAGCAGAAAGCATTATATACATATATGAAATTGTCAAAGACCAAAACTTCTTAATAAAATAGAAAAAGAAAATGAAATATCAGAAAACAGAAGGTAAAGTTTAAGGTTTATTTTGTTGTTGTTGTTGTTATTGTTGTTCTAATGTTACCTGTGATTAAGGCCAGTATAATATAAGGCCAGTATATATAATTCAGAAATGTAGTGACTATTGGGGAGTTATTTTATATGAATGTATGTGAAATCAATACTCAGTCTTTTATTAAGAGATTTGTTTTTTACTTTCTAAACAATGTATTTCAAATCATAGACATCAACACATGTGAAAGAGTCAGACTTACCAAATATATCTAAACCTAGAACCAGGAGGAAATTTTTGTTGAAACAAATGTGTGTCTCATTCTGAAAGTCCCACAACTTAAGATTTCCTCTCATACACAAATACACATAAGTAAATATGAAAATAAGTATGAAAATTGAACTGGGAGTTGGTGAGATGCCGTAGGTGTTAAATGTGTAAGTCTTCTAGAAGATCTAGGTGCTGTCAATAGCGCCCAGATCAAGTACACGCACACACACACACACACACACACACACACACACACACACTTTTTAGTGCTTTTTTTCAGACACACCAGAAGAGGGCATCAGATCTCATTACATATGGTGAGCCACCATGTGGTTTCTGGGAATTGAACTCAGGACCTCTGGAAGAGCATTCAGTGCTCTTAGCCACTTATCCATCTCTCCAGCCCCATTTCTTTCAAAGACATAACAAAAAGAACTAGAGACATATTCCACATTCAAATAATTATTTCCTTAAGATTATGAGATAGATGTATATAGATATCCCTGATGTGTGTATGTATAACATGATAAACATGTGTATATATACAGCAAAGATTAGTTCCTCCAGTTGATAACATAGGCTTAAATTTTGGAGGTGAAAAACAACTTTCAAGGCAACAGAGTTTTATGAATGGGCTGTTGTCCATGTGTTTATTAATAAAGTTAGATAAAATGATTTCTCACACATTTTCTGGTTTTCTTTGCTTTCCAGTATTTCCTATATTTGAGAGCTTTTTCCTTATATTTGTGAAGTATAGATATATTTTATTCTTACTGTTGGAAAATAATTTATACCGACATTTAAATGGTTAAATATAAGAATAAGATGCATTTGTATTCAATTAACTTAGATTGTGAAAGTCATCTGTCATATGTTTTTAGTTAAATCTTCCTTTCTACTTTCCAAAACTGAAGCAATCACCTAAATATAGGTTTTTTTCAATTTTTGTTGAATATTTTATTTACTCACATTTCAAATGTTATCCCCCTTCCTAGTTTCCCCTCCATAAACCCACTATCCCCTCCTCCTTCCCTCCTGCATCTATGAGGTTGCTACTCCATCCATCCACCTACTCCTGCCTCAGCACCCTAGCATTCCCCTATGCTGGGTCATCAAACCTCTAGAGGACCAAGGGGCACCCCACCCAGTGATGCCAGATAAGGCTATCCTCTGCTCCATATCCGACTGTAGTCATGGGTACCCCCTTTGTGTTCTTTCATTGGTGGTTTAGTTCCTAGGAGCTTGGGGGGGGGCTCTGGTTGATATTGTTGTTTTTATGAGGTTGCAATCTCCTTCAGCTCCTACTTCTCCATTGGGGTCCCCGCACTCAGCCCAATGTTTGGCTGGGTATGTCAGCATCTGTATTGGTTCGCCTCTGGCAGAGCCTCTCAGAGGACAGCTATACTGGTCTCTTGTCAGTAAGCACCTTTTTTTAATTATTTAATTTTTTTCCACTCCATATTTTATTCTTCCCCTGTAACCCCTCTAACTGGTCCAAATCCCATACTTCCTCCCCACTCCCCTTGTCTCCACGTGGATGTCCTCATCTTCCACCCTACCTGACCTCTTGGTATCAGCAATAGTGTCTGGGTTTGGTGATACAGCAGATGGTATGTTTCCCTGGGTGGGGCAGTCTCTGGGTGGCCTTTCCTTCAGTTTCTGCTCCACTCTTTGTCCCTGCATGTCCCTTTGACAGGAGAAATTCTTGATTAATATTTTTGAGGTGGGTGGGTCTCATCCCTCAACTGGGGGCTGTGCCTATCCACTGGATATTGTCTCTACAGGTTCTCTCTCTCCTTTGTTGGGTATTTCGGCTAATGTCCTCCCTCTTGGGTTCCTGGCATCTGGGACTTTCTAGAGGCTACAGCCAGTTCCCCTTCCCCAACTGCTACATGCCTACTTTCAAATTCCTGACCCTCTGTGCTTCTCCTCCATCTCTTCCCATATCTGAACTGCCCCCCATTTCCTTCCCTTCCTCTCTCTCTCTCCCAGATCTCTTTCTTCCTTTACTTCCCAGAGATTATTCTCTTCCCCTATTGAGTAGGACTCTAGCATCCATGATTTGGTGTGATCTTTCTTCTTGGGTTTCATATGGTCTGTGAGTTGCATTGAGGGTATTCTGAGCTTTTAGGTTAATATCCACTTATCAGTGAGTGCATACCATGTGTGTTCTTTTGTGACTGGGCTACCTAACTCAGGGTGATATTTTCTAGTTCCATCCGTTTGCCTAAGAATTTCATGAATTCATTGTTTTCAATGAATAGCTGAGTAGTATTCCGTTGTGTAAAGTACCACATTATCTGTATCTATTTCTGTACCTATTCTGTATCTGTATCTGTATACAAATTCAAATACTTAGTAACTCTTACAATGCAGAAGACAGGCTTCAATGCAAATGGATAATGAGATGTTTACAGAACCTGAATAATACTATGTGCTTGCAACAAAATAAGTAAGAATCTAAGTGAAACCAAATGTGCTCAGAGAAGTGGAATGGGGCCATGCATGGAACAATGCTTATCTTAATTAAAAAAAATTGTTAATCTGTGTTAAGCAGGTGAGGGACATCTAGGTTGTTTCCTGGTTCTGGCTATTATAAACAAGGCTGCTATGAACATAGTGGAGCATGTGTCCTTGTTATGTGTTAGAGTGTCTTCTGGGTATATGCCCAGGAATGGTATAGCTGGGTCCTCAGGTAGTACTACCTCCAGTTTTCTGAGGAATTGCCAGACTGATTTCCAGAGTGGTTGTACCAGTTTGTAATCCCATCAACAATGGATGAGTGTTCCTCTTTCTCCACACTCTTGCCAGCATCTGCTGTCATCATATATTTAAGAGTGCAATTACTCTTCAATTAAATTTAGGTATATTCTAAATCAAATAGGAAACTGCTGTGATATATTTCAGTGCTAGTAACAAGTAATTGTATTTAATTTTGTTGGTGTTATTGTTTGTTTTTTGTGTTTGAGATTGCAGTTTCATTTCAACATTTACTCTCTTTGTTTTCTCTAAACCCTCTTGTAAGCCTTCCAAACTCTCCTTCAAATTCATCTTCTCCTTTTTCACTAACTACGAATGCATGAACACATGTGTTTATATATACATATACAATCCTAAATATAATGTGTTGAGTTCATATAATGTTGCTTGCTAAAAATATTTATTAAATTGTTCTTGCCTGCTTCTTTGAAATTACCTACCCAGTGATTTCTCTTTATGACTCACACCCAGCCATTTTCCTAAGCTATCCAGAGAACAATAAGAATGCACAAGTTCAAATACTTACTAACTCTTACAATTCAGAAGACATACTTCAAAGGAAATGGAGTAATGGGGTGTTTATATTATTCAGGATGAACCTGAATAATATCAATGTGCCTGCAGCAAAATAAGTAAAAATCTAAGTGAAACCAAGTATACTCAGAGAAGTGGAATTGGACCAGACATGGAAAAGTGTTTATCTTAATTTAAAAAAACAGCTGAGAATCTTATGTTAATGAAAAATAGCTCTGCTATAAGGCCAAGGAGGGCCCATAAACCATAGATTGATACTCCAAATTTTAATAAATTTTTCTTTTAAAATATTTATTAATTAAAAATTTATACAATATTTTAATATTATCAAATTAAATATTAAATATTAATGATATTCTCCCTCATCAAAGCACTCCAAGATCCCTAACTCTCTACTGACCCAACTCCATAATCACTCCTTTTCTCTCATACAAAATAAAAAATACAGCAACAAAATGACAATCAGAGCAAGCAAGCAAAAAAAAAAAAAAAACCAATGAGACATGAAATAATTAAATTATAAAACAAACAAGAAACCACATGCAAAAATAAAAGTTGATTTTGTATTATCTAAGTATTTCTGGGCTTGGTGCCTGTCCTGGATATACCCAGTGATTCTTCATTGGTGAGAACTGATTTTCTACTTCCTAGCAGGTATCAGTTGCAAATAGTTTCTTGGTTAGGAGTAGGATTTTTGTGTCTACTTGCCTTGGCAAGTTTTTGATGAGTATTTTCTCACAGCCATCGAGAGCTAACAAATAAATATAGGACAACTGGCAGGGTGGCATTAAAAATAGAAATGTTCAAAGAGTGGGGAAGAACGAGAAAATCAAAGCGGTGCAGTAAGCTATTTGAAGAAAGTTACTTGTTAAAGGACACCCAACAAACAGGCAGGAGCTGGAGAGTGACAGTGTAATCATAAAAATGTTATCACAATGTGTGATAAAGCACGGGGTGCTGTCATCCTGAAAAGAACGTCCCGACAGATAATAAAATGGGAATAACAACAGAATGGAGTGCTTAGAAAAACAAATGGAGGGTTCAAAGTGCCTCAGGTTCAAAATAGATCATTCTGTGGAAGGTATCGTAGTTTATCCATGTGAGTAGGAGCAAAGATGACGGGAAGTGTCGCATGAGGTTTGTGGATGATAAAATCCAAAGAGGGATATTTTGTTCAATGGCCCCAATTCGTTTATTTAATTAACAATCTCTCTGAGTGTCTAGCATGTGCCATATTAAATACTAGAGATAAAAAATGTGGAAAACAATGAGCTGGAAATATTTTGTTCATGGATGAACTTTGTTTTTCATTGGGTATTGATTAGACTCCTAACAGTTCAGATAAATACAGGTGTGTACAGTGTTTCAGAAAGTAATGAGTACAGGAAGAAGTCAGAAAGAAGAGCAAAGGATTGTCAATGAGTTGTATTCTATTACTAGTAAATGTCAAGTTCCTTGCTAGGATTTATGTGTAATGAGAAATTGGAATACTGAGAAGAATTTTGAAAACAGATTGAGCAATGTATACAGTCCATAAGGTGAGATGTATTTCCATAAGCCGAGCTATACCTGGGATGTATAGTTAAAAGCCTGGTGGTTTCTGTGGTCCCATCATAGGCGAGAGCTCTCATTTCCAGAGATACAGAATGCCAAAAGGCACTTGGAAACTGGAAAATAACGTTTGTCACTTTATTTACTAAAACCATCCTTCATGCTGTAATGAAAAGTAGATAAAAGTAGGCAAGATCAAATCTAAAGTACATGTAGGGGAAAAGGGAGAGGTTTTTTTGTTTTTGTTTTTCATCCTTTTTCTTTTATTTTGTTATTACAGGTGAACTTAAATAATTTAAATTATCCCAGCTTTAGTTAACACTGGAATTACTGAACTTAATAAGATGTGGGATTCTGTATGTTTTTAGTGTTGCTCATGTACTGAGAATTTGTATGTAACGTGAAAAGAACATTTATGGGATTTTTTTCCTCTGATGGAATGACAGTTAAAGAAAACTCACGATTTTAGATTGAACAGAAAGAAAATGGTGATCTTTTTTTCTCTCCAAGATGAAATTTGATTTGAAGAGCAACGGGAGAGACCCGTGTGAGGAGTGTGGATTTTTGTCACATATGAAACATCTCCTTGCTATTTAAGGAGACATATAGAAGGAGAAGTTCCGTGTCACTACAGAATTTGGAGAGTAATTCAGATTTTATAGGGCGTCGTAATAGATAGTACCTAGCCTTATAGGATTGGATGAGATTACTGAGAAATGAGCGTTGACAGGAAGAGCAGAAGCTGAAGGGGCAAAGCCAGAGCACTCCAAGCTTTTGAGGTCAGGAAAATGAACACCGATCAACAGAGTGGCTGAAGAGAAGCATCTGTTAAAAAAAAATAGGGAAGAAAACGTAGCGTTTAGTGCCCTTGAAGCCAAATAAGAAGGTGTTTTCAGTAGGGAGAAGTGAAATCAACAGTGTCAAGGGCTGCTGATAGGTGCAGTGAGGTGCAGAGGTCTGGTACTTGGATTTAATCATGTGAAAATAATTAATGAAACACTGAAGGATATGTGCTCCAGACAGATTGCAACTGAAGGAATTGGAGAGACTTGTTTAAAGAGTTTGGCGTTAAGAAGAAAACTATATGGAGGGGTGTGGGAATGGAGTTATCACATCAATGGCAATGAAAATTCTCACACAGTGGGGGCAGGGGAGGGAGATGATGTGGTAGAAGAGAAAGGAGCCAATTATTTCTAAGAGAATACGAGCAAAATTGACTGCTGAGATATATAGGTAAGTTTAAGAATTGTGTTGAAATATCTGATGACACAGATGCTAGAGTGAATATGACACAGGCATGAAGAAAGATGTTGTTATACGGTAAGAAGAACACACGGAAATAAAAGCAGGAGAACGCAGAAACCCTAGATGAGTTTACAACAATGATACTGTCACTCTGAGGTTCTTTCCACTGAGGCATTCCTTGACAGAACAATTAAAGATGACCTATTTCTAAGTTGATTAATGAAGTTGAATAAAAAATTTCTGGAATCAAAAGGACAAAGGCATGGGAATGTGGTTCCTTGTTAGATAGTAACTGTGGTGATTCATTTTGGTATAGATCATCAGGAAGAGCTGCAGAGAGGGAGATGACACAGTCATCAAACTGAGCATGGTAAAATCATCAGACTACAATATAATGAAATTACAGGATTAGTGCAAAGAAAACCGAGATGGCAAACAGAAGGGCAGACGGTTTTCAGCATATGTTAGATCAATGAACTAATTATTGAAAAGGTGAGAATAGAGATGGTAAGCTTCAGGAGTGAAGAGATGATCAAATAAAGGAGTTAAAACTTGACTGAAGAAGAAAATTTCAGAAGACAGTTCCTCCAGGATTTTTTCCACTATAGATGGTTCAAAAAATAGGAGAAGAACTGGAAAAGACTTCAGTTAAACAAGAAAAGTTAATAGTACAGGAGATATAAAAAGATCGTTTAACAGTATTAGCTAATTTGAAATATGTTTTAAATTCAATTTTTTTTTTTTTGCTTATTCACTTTATATCCTGCTCACTGCCCCCCTCCTGGTCTATCCATTCCAGCATAATCCTTCCCCCATATGCCCTTCCCTTCTCCTCTGAGAGGGTGGGGCCCCTTGGTATCCCCCCCCCCACTCTACTAATTCAAGTCTTTGTGAGGCTAGGTGCTTCCTCTCCCACTGAGGCCAGACAAGGCAGCTTAGCTAGAACATATCCCACCTGCAGGGATAGCCCCTGCTCCAGATGTTTGAGACCCAACATAAAGATCAAGCTACACATCTGCTACATACGTGTGGGGAGGCATAGGTCCAGCCTGTGTATGTTCTTTAGTTCAGACTTTGAACGCTCCAACGGTCCAGGTTAATTGACTCTGTTGGTCTTTCTGAGGAGTTACTATCCTCTTCAGGGCTGAAATCCTTCCTCTTATTCTTCCTAAATGGTGCCCAAGCGCCATTGTTTGGCTATGGGGGTCTGCAACTTTCTAAATCAGCTGTTGGGTGGAGCCTCTCAGAAGATAACATGCTCTTGTCTACAAGAATAATAGAGTATCATTAATAGTGTTAGGTATTGGTGCATGCCAGTGGGATGAGTCTCAAGTTGGGCCTATAATTGGTTGGCTATTCCTCCCTCTTTGATTTTTGGGTGCCTCCCTTATCCCAGCTCTCTGTCTTGTCTAGAAATGCACCCTACCTCCTTACCCCTGTCAGTTGCAGATTTCCATTCATTTTCATGGTCAGCTAACCATCTCTCCTCTCCTTCCCCAAACTTGATCCTGGATGACCCCCATTCCCTTCCTCATTCCCCTCCCTCCCAGTTCCCTCCCATCATCTGCCTCTTAGGACTATTTTATTTCCCTTTCTAAGTGAGATTCAACATTTCTCACTTAGACTTTCCTTCTCTTTTAGCTTTGGGTCTGTGAAGTATAGTATGATAACCTGTATTTTATGGCTAATATCTACTTATATCCTTATTTCCTAATGGGATTGGATTACCTCACTCAGAATATTATCAAGTTCCATCGATTTGTCTGAAAAATTCATGATGTCTTTGTTTTTAATAGTTGAATAATATTCCATTGTGTAGATATACCACATTTTCTTTATTCATTCTTCAGTTGAGGGACATGAAACTACAAAGTTTCTACAAGGCAAGGGACAGTGTTAATAGGACAAATAAGCAGTATACAGATTTGGAAAAGATCTTCATCAATCCTACATCTGACAAAGGACTAATATCCAAAATTTACAAAGGACTCAATAAGTTAGACACCAACATTCAAATACCCCAATTAAAAAATGGGGGTACAGAACTAAACAGAATTCTCAACAGAGGAATCTTGAATGGTTGAGAGGCACTTAAAGAAATGTTTAAAGTCCTTAGTTAACAGGTAAATAAATGCAAATCACAACAACTCTGAGGTCTACCCTGTGAGGGGTTTGCCCCAGGAGAACCCCTATCCCATCCCTCCTCCCCTGCTTCTATGTGTGTATTCTTCCACACACACCCACTCCTGCCTCCCCTATACTGGGATTTCCTGGCATTCCCCTATACTGGGGCCTCGAGCTTTCACAGGACCAAGGACCTCATCTCCCATTGATGCCTCACAAGGCCATCCTCTGCTACATATGCAGCTGGAGCCATGGGTCCCTCCATGTGTACTCTGGTTGGTGGTTTAGTCCCTGGGAGCTCTTGGCAGCCTGGTTGGTTGATATTGTTCCTATGATCAGTTGGATTTCTACAGCAATGAGTGTGGTCAGTTGTAAAAAGGAGCTAAGCCAGCTCCTATCAGAGGAAATTCTGGTTGAGAGTCTCTGACAGGCCTGAATAGGCTGATTTTATACGCAGCATGTAAGAGAATATCTGTACCTTATCATACCATGTGGGGCTACAATGTTTTCTTCCAGATACTGGCAGTCATATGATAAGAAATGTCACCTAGGGGAGAGAAACAAATTGGGTAAGAAGTCAGTTGTGGTTCATTCAAGCTGTTTCTCTTTCTCTGTGGCCTTTTGGATCATGGCTTCACACCCGATTTCTAAACCTCCTCTAAGGACATGTTTTCCAGTGAATTACCCAGGCACTTTATTGACACAACCTCAAAATGACATGTGCTTGCAGTTTTCAGTTTCATATTACATCTTTAATATACACATAAATAGGCTTAATGAAAATCCATACTAAGATATTAGATTATCTCTGAATCTCCCCAAACTCCAAGCATAGGATTTTGCTCTTCAAAACTGCTTATTGAATACTTGCTGAATGAGAAAAATGCATAAATGACTCTAATAAGCTGCATTTGCCATGTAACAAGAAACTGGCAACTCAAATGGGATTTTATGTATTACTAAATTGATTTAAGATCTATCAGATGCAATTTCTTGGTTTATCTTCAGCTATTGTGAAGCAAAATGATTGTCAATAAGTATTTGAATGACATATTTTATAATTGCAACACATTTTATAGATGTTTATATACAGATCTGTGTTATAACAAAAATATGCTTTACTAATTAAGCTATTCATACTTTAAAGTCATAAAAATTAATGGGTTTGAAAGCGATTCTCCCTGTGAACTTTTTAACTTTCAACTTGTTTTTTAACTGATGAAAAAAATCAATTCGTTTCCAACACCTTTATTTAAGGATTCAATGTATGTTGAGTATAACCAGCTGGCTCTTTGATGAGATGAGTTGTACGTGTTCTTAAGGCACTGGCAATAGAAAACTAATTGCATAGTTATTTAATATCAGACTTTTCATCAGTTTCAAATAAAACATACGAATTCAAATTTTAATTGCTTTCTGATTAGAACTTTTTATGTCTAGCTTTAATTTTCAGCTCAAATATCTCCACATCGTTCATGTATAATCCAGTTCAACACCACGATGACGCTACCACCTGAAAGTATCATGGATGAAACTGAATTCAGTGGGATCTCTTAATCCCATTTTAGAACTACTCAGAGGCCTTACAGAAAACGTTTACATGATTACTAAATTGGTGCAAATCACCGAAACATTAAAATGTTAAACTGCCATAGGTGCCCATAAACACATTCATAAAGAAAGGCAGAGTCAATTAAAAAAAATAAATTCTTCATGTGCCGGAAGATAAACTGCTGCAAGCCCACCAGTAAGAAATAATAGAACTGTCAAAAACAATACAATTTCTGTGCACAAACCAAAGCATTCCAAACATAATAATAGGATGAGGATCTCCTGAATAAATACCCAGTCAGGAATGAACTGCAGGGCAAAATATATTCATTTAGAGCTTAGTTAGTTCGTGGAAACAAATGTCTGTTTGTGAGTTGGTAATATTTGACAAAAGAAAGATCATACCTCAGGCATGACCTCCAATATCTTAAAATATTACAAGCTTTAGCCCTTGTTACAAGTTAAATGAGTTAGCCAAGTCTTTACCTGTCACAGGTTGATAACCTGAATATAGCCTAGGACACCTTGCAATCTGGGAACAGATGAAATATCAGGGCATTTAAGTTGATAAATTGGGGCCCTTTGGTAAATAAATTAAAGCAAATAGGAGTAATTGAGCAAGCTGTTGGCAAGCCTAATAGGTATTAGTCAAATTAATCTAACTCTGTGATTGTGAAGAGATGTGCTGCAATCTCATCCTCTTGGTTAGCAAAGAGTCTGTTCCTGCATTCTCAATGGTTAGAGGATGATCACTTTCATGAGTAGCATATTAATGTCACACAAATTGGAAGACAGTGCTACTTCTTCATTACGCACTGCGCTGAACACAGGCTCAAATGATCTTTACTGATGGCTATATCAAGATTAGAGTTATAGGACAACCAAAGAAACAAACAACAACAAACAACAAAAGTAGGAAAATCTCCAGAGATCCTTTGATTTGTGAAGCAAACAGAGTTTATGAGAGTGAAGACTGGTAAGACAATTTTAGAAATTAAGATTATCAGGAGGGAGATCTTAATTTTAGATGAACAGATACATGTCAAAGTACTTCATTCATTCATTTGGCAGATTTTGAAAATTAATTGTATCTAAGTGGCTACTTTTGGAATAAGGAAAAGTCAGTAAGTATCATTACCCAGATTTTTCTCTGGCCCTCTTTGGTTTTCCAGTCCTGTGGCTTTCAGTCTAAAGAATTTGGCTGAGAGAAGTGGAGTACATGAAGAATAAGGGCAGAGTTTATTACATAACAACACAGGGAACCCTTTGGGACAAGGGAAGGCAATAGATACAAAGTCATTATGGAAGTAAGCATTCTCACAGGGCAACCCTGCACAATGATCAGAGTAACCATTGGGCCAGTCTACATATGAGGTACCTTCAATGTGATTTCTGAAAGTGTTTAGAGCAGACAACTTTCCCGAGGGAGTTTTCTTTATCTTAGTGGTCAAGGAGGGTTCATTTAGTCAATTACTAACAGATTTTTCTTGTTTTTATGTTTCAAATATTGTGTTAAATAACTGGACTTACAATGTTTTAGACTCCTGGAAGCAAGTTCATATGGTAATTATTGACCTTCAAGGCAGTTCAAGGTGTCATATCTGCTCCTAGGATATGATAAGACTCAGGCCACATTCTTTTTGTTCAGGAATTAGAGCTCTCTGGTTCTAGTTCTTAATTTTATATGCTAAGGATTATGAGAGCGGAGTTCAGCTCCAATTTTTTCTAATGCTACAACCATCTGACTAGCTATTCATTAAGACAGAGCCAGAGTGATTTTTATGAGAACAGTAGGGTTTCTTCTAGAATCTTAGTATGAATTGGGGTAAAGATGTCTAGGTTTGGGGCTGGAGAGATGGCTCAGCGGTTAAGAGCACTGACTGCTCTTCCGAAGGTCCTGAGTTCAAATCCCAGCAACCACATGATGGTTCACCACCATCCGCAATGAGATCTGACGCCCTCTTCTGGTGTGTCTGAAGAAAGCTACAGTGTATAAAATAAATAAATAAATCTTTAAAAAAAAAAAAAGGATGTCTAGGTTTACCCAGGTTGAATTTATTTGTGTTGTGTAATCAAAAGACCTTCCTGCAACTTACCATGTGTAGGAAATAGGCGTCCTTGTTATTCATGGTAGATGGACCTGACTTGCATTCTGTGCAAGGTGTTTATGTCAGTGATCATTCCTCACTGTTCTTCTTTATATCAATTACACTATTAAATGTTGACGACATGGGTCTAACAGCATACTGTGTAATCCCTTTCTTCTAGGGCACATACAATCCTAGGGGCCAATGCTCTGTTTTTGGCTGCAAGTAAATTTTGTTAGATGAATAGTCTATGGTAGTTAAGCATTCTCTTATCTGGGAAATATAGCATTTTGAAGCTGTGATAACTATGTCTGTTTCTAATCAGTGTGGCTATGTTAGAGACTTCAATTTCTTTAGCAATTTATTATTATTGTTTATTGTTTGCGGTAATGATGATAAACTTTATATAATTTGGCCTCTTTTACTGTCCTTCTAACAGAAATTTGAATTATATATTGAAATCAGAGATTAAAATACTAAGGAACATTAGGACACTGTAAATATTTTGAGAGAAGGCAGTCAGTAAAATGACTGTTTTGCAAGTAAAGTGATTGTACTGCAAGTATTCAGATAGTCAACATCCAGGTACAAAGAAGCCAGGATAGCACTCATAGGGAAGTGTAGCAATGTGTGTGTGTGTGTGTGTGTGTGTGTGTGTGTGTGTGTGTAAATATGGAGCTCTCTTGCCAGCCAGTCTAGCCCATCTCTATATTACACATGTACACACAACACATGTTCATACCTACATGCACGTTTGTACACACAGAAACATGCACCTGCAAAATAAACACACACACACACACACACACACACACACACACACACACAGGCACACACAAGGATTCACAGCTCCTCACTGCCCAGCATTTCTTTTTAATCAGCTCTTGTATACTGGGAGAGACATCACCTGTGAATCTGATATTGAAATGCTCTAATTTTTTTTTATATAACTCTCTTGGAGTTTCCTTTTCTAAAGAAGAAACCCTCTAAGGAGGATCCTGAAGGGCTTGCAAGTTTGTACAGAACACACTGATCTCTGTAGCGAGGCATCCTGAAGTCTCAACCCATCCCACCTTTTACTACTGGTTGAGCTCACAAGGCTTGCTGCAATGATTTCTGCCTATTTTTTTCTAACCTTGCATATGGGATTTGTAACTACAACATATTTGGGGAATGTAAACAGCAAATATGACATCTGAGTATTTGAGAGAACAGCAGATTTTTCTGACCTCATTGTGAACTTCTTCTCTGATGTAGGCCATAAAAAAAAAAAAATCCAACCTTCCTGTCGAAAAAGCCATAAAGCTTTTTCATTCCAGAAATGATCCCCCTATACACAATGGAAAGAATATCCTGATTCTCAAAGATAAATGTCAAGAAGAAATCAAAAGGACTAGTCTTGGTAAATATAACCTAGTATCACTTAGAGTATGAACACTGATACATATACCACCTTGTCCCTAATTGCAGCACTTTATATTTTTTCCATAAAAGTACATAGATTTCCTGCTTATTTATCTTTTCTTTCTGAAGCCTTCCATGTCATATAAAACTTATATTAAATAGGTTTGAGGATGTAGCTCAGTGTTGGCTTATTTGGCCATCAAGAATAAGCACTAGCTTTTATATCAGCACCCCCCCCAGAAACATAAAAATCTAAAATAAAACATATGAAGTAACTTGTCAGCTTTTGGTTCTTATAGTAGTTACTCTATATTATGGTATAAAGGTCTCAGCCATGACCCTAGCATTGGAAAAAGAATACAATGCACATTTTTTCACTACATGGACCATAAAAGGAATGTAACTACAAATTTTCAGGTATAAAAATCATCAAATGAAATAACTTTCTATTTCTGTGATAGTCCTAGTAGCCTTTGTGGGGAAATGTTGATTTTCTGTACAGGTTGATGTTGGCTTGTTAGTCTTGCCAATCAAAGAACACAGCTCTTCAATAAATCTCTCTGGATAATGATTGGCGGCAATTATTATTCTTGCATGTATCTTGATAGTTACTTAATCTTGGTTGCTTTACTTTATTACATAACTTTTTGTGATGGCTTGTTTGTATCTCAGTAACTAAGGACCCCTGATTAAGTAGCACTCAGCCTTATTTCTTAATTTTCTTTCAACTGACAAATACCATACTAGATCTCAGGCTTACAAGAGTTAAAAAGAAATGGATGCCTTAAAATCACTGAGTTTCATTAGTCACACTTTTGCTTTAAAATATAAAATGTTCTCAGTAATATGCAGAGTGAGGAGTGGTGCATATTGACAAGCACGCATGAATTAGCAGGCTTTTGTGGCAAATGGAGATCAGGAGAAGCTTCACTAAGAAAATTATAATTGAACTGAACTCAGGATGCAGAGGATGAATGAAATGAAGCGAAGGAGAAAAGGCCATGCACAGATGCTCCATTGCAAAGGAAAGCACAGAGTATTCGAGAATTAACTGAAAAAAGAACACAGGCAAAGATAAGGTAGTCCATAGGAAGAGGACCATGAAGCAGTCACTCATGCTGGAGATGTTAGGAATCAGGACTTGTCCTGAATCACAATAAACAAATGAAGCACAGGAAGCACAAGGATGTTAGGCATCAGGACTCTACCCTGAATCACAATAAGTAAATGCAGCATTTCATGGTGATTTTGGAGAGTATAACCAGAAGTTAGTTATGTCTGTAGCATATAGGAGTAGGGGAAAGAGTGACTTTGGAGTAGTGAGATAGAAAGATCTTGAATAGAAGCTTAAGATAGGTTAGTGGATGTAAAACTCAGTGGAAAAGAGAAATACAACCCCTCCCCCCAAAAAAAATTCTGTAGGAAAGGACTGGATGTTATTGGGAATTGTGATGAATGGAAGATATTGTTCAAGACATCTTCCTGTCGCCTTCCAGCCATTCTGTACACTGGAATATGGAGCCTCAGAAAATATAGAGTTTTTAGTAATAGATTGTGGATTTTATTTCTAAAGGATTGAGATTTATATACATTTTTATTCACTTATAAACATAAATAAAATGTTATATATGTATATATTTTTATAACTTTATAATATATAAGGTTATATAGAGATTAAATAAAGAGTATATATGAATTATATATGTAAATGTATAAAGTTCGTAGGATTCCAAAACAGTTGCAGGCCACAGAAAGGCAATTCTGAAGCACTAATTCCCATATGGAAATTTAAATGTGCTCATTTTATAACTGTGTTTCTTTTTTTAATCTTTGTTACAACCGTGTATGCACTTTTATAATAATCATTTTAAAATTAGTGACAAAACAGACTAGTATGAGTTGAGGTTTTGTCACCAAGGCAAATATGGTGAACAGAACTAAGATGTAGACCTGGCCAGACCAGAAAATGCACTGACGGGTTTCATCACTCGATTCTCAAACATGAGATTGAGGACAGTTCTAAAGATGACTGAGATTTTTGATCTTTCAACATTTTGACACAGAAAAAAAGTCAAAAAATTAGACTAAGAAGGAATTCAGAAAGATAGGAAGAAAACTAAGATGACTCGATATTTTATAATTTAAAGCAGTGTTATAATAATGAGTGTCGAAGAGACTGGAGATATCAATAAGGCACACATTCAGATAGCAGTATAGAGACTGACCTGGGTTTATTTATATATTTAGGATTGTGTGCATGTGTGTGTGTGTGTGTGTGTGTGTGTGTGTGTGTGTGTGGTGTGTGAAAATTAATGACAATAGACAATTTAAAAGAAAGTAGTGGGTATATGAATAAGCAGGTTTCAAAAGAAGAAAGGGAAAATGATGTAACTGTATTATAATATCAAAAAATGAAATATTTTAAAAAGAATGATAAGCTCTGAGGAACAAATGGAGACTTTCGGTCTTGAACATACAATGTATATATCTGCATATTTGTTTACTTACTCTTTTATATATGCATAACTACAGGTACAGGTGAGTGGAGGCTAAACGTTCATGTTGTATGTCTTCCCCAATTGCTTTTCAGCTTTCTTGGTTGAGACAAGGTCTCTCACTGAACCTGAAGCTCCTGGATGAGCTAGTTATCTAATAAAGACCAGGAATCCTCCTGTCCAGGCCTCACCAGCTTCTAATTGAAACTATATGCCATTTCACTCCTCTTTTTACCTGGTGCTGGTGCTTGAACTCAGTTCCTCATACTTACATGTCAAGCACTGTACCTACTGAGTTGTTGCCTCAGATTCCCAAACCTGTGATTTATTGGTGACTTCAAATTTCTAGAGGGGGAGGATTGGAAAAGTGCATCAGTGCATAAAAGTGCATACTGTTCTTGCTGAGAAATAACTTATTTCATAGCCCCAATTTCTTGTAGACACAATTGCAAATACATTCTTCAGATCTATGACCCTCTTCGGGAACTCACATGAAAAAACCTTTGCATAGACATACTGTGCAAATATGTAAACTGTTCTTCTTGGCTTTGCCTGAATAGAGATTGGTTTTATGAATAGAGATTGGTCTTAAAAATTATGTTTCAGTGTTCTTTTTTTCCCCAGAAGTTATGAATTTCTTAATTTTCTCTAAGTGTTTTTAAAAATGTTCTTTACCTTTCTTAGAAATCTTCCAAAAGTTCTGAAAATTAAAAGAAAAATCTATTTATATAAAATGTATGCTCTTACATTTTTTGTCTTTGTAGATTGAGACACATGTTCTGTGTTGGCTCACAGGTTTTTTTCAAATGGGACCAGAGTACCCATTGAATAGTGGGCTCTGCCACAGACCTCTGTCTTACACATTGGCAGCTCACTGCTATGAACCACATTCGCAGGGTATGGCTCTTGCTTACAGACAGCTGATTATTTTTCTATGTCAACTTGAAATAATAAAAGTCCAGTGCCCTTTAGACTGCATTTCACCAGTCCACATGCAATCCACAAATTAGATTGCATATGAAAAAGCAGGAGCTGAACAGAACTCATTCTGATGATGTGTGCTTCATGCAATCTACTCAGTCTGTGCATGGAGGCAGATTCGTGAGTGGGAGCATCTCTCTCTCTCTTGTGTTTGTGTGTGTGTGTGTGTGTGTGTGTGTGTGTGAGTGTGTGTAGAACTTATTATCATCCTGACATGGGACAAGCTCTAGTATTTTTACCTATCATAGGCAGTCATGAATTTTCAGCAGTTTGGGTAGTTTGGTGGTACATCACAATTTGGATACGATAACCACTGAGCCTGCAAGTATCTTGAGGGTGCATGCCTTGTTCACTTATACAGACACTAGATTCAGCGGGGCTCTGTGCTTGGTTTACTGTTCTGCTGCTGTCGTTTTGCAATTCTTGAGACTTTTTGAACAAGAGACCTTGGACTTCCTTTTTTTGTTTTTGTTTGCTTGCTTGTTTTGGTTTTGTTTGTTTTGTTTTGTTGTTTTGGTTCTGAAACTTATGCAGTTAAATCCATTGCAATTTTGTTAATACGCTTTAGATTAAGGCCCCCTCTCTTCAGCTGTGTAAGCCCTTCAGTGCTCTGACAAACAAGGAAGATATTTTTATAATGTACAGAATAAAATATATAGAAAACAGAAAACAAAATGACAATAGCAAGCCAATAGGAAATATTATAAAAGCCAGAGCATCAGAGAGCATGCTGTAAGATTGTATCTACTAGGAACATTAAAAGTTAAATCAATAAAGGCCCTCCAGCATGACTGGCCAAATGTGAGCGGAACAAAGATAACACCAATAGACATGCCAAAGTGTACTTGGAAAGTCCAAAAGACATCAACTCTAAACACATTCACCTACACAAACAACAACAAACAAACAATAAAACAGCTGTCAAGGGAATAGGAGAAATAGTGTTCCCAAGGGAGTAGCACAGAAATTTGTTACCCAATACTGAGTGGCCAGTCCTGAAAACATGCAGGCAAGAAACATTACAGAAACTGATGAAGTTATGATTAGATATATCTATGTATATAAATATACATATATGCATGTAATTGCAAACAATAAAATGTCTTAATTAGGCTTTTACTGCTGTGAACAGACACCATGACCAATGTAAGTTTTATAAAAGACAACATTTAATTGGGGCTGGCTTACAGGCTCAGAGGTTCAGTCCATTGTCATCAAGGCAGAAGCATGGCAGCATCCAGGCAGACATGGTGCAGAAGGACCTGAGGGTTCTACATCTTTATCCAAAGGAAGCCAGGAACAGACTGGGTATGCTCAGGCATCTAGGAGGAAGATCTCCAAGGCCATCCCCACAGTGACACACTTCCTCCAACAAGGCCACACCTTCTAATAGTGTCACTTCCTGGG
Source organism: Apodemus agrarius (assembly GCA_964023405.1). Lineage (NCBI taxonomy): Eukaryota > Metazoa > Chordata > Mammalia > Rodentia > Muridae > Apodemus > Apodemus agrarius. The sequence continues at coordinate 27,656,489 of OZ030018.1, read as the reverse complement.
ACGAGCATGCACAAACTGTCACATAGAAACAGAAGACATGAATTTGAAAACTAGAAAGGAGGTGTGTATGTGAGAATTTGGAGGGGAAAAAGGAATATTATAATTGTAATACCTAAAAAAGTTTAAGTAAAAACAAATCAGACAAAAACAATGGAGTTAGATTCCACATTGGGAAAAATCAAGTAGATGAATAAAAAGTATTAAAAGGAGAGAAAACAGCTTTCCTTGATTGTTGACAGAGATGTTAAGAAAAGTTGATTCGTATCTTGTAGGAGAAAAGGAGATCTTTGTTCCAATTGTTTAGTAGTAAAGAATGTAGTCTGCATAAAATCTAGGTGTCTAGTGGACTGGCAGAACTTAATCTCCAGGCCTCCATAGCAACTTACTTGGCACCTAGAGTGATACTCTGACCTGGGGGTTTTACTGCATCTTTCACTATTCCATCTTGACTTTCTTCCTGTTACTCTTCAGCAACCTCCTTTTTACTATGAAACTATCACAGAGAAAGGAAGATTAAAATCTCCGGTCCCCATGGATGTGAAATATTTGGATACACCATTTAACTTTAGCACATCTGTAACTGGACTTCTCGTCATGTTCACCTCTTCTTTCTTATATTTGTACATGACTATTTCATCCTTATATTTTCTCAAAGCAAAAAAATGTGGAATCCTTTCTGATGGATTCCTGTTTTTGCCTTCCCCTGTCTAGCGTATCAGTACATTTCCTGGTCATAACTCCACAGCACAAGTAACATTTGCAGGGGTCACCGACCCTTCCCTATTCCTAGTTGAGTCATCCTCTGTTTTACTTAATACAACACTTTTTTTTTAATATTTGTTCCTGTTACTTTGTATTCCCACTTGATTACATATGAGCAATTGGCCTGCACTGATTTCACTACAAGGCAAGCTCATCTGTTTCACTACTTTTTAAATAAACATTATTCAGTGGGTATATCTAACCAGTCTTGCAGTTGTTAAATACATGCTTCTGTGAAAAACTAAAAGCATCTCTACCACCTTACACTGTCTTCGCATGCAGCTAGGTGCTGCTATTGACTCAAGCACTGTATACAGATTTCTGGGACATTTCTCTTTTCAGGGATAATTTTGTCTACATTTGAGCTTATCTTCTCTATGCCACAGTCCACAAAGCGTCTCTCTATAGAAAGATAAGACAACGCTGTGGCAACTTGTCTGCTATCTCTTCATTGCTCACTTTGGGTTGCCTTTAGTAAAGCGACCCCAAAACATCCCGTTGCCCAATGTTGTACTATTTAGAATAAAAAGGGTATTCTCATGTCACATACGTGACAAGACACTGAGGAGTCCTCATGCCATGCTTGATGGAAACCAGTTCATCTTAGCATCTTCACAGTTATAGCAGCTCTCCATGTGCTTACAGAGAGTCAATTACCTCTTCAGTATATTCTGACTTTAGCTGGAAGCTACTCTGGTAAACGGAACCTCTGCCTGTGCTTTGTAGCATAGTTCTTTGCTCGTGTGTATCTCATGACACTTGGCTCATTTGCATACTAGTTATGTGTTGCCCTTCATACAAGACTAAACTATTCAACACTAGAAAGTCGCACACTATAAATATTTATGGGATTGGATTGAATGTATCAGAGAACCAAGTGAATAAGAATGAGTTTTGATGATTATGATTTTATGGTGAGCTGCTGGCCCAGGAGATGAAGAAGTCTGTTTAATTTTTAATTACTTTGGGGATGCTGTAGGTATCTAATACATATTTATTGGATGACAGACAGGACAAGATTCTCAGTAAGAAAAACATCACAGTTAAATACTAGAACTTACACTCTGCTGATATACTACGGTTCTGGTGCTCACACCAAAACCTTATTCAAATCCTCTTCTCATCTCAACAGAGATAAAAAAAATAACCCCTTTGCTCTGGAATGTGGAAGATTCTATTAAATTTAATTAAATGAGACTAATAAAAAAGGAAGCAATTTGCTAGTATTAATATTCCTTGTTATTTTTTTCCTGGAAATAGAATCCTGCTCATTATGGAATGGCTAGATTTGAAATGGAGAAGCTATGCATGAATACATTGCCTAAATTGTTTTTTTTTTCATGTGAGTTGGATAACCCTGATAAACGACATAAAACATATACAATAAAGAGAAGCAAAATAGAAGGATATTGATTTTCTGACTGTTGATCTTAACCAGCTACTCCTGAGTTTAACAAAGTATTCTATGATTCCACCCATACAATTGATCTTGCAACTCTGGTATCAATAGTGTAAAAAAAAATCAAATCAATGCCTAGATCTGGAGATAGGCCTCAAAGCAAAGTTATGTGTAACTCTACTCTTTTGTTACCATCATTTCATCGTATATTAATATAGGAAATGTTAATCCTGTAAGGCTTTTACTAGTTTGTTTCAGATAGTAATTTATTTTTTAAAAACAGAATACAGTATTGTTATAATAAATATAACTGTTTATGGCAATTGAAATTTGTACAGAAAGTCATAGGAGTAAAAAAAAGTCTCACAGATTTTCAAATACATTTTTTTCTTACCAACTGGATTGTAGGGGTTTCTTGGAAGCAATTATATATACATGTATGACATATTATATATACATATATGTCATACATGTATATATAATACATAAGCAACTGATACATACATATATTTATGTATATGTACATGTATATGTATATGTGTATATATATATTGGTGTTTATGTTATTTTTATACTATTCTGGTGTGGAAATTGTCATTTATTGAAACTGTACATTTTTAGAAGTGTGTGGTTTATTTAGAATTTTGGCTTTTATCAGGCCTTTTTGCTTATTAATTTTTCACTACTTTTACTTATTATTTTGCAGTGTACATGCTCACATACACTTGTATGTCAGTGAGTGTACATGTGCCAAAGGTCATGTGTGGAGTGCAGATTACTTGCAGAAGCTGGTGCTTCTTGTACCATGTGTGTCACCAGAATTTGATTCAAGGCATTGAGTTCAGGGGTAAGGACCTTTACCCACCGACTCATCTTACTAGTCCAAAATTCTAATGTTATAATAAACAGAGCAACACACAATCCTCTGATGTAGAGGTTACTAAGAGATCTAAAACTATGACATCACCATCAAGTTCTGAAAGATTAAACAGTAATTTGGTCACTTACATTGAAAGTATAATCAGAGCAGAAAGAGCATGTCTTAGAAAAAGCATGATAATAATCATGACTAGACATCTTGTGGGTACTTTTAGAATGTGAATACAGAACTGACAACCAAAATATTTTTGGGGTCACTTCCAGTACACTGTTGAAAGCATAAACTTTATTTATTGATTTATTTATTTTGTATTTTGTACTGAAAAGTTCCATATTTGGTATGTTGTTTATTAATACTATCATAGAATCAACTTAATGTGATTAATGCCTCAGGGAGGTCAAGAACCTAATGTTTACATAATCAAATGTTGGAGATTTCAAAGGAATTAAAAAAGAAAGAAGCAAATAGTGCGTTTCTCTACGGTAGAGACTTGTTACCAACAAAGGGGAATTTTTAAAAGCAGGGAAATAGCAAGCTGAAGATACAGCAGGGTTGTAAAGTACAGACATGGCTGACTGTCTACACAGCCTGCTAAATTTGTTCATGAAACAACAGAATACCTATGACTCTAATCAGGAGCTTTCTCTTTCTCAAAATCATGGTCTCATTTTCTTCAATTGTGTTTACACACACATACATGAACCGTCCTAATATATAAATTGTTCTGTCTATATATTGCTACTTGTATGAATTTACTATGTATGTACCATAGCTTTATGAAATCATTCTTGGTGATCCTAATGAATAGACTTGAGAAGAATGATGTTACTGTTGCAAATTGTATTAAAAAAACTAACACAATAAACTAGAAAATACTTATTATGTATGTATGTGCAACATTATATATTTATGTGTGTATAGGTTGAGGCAAAATATGCTTTCATTTGTCTAATTAAAGTTTTAAACACTATATAAATATGAAGAATTTTAATATCTGAATCTTGTCAAAAACTCATAGGACAAAAAGTTAATATAATGACAAATTTCAGAGGAATAAAGAGTTTATTGATTTATTACTTTTCTTAGGTAAAATTGTATAAAAACGAGAGTAATTAATTAAAATGATGTTCTTTATAATTTGTTTATCCAGAACTTTCAAGTGACAAATCTCGAGAGAATTCTTTTTAAAAACCAATTTATATTTTGAGTAAAACAAAACAACAGCCTATACCAATCAGCTTGTATCAAATTTACCAGTTTTAAGTCGTAGTAAATTTTAATTGGGCTGCTGGCTACAAGGGGTTTTAGTGCATTTATTTCTCTATAGTGAAAATGAGAAAAGAATATGGGCAGAAAAATAATCTTCAAATACCACATGCACTTATTTCTCCCAGCCTAAATTTGTCTGTTAACATGGATAACATGGTGAGAGCTGGTACTCTCCCGGCTCTCGTGTTCTCTTTAGGCTGTTTTCCTCCCTTATTAAAACCTGTAAATGGACCAGTTTTACCTGGGCATTGACAAAGAAGAGTTGTCCTGCTTTGCTACCAAGTTTAAAGGGAGTTGGCAGAAAGAAAGTGCATGTCCTCCAACACAGTGTATTACCTGATGGTTATTCATTTGACATGTTTACATTTCTCCCCAGGCATACCAATTAAGAGAGTTCACCTGCCTTTCTTAGAAAACTGCTTTGAAAGAGTTGCTAGAACCAACCACAATGCCCAAGGTCATTGTCTAATAGAGTAAATTGTCCAATTATAGAGTAAGTTGCAGAAACAATAGAGGAAACAGGATAAAAAAAACCTACTTTAATTAGTGTCATCTCACTAATAGACTGGCTCCTTCCTGCTTTGTCTCGATAACAAGATTGAGCTAATCTTTTCATTTCTTCAGGGTGAAGTCTTGGCAAGATCATTATTGTGCGTTGTGCTAACAGGTTTCTCAAGCTGTCTGTCACAAGCCTACAGAGTACTTAGAGATACGCGGTATCCTAAACACTTGACATCTATTAATGAACTTAATACTCATGATAACCCTAGACAACAGAAAGAAACAAGTAATAGACCCATTTTCTATGAATGGAGGAGCAGAAAGAAGTGGCAGTTCAATTATGTAAGAACTCAAAATATCTTCAGACAGTAAAATAATTTATCTCTAGGTAAGCATTTAGTGCTATAGTGGATTAAACTAAATCTTCCCAGAAAACATATATTCAAGTCCTAAACTTCTTTTCTGGTAAATAAGATGTTATTTAAAAGGAGGATTCTTTTGGAGTACGGTTAAGCAAAGAGGTCACCATATTGGATGTGGAGTGGTGGAGGCTCCAACTGACTTCAAACTTTGTCATAAAATAGATGTTGAATATGAGGGGCCAGGTGCATGCAACCAGATAGGCGATCACACACAGATGAAGTAGGAATTGGTGTGATGTAAACACATAAGCCAATGAGTGAAAATTGTGAGCCATCACCAATGCTGGACAGAGGCAAGGACAGAGCCACCCCTGGGATTTTTGAGGAAAATAATCACTCAATTGCTCCTGACTTTATATGTCTACCTTACAGAAATTTTGGAGAAACTATATTTTTTTGTTTAAGTACAATATGAACTCCTTTATATAAAATCAAATGTACTCTGCAGTTTGACTCCTACAGACATCTGACCTTCCCTACAATTTCTGCCCCCACCTCAGAATTTCTAAGATCCAGTCATGAAAACAAATTTTGTAGTTGAATTCCTCATATCATTTTGTAGCTCCGTTTTGCCTAATGCCTTTCCCAGTTTCTTACCTGTGCATCGGAGCCTGCTCAGGCTGATGAATATTTTAGCAAGGTTCTCTGTCCTCTTCTCTGAAAGCTCCTTTCCCCTCTGAGCATCACAGCATTTGAATCATTGCTTTGTTTATTTTTCTTTCATGCAGAAAGTTAGCATTTTGAGATTCCAAAATGTGTTGAATTCAGGTTTTAATTTTCAGTACCTGTGTTTGGAACATAGTGTTCAAAGGCTATTTTTGAATGAATGAATGAATGAATGAATGAATGAATAAATAAATAAATCTAATGAAATCTAATGTGTACATTCAAACTCCCCCTTGTCTCTGCACATAGCCTTAAACATTTCTTATGGAGAACACAAGCTTAGCTCCCTTATCTTCTCTATCATCCTCCATGTGATGTATTGACTTTATCCTGCCCTTTTAGATGCAGGACTTCAAATTCCTTTTCAGCCTATGCCATGTTTTTTCCCCATTTTAATGTAAATCTGCTTTTTCCTTTGGTTTCCTTCATAGTCATTCTCACACATTTGAGGGAGGCTTTATCTTTAGATTTATGATTTCTGTTCTTGTGAAGGGACAGGTTTCTATTCCCCAAGAAGATCATCAGCTGATGTGTATGTTTTCTCCATTGCATATTGTAAGTTTCATTTCTCAAACAGTGATAGCCTCCAACTCCAGTTGGTTCGAACCTTTGTAAATGAGCACTTCGTAAAGCTCACACAAAATGCAAAGAAAAATCCGCGTGTGACGTTTTCTTGCTCTCGTTCTTCGATTCTGTAACTTCTTGTCTCTGTTTTCCTCACTGTTCGTGCTTCCTTTGTAGTCACTTTCCAGATTCCTATGTTTTTTTCATTGTGAAACTTAAACACCAGAGACTATAGTGACTCTCTGCATCTTCATTAAATTCACTTTCACTGTTCCCCTAAAGCTTCAGCTCCGTAGTATAGAAATAGTGAAAACTTAAGGATTCCCCCCCACACACACACACTTTTGTTTATGAACTAGCCAGGTTATTCCACATCTAAAATTTATTTTTTAAATGTGTGTACATGTGGCTGTATTGACAAGTAGCTTTTCCAATTTGTATCCTTGAATATGTTTTCAGAGTTGACATTGACTCTATTTTTACTCTGAATTTATCACTACAATGTAACTGATTTGCAAGTGTCATATCTTTATGTATAGCTCTCCAATATTTAATTTTCTTTACCCTCTAAGAACACTATCTGAAGTTAAAAGCATTAACCCTTCATTAAGTATAGTTACCCTCGTATTAATCAGGAAAGTGGAAGATTAGTATCTAGTTATTAAGGACCTCCACATAAAACCAGACACACTGAAACTATTAGAAAAGAAACTTGGGAAGACCCTGGAGGACATGGGCACAGGGGTAAAGTTCCTGAACAGAACACCAATAGCTTATGCTCTAAGATCAAGAATTGACAAATGGGACCTCATAAAATTACAAAGTTTCTGTAAGGCAAAGGACACTGTCAGAAGGACAAAACGGCAACCAACAACGTGGGAAATGATCTTCACCAACCCCACATCCGACAGAGGGCTAATATCCAATATATACAAAGAACTCAAGAAGTTAGACCCCAAAGAACCAAATAACCCTATCAAAAAATGGGGTACAGAGCTAAACAAAGAATTTTCACCAGAAGAAATTCGGATGGCCGAGAAACACCTTAAGAGATGTTCAACATCATTAGTCATCAGGGAAATGCAAATCAAAACAACCCTGAGATTCCACCTCACACCAGTCAGAATGGCTAAGATTAAAAACTCGAGAGACAACAAGTGCTGGCGAGGATGTGGAGAAAGAGGAACACTCCTCCACTGTTGGTGGGATTGCAAAATGGTAAAACCACTCTGGAAATCAGTGTGGCGGTTCCTCAGAAAATTGGGCATGCCACTCCCAGAGGACCCTGGCATACCACTCCTGGGCATATACCCAGAGGATTCCCCTGCATACAACAAAGACACATGCTCCACTATGTTTATAGCAGCCTTGTTTATAATAGCCAGAAATTGGAAGGAGCCCAGATATCCCTCAAAGGAGGAATGGATACAGAAAATGTGGTATATTTATACAATGGAGTACTACTCAGCAATTAAAAATAATGAATTCATGCAATTTGTAGGTAAATGGTTAGATCTGGAAACTATCATCCTAAGTGAGCTAACCCAATCACAAAAGAATACACACGAAATGCAATCACTGATAAGTGGATATTAATGAGCCCAGAAGCCCTAAATACTCAAGGCACAATTAGCAAGTCAAATGACTCTCAAGAAGAAAAAAAGGAGAGGACCCTGGGCCTGTAAAGATTGGATCCAGTATTGTAGACCCAGAACAGAGAAATCGTGGGGGGGGGGGAAAGAGTGGGGAATAGCATGGGGGGGAGAGGAATTATGGGACATATGGTGGGGGGTACCTGGGAAAGGGGAAAGCCTTTGGAATGTAAACAAAGAATATAGAAAATAAAATAAAATAAAAAAAAAAGAAAAAAAAAATAAAAAAAAATAATTATTTCACTCTAAAAAAAAAAAAAAAACAAACAAACAAAAAAAAAAAAACAAATAGTTATTGTAATTCCAAAGTTCGTTCTCATTTCGTTCTATCAAATAAGAAACTTGTATCAGTGTTAATTTTCCTCTCTGGCTCTGGCTGGCAAAGAACAAATATTTAAGCAATTTACAGTCTCTTCCACCACATGTGAGGGCTATAATGAAAAAGGAAGCTCAGAATGGGAACACTGACATTAATAATAATGATAAATATTTTGAAACCCAACCTGGTGAACCGATTTGCATTATACCCTGCAATTTGCAATGGAGTTGTATATATTATAGTTATCTAACCTTGTGGCAGAGACAGCTAGGTTGTCAATAAATCCACTTTTCTCTTTTTCATAGTCATCGGACCCAATAACACTTTAGCCTCACTGTCAGGTATGTGTACGAAATTAAATTGTAAACACTAGATCATGAGCAGAAGTAAGATGTGATAAAGGTAAACTCCCACACTTTGAACCTGCATGCTCCCTTCATTTGTAGTTGGCTGGACAGCATCTTATAACTCCATATTCTTTCTCCCCTGTATAGACTCATGTGTCTTGTTCCTTCTTAAGATTCTCTTCTGACTATGAACTCCCCTCACCCGTCATCGCAGCTTAGAGATGCACCAAATTATATTATGTCTGTTTCCTGTATAAAAATTAACCCTCTCTAATGACTAATGATGTTGAACATTTCTTAAGGTGCTTCTCAGCCATTTGAAGTTCTTCAGGTGAAAATTCTTTGTTTAGCTCTGTACCCCATTTTTGTAATAGGGTTATTTGGTTCTCTGGAGTCTAACTTCTTGAGTTCTTTGTATATATTGGATATTAGCCCTCTGTCCGATGTAGGGTTGGTGAAGATCTTTTCCCAATTTATTGGTTGCTGTTTTGTCCTTTTGACAATGTCCTTTGCCTTACAGAGACTTTGTAATTTTATGAGGTCCCATTTGTCAATTCTTGATCTTAGAGCATAAGCTATTGGTATTCTGTTCAGGAACTTTTCCCCTGTGCCCATGTCCTCGAGGGTTTTCCCCAGTTTCTTTTCTATTAGTTTCAGTGTGTCTGGTTTTATGTGAAGGTCCTTGATCCATTTGGAGTTGAGCTTAGTACAAGGAGATAAGAATGGATCAATTCCCATTCTTCTGCATGCTGATGTCCAGTTGAACCAGCACCATTTGTTGAAAAGGCTATCTTTTTTTCCACTGAATGGTTTCAGCTCCTTTGTCAAAGATCAAAACAACCCTGAGATTTCACCTCACACCAGTCAGCATGGCTAAGATTAAAAACTCAGGAGACAGCAGGTGTTGGAGAGGATGTGGAGAAAGAGGAACACTCCTCCACTGCTGGTGAGAATGCAAGTTGGTGCAACCACTCTGGAAATCAGTCAGGCAGTTCCTCAGAAAACTGGGCATGACACTTCTGGAGGACCCTGCTGTACAACTCCTGGGCATATACCCAGAGGATTCTCTGGCATGCAATAAGGATACATGCTCCACTATGTTCATAGCACCCTTATTTATAATAGCCAGAAGCTGGAAAGAACCCAGATGTCCCTCAATGGAGGAATGGATACAGAAAATGTGGTATATTACACAATGGAGTACTACTCAGCAATTAAAAACTCAGCAAATGAAATTCTTAGGCAAATGGGTGGAACTGGAAAATATCATCCTAACTGAGGTAACTCATACACAAAAGAACACACATGGAATGCAGTCACTGATAAGTGGATATTAGCCCAGAAGCTCTGAATACCCTAGACACAACTCACATATCAAATGATTCCCAAGAAGAAGGAAAGAGAGGGCTCTGGTCCTGGAAAGGCTTGATGCAGCATTGTAGGAGAACACCAGGACAGAGAAGTGGGAGGGGGTTGACTGGGGAATGGGCAGGGGGAAGAGGGCTTGTGGGACTTATGGGGAAGGGAAACCAGGAAAGAGAATATCATTTGGAATGTAAACAAAGAAAATCGAAAATTAAAAAAAAATTAACCCTCAAATTTAATCCATTTATCTTCAGGACTTGATACAGTCTACGACAAAACAAAAAAATACATGACTACTAATACTGGTTCTATGTTTCACACACTTTTATTACTAAATTTTTCCTTTTAAGTTTTAATTCTTTACTTCATCTTTTGAGATTAGAATATAATTATATCATTTCACTCTTCTCACCTCAAACAGAGACACTATCTAATTGGGGATAGACAGAAAGAAAGTAGTGTTCAAGATGTTGGACTCTCTTGCTGGATTTCTGATATTTTTTCTAGTTATATGCATATTAGACCTTTGAAGCAAAGAAAGTTTGGGGGGAGTGAAAAGACAGCAAATCCTAGTCACAGATTGAGTCATTGTTACATTTAGGTCCAAATGGCAGGATAAGCAAGGATATGTAGATAAGGATAAAGTAGAACCTTATGTACACTATGAAGGTTGAACTAAAATGTTCACACTTTTTTATAAGTTGTAGCAAAATTCATTCTATAAGAAGATATCTTGATAATTGAATCAATAAATATAGGGTAAATCATTGCCCTTTCTTCTCACTATCACTGAGTCTAAAGTTGTTCAAAATAATAATAATATAAGGACCTTACAATGCTGGCTAATATATTTTACTTTTGCCATCTAAACAATTCTCATATAAAATTATTTGTATTCTTGCATATATGTTACTCTATCTCATACAATGAATTTTAAAGGATAATTTTATTATTCTACAGTGATTTTGGATTTTGAATGGTTTGCATTCTTATTTTCTTCCATTATGAAAGTATATAGAATTATTAGAAAGAAAAATTTAAAAGTATTCTTCTTAAAAATAAATATGTAAACAAATGTAGAAAATGTCTTATGAGATTAGTGTTTTCAACTTTTAATTATATTTGTTTCATAAATGAATCATTTTTCATAAAGACATTTATAAGTATTATAGTACCAAATGACTTATTATTTTTAAAAATATATTTTCCAAATATTTACTTGAAGGCTGATAATTATAGACTTTACTTGATTAAAGCACATGTTTTATTTTTGGCATTGTGAGAATGACAGGAATAATTTTATATAATTAAAATAATTTATAAATTTGTCACAAACCCCAGTCATTTATTGTTGTAAATGTATCAGGAAATTCCAATCATAATGTCCCAAAGTGCCTCTGAAATGTAAATAGAGTAATGGACAGACTGTTATTATGACACTTTCCTAGAATTATTGACTGATAATACATCATAAATTTAATAAAAATAATTCAAAATGTTTTCTCTATGTTTTAAATTATATTTTCTTTTGTAAATTATTATAGTTATATACATATTTGTTATAGACTATCCACAAATTTTAAGCTTTCTATTTCAATAATGTGGGTATATAAGAAAGAGAAAATAAATTAATCACCCCCAAATCTTAGGAAATAATAAGACAATACAGTTTTTCTTCATATTAAAGACATGTGCATTAAAGTTGCTGTATTTCTTCATATTAAATACATTTATTACATATGATTTTATTTTTCCATGTGAATTACATAAATCAAAATTAACATGGGAAGATTTTGTATTTACTACTTTAGATAAGGTAGATTACAAATAAAGAGAAAACATGAGTATATTCAGCATATAATAACCTTGAAGCTTCTACATGTAGTACCTTTTATAGTCCTAACAGGTGTTATGTGTGCTATTAGTCTTCTCCAAACTTTGAATTCTGGGAGCTAGAGCAACAACTGGCCTGTCAATAAGTGTATAACAATGGCATGAGAATCATGGGAGTATGAACATAGTGGAACATGTGTCCTTATTACATGTAGGAGCATCTTCTGAGTATATGCCCAGGTGTGGTATATCTGGGTATTCAGGTAGTACTATGCCTAATTTTCTGAGAGCCCTGCAAAACTGATTTCCAGAGTGGTTGTACCAGCTCTGCAATGGAGGAGTGTTTTTGTTTCCCTCCACATCCTCGCCATCATTTGCTGTCCCCTAAGTTTTTAATCTTAGCCATTCTGGCTGGTGTGAGGTGGAATATCAGGGTTGTTTTGATTTGCATTTCCCTGATAACTAAGGATGTTGAACATTTCTTTAGGTGCTTCACAGCTATTTGAGTTTCCTCAGTTTATAATTCTTTGTTAATCTCTGTACTCCATTTTTAATAGGATTATTTGCCTCTCTGGAGTCTAACTTAATGAGTTCATTGTATACATTAGATATTATCCTTCTATCAGAGGTAGGTAGGGTTGGTAAAGATCTTTTCCCACTCTGTTGGTTGCTGTTTTGTCCTGTTGACAGTGCCCTTTGCCTTACAGAAGCTTTGCAGTTTTATGAGGTCCCATTTGTTGATTCCTGTTCTTAGAATATAAGCCATTGGTGTTCTGTTCAGGAAATTTTCTCCTGTGCCCATATGTTCAAAGCTCTTCACCACTTTCTCTTCTGTAAGCTTCAGTGTATCTGGTTTTATGTGATAGTCCTTGATCCACTTGTACATGAGCTTTGTACAAGGAAATAAGAATGGGACGATTTGCGTGTTCCACTATGGTCATAGCAGCCTTATTTATAAAAGCCAGAAGCTGGAAAGAACCCAGATGTTCTTCTTCAGGGGAATGGATACAGAAAATGTAGTATATTTACACCATGGGATACTAGTTAGCTATTAAAAACAATGAATTCATGGAATTCTTAGGCAAATGGATGTAGCTAGAAAGTGTCATTCTGAGTGAGGTAACCCAATAGCAAAAGAACACACATGGTATGCATTCACTGGTAAGTGGATATTAGCCCAAAAGCTCAGAATAAACAAGATACAATTCACAGACCACATGATGCTCAAGAAGAAGGAAGACCAAAGTGTGGGTGCTTCGGTTTTTCTGAGAAAATGAACAAAATACTCACAGGAGCAATTAAGGAGACAAAGTATGGGGCAGAGACTGAAGAAAAGGCCACCCAGAGACTGTCCTACCTGGAGAATCATCCTATAAACAGTCACCAAACCCCAACACTATCCTGGATGCTAAGAAGTGCTTGCTGAAAGGAGCTGTTATGGCTCTCTCTTGAGGGACCCTGCTGAAGCCTTACAAATACAGAGGCAGATGCTTGTAGGGAGAAATTGGACTGAGCTCTGGATCCCCAGTGGAGGAGCTGAAGGGGTTGGCAGCCTCGTTAGAAGAACAAGGATGTAGGCCAATCATACCTCCCCCAAGGCTCCCAGGGACTAAGCCATCAACCAAGGGGTACACATGGTTCCAGTGGCAATTGTGGTGGAGAAATGCCTTGTTGGGCATTGATGGGTGGAGAAGTCCTCGGTGGGTGGGGAATTCGAAGTGGGCGTAGGTGGGAGTGGGTTGAGTGGAGGGGCTTCTTCTTGGAGGAAGGGGCAGGGAGGATGGATTGGGGTTTTTTGGGGAGGGGGGAATTGGGAATGGGTATAACATTTGAACTTTAAATGAAGAATATATTCAATAAAACAAAGAGAATTACAGGCACAATCAACCACTTTTTTATTGGATCTAAATTGCATTACACAAGATGGAACTGGTAGTTGGCAATTTTTTTCCACTGGATACATGTCTGTTCAAATTTTAGGCCCTAGGGGAGACCATACTACTATTATCCTGTTAAATAGACACAATAAAGAACTGACTTCTAAGGACTAATTGTTTTATACAGATTAAGGCATCTCTTCACCTGTACTGGCTGGTTTTGTGTGTCAACTTGACACAGACTGGAGTTATTACAGACAAAGGAGCTTCAGTTGGGGAAGTGCCTTCATGAGATCCAGCTGTGGGGCATTTTCTCAATTAGTGATCAAAGGGAGAGGGCACTTGTGGGTGGTGCCATCCCTGGGCTGGTGTTGTTGAGTTTAATAAGGAAGCAAGACAGTAAGAAATATCCCTCCATAGCTTCTGCATCAGCTCCTGCTTCCTGACCTGCTTGAGTTCCATTCCTGACCTCCTTTAGTGATGAAAAACAATGTGGAAATGTAAGTTGAATTAACCCTTTCCTCCCCAACTTGCTTCTTGGTCATGATGTTTTGTGCAGGAATAGAAACCCTAAGACACCAGCCTTCTGAGAAAAGCTTCTATTTAGAGTAGACAGTGGTTAACACACACACACAAAAAAAACCCACAACAGACCAAAATGCAAAGATTACGGGATTTGGGGATGCTTGTTTTTAAATGGAACCTTTATACTACAGAGCCTCTTCCCAAGGCTCAGAGATCATAATGGAAGAGGGGGCAGAAGGACTTAAAGAGCTAAAGGCAGTGAGTGAATATAAGGAAACAATGTCCTCAGGACACAATAACTATATAAATTAACTCCTAGTAGTTATGACAGAATGTATAATCTCTGTGCCAGGTCCAGCTAGAACAAATCCCAGTATGAATAAAGGAGGTAGGTGAGTGTGAAGTCCCAGCCTAGCAGAGGATCTTTTGGCAATGGTTGCTGCAGGGAGAGGGTTTTCTTAAACTTATGAGTGGTAGATTGGGCATGCTCCAGTAAAAGGCTACTTATCCGTGAAATAGAAGCTGCAAAAAGAATGCTGGGAGCCAGCCCCAGTGATGGCCAGGTCCCAGAGAGGAGGCAAGGGAGGTGTTAATCAGACACAGTCCTCAGGGAATCTTGCTGCTTGACTGACTGGCAGTCATGGTACTTCTTTAATCCGGACTCAGTAAGCAGGGATAGATTCCTGTTGTTCCAAAACAGATCGTAGCATTTCTGTCCCCGGACACAGGAGACACATGTCGTAACTTCCTCTTGACCATAGGTTTAGTCATCATTGCTAAGCCATGACAGCAGAACAGAATTATCTTTTATAATCATTTTTCATCGCCATCCCCATTTTTCAACTTTTAAGAATCTTGTGGTTTCAAGGGCACTGGACAGAAAGAAAATCTTCAAACCAGCCTGGCCAGATTGCCATGGCCCAATATATTATCAACTATAATGGCCAAAGGGCTAATTATCATTAGGATCAAGAAAAATCTTCAGGCCAAAGGTTTTACAGTTGCTATTCAATTTGTGGCATAATTCAAAAGTTTATATTTTAAACATTTGTAGAATTTGCTTATATGTTTAATATTGGTATTCCTTTGTTCCTTGGTCACGTGATGCTACCTCATCTCTGCTTTTCCCCACTGGGTATCCAGACTCCATTGCCAACTGGGCTGGACTGGAGGGAGTGAAGTTTAGTCCAGGTGAATGGGTTATGTTGGCTTTCAGGCATGCGAGTGCAGAAGAAACAGCTTCAGAAGATGTTTTTCAGTTAAACAGCTCTCTCTATTGCGAGGAACCAGGACTATATAAACCTTGTGGAGTGGGTAGGACAAGGGTGAGTGTACATTTTTTTTTTTGGCTAGGGTCAAGGTGCTGGGAATGTTTCATTTCCATGAAGAAGAATTCCAGGTGCTTGCTGGACATGTCCTCATAAGGAGATAAGAATGGGTCAATTTGCATTTTTTCTGCATGCAGATCTCCAGTTGATCCAGCACCATTTGTTAAAAATGCTGTCTTTTTTTCCCACTGGATGTTTTTTATCTCCTTTGTCAAATATCAAGTGACCATGTATGTGTGTAGGTTCTTTTCTGGGTCTTCAATTCTATTCAGCTGATCTTCCTGCCTGACTGCATGCCAATACCAAACAGTATTGGTATGAGCTGTTCAAAGCTCAAGTCCAAGTGGATCAAGGATCTCCAAATAAAACCAGACACACCAAAGCTTATAGAGGAGAAAGTGGGGACAAATCTTGAACACATGGCACAGGGGAAAAGTTCCTGAACAGAACACAAATGACTTATGCTATAAGAACAAGAATCGACAAATGGGACCTCTTAAATTGTAAAGCTTCTGAAAGGCAAAGGACATGGTCAATAGGACAAAACAGCAACCAACAAATTTGGAAAAGATCTTTACTAACCCTACATCCGATAGAAAGCTAATATCCAATGTATACAAAGAACTCAAGAAGTTAGTCTCCAGAGAGTCAAATAACCCTATTAAAAATGGGGGTACAGAACTAAACAGGGAATTCTCAACTGTGGAAACTTGAATGGCTCTAAAGCACCTAAAGAAATGTTCAGCATCCTTAGTTATCAGGGAAATGCAAATCAAAACAACACTGAGTTTCCACCTTACATGGGTCAGAATGGCTAAGATGAAAAACTCAGGGGACAGCAGATGCTGGAGAGGATGTGGGGGAAAAAAGAACACTTCTCCATTGTTGGTGGGATTGCAAGCTGGTAAAACCACTCTGGAAATCAGTTTGGAGATTCCTCAGAAAATGAGACATAGTAGTACCTGCAGACCCAGCTATACCACTACTGGGCATATAAGCAGAAGATGCTCCTACAGGTAATAAGGACACACACTCCACTATGTTCATAGCTGCCTTATTTATAATAGCCAGAAGCTGGAAAGAACCCAGATGTCCCTTAACAGAGGAATGGATACAGAAACTGTGGTTTATATACACAATGGAGTACTATTCAGCTATTTAAGAAATGTATTCATGAAATTCTTAGGCAAATGAGTGGAACTAGAAAGTGTCATCCTGAGGGAGTTAACCCAATCACAAAAGAATGCACATGGTATGCACTCACTAATAAGCGGATGTTAGCCCAAAAGCTCAAACTAAACAAGTTACAATTCACCCAGCACAGGAAGCTCAAGATGAATGAGGACTTAAGTGAGGGCGCTTTGGTTCCTCTGAGAAAGGGAACAAAATACTCACAGGAGCAATAAGGGAGACAAAGTGTGGAGTAGAGACTGAAGTAAAGGCCACCCAGCGACTGCCCTTCTTGGGGATTCATCCTATAAACACTCACCAAACCTGACACTACGACAAGAAGCGTATACCAAAAGACCATGGTTGTCTTTTGGAGAGGCCCTGCCAGAGCCTTACAAATACAGAGGCAGAAGCTAGCAACCAACTACTGGACTGGGCATGGGATCCCCAATGTAGGAGCTGGAGTGTGGTCCAGAGGAGCTGTAGGGGTTTACAGCCCCATGGGAAGAACAATGATTTTGGCCACCCAGACACCCTAAGACTCCCAGGGACTGAACCATTAACCAAGAGGTACACATGGTTCCAGTCAAAAAATGTGGCAGCAGAAGGCCTTGTTGGCATCAGCAGGAGGAGTGGTCCTTGGTCAGGTAAAGGCTCAATAGAGGACCCAGCAAAGGGAAACTGAAGGGGGAGGTGGGAGTGTGTCGGGTGGAGGGGCATATATGTGGAGACAGGGGGTGGGAAGAGGGGTTGTGGGTCTTTGGGGAGGGGGGAAATTGGGAAAGGTTTTAGCATTGGCAATGTAAATGAAGACAATATTCAATAAAAAGAAAAAAAAGAAGTTAGACCTGAAATCTGGCCATCAAGTGATGGGACCACCTTAACGGTGACAGAGGTGGGGATTGTATAGCTCACGTGCACCAGGACATGCTGGCCCAGAACAAAGATAAAGAAGACCTACTCCTGCCAGTCTCAGGATGAAATTGTTGGGTGTTGGAAATGTGTCTACCTAACTCTTGCTCCTGACTTGCTCCCCAGTTTGTGTGGTTTTTCTTTCCAGGCCTACAATATGACATTATAGTGGCCCTGTACAAGCTAACCTTTCTTAGAAAGGGGAATCGTAATACTTCAGTTTTTTTTATCATTTGACCACATTCTTCTATGTCTATCAACATAAGCCCCTGTGAACCTCAGAGATAACTCTAGTCAATCTATCTTTGTTGCTGTTTCTTTCCTGGAGGGGCATAGACAGACCCAATCTTCTACACCACATAATCACTTTAGCACATAGTAGGAAGAGGTTTTTAATTTAATCTAATGTCAATTCCTCTAGCTGGCCTAATGAACCCTGTTTAACTTTTTAAGTGTGCTTTTTTTTCTGATTTTCTTGTTCCTAAGTACAGAAACAGATATTCCAAGAGTATTTTGGATCAGGAGGCTCATAAGGAGATCTCTGGTGTCTTCATATGAGTCATATGCTCATAGGAGGAGTAATATGCTCAGGACTTTTCCTGAGGAAGCTTAGAAGCCATACTTCTGGAAGAAGGCATAAATGACTCATAAGAAATATCCCAAAAATTGAATATCCATCCCCATGTTGTACAAATATAAAAAGCTTTCCAAGAATGCCACATGTGGAAAGCAAGACCAAAAGTGAAAGATAACATATCAGAGATTGGATTATGAGGCTCAGGTTTTTGAGATATTTGCCAAGTAGCTGTGGTGCGTTCATGACATTCACTGTTCTCCATTAGATAGGACTGTGCCCAAGAGGACAGAAAATTAGGTGGCAAAGGGAGGGAGATTTATATAGCAGAGATGGAGAAAGAATGTGGTCAGAACTGTGCATAATTCACAAATCTAAGCAACCATAAGCATAGGCAAAATTTTATAAATATGTTGACAAACCGGACAGAAATGTTGAGAAGTCTTGCTAATAAACTTTCTTATAGGAAATATAAGAAACTATGAAAAATGGATCCTATCTTATATCTTATATTACTCACTGCTATGGGTGTTTCTTTAGTTTATTTGATAGCAAGCTATTTTTCAGCCTTCCATGCTTAATAATCTCTATTTTGTTTTGCTATTACAATTAATGGGATTTATAAAATCATAGAATATGTTATTCTTTCACAAAGTTAGGTATACTGAACCTCAATGTGAAAAATGCAGTCATTGATCCAAAGACAATAATTGATAGTAAACTTAACATAAATAATATTTTAGCTTTGATTATCTAAATTTATACTAATTTTATATTTATTTATATTAATTTTTCTAATTAAAAACAAAGCATTCATTGAAAAATGTTAGCTTTATTTTTAATTATTTAAATTATTTTTATGTGATTAAACATTTGTTTTCTAGATTAGAATTTGTAATATTAAAATGCTTATTTGAAGTTCACATGCTAAACCGAAAGTAAATAGCATTATGCATTAAATTACAAGGTAAATATAGGACATACATATAATATGTATGCATGTGTGTGTACATTTTTAAGAAATGAAAAATGATAATATATACTTGCAATTACCATTGTAAAAATTCTGATTTAATGGCTTGTGTTTTCTTTCATTTTACTCTTTAATAAGATATTATGATCAGCTCTGGATCGGGGACACCCTTAGCCGCAGAGTGCGCCATCTCCAAGCAGTGCAAGAAGCCAGCTATACACCCAGCAGCCAGCTTGGAAGAGGCAGCCTGCACAGGTGAGTCCAGCCCTGCAGAGGGGGATCCAGTCTGGAGGCCTCTGGCAAGAGCCTTCCAGTTTCTGCCTCTGGACCAGGAATACCCTCAGCCATAGTGCTCCATCTCCAAGCAGTGCAGGAAGCCAGCTATACACCCAGCAGCCTGTGAGGAGGAGACAGCCAGCACAGGCTGCATCCAGAGCTGATCAGGGCCACAGAGATCCTCTGTTTGGAGCTATCTCTTCTGACTTTGAGAATGGGCACTCCACCATCTTGGCTACCAGACAACAGAGAGATCTGACAATGCCAGGCTCACAGGAGGTTCAAACACCAGCCAGTGACAACAAGTCCAACAAACTCCAGAGATAAGCAGATGGCAAAAGGCAAAGGTAGGAACGTTACTAAGAGAAATCAAGGTAATATAGCAGCATCTGAACCCAATTCTCCAACCACAGCAAGTCCTGGATACCCCAACACACCAGAAAAACAAGATTTGGATTTAAAAGCATTGGTCGTGATGATGCCAGAGGAACACAAAAAGGACATAAATAAATCTATTAAAGAAATACAGGAGGAAATGGATCAGTATCCTTTCATGCTAAAAGTCTTGGAAAAAACAGGAATTCAAGGCCCATACCTAAACATAGTAAAAGCAATATACAGCAAACTGGTACCCAACATCAAACTAAATGGGGAGACACTTGAAGCAATCCCACTAAAATCAGGGACTAGACAAGGCTACCCTCTCTCTCCATATCTTTTCAATATAGTACTTGAGGTACTAGCTAGAGCAATTTGACAACATAAGGAAGTCAAAGAGATAAAAATTGGAAAGGAAGAAGTCAAACTATCACTATTGGCTAAGAGTATCATATAATACTATTACATGATATGATAGTATACTTAAGTGACCCAAAAAACTCCACCAGAGAACTCCTACAGCAGAAATACAACTGCAGCAAAGTGGCTGGTTATAAAATCAACTCAAGCAAATCAGTAGCCTTCCTATACTCAAAGGATAAGCAGGCTGAGAAATTAGGGAAATTACACCCTTCACAATAGCCACAAACAATATAAGGTATCTTGGTGTGACTCTAACCATGACAAGAACTTCAGGTCTCTGAAGAAGGAAAGTGAAGAAGACCTCAGAAAATGGAAAAATCTTCCATGCTTGTGGATTGGCAGGATTAATATAGTTTAAATTGCCATGTTGCCAAAAGCAATATACAGATTCAATGCAATCCCCATAAAAATCCCAACTCAATTCTTCATAGAGTTAGAAAGAGCAATTCTCAAATTTATCTGGAATAACATTAAACCCAGGATAACTAAAACTATTTTCAACAGTAAAAGAACTTCTGGGGGTGTCAGTATCCTGGACCTCAAGCAATACTACAGAGCAGTAGTGTTAAAAACTGCATGGTATTGGTACAGTGACAGGCAGGTGGACCAATGGAATAGGATTGAAGACCCAGAAATGAACCCACACACCTATGATCACATGATCTTCAGCAAAGGAGCTGAAAATATCCAGTGGAAAAAGATAGCCTTTTCAACAAATGGTGCTGGTTCAATTGGAGGTCAGCATGCAGAAGAATGAGAATTGATCCATTCTTAATCTCCTTGTACTAAGCTCAACTCCAAGTAGATTAAGGACCTCCACTTAAAGCCAGACACACTGAAACTAATAGAAAAGAAACTGTATCCATTCCTCCTTTGAGGGATATTTGGGCTCCTTCCAATTTCTGGCTATTATAAACAAGACTGCTATAAACATAGTGGAGCATGTGTCTTTATTGTATGTGGGGGAATCCTCTGGATATATGCCCAGGAGTGGTATGCCAGGATCCTCTGGAAGTGACATGCCCAATTTTCTGAGGAACCGCCAAACTGATTTCCAGAGCGGTTTTACCATTTTGCAATCCCACCAACAGTGGAGGAGTGTTCCTCTTTCTCCACATCCTCGCCAGCACTTGTTGTCTCTTGAGTTTTTAATCTTAGCCATTCTGACTGGTGTGAGGTGGAATCTCAGGGTTGTTTTGATTTGCATTTCCCTGATGACTAATGATGTTGAACATCTCTTAAGGTGTTTCTCAGTCATCTGAATTTCTTCTGGTGAAAATTCTTTGTTTAGCTCTGAGAAAATATGGTATATTTATACAATGGGATACTACTTAGCAATTAAAAATAATGAATTCATGCAATTTGTAGGTAAATGGTTAGATCTGGAAAATATCATCCTAAGTGAGTTAACCCAATCACAAAAGAATACACATGAAATGCAATCACTGATAAGTGGATATTAATGAGCCCACAAGCCCTAAATACTCAAGGCACAATTAGCAAGTCAAATGATTCCGAAGAAGAAGAAAGGAGAGGACCCTGGGCCTGAAAAGATTGGATCCAGTTTTGTAGACCCCAAACAGAGAAATCGTGGGGGTGCGGGGGTGATGATTGGGGAATAGTTGGGGGGGAGAGGAGTTATGGGACCTATGGTGTGGGGGGGAACTGGGAAAGGGGAAAGCCTTTGGAATGTAAACAAAGAATATAGAAATAAAAATTAAAAAAAAAGAAAGAAACTGGGGAAGACCCTTGAGGACATGGGCACAGGGGGAAAGTTCTTGAACAGAACACCAATAGCTTATGCTCTAAGATCAAGAATTGACAAATGAGACCTCATAAAATCACAAAGTTTCTGTAAGGCAAAAGACCCTGTCAAAAGGACAAAATGGCAACCAACAAATTGGGAAAAGATTTTCATCAACCCTACATCTGACAAATGTATCCAGTATATACAAAGAACTTAAGAAGTTAGACCCCAGAAAAACAAATAACCCTATAAAAAATGGGGTGCAGAGCTAAACAAAGAATTTTCACCTGAAGAACTTCAGATTCTGAGAAGCACCTTAAGAAATGTTCAACATCATTAGTCATTAGGGAAATGCAAATCAAAACAACCCTGAGATTTCACCTCACACCAGTCAGAATGGCTAAGATTAAAAACTGAGGAGAAGGCAGATGTTAATGAGGATGTGGAGAAAGAGGAACACTCTTCCACTGCTGGCAGGATTGCAAGCTGGTAAAACCTCTCTGGAAATCAGTCTGGTGGTTCCTCAGAAAACTGGACACGATACTTACGGAGGACCCAGCCATACCACTTCTTGGCATATACCCAGAAGATTCCCCAGCATGTAATAAGGATACATGCTCCACTATGTTCATAGCAGCCCTATTTATAATAGCCAGAAACTGGAAAGATCCCAGATGTCCCTCAAAGGAGGAATGGATTAAAAAAAAATGTGGTGTATATACACAATGGAGTACTATTCAGCCATTAGAAACAATGAATTCATGAAATTCTTAGACAAATGGATGGAGCTAGAGAACGTCATACTAAGTGAGGTAACTGAGTCTCAAAAGAACACTCATGGTATGCACTCACTGATAAGGGAATATTAGCCTAGAATCTTGGAATACCCAAGACATAATCCACATATCAAATGATGTCCGAGAAGAAGGAAGGAGTGGCCCCTGGTTCCGGAAAGGCTCAGTGTATCAGTGTAGGGGAATACCAGAACAGGGAAGTGGGAAGGGGTGGATTGGGGAACAGGGGGAGTGAAAAGGGCCTATGGGACTTTTGGGGAGCAGGGAGCCAGGAAAGGGGAAATCATTTGAAATATAAATAAAGAATATATAAAATAAAAAAAAAGATAATATAATTGGCAGGCAGTTATTAAGCCAAACATAAAGTTAAATGATGGACATATTAGTTTTATGTAAATGAATATAATATGTGAAATCATATGTATGACATATATTTATATATTTTCTCATATATATTTTAACATACAATATATAGGTAAGTTTTTAGTCCTTTTGCCTGTGATGGCTAGCTGTAGAACTTGAAACTATGTACTTGTGAGTTTGCTTTTGACACCTGAAATATTTAACACAATGGGATATTAATAGATTTTAATTGAACCTGTCTTAAATACAGTATTTTTGTTAGAGTATATTTGTGGAAACGCTCATTTTTATGGAGCAGTAATAAATATAGTTTTATCTTTTATTTTGAAATTTAGAGTCATTTCAGAAAGAACACTATCACAGCTGAATCATTTGAAAAATATGGCTGCCAATGGACCATGAAAAGCATGAATAAATTGTGGAAAAAAGTACTATAAGAACAATTTAGAGTCAGTATGATGGCATATTAATCAGCTTTATATTACTGTGGTAACTACCAGAGATAATAATAATAAAAAAGAATACTTCTTTCTTTTTTGTTGCTGTCAATGGTTAAATTATTTGTATTTTATGTACATTGCCTTTGCCGGCATGTTTGTCTTTGTGAGAGTATCACATCCCCTGAAACTGTTGTTACAGACAGTTATAAACTGCCATGTAGGTTCTGGGAATTGAGAATCCTGTAGAAGAGCTGCCAATGCTCTTAAGCACTGAGCCATCTGTCCAGCCCTAACTTATTTCAAACCATGATTCCTGACCCTTTGGCTCTGGGATTGTTCAGAACAGTATACCCCAACATGATTGGATGGTAGAATAGTCCTGTTGAAGTCATCATGAGCATGATACAAAGAGACTGAAAGTGGATAGCCTACTTCATCATGTTGTTATTTTGTTTTTAACCCAATTCTCTGGTAAAAAAAAAATCTCAAATCAATCAGTTAACAAAACAAGCTATAAGCCTAGATTGGACAGATCTCCCACTATACTACTCTATTTATCTCTGTATTATGCCATATAACTTGTGGTTTCTCTAGGCATCAGCTTCTCTCTCTTGTCTCCCTTCAATCCCTAGTAGCTTCTCTCTGTCTTCTTGATCCCCTGAGCTTTCTCCCCTAAACTCTCAACCCCTCCCCCTTCCTCCTGCCCAATCATTGCCTCAAGCCTAGTTTTGTCCCACTAGACTATATTCATAATCATTCTAGTATGTGCCTGTATTAGTTACACATATTGCAGCATGCAAGACAAGTAAATACTTAAGGATTTAGTTTAGCTCACATTTCAAGGGATAGAGTCCATCATGGCAGAGAAATCATGGCTGCAGGAATGGGTTGCAGCTGTGGTGGTGGGATCTTGCTAACATCTGGACCAATTCTGAATTACAGAGAAAAATGCTGGTATTCGTCAGGCTTTAATTCCCTCCCCTATTATCTGGTTTGGATTTTCATCCCATAGCATGCTGGCAGCCATGTTTAACATAGTTCTTCCATCCTTTGTTAAACTTTTTTTTCAAAATAACCTCAAAGTCCCTCAGAAACAGGACAATGTATATCTCCTGGGAGATTGCCAATTTAGACAAAATGACCATAGTGATTAATCATCACACCCACCATCAGCATTTCAGACTTGAGACTGAAACATCAACATAGAGTCCTCTGGGGAAACACTTATAAAACCAGACTAATGTTGAAGACAGAATCCATGAGACAGAATGAAAATTTACATCATTTGAAGTTCACTAGAACACAGACAGTGGGATGAATGTAAGACCATCGTCTAAGGAGAGTATGCTTGAACTGAGTAGATGTTGATAAAGTAGAGAAGATATGGAAAAGCAAAAAATGACATTCAATAGTAACAGATGTGAACAAAATACATTCTACACCAAGAAAGGAGTTGCATGATACAGTGGACAGTAGAAAATGCACATATATAATATCTACAGCATTATCAACTGGGAAACAAGAAGGAAGACATCTTGAAAAGAAGCAATGTGTTGCGGGATGCCTTCTCAGTCCATCTCCAAAAGCTGTTACTCCAATTCAGTTGTTTCCCTCAGCATGACATCATTTCTGAATCTTAATTGTTTGAACTAATTGCCTTCTCATTCTTTGCCTTCTAATCCATTTGCAGGTGTCCCAACACTGAATATACATTCTGAATTTCCTTATTTCTTATATTTCTAGACCTGAGTACTACAGCAAGATGCTCATTCCCCACCCTTCTGTAACATCTGTTTGTAGGAAAAGAATCAATGATTTTCTTATTAAGATCTGTAACATGTTAAACTGTTATGATAATAAGGCTAATTTAAAAAACAAACAAACAATTCATATAGATCTGTTCAGTGCCTGATTGACCCTCCTATGTATATATACTCACCAATGATAATTCTATACATTTACATTTGCTTCAGTTTTTATATTTATTTCTAGAAGTCATAATCAATATCTTCCTTATGGTGGTACATTTTCTGTCCCCAGTAAAATTTTATTTTTAATAAAAGAAATAGCTAAGATGGTCTAGAAGTCTAATATATATATATATATATATATATATATATATATATTAGAATATATTGAATTTTCCATACTCAGAGATGTAGAATTTTAGGTTTTAGATGAAAATTATTGTTAGCAAATATGTTTTTACAAAATATTTAAAACTTAAAATTACAAAAAGCCTGTTTCATGTGTAATTAAATCAGTTTGTGAGTGACTGAGGAGAAAGGGAAATTTCCTTTAAAAAAAAAACGAATGCATATGTTTGAGGTCATTATTTTGTTTGAGCTTTGTTACTTTTCAAATAAAACCAATTTTTCTTTGTTGACTATTTTCACAATAATTGTGTATAAACTACATAAACGTGATTCCCTGATGTTCTAGTCAAATATCTACATTTAAATAAAATCTTAACAGAGCAGAAAACAGAAGAAAATTGTATATCTGAGAAGGATCCCATCCCTCCTGATGGTACAGTGTACATCGGCTGCCCAAGGTCTCCCATTCAATTCATTTGATGCTGAAAGTGAAAATTACTAGGAATCATATATTCATTTTTTCCTTCCTTGTTCTATGTTTTCGCTTAAAGTCTCAAAGTCTTGGAAGCTGTTCAAGATAGCTCAGGTCCAGGGAAGCTGAGCAACAAGTCATTATATAACCAAAATAGTTCATTAAACATGAAGTGAATATAGGAGAGGGCTGCAGGCAGCTATCTGGTCATGCTTTACCACAGCCAAGTCATTTAAAGCTGATGTGAATTAAGTTCCTTTTATGGCAGTATCTTCTAGGCTCAGGCGTATTTCAAGAGAGCAGAAAAATAATTAATCTTGGATTCTTTAATAATCAGTACACTTTGAACTCTGCCTTGCAACACCTTATAGGAAAATAAATCCTTCTATCTTTTTCAGTTGGTTTGTGAGGAATACAAGTAAAGTGGTAATTCTGAGCAACATCCTCAAATAGGTACATATGTATCTTGAAAGAGTGTTATGACGTGTGTTGCTATTTACTGAATTCAATTAATGCTTTTGGTTCACCACACTGATCACTTATACTAGGAAGCATGTTCATAAACCAAAAATAAATAGCATCTAGAACGGGTAACTTAAGTGAGTGAGAAAAATGTTGGATGTAGAAAATCATTCCTGTGTATTTGTGAAAGGAAGTGCTTTCTTGCTTAGTTTATGCTGACCCACAATATTAGTAGACATACAATGTCAAGTCTGGAATGGGAAACAATGGTAATATTTTACATTTTATTTGCTTACACAATTTATCTAGGTAAACAAGTTACAAAGTTGAATATTAAATAACTGAATCATTTTTTGTAAACCTCTCTTCTATTCATAATTTTTTGAGAGTTTATACATAAACTTATCTTTATTTTATATTTTTGAGAACTGCTATTCTATATAAGAATTATTTCTAGCTTTTTAAAGGAATAGCTAATAAAATTATCCTTATGGAGTAAATCAAGCCCATTAGCCTGTCTATTGTCTTGAGTATTAAATATTTTCAAATATTTTCTGAGTCAAAATATTTAAGCTTGTGCATTTTAGCAATTTGGGCATTCACAAAACATTATTAATCATAATAGATCTTCATTTATGCATTCTATTAGATTTGTTTATTCTTTGCAAAGTATCTCCCCGTCCCTGTGCTTTCCTGAGTCCTCACCAAACTTGTTTCATTTTTGTCAACTTGACTTACTGTTTTCTGGTTCCACATTTAATGTTACTAGTTGGTCATTATTTGACATTTCGGTTTCATATCTACAGTAGAGGGAGTAACACTTCAATGAACACAGGAGTCCAATGCCTGTCATATATATATATTAGATTTATTTTATTTACCTGTACACCTTGAAGGGAGATTGCTAGATTATATGTTTTTCACATTGGCTCTATGAATTTACATCTCCACCGTCAGTGTACAAGCATGCCCTGTTCTCCACATTTTCATCAAGCGTTGTTACCCTCACCCCTTCCCTTTTTCATAATAAAAAAATCTGAAGAAGTGCCTAACTTTTGTCATAATTTCCATTATCATGATGACTAGTGGTGCTGAGCCCCCTTTGATGATCCATTGGTCACTAGTGGGTTTTCTTCTTTTAAAAGTTATTATCTTACACATTTTGTTGAATGTACTAATTATATATATTAATGAGCTTCACTGTGTACCTCCATACCTGCAACTGAGTCCCCCAATCATCTTCACCACACCCCGTTTATCTCAGTTACTGCCCTTCTGAGGCTCTTCTGATTACCTGTCCCCATTCAGATCTCAAAGGTCTTCTTTTGAGACATGGCTACGCTTTTGTGTTTAGAGATGGCATGGAATATTATTTAGCTTGTCATTTTCCAAATCGAGGTCTGTGACATTTCAGTGCTCAGAGCAGAAAAACAAAACCAAAAACATAAAACAACAACAAAAAAATACAAATACTAAAACAAAACAAAGCAAAAGAAACAAATGGTCGCTGTGTTGGGGTGTTTATTGCCCCATACTGGAGCTATTCCATTTATGGCATACTTTGCACCTTTGCTTCTTATTGCTTATTAGATTTGCAGCACAATTTAAACAGATTTGCTATGATCTTCCCACTCAAACTTTCTAGATGAACCCCACTTTTCTTTTACTTAATACTCAATCAGTAAAATATTGGGAAATTACATGCCTCGCTATGCTAAAGATCAAAGAGGGTGAGTGTAAAGACAGGCCAGGAGGGGAGTTACTGGTGTTCCTGGGTTTTGTTTTCAAGAGTTTTAGTCTTTCTGTTATACTGCTGGCAATTAACTGAAATGCCAACACTCTGCCGTGGTGTATACATAATATATTTTCCACTAAACTGTAGTACTCTGGTGCTTGGCAGCAAGCAGCAGTGGGGCAGAAGCCAAAGCTCTCAGAGCAATTTGATTTGGACAGCAGCACAGCTATGCATGCCCACTGTACTAGATGTCCAGTCAGGTGGATCTTAAAATTATAGGGAAGAATTGAACTTATAACACAATTGCACAACCTACTTTATTGAAATGCACATGATCAGATGAATCTTTGATAGGAAACTGAATCCTTCAACTCTTTCAAATGAGAGTCACAGAACACAGGAAACTTTACAGGCATATTTGAGAGATATTCACTTACTCATTTTTAAAAAAATACTTATTATCCTTAGAAATCACTAATAGGGTTTAACTGTGTTTGTGTAGTCTTAGGGTTATATTCATGAACTTCAATATCTTACTCATATTTATACTTTTCAACTGATGATAAGAAAATTGAGATGAGGATCCCTGGAAGTAGACAAAGAGACACATTGTTGGTAGTGGTGTTTGGCCTAGCTTGGTGCCTGGCTTGATGGCCAAAGCAGTCTTATGCCCAGGACTCATAAAAATCAAATCAAACCAAGTCAAACCAAGTCAAACCAAGTCAAACCAAGAAACCAAGTCAAACCAAGTCAAACCAAGTCAAACCAAGTCAAACCAAGTCAAACCAAGTCAAACCAAACCAAACCAAACCAAACCAAACCAAACCGAACCAAACCAATCCAAACTAAATGAAATTCAGTCAGCATGGCGTGGTAGGAAGAAGATACAAAGAAACCTGTAGAGTTCCATGCTACACACAGACATGGCACAGATGAGCCACAGACAACTACATGCCACCATGCCAAGCATCATGGATGGAGAATGTCAGCCAGGGGCCCGACAGTCACGTGACCAGCCTGCAGCAGGGGCCATTACAATATGATAGTATATGGTGGTCCAATTGAAGAATGAGAACTGGAGCCCTTAGAACAGAGTTATGAAGAGAGATGGAACTGGAGACTCCAGGGTGGAGAGGAGTAGGCCGTTGTGAGTAGTTATTCCCACCACCTAGGGCTGTGATGAGGTCCTAGACTGAGATGTCACTGAGGTCCATGTCTGAGTCTGTAGCTATGCAGTGGCCGGGGTCAGTGTTGATGTTTGTGGTACGTAGTACTACTAGAGAAGATGGAAATGTCCCTGATTGGGGCAGTTGTCGTGGACCAGGAGGATGTTCAGATGCTGTGCACAACTGGCTTTGCTTCTCATTGGATGCAACATTCTGGAGAGCTGGCCCCATCTCTCATTAGTGGCAGCATTTGGGAGAGTGGGTTCTTCCCCTCCAGTGAGCAACACTGTACAGCTGGTCCTGGTGGCAAGGGATATGGGTGACTGACGCCTCCTCCACTCCTCTGTCGTGAAGTGGCACAGGTTCAGAGGTGAGCCCCCATCCCCCAACCCTGTCAACCCCTAACCACCTCAGACAGTCAGGAAAGCTGATTATGGGGTCATGAGCTCAAAAGAACTAGCCTTGCCCCTTATCAGCTGTAGTAGCACTTGGGATGTGCATCTTGCCTGGACAGTAGAGCAGACCTGATTCTGCTGGTAGTGGCATAGGTGAGCCAGCCCCAGGGATAAGAGAACGGGAGAGCTGGCCCTGCCTGCCACTCATCTGCTGTGAGGTGACATGGGGGAGGGGATGATGCCTTGTCTCCCATACCTGTGGCAATATGGAGAACTCCTTACCCTTACCTGCTGCAATATGTGGGATATCTGGTCCTGATCCTTGCCTAGTCAGCACAGTAATGTTTACCCTGGTTGAGGGGTGCAGGTTGGCCATCCATGAGGATGAGAACATGGGGAAAACAGCCTCAAGAACAGAAATAAGTAGAGCTGGCCCTGACACTCCTACACCATGAGGTGGCCTGAGGGGCCATAAATGTCTCCTGCCCCCACATCCCTCACCACCTGAAGTAGCCTGGAGAGCTGTTCTCATGGTCATGAGAGTGAGTAAGCTGTCCCTGCCCATCATTGCTGGCTGCAGCACTCTGGTGGACATGCCCTGCACCTTGTCTGGGAAATAGAGTAGGGCTCGCCTTAGTTGAGGGCAGCCACAAGCGTGAGAACATGCGAGTGTGGGAGAGCTGGTTCTGCCACTTGTTACTGATTTTCTTTGGATAGCTAAAGTTTAAATACATTTTCATTTTTAGAATTTTATACATATATGCAATTAAATATGATGATATACACCCCAATTTTTTCCTCCAGCTTGCTCTCATAAATTCCAACCTTCCAGACTCCCAACTACATATCTTCCTTTTTTCTTCTCTCATTTTTGTTTATTGATAACTTACAATGCCCAATTTGTACTGATATCCATTTGTCTTTGGATAGCAGGCCATTCACTGAAGTATGTTAAACCTACAAGTATGTATACCTTAAAAAAAGGAAGGAAGGAAGAAAAGAAAGAAAGAAAAAAGAAAGAAAAAGAAAGAAAAAAAGAAAGAAAGAAAGAAAGAAAGAAGAAAGAAAGAAAGAAAGAAAGAAAGAAAGAAAGAAAGAAAGACTTCATCTTCAAAAGCTATTATGACCAATAAATCCTCGATAAGAAGTGGCCCCTGGAGATGCCCTTCACCCACCTATGCTGCGATTGTAGCTAGCTTCTTAACGTGCAGGTACTGTATAGATAACCACAATCACTGTGGGTTTGTGAGTGCTAGGGCAATGTAGTGCCCAGAAACTAGCATGCCACAGCACAAGTTCTTATCCTCCATCTCTCAAATTATTTCTGCCTCTTCTTCCATGATGTTTCCAAAGCCTTAGGAGAAATAAAGTTGCTAAAGATGTCCCATTTAGAGCTGAATATTTCATTTTTATCCTCAGTACTTTGACCAGTTATGTATCTCTAGATTAACTAGAGCAAGCATTTCTGACAAAGGTTTGAGGACAGTCTTAGTTTATAGGTATAAACATAAATATTTGGAATGCAATAAGACAATGAGATCACTTATCAAAAATAACAACAGTAAGATTAACCCTACAGTCTCAGATCTTCCCAGCCATCAGCTTTTAGTTAACTTTATTGAGTTAGGTATGAAATTCCCTTCTGTGAAATAGGCTTCAAATGCATACCCAGCCACCTCATACTGGCCATGCAGTTATGCGCCAACTAGCACGTGTTTCCAGGAACGCTGGCATCACGAATATCAGGGTTCTATGCTAAGCAACACCATTGATCTCTCTCTCTCTTTTCCCCTTAGCAGCCTACACAACACTGTCCATTATGATGAAAGCTTGCCAACCAAGAGGAATTGGCTGCTCAGTTTGAGATTGATTTCTGTGTCCTGCAACCACAATGTGTTATTGGTAACCAACGGCAATTGCAGTAGCCTGTGTTGTTTTATAAACCCCTGTGGTTACCCTGCCTATAACTCATAGGGGCATATCCCATGCTTTGCAGTGTTGTTTTCATTTAATAGCTCATGTCTTCTAGGGGTGTCACTGTACCATGGCAATTGGTCATTAAAGAGGTGTAAGAAAATGCCAGAAAACAAAAATAAGAAATTATATATACACACATTCTCTCTCTCTCTCTCTCTATATATATATATATATATATATATATATATATATATATATATATATATCGATAATAACAGTAAAGTGTAAAGGTCTCAATTCTCCCATTAAGGCTGACAGTAAACCTTGTTTGTGGTTATAAACAGATATTTAAAGATTTGGTGTTATGTCAGTTTGTTAAGCATCATTTGTAAGTTTTGTCATAAGGCCTATGTGCTTCCTCAATCATGGGATTTTGACAGGTCCCACGTTATTAAGAATACATTTTGTCTTTCATAGTATGCCTCAAATCCAACCAGGGAGTGTTTCTCAGTTACTCCCAGAGCCGTCATGATACTACAGGAACATTGGTCATCTCATGCCTTGGGGGTTCACGTTATAATTCATGGAGTTCACAGATGGGTGAAACTGTTGACACCTTTACTCTGCAGTACTATGTACACTATGTACGGTATCATCTGGCACTATGAACGTCACCCAGCAGGGACGAACCTCTTAGCTCTATTTATTTAAAGAATTTTGCGTTCAAGATGTATGGTTTATCCAGCTATTGGGTATTATCGCACAGGTCCAGTGAATAATCAAGAGCCACAGCAAAAGCTTGCTCTGTGTGAGGGAGCCTCTGAAGCCTCCTTGACCAATAATTCCTATGCAAGTATCTCACAGCTGGCACTAATGCTGAAAACACCTGTTAATCCTATGAACTATATTATCTAGTCTTGCCAGGTTTCTATCAACAAACTTTGATTTTTTTTTAATTGGTAACCAGGCTGTAGACTTCTTAGTGGCTTTTTTTTTTTTGTTAACTCTTTCAAGTCATTCCATTTTCTTAACCACCCTCATCTTCCTGTTTGTAATTTTTTACCAACATTATTATCCCTATCAATCTACGGCCTGGGTCTGTATTGTTCTTGTCTTTTAAATTGCCTAAAATGTCCTCTTTCAAGTTCCTTGGCTTGTTGGTGTAATGAAAGTTACACTAAAGTAATGAGTTAAGGTTTCAACGGACACATAAGGAAGAACGCGCAGCCTGGGTTCCTTGATTAGATATACGTCTCCTCATTTGTATTCACGATGTGCAGACTTCATAACTCTATTTTTCTTACAGATAAGTAAAATTCTATTGCGTATATGTTCTACATTGTCATTACTAGTTAGCCAGTTAATGACCATCTCCGCTGCGTGCACTTCCTAGCTATTGTGAGTAGATATGAAAGGCACATGGATGTATCGGGCATATTCTGTACATATAAAATATAGACTCCTTGGGTTGCATGGCGAGGAGTGTTGCTGAGTCACATGACAGTTGTATTTCTGGGGTTTTTGTTGTTGTTGTTGTTACTGTTTGTTTGTAATCTCCATCCTTCTTCCAAAGTGACTGTACTAGTTGAAGTCTACCTTCAGTGAGGGTCTAAGTCTTCACTGCTCCTTGTATACCAAGCCAGAATTTGTAGTTATTTGTTTCCTTGATGTTGGGTATTCTTGCCTGTACCATGAGATTATTTGGGTTTCTGGGATCTGGTTATCTCTATGATTTATGCTTGTGACATGTATGAAAGGTCTTCCACGGCTGTCTTTCCTTTAACTGCTTATCTTCCTTGCATAGCAGAGTTGTCTGCTCACCATATTTATCTTAACAATCTGTGTGCTACTCAGGGTTACTTCACCTCCTGAGACGTTACAGATCATTCTCCATCGAGTGAATGATGTTCTTACCTGAAATAGGTCTCTCGTGTACAATAAGACCAAAGTGAGGAGCAAAACAACAGTGAGATCAGTATAGGATGCCTTCATATGAAGTGTTATCACCATGGAGGGGATGCCCTTCTATTCTCAGACTCTCCATCAGTGAGAGGCAGATGGATGGATCCCGAGGTTGTCATCCATCCACTGACCTTGGTTTCAGGGTATTCAAACACCAGTGTTATCTTCAGAGGATGATATTTGCTCCTGGGCACAAAGGAAATAGTTATGTGCTTCACTGCTTTAGCTGATCCTCCTGCAGTCAATCTCTTCCCTTCTGTCATCGCCCAAGCTGCTCACACATGCCTACTGCCTCCCAGGACTAGCTCTGTCCCTTGGGTTGTATTAGGTTAAATCTAAACTCCCCGACCCACTTGCAGTCGTCCCTGTTCAATAGGCTCCCAGGGTAGCTTAGTTTTACAATAAATAGAATCCCTTTTTAAAAGAGTTTCTGCCCAGTGCCTCCTGAGTTACAGTGTGACAAATTGGATTCCTCTCCACTGCTGATATATTCTCTGGAGGAATTACTGTCTCTCTGAAACCTATAATAGGACCTGAGGCATCTGAGGGCTGTGGGCTTGTGCTGAGGTCAGGAATCTCTTTTCACTCTGGCTGTGTGCCTTCCTTCTGGATAAGGTGTACAGAGCCATAAGGGTGTGTTATACCACATGGTAGGAACATGACTTTGATCAAAGTGAACTTCCTCTCCCAGCCTTTGTTGAGCAGGGAGTCCTGTGCTATTCAGGATCCTGCTCCACCTAGGGTGGAGTGGTCAGCATGAAGGTAAGGTAAAGTTCCTCCAGATCTAAGAATTTCCTGAATTGCCGGGCAGTGGTGGTGCACATCTGTAATTCCAGCACTTGGAAGGCAGAGGCAGGCAGATTTCTGAGTTCGAGGCCAACCTGGTCTACAGAGTGAGTTCCAGGACAGCCAGGGCTATACAGAGAAACCCTGACTCGGAAAAAAAAAAAAAAACCAAATCCAAAAAGCAAAACAAACAAACGAATTTCCTGAATTAAGCAGGTGACCCACCCAGCTGCCTGAGCAGTGGAGCCAACACCCAACAGTTCCGGATCAGTTCCTGGAACTCACACAGGAGTCTGGGAGGAGGGGCTCATCCAAAATGTTAAATTGTCAGACCTCCATTAAATTTTGGCCTCAATCTGTAAACTATTATCCTGGCCCTCGTTCTTTTCACCGCTTCCCCATCCATCCCTCCGCTTCTGTTCCAGGAACCTAGTTCGCAGAAGCTGCAGGCAGCTACAATAAGGCTTCTCCTTCCCCTCCTGAGGATGAGTAGCTGGAATACCTGGATTTGTGTTCTGCAGCTTTTCCTCAGTGGATAACCTCTTTTCCTCTGCATGTTTTGTCTATCCTATTATTTCTTTGTGAGTTTCGACAAGTCTTCTTTCATTTTAAAATAAAGAATATTCTTTTGCCGGGTGTGGTGGCTCACCTCTGTAATCCCAGCACTTGGGAGGCAGAGGCAGAGGCAGAGGCAGGCAGATTTCTGAGTTCAAGGCCAGCCTGGTCTACAGAGTGAGTTCCAGGACAGTCAGGACTACACAGAGAAACCCTGTCTCGAAAACAAACAAACAAACAAACAAACAAACAAACAAAAAAAGAATATTCTTTCTTATCCCGACTTCTCACTTGCTGAGTTACTGCTGTGTGATCTAACACAGAGATCTACTTGACTTTTTGTATTTCTCTTATCTACAGCCACCTGACCAAATTCTCAATGCCTAAAAATGATCAGCATATATCATAATACCATGAATGAAGTATGACTTTTTAATCCCATTTTGTAATGCATATTTTATCTGGGAGTCTAAAATGTTTTATTATTTACACCGATACTAAAGAAAAAAATATTACTGTGGTATTTCACCTTCAAACTTCTAAAATCACATGTCTTTTCTTCTATTTCTAACAATTTATTTTATCATTTTTTTTCTTATTTGACCATTTTACACTTATAGAAACCACATTTTTTTTCTGCTTTGTTGAAGTCAAAGGGACTTAAAAATTTGAAGTACAGATAAACTATGTGTGCCTTGCTACAACTTTATTTTGCTTCATTTTCACTCGTAACTTTGAATAAGTAAAACAACATATTATATCATATGAAATCAAGAATATTTTCCTGAGGGAAATATCCTAGCTTCACAACATGTAAACATTACTTTTTAATATCTAGCGGTTGCTTTTGTTTTATTCTTTGCCCTGAATGAATTCTGACACAAGAACTTTTCCACTCTTGTGTTTATTTTCCTTTATATCTTCTCCTAAAAATCTGACAGTTTTTCATTTATATTTCTTTACCACAGTACACTTTAAAGAAATTTGATTATGATATGTCAAAAATGCTTCCTCAAGTTTCTTCTCTTGTCACCTATCTGGATTGATTTCCTGCAACTCCTTTCAACAAATCTTACACTTAAACAATAATAAATTGTGTGTCATTCTCAATTTACAGTACATTCTATCTTACTTTACCAGAGATGTCATGGTATATACTAGGAGTGCCCTTCTTTGCATATTGATCTTCAGACTCTATGGACAGAAGTTCTTTGAAACTTAAAGACTAAGATACTGTCTTTCTCTTTCCAAAGCCCCATGAATATGATGGAGTGAATGAGGCTACTTTTTTCCCATAATGTTATGTGATTGTTTTAACCTCCATATCTTGTCATTTGAGGCTATATAGGCATCATCATCATACTGCAAAGTAATTTTAGGTGATTTCAATATTGACACACATAAGACAGATATTCTGTGAAAAGTGGTTAGCCCTGGTTATGGTAAGAATGAATAGGTATGGAATTGGAGAGTAATAAGATGGAATAGAACTTATCCTTCATTAAATAGCATTACACACCTAATTAAAGTATATTATAAGGGTTGCCAGCTATCCAGAAAGTATAGGAAGGAAGGGGAGTTCATTTAGTAAATCTGTCAAGCTAGAATTTTAAAAGGAGATTAAAATGGAAAGCACACACACACAGAAACACACACATACAGAAACACACACACACAGTAATTAAACCATTTTGGGACTGATGGTGTTCTCCACAGGACTTATTGCCTAACAAAACCCTAGTGCCAGCCATGAGAACTTCCTGTTGAATAGTTGGTCAGAGTGATGTAAATGACTATCAAAACAATAGACTAGCAATAAATCTTCTGGATGCCTCTCATGTCTTGATGGCTACTATGGCTGAAGATACCACACACTAAGGACTCAGTCTTGGATGATTCAGACTGGAACTTACCTGACCGCCTCTATCCTGTCTTCAAGTCTTATTTAAAACAATGACAACAAAAGATGGATGCTGCACTTTGTCTTGGCTGATATAATTTACAGACTTTGAATGTAGTTTCGGTGTTATGAATTAAAAATATTAATGACAAGTACAGTAGATGATACCAGTGCTTAATCTAAAAGTACTGCATTTCTTGACCTTTAGAGATGCTCCAGACACAGTTTATAGCAGTATGATGGTCATTACTTTGTATAAAAATCCGTATTTTAGCAGCCCCCCAAACACTCCAGAGGGTTTGTTGTAAGAGGTGGCGTTCAGGACTAATAAATTTAGACTCTTTTATCAAAATAAAATGTGAAGTAATGCTGACATAACTCGATGGTAGAGCACTTTCCTCGTATGTATGAGTTCCCAGATTTAGTCTCTACAAATGTAATCATAAATAAAATAAAATAAAATAAAATAAAATAAAATAAAATAAAATAAAGAAATGAACAAATAAATACGTGAGTCTTCATCTCTCCTCTTTTACTATTCTTTTAGGAATTGTGGCTAAATTATTAATGAACATATTTAAAATCAGTTACAGTTTTGAGATCTTGGATGCATGTTTGCATAACTAAAAGAATATGTACATAGAAAAATGAATAAAGACTTTGTTCTTGTATTTCTTTCAGCCAGAACAGGAAGTTCCATTTTTGCTCACTAGGAGAAAATGCAGTTGAGGTTATTTGATTATGTCCTTCTATGGAATGGATTCAGTTCAGAAAAAAAAGACAAATAGAATTTAATAGGATAATAAGTAGGGTGACATTCGTAATAGATGTTTTGTATCAAGATTTGTTATATCTTCAACTCACATAGTGCTTAGGAGTTTCGTTAAACTTGAGACATTGGTACTATTAATAATCTATCATTAGGTCTCCAAGGAAAGTTCATGTTAATATATGAGACTCATGGTTATTAGTTTCATAATATCGAACAGAATATTCCATCTGAAGGTGTCATACAAATAATAAAAGGACGCAGAAAATACAACAGATTTTAGGGATTGGTAACATTAATTTTCCACAATGAATCTGTGTGCATGTTTGCTCCTAAATAGATTATTACTGTTAGATATTCTTTATTCTGTTT
Source organism: Apodemus agrarius (assembly GCA_964023405.1). NCBI lineage: Eukaryota > Metazoa > Chordata > Mammalia > Rodentia > Muridae > Apodemus > Apodemus agrarius. The sequence goes on along the minus strand of OZ030018.1, from coordinate 27,618,143 downwards.
GCAAATTCAGATCTCTTACTAGAAGTACTGATGTAGATCAATAAAATAATGATCCTAACTATGAGATCTAGGTGTGCAAGACCTTTCTTTGTAATCTTGACATTAACGTTAGATAATACAAGAAGTTTTCTCAGTTTGTACATTTTGCTACCTGTATAAACCATGTAAAATGATTTTCTCTAATACTGTACAATATGTTGGTGTATGTTTTGGGATTTCCTAGCAAAGCTAATTAGGAATAAGGGGGCTAACTAAAGAATGAGTCCTCTAGAACTAAATAAAGCAATATTGTATAATATACCAGTGTGTGTGTGTGTGTGTGTGTGTGTGTGTGTGTGCATGTGTGTGTGAGTGTGTGTGCATATGTGTGTGTTTGTTTTTTGTGTATGTTTATGAATACAGTCTGCTAAGATCATTTAGTATTTCTCATATGTGTTTAGGACTGACCTCTTGGGATGGACCAAACTGTCAATGGACTTGTCCCTAGTAAAGACTGATTCTCCATCTTCCATCGATTGTTCTTCATCTTTAATTTTTTTGTGTGTGAGAAAAACCTCATAAGAGTTCTACCACCCACTCTGACATGTTAATTAATGCTGTCTTCCTTAGGTCTTGTTTAGGCAAATATATTGTTGAGATTTCCTGGGTGTAGTTTCCCTTCCATACATAGACAATATTATCTTGTGGTAGATATTCTGTCCTAGACCTCAGACTCTTATAATTTTTCAGTGTTTTTTCTTGTGAAGCTCCTGGAGCCCAGTGTGTGGGGATGAGGTAGAGGTGTCAGTTATGACCAAGCACCCCATAGTCAGGTGTTCTCCATATAAATTTTATTATTATGACAGCTATAAATATTAAAGATTTTGTTTTTACAATCTCCTTGGGTGTACCAAGTATAAAGAGTAGCAAAACATAACCTTTAATTGCAATTCTTCCTTTGGTTAAAATGTATTTTCTATTTTATGTACGGTCTTCATTATGAGAATATCCAAGTATACATTATCATAGAGAATGTATTTATTAATAATATGTATACTAAACTAATAACATTAGTGGTTTTGTTGTTTATTTACTTATTACCTGATGCTTGTTAGTAAATTCATGAAGCCATTTGTCTTAAATATGTAGCATTATTATATCAGAAACATATTTCTTGAGTAATCACAGTATTGTGTTACTTATTAGTTCAAATATTTTGTTTAAATCATTGAATATCTAACCTCTGTCCAAATGCTACTGATATCCTTGAGAAGAGTTTAAAAATTATTTACTTAAGATCATTTTCCAAACACACGGTTGATTTGGATTTGGAAAATAATTTCATCTTTACAGAAAAAACATTATTAGATTAGATTAACTACTAAATACCAAGTGTAAGAGACTTATATAAGAGCTGGCCTAGACAGCTTTAATCTGTTAAATATTATTAATTATTAGGGAGAAATAGAACTACTTTGCTTAAGAAATGAAGTCATCTTCATAGACATGGCCTTGTTTTTTATAATCCCAATAATCAAAGGGGAGGGAGGGATCTTATCCTAAGCAATTACTTTTGACAATGAAACAGTAAATAGACCCTAATTAATGACACTTTGTAATTATTTTTTTATACAGACATTAAATGGTATTCAAGCATTAATTGTGACACCAACAAAATTGCCTATGATTAAAAAGACGATTTTCCAACTTAATTATGTATTTTAGAGTCTTGAATATTATAAGACTTTTGGGACCAATTTAATTCTTCTTAAAGACTTAAAAGCTGTCAAGTTGATAGGTTCTTATTCTGTGATGATAATATTTACATTCTTGTGTGTGTGTGTGTGTGTGTGTGTGTGTGTGCATGTGTGTATGTATGCATAAAAATGTTGACCCCATTTTTTTGCTGTTTGTTTGTATATGGTTTCAGTTCTGATCATTCTTCATTGAACAACCAATATTGGAGCTAATCCTAGGGAGAAGTTAATTTTCTTTCTACCAGCAGTAAGTAGTTGCCTATAGTTTTTTGCCTAGCAGAGAGACTCAGTGAAGTTTCCCCCTTCAATGTTAACAGCCCAGTTACAGAGGCATGGAAGTGGTTTAAAGGTAGGTAACTGGGAAGAACTGGAAAGAGGAAAGGGAGGGGTGAGAGTAACATATTAGAAATACATAAATAATATCTAGATAAAAATAAAATATATTAATAACATGTAGAAATAGAAAAAACTGTCCTCTTCTGTTACTGTCTTTTTTGTCCATTTTTTTTTTTTTTTTTTTTTTGGTTTTTCGAGACAGGGTTTCCCTGTATAGCCCTGGCTGTCCTGGAACTCACTCTGTAGACCAGGCTGGCCTCGAACTCAGAGATCCGCCTGCCTCTGCCTCCCAAGTGCTGGGATTAAAGGCGTGAGCCACCACTGCCCGGCGTTTTTTGTCCATTTTTAATGGGATATTTTATTTATTTTTATTTCAAATATTATCTCCTTTCTTGGTATCCCCTCTAGAAACCCCTATCCCATCTTCTCTCTCCCTGCTTCTATGAGGGTGTTCCCCCACCTACCCATCCACTTCTGCCTTCTTGACCTGGTATTCCCCTACATTGGGGCATCAAGCCTTCCCAGGACCAAGGGCCTCTCCTCCCATTGATGTCCTACAAGGCCATCCTCTGCTACATATGCAGCTGGAGCCATGGGTCCCTCCATGTGTACTCTGGTTGGTAGTTTAGTCCCTGAGAGCTCTGCGGAGTCTGGTTGGTTGACATTGTTCTTCCTATGGATCCATTTTTTTCTATGTCATGTTGATGAGAATTCCCCTACTGCACCCGATCCAAGCAAACATCCATGCAAACATTACCGAACGATGCTGTGTAATACAGCATCTCATGGTCTTAAAATCAAATAAGGTCAGACTACCATACTACCTGCTTGATAGCCACATAGGGTTCAGGGATATCAACTCTTTTAGAAGTGCATATAATAAATATTTGATATCCTTTTGAAAGATCTGCTGAATGGGCCAACATTCAGAAATGCACCATGAAACTGTTTTTCTTATCTTTTGTCCACTGACGCATTCTGAGGTCTAGAAACTGCCAGGAGCAGATCAGGTGCTCACACGTTACTTTCTGATCAGCTGAGAAGTTTCTCTTTTCCGGTTTGTTCCCTCATTTGTTTTGGATTTGCACCGAGGGACCTCCCGTAAGGAATGCCTGGGCCACTTAAAGAGTACTTTCTGACAGGGATGAGAAGGAGCATTGGAGTTCTTACCCATTTGAACTCTCCTCTGTATCTAAAGTATCAAATAATGTCCTAATTAGGTTAGATAAAGCAAAGGGGTGCTTCCAGTGAAAGGCAGTTCTCATCCTTTCCCCAGTTAAGACAGATGCAGACCAGAAAAAAGGCAACAACACATTGGCATAAAAATAAAGATTCAGGTGGAATTTTATTTCATCAAAGAACACCTTTCTTTAGACACTTTTAGAATTATTCCCCCGAGGAAACAAGTTGCTAAAATCAAGGAAGAAATTGATACAGTATAATTATACAATAAAGAAAATTTATTTCAAAGATTTGGGAGGTGAAATCTGAATCTTAGATCAATGTATTTTTTTTGTTTTTGTTTGGTCATCTGCATGTTTGTCTATCTGTCTTTCTTTGTATCTGTCTTTCTCTCAAATCACACAAACAAACACAAACACAAATTTACAATTAAAAGGATTTAATTTGTTTCATTGTTATACTTTTCTAATTGGAAATTATTGTTATTGAAACTTAAAAAATATATTAGTAAATCAATATATATATCAAAGTATAAGAAAAAGAAAAAATCAGACAATTTGCAACTGATATATGATCAACACTGAGTATCAAATTATTAGAACAATTTAGTGAATTGGATTACAATATAAATAAATCACAATAAAGATAAAAATGTATAAACTTCCAAAACAAATAATAAAATTCCAACTATCTAATGAAAAACAGGAGTCTTTGCTGCAATGTTAAAAACTGTTATTTATGCTCTTTGGTTGATGAGCTTTGAGGAATGTGGGGTTAGTTGATAGTGCGTTCCTCCTATGGGGTTGAAATCCCCTTCAGCTCCTTCAATCCTTCCTCTAACTTTTTCTTCCACAGGGGTTTCAGGCCTCAGTACAATTGTTGGCTGTAAATATCTGCATCTGTCTCAGTCAGCTGCTGGTAGAGCCTCTCCGAGGACAGCCATGCTAGGCTCCTGTCCGTTAGCATAATATGGCAACAGTAATAGTGTCAGGGTTTGGTGCCTGCGCATGGATGGGTCACAAGTTGGGCCAGTCACTGGATGGCATTTCCTTTGGTCTCTGCTCCATTTTTGTCCCTTCATTTCTCTTAGCTTGGAACAATAGTGGGCCAAAAATTTTGAAAATGGATGGGTGTCCCCATGCCTCAACTGGGGGATATGTCTGTCTAGTGGAGGTGGTCTCGTCCATTTCCATCTGCCTACTCTTGGGCATTTCAGCGATGGTTATCCCCATAGAGTCCTGTGAGCCTCTCACATCTCGGGTTGCTGGGACTTTCTAGAGGTTCTCCCTGCTCCCTAATGCCCACTACTGTATATTTCAGTTCATTCTCCTGGCCCACTGAACTTCCCTTCTGTCTTCCCCCATAACTAATCCTGCTCCTCCTTTTCTTCTCCCCACCTGCTTTCCCATCTAGAACCCTCCCTGTTTCTGCTCCCTGTGATTATTTTGTACCCCCTTCTAAGAAGTGGAATTGAAGTAACCACACTTGGTCCTTAGTTTTTGTTAAGCTTCACATGGTCTTCATCATGGGTTTTGTACTTAATGGCTAATAAATACTTATCAGTGAGTACATAATATGCATGTCCTTTTGGGGCTGGGTTACCTGCTCTGTATGATATTTTCTAGCTCTCTCCATTTGCCTGAAAAATTCATGATGTCTTTGTTTTTAATAGCTGAGTAGTATTCTAGTGTGTAAATGAATCACGTTTTCTGGATCCATTCTTTGGTTGAGGGACATCTGGGTAGTTGTCTGACTTCTGGCTATTACAAATAAGGTTGCTACAAACATAATGGAGTATGTGTCCTTGAGGTGTGGTGGAACTTCTTTTGGGTATATGCCCAGGAGTGGTACAGCTGGATCTTCAGGTAGAACTATTTCCAGTTTTCTGAGGAACCTTCAGATTGATTTCCCGAGTGGTTGTACCAGTTTGTAATCCCACTTGAAATGGAGGAGTGTTCCTCTTTCTCCACATCCTTGCCAGCAAGGGCTGTCACTTGAGTGTTTGATCTTAGTCATTCTGATCGGTGTAAGGAGGAATCTCAGGGTCATTTTGATTTGCTTTTCCCTGCTGATTAAGGATGTTGAACTTGTCTTTAAGTGCTTCTAGGTCACTTGATATTCCTCTGTTGAGAATTATCTCTTTAACTCTATACCCCTCCCCCATTTTTAATTACTTTGCTTGTTTGTTTGAAGCCTAACTTCATGAGTTCTTTGTACACTTTGGATATTAGCCCTCTATCAGATGTAAGGTTAATGAAATTTTTCCCCCCAATCTGTAGGTTGCCAATTTATTCTATTGATAGTATCTTTTGCTTACTGAAGCTTTTCAGTTTCATGAAGTCTCATTTGTCAGTTATTGCTCTTAGAGCCTTAGTCATTGGTATTCTGTTCAGGAAATTATCCCCTGTGCCAATGAGTTTGTGGCTCTTCCAACTTTCTCTTACATTAGATTCAGGACATCTAGTTTTATGTGGAGGTCCTTGATACACTTACACTTGAGATTTGCACAAGGTGATAAATATGGATCAATTTGTAGACCTCCAGTTAGACCAGCACCCTTTGTTGAAAATGCACTTGAGGTGAGTTTCAAGCTTTGGATGTTGCTTACTTCCGAAGTTCTTTTATTGTTGAGAATTATTTTTGCTATCCTGGATTTTTTGTTTTGCTGTATGAAGTTGGAAATTGTTCTTTCCATGTCTGTAAGAAGCTGTGTTGAAATTTTGATAGGGTTTGTATTGAATCTATATATTTCTTAAGGTAAAATGGCCTTAAATGGGAGCAGAAATATCTAACTCAACTAATTGCTTATATATATATTTATATATAAATATATATTTGCTTACATATATAATTGCTTTTATACACACACACATATATATGTATATATATACATATATATATGGAATAGGTTCTGTAGTATATAATAGGGATACATCACTGAAAATGAATTATATTATTGCCCTCTTCCAAGAGCCTAGTACCTATTGATGTCAATAATATTTTCAGTCTTTTCTTGACCACTGTTCATAGTACTGGTTATGGTGATTAATGTAATACAGCCACATAAATGTAGTGATTTGTATTACTAAGAAATTAAATTTATTTCAAATGTTTTAACATGCACCATGGTTTGCTTAATGAATTATATGCATTAATTCGTAACAATCATCATTCTGAATTGTTGTAGATGAGAACATCATTTATTAAATATGAGATTGAAAACTAAAACGGCAGAACGTGTTTTTTTTAAATACTTAGCAAAGATTATAAAAATGCTTGCCTAAATAATAAAAAAATCAAATTATACCTCTCTGTCAGCCAAATATCCTATATTATAATGAAAAAATATATTGAGTTCCGCTGGAGTCCTATCTTCAGTACTTAACAAAAATGAATGCAAGATGGGAATGCTTGCCATGAAGACTTGAAGTTAAATATACTGCTTCTCTTGAGTAATTCAAAGTGACAGATATTATGATAAAACTAGATTAATTAAGTCAAACTTTAGGTTTTATAGTGTTTGGTAAATACAGCATGACTGGAAAATTTATTTACTGCTTATGGGCATCCTGTTGGGATTTAGGTGAGCAGAAACTTGGGATGATCACTAGGTCTCTACTGCATTACTCCTTTTAAAACTAAACCTAATTAATATATCCTACATTCAACATTAGAAGCCCATTAATATTCGACTATATTAGAGCTGAGCTACCTACTCCAGTTAATTTAAGAGCTGACCTATACCCTTCTGAAAAATTGAGCCTAACCATTTGGGAAGAGTGATCTCATTGTTAAACACTTGCAGACCTAATTATTTTTGGTTCCAACCAATGACAGTGCTGAGTGCCTCAGGAGCTTTCCATTTTTCAGAAGTCAATTATCTAGATGAGAGAAATCCTAGAGATATAGCAGTTGATACTTTCTAAGCAAAATAAACATTCTTTCCAGTTAATGCCAACTACAAATTGGACTTGTCAAGGCATAGCAAGTATTTCACTTTCCAACCTCAGTCTTGTATTAAAGGGGTTATGCTCTTGTGTCAAACATATTTTGTCAATACATTTATTTGAAATTTTCTAACTTTGTACAGATTATATAAAGATTTTGTGCTTTATTTTTTAGTGGCACATTACATTACATGGTAATCTTACAGTACTTCAAGGCAAGTTAGTACAATGGTAGATAGCGTATATAATTTTCATGGTTTATGAAAAATGTAATTTATAAATAAGGTTGTGTTTACTAGATATTTAAATATCTGTGCATAATCTCCTGTATGTATCATTTCTTTTGGGAATAAGCTTGACAGTTAAAAAGTAATATTAAACTCACAAAAAGTCAGTAAATATTATAATTAAAACGGAAATTCCAGCTTCACATGTCTTAATTCTATAATTACATATACTAACCAAAAATTAAAATTCAAGAATTTACTCAGATTCTTATTCTAAATTATGTGAGCAATTCTTTAAAAATTCAGGAAAATTTATTTTATGTAATTAAATCATCTGTAAAATATCTGGACTGAATGTCACATGCAACTTGTTGATAAATTCTGCATCTATTAATGAGACAATTTAATTGATTGGGAGCAAAACATTCTTCATTATCTAGCAGATGGATAAAACTGAAACTGAAATATAAACAATTAATTGCTTAAATATTCCATTAATTATATTTTGTATTTTATTTAACATATGGATTCTTAGTTCCTATGAATTAAATGTTTTATGGAAAAGTAATTTTTCTTATGCATGAATTTACTAAGGGTCCACTTCTTTTTAAGACTGTTTCAACCATGCTAACACTATTATAAAATCTACATGAGGTAATATAAACACCCAGGTTTTTTGCCATTTCATAGCAACACTATACCTTTTTCAAATCCAGTTATTGCTCTCTTTTAGATTATAAAATGTTTGCATTTCAGGATGATTCTTTTTATGGAAAATGTATTATTGTATGCTTATAAGGAAACTTTTACTCAAAGCATCACTACATTTATGCCCCAATTCCCCCAAGTCAAATATACCTTATACAATGATATTTCTATTACCTTGTTGGTAATGTTTTGTCTTTGCAGTTAAAAATATATTGATTTTTTTGGTTCTGTATTTCTATAACTTCAACACATATTGTCATGATAAGAGAGTAATTTCTGGTAGTAGTTTTCCACCCTGTATTTTGTGAATACCATTGCATTACAAGTTCTTTCTAAAGTGTACTTCAAATCAGTTCAAGAAACTACATGGTAAATACATATTAAGTACAAAATTAAGTTAATTCAATGAGAACTCCTTTAAAAACACAACAGTGATGTGAGATCTGAAAAAAATAGTGAGTAAATTTAACCTGGGTTTAATATTTAAATAAAAATTTTGGCATTATATATATACATATATATGTGTATGTGTGTGTGTGTGTGTTTATATATATTTAAATTATACATAATTACAGTAATTTTTCCTTTCTTTCTCTTTACTCTCTCCAACTCCTTCCAAGAAACTTGTTGTAAGACTGCTTCCTACAACTCTTAAGCTAAATCTACCAGACTCACCAGTATGTCTTCTTAAGGAATACCTTAACAAGGAGATGACTGGACATGCTAACATGAAACTCATGAACCCTCAGATATAAACAAACGAAGAACTAAGGGCAACTGAGGAATACTGAGAACAGAATTTCATTTTTTCCATTGTTAGATTTTTGTTAACATAGCAACAACTGTCATAAATTTTATTGTTCCCCCTAATCTTATGCCAAAGAGGAGATTCTCTTTTAATATCCTTAATCTTTAAAGTTAACACTACCTGTTTCTCTGCAAGACCATGTAGGTTAGTTCTTACTTCAAATGAGACATAAAATTTTGTGTTAGTTCTCAAAGTTCCCTGGCATGTATACATTGATATATATATATATATATATATATATATATATATATATATATATATAGCCACCTTTCCTTTTTAAAAATAGACAGAATGTAAATCCAGGCTTAATTCATATTTCTTGCAAAGTAGCTGAAACAAAGGCAAAGGCAGACAAAGGAACTATTAGGAGAGTGACTTTGTATTTAGAAGCTTGACTGTATGCTTTATTTTGTGCTTTCTTCAGTGTCTGTTTACTCATTCCTCAACCCACTGAATCTCTCATGTTTTGGATCACTGAGATCTCTGCACCGAACATGAAAGCTTTCTCATATGAATTTTGTTTTTAGAAACTCACTGTCTATAATAACATCGTATTTTAGTTGGGTGCTGGGTCATGCTCAGACTTTCTTTACCAGCACAAAAGAGTTAAACAGGAACAGTACCATTCTGACAATGATTTCAATTCTACAACTTACAACTCAGTTTCAGAACATCTTTTCAGGAACAACAACAACAACAATAAAAGACTAAGGGACAATTAAATTTCTCGGACAGAAACAGAAAACAAAACCACTGGCAGGCTAGAATGAAGGGTAAGTTTTTCTCACATACACAAATTAGCTAATAAGTTCTAAGTCTTTCCTTATTAATATCATACATCCATGTCTGAAACATTTTATCATTACTGCTCTATTAAGAATTGTGAGAGAGTTGAGAGTTTCACCTCTTTATAAACAAGTAATTCAGCCTTTTTAAAAATTTTGTCAATGCTAGTATACAATATGAAATTTCTTTTATAAAAAGAGAAATCCTCTTAGACTTATTTATATTTTATGTATATAAGTATACTGTAACTGTCTTCACACACACCAGAAGAGGGCATTGGATGATTGATTGTGAGTGACCATGTGGTTCCTGGGAATTGAACGCAGGACCTCCGGAAGAGCAGTCAATGTTCTTAACTGGTGAGTCATCTCTCCAGTCCCAATACTAAATCTTTGATAAGAATTAAAAGGCTCTATAGATTATGTCAGAGTGAGTATAGTAGAAATTTGCATGTGTCTATCCATTTTATTTACCTTAAAGTGACATGAATGAGATACAAACAAATTAGATATGGACTATGTACCAATTTGTGTTAAAGAGTTTTTATGCCTCAATGCCTCAAAAGAAAATAGCTTTGCAAAATCAACATTTTAATTGTGGGTAGTAATACAGATGCTCTTTGTTCAGAGGTTAACCCTATTGGTAACTGGATACACACACACACACACACACACACACACACACATATATATATATATATATAATGCCAAACAGAAAATAATCACTTAGAACTTCATTTGCCCAAAACTTCACTCACTCCCTAGATAATAAGTTCTGTTGTACAGAAGATCATTTACTGATGAGAGCATGTTACTGCGCATTTCAAATGTAGAAGAAAGGATACAAATTTCACTTTAAAAAATAAAGTATTTAAGGAGACATATATGTTTGTTTTGATTCAAATATTATGTGAACCATACATGCTATCTCATTATGCCCACTTTCATGTTTATAGGTATCCTTAAAATATAAGTTATAAAGGAAAATCTGCATATCATTTATTTTGGTCTTTTTTATATATTGACAGAATGAAATTATTTATTGTGTTCTAAAAATATTAGAGCAAATTCATGAATTTATATAATTATTGAGGGTTAAGAAACAATGACACAACTACCTACAAATAGTTTATTTTTATATGCAGTAGTGCCTTTAACTAAACTGCACATGATTTCATGAATAAATGGCATCTAATCATCATGTGTATTTTGATATCTATTTATATTCTGAAAATATATTTCTGATGAAGTTAAGGGAAGATGCTTCACCTCATTGACCCTGACTCACAATGGAAGTGAAATTATCGAGTTGGGAATGAGGTGACTAAAGCAAATGTAGTTTTTCAGAACTTTCCATTCGTCAAGTTTGGCCCTGTCTGGGCTTGTTACTGGCTATACTGTATTTCTATCACATTCCTTATTTATAATGCAGTGAAAATATTGCCTTAGGTACAGAATGAGAAATTAATGTATGTAGGGAGAACGCTTATATTTGGAATATGAAATATTTACCATGGCACCTGTAAGTTATATGACTTCCTTTCACGACTAGAATCTATACATCTACCTTCAAGCTCACATATATTAGAGTGATGAAAGTTTTATGAATCATAGTATAATTGGATAATCTGTCTTTTACTTCTCATTGGTATTATGTGGAGAGTTGACTGACTTTTCTTTGGGAGATATGAACAGATGTGGGCTTTCTCCAGATAATGAATGCACTGTTTGGCTAGGCCTACCAAAGCAACAGTTCCACTTCTCTAGCTTGATGAACTGATTAGTTTATTGACGTTCTTATTGGAATATAAAGAAAGGAGCTACTCATAGGGATATGGGTTGTTGTACCACCTGTAACAGTCAGTTTTACATTGTTCTCTAGCCTGTAAGATCCAGCCTTTGTAATTATATAGAGATAGAACCTTTCCTTCTTACATTCCACATACACACAGAATTAGCATTGTATACCTGTTGTCCAGGTTACAACTTCTATTTGAGTGTAGGGCCCGTATGAATGAGGATTCCCTTGACCCACAAGTAGGATAGTAGCGAGGCACCAGATTTGGGGAGCAAAGAGGTTAGGAGTATCTAGGCAATAAACCATGAAGGTGAATATTCATCATTACCAAACTTTTCAAATGCCAGCAGCAAATAAATATATATTGTGGTATGCCTTTTCTTTTGCTATGCTGGATATCCTGGAAAATATACTTAAAGTAAAATTGGTTCATCATTGCTGACAGTTCCTTAGTACAGAGTACACATGCAGAGTACACACATCAGGAAACACAGTATAATGTCTGCCCAGGGTCAGCTATCATTCTCATTTTCTCTCAGACTAGAATCCAAGCCCAGGGGACCATGCTGTCTACATAAAGGTAGCAGTTCTCCCCACAGGATCTAATCTGGAAATTCCCTCACTGTCATACCTAGAGGCTTGTTTCCTAGATGATTCTACATCCTGCCAACTTGGTAACCAGTCACAACCATAATAATACATAAAGCTTAATTCTTTAAGACCATCATGGGAGAGACAGCATCAAAGATCAGCTAACTGCTTATGGATTTCATGACTGTTAACACTGAGCGCAAACTTGACATTATCTAGAATCACATCTTAGCCATACTCCTGGGAACATGTGTAAAGGCTTTCGATTAACTGAGGTAGGAAGCACCAGTCTTTAATGCGGAATGCAGCATCCCATGGGCTGTGGTTCTAAACTAAATCAAAAGAAAAGGGCACTAGAGCACATACAGCTTCCAGACAGCAGGCAAATGTGACCAACTACCTCTTATGCCCAATGTTACTCTTTCCCTGCCATGGTGAACTACCAAATGGACTCTTCTCCTTAGGTACTCTTGCTAGGGATTTGGTCACCCACAACAAAATGGCTAATTCATATCCCCTCTACACTCCTTTGATGAATGGGAATAAGTGTCTTTCTGATTATACTGTTTGGGGATTTGTTTTGTGTTTTATCACACAGTCACTTGGCAACATTCTTGATGTTCTTTTCAACACACACACAGTTATACACACACACACACACATGCATTATAATTCTTTATATATATAGAATGAGGAGGCTGCACATATTTTCTGTTCTTCCTTTTAGTTACACTTTTCAATAAATTATTTCCCTCTTTTCACACTGTATTCAATTAAGTGAAGCCACACAGCACTTTAGAAATGTTTATTTCTTTTATATATTGCGGTTATAGTATAATTACATTATTTCCCTCCTTTTTTTTGTCCTTCCCTCAAATCCTTCTCATACAAAGAACTAGAGACAATTTGGGCATGTTAGGCGTAGGAGAAATAGTTTTCCCCAAAGAGCACACAGCATCTTTAGTGCTTTGTAACATAGAAATTTCCTCACTCAAATATCCCAGGTGAGTATGCTTAAATTTTATCTTTCGTAAAGTCTTTGGGCATGAGAATACATTTAATTCTAGGTTACTTTATAAAAAAGACAGCCATCATGCTTGTCCTTGGATTTGTTCTTTTATTTTCCTTTTGCTTTCCATGAGAATTGCCTGTACTGATGCTTTAGCTAATAACATTCTGATAATGATGTAAGCAGTGTATCCTAACACTCTGTCATCTTGTGAATCCTCCTTTCCTTAGAAGTTCCCAGTCCAAATTGAAGTATTTTTGTTTCCTTTCATGATTCTGTGTTTAACTGAAAACTGTCACTACACTGATGAGTTTGGAACTGTCCACAGGTGCGTGGTGTTCTCACCAGCAGATATGCAACTGAAATCAATAGATGAACCTCTGTCCCCAGAATGCACCAATATTCAGTAGTTCATCAGGGAGGCAAGGCCTAATGAGCCCCTTCCCAATGACTATTATACTGATAACAGTTCCAGTCTTATACAAGTCTCAGTAGAGGTAACTGGTGTCATGCTATAAAAGCACAAAGCGATCTTGGACAAAAAGAACAATGGTGGGTAAATTATTGTCATATCTCAAGTCAACATGCAGAGCTATGGTGATGCAAAGAGTGTGGTGCTGGCCCAAAAATAGACTTGCAGGACAGTGAGTCAGGATGAAAGACACAACCCTGAGCACATGAAATGACAGCCATCTTATCAGATACGACAAAGATGCCAAAAATATTAGAGGAACAGTAGCATGCTCAATAAACAGAGCTTAGAAAACTGGATGAGCACATGGAAAAGAATTAAATTAAAACTGTAGCTAATTACCCCACAGCCCCCCTCCCTGTGGGATCATGAAAGATACCTTTTTTTTCCTGCTTGAACTAAGGCATGAAATCCTGGAGACCTTGAAGAGATGATAGGTATTTTGCCTGTTCCCTGGCACTAGGGCCCTGCCACTAGATTTGTGGCCATCATTCCTGTAAGAGCAACGCCCCAACCATCCCTCTATAGGTATAGGACTTGACCTGTGGTCATGTAGGCTCAAGACACATCTTCATTTTTATGATGTACCTAAAGGTCTGGAGACATAGCTTTCCTCTCTAGACACTCCTCCCTGCAAAAGGTATTTAACCTCAGGCCCACCCTGAGAAGTGGGGAATAGTTTTTCTCTTCTACTTTCTGCCATGACAATACATGCCTTAAAACCATTGACTGTCTTTTCCTTGGGATCCACTGTGGGGCGCCATAGAGAAGGCTTTCACTTCTAGAGCTCCCATCTAATCTCTGTGTTACCAGCCATGACCAAGCCAAGCCCAAGCGAACCACCATCGAGCCAAGGACTCTCCCGGAGGGACCAGCGAGATCTTCCTTTCCCCTTCCTCTCCCTTGACTCAGGGGTAGATCCAGCCTGTAGGCCCCACTTCGTTCTCAGTTCTTCTGCAGCTCCCGGTAGCACCTGGGTGTCTGAGAGCCTGAGAGCCGCCCCAGCCTCCTTGTAGGCCCGGAGACTCCCAAAGAAGCACTGGCTCTTCGGGCCTCAGACTGCTCTTCCCCACCTCTGGAGCATGGGTAAGCTTGGTCAACTTCCTGTGTCCTGCTCCCGAATCAGTGGAGCCTTTGTGGCAGAGCACATGCGAATATATAACCTACACCCTCCAAATACCCCTAATGTATCAAACCCCAACCTGAAACCTGAAACACTGAAAGGTTTAGAAGAAAACATGTACCGGGCTCTACAGAATGAGGGTTCAAGGATGGTATGTGCTGTGGATGTTTATTTAGACTGTCAACCCGAACACAGGAGAGCCATGACACTAAAAATGTCAGAACAAAGTAACTCAAATCTCATCTGAAGCAAAATATGGGGAAAATATTAAGGGCAGATAAGCAAGATATACTCAAGCCCATGGTCAATAAAATAGGAAATCATTAATCTGGATACAAGGAAACAAAGGATAAAACACAGTGCTACCAAAGGTTAAGAACTTGATTTATGGATAAAGGACTCAGGATCAGGTGAATTCAGCCTTGAAGTGTTACTCTTGAGAAACAGAGAGTAAACGTACTTTTTTAGATATTGCAGGAAAGATTATTGCAAAGTATATGATATGAATACTATAAAACTTAAAGATATTAAGATTTTTCTCATAAAATAGAGCTCCGTGGAAGATAAGAGTGAAACTAAATCATCTTTCCAATACCTTTTGAAATCTAATAGTTTCTGTGGGACTAATTGATGTACTTATCAGTACTGGGACAGATAATTGGTATTCAAAAATTCACATGGGAACACACAAAAAGACATGACATCACCTATATTACAATACACATTTGCAAATACATAATTTTATTTTCATCTTATAGAAGAAGAATCAGGCAAAGAGAAGTTGGACAGTTTTACCCGGCATGTAAGTGATAGAACTGAGGTTTGAATTGAGGCTGTCAGTTTTGGCTCTGAGACACCAACTCTTATGACGCTGCCTATTAGGTAAGTGCATGCAATAGAGTACCTGCTTTGGAGTTCACCAAATTGTGGATTAAGCATCGAATTTAAACCAGGAACACCCATTTCCTCTCGATTCTAACATGGAATGTATAGTAAAATAAATAAATAATATCACAAAGCCAGTCGCTCTGCTTTATAAAATTGCAGTGAAATTTTTTTCATTATCCAACATAGTCTGGTTCTGGCAAGTTTATTGTGCCGCTGATTTGAGTGCCAACGGCCTCTTGAAGAAAATTGGCTTTTGCAAAATAGTAAGTTTTAAAGCAGTCACATCGCAAAACCCTCCAGCAGAAAGGAGTAAAAATGCTATTACATTTCCTTTGTAATTTCTCTTTGGATCTGTTCTTCTGGAAAGATGAAATTGAGCCAAATAGGTTTTCACTGCTTTGGAGGTCACAGAAAAGAATTCCTCTCTTACAGGAAATGGTCCACAGAGATGGTACCCAATGGCATCCAATTAAGTTGCTAGAAAGTTGAGCTGCATTTGCTTAGCCACCCCTGCCTCTGCTACGTTGCACCCTTGATGAAGGGAAACAACCTTATGACTCTTCCAACTTTATGCGCAAAAACAAAGTAAGTAATCATCAGTTTATTCTATCCAGTCTGCTTTTCAACCGAAGTCATGGAAGGAAGGAACCTACTCAAATGTACTATGTAGAAAGGAATTGAGGACATTCCTTTGCTCTTTTGATCTGCAAGGTAGTAAAGTGTTGAAGCACCTCCACAACATATTTTGAGTATTGACTTTTTGTAACAGATTTTGATTTAAATTAATTAAATGCATAACCTCATTTTTTGTTCACATTGCTCAATTTTATCTAAGTAGCTTTCAACGAATACAAAGAAAAAAGATGACATCCAAATTCAGTCTCTTCATTCACTGTTTAACTAGTAAATAAAACTTCAACAAAGTGATATATGTGAAGCATTGTGCTTATGGATAAAGATAGGAATCTGACTGTGAGCACAGCCAGCCTTACTGAGCATTAAGCTAGTATTGATGCAAGAGTGTTATGTATAAACGTCGAAAGAATGTGTACAACCTTAAACCCAGGGGAAGAAAGTGATATAATAAGATTGTGCCAGCATCAGAAACGATGCAGACCTAGATATGCTTATTCAATATCTCCTCCTGCTCTTCTGCAGTAATTTCCTACCTTGTGATTAAAAAGAAAATAAGACATCTAAAAAATAAAACTGCAGCCTTCAACCTGTCATTAACAGCCTCAAATATTCTGCAAAAGTTAATTGGTAGTATTGTCAGATAAATTTGTAATTTGGTCTTGATTTGCATAGACATTGTCGCAACCATTATTGAAAGTACAGGATCTTTAGTGTTTTGCACAGTAAGTATGTCAATGGAAGTGTTATGAATACTAATTTTGTATACAAATCAGAGAATATTTATTTTTCCATAATTTTCAGTGAAAGCAGCATTAGCATTTGATAGTTTTACAGCTTTCTGAGTAAGTATCTCAGCAGTCTCTGCTATATATTAGTGAGGGAGCAAACACTGTGTTCCACAGGTCAGCATTTATAAGCTAGCTTGAGGACTACTTACACTGTATCGCTTTCTATCTAATGCTTAAACTTCTCCGAAGATCTAGGGTAGTGAGAAGCAGAAAAAAATTGTTCACTCAGCATCATGATTCTGCGTGTAAACCTCCACATTGAGCCAGATTTTATATTTTCTCCCTCCTGTCTCTCTAGTTTTTCTGTTCTTTATAGATGTTATCTTGTTGATTTCTACGTATGTATACTCAGTGTGTGACCTGGAACTGAGTTTGTCATGGTATCTATTTAATGAATGTACTGTCACCATAACGGAGGAAAATAAAGGACATTTTAATTCCTCTACCCAGAATTTTCCATATGCATTAAGCTCAATGAATTTTGTGGTGGATTGTCTTTGCCACACTGAGGCATCCCAAACACTTGCACTAAAACTGTTTTACTAAAGCCGAGACTTGGAAATCTAATTTCCACACCCAACTATTGTAACTAATCAAAATAGGAAGGCTTGACTCATTGAACAGCCACTGATGAAAGACAAGCCACTTTAGCTATCCTTGTAATATTTTCCACTTAAGCAGCACCTTAGAGAATAAACAGCGCTTTCATAAAAAGCAGATCATCTAAGATTCATGATACTTCTGGAAGAAATTCAATGATTAATAGCTTCATTTAACAGATAAAAGTAATGATGCCCAGATAATACCAATATCATAAAGATAAGTCCTCGCATTTATTGAATGGTTATATTATGCCAGAACTTGAGTAAAACACATTACATACATAAATGATCACTTAAGTATTCATGCTCATTCTGCAGATCTGTAGTCAGGCCCATGTAGATTTCACAGACGTTCCAATGTGGAAATGAAATGTCCAATATCCTAAGTCCCACATCTTGTCCTTAGAAAATTAATCAGTGAAGTTCTTAAAGTGGATCAGAGCTCCAGATCTAGGACCTGGACTTTCTTTCTTTCTTTCTTTCTTTCTTTCTTTCTTTCTTTCTTTCTTTCTTTCTTTTTTTTGGTGTTTTTGAGGCAGGGTTTCTCTGTGTAGTCCTGGCTGCTGTCCTGGAACTCACTCTGTAGACCAGGCTGGCCTTGAACTCAGAAATCTGCCTGCTTCTGCCTCCCAAGTGCTGGGATTACAGGTGTGCGCCACCACACCCGGCTGGACCTGGACTTTCTGCTCTAATATATCAGCATGAATTATTATTCAAATAAGTAAACAATAAATTTTACATATTTATATATAAACATCAATATAATCACATGTACTTTGTAGGTAACATTTTTAAAAAGCAGAAATAAAATTTAACAACTCATCTGTTTAATACAAGGGGCTTAAATATGCTTAAGAAATATGTCGTGTCTATATTTCTAATCCTTATTTCTCTTTTGACTTGTAGATTATTTGAAGAATAAGTTATTCCAATAGATAGTAGGTTGTTATAGATTGTGTGTGGAGCAGATTGATAAGATTGCTAATAGCAGCATCTATTATCTATCAATCTATGTATTATCTATCTATCTATCTATCTATCTATCTATCTATCTACTTGTCTATCTATCTATCTATCTATCTATCTATCTATCTATCTATCTATCTATCTATCTCCTGGGGAAGAGTTAATACATGGTTTTTCTGTGTAGCCCTGGCTGTCCTGGCATTCACTCTGAAGACGAACCTGGCCTCAAATTGAGAAAATCACCAGCCTGCGAGCATTTAAATAAGCAAGATGGAGTCAGTACATGAAATATCAGTGACATGAGGTTGATGGTAATTTTACTTCTATGTGTAAGTACCATAGGAGAGACTGACTGAGACAGTGTACATGTTCATTTTTCTTAAGAAAGAATTTTTGAATAATGTTCATCTCTATTGAATTGCATAACTTGCTTCCTCCTCAATTTCATGCTCCATGATGAAAATTTAAGTTCCAACCGTGTGCCATTTGATTCACAACATTTCAGTACCTTCCTATAGCTTGCAGACTATAATTCAGACATCTTAATTTCTAGTTCATGGACCTCACCCCCAAATTTCACTAACTCTAGCTCTGTAGCATGATTTTGTCCAGACTAGAAAGCATTCCATATTCATTTATTCCCTAGAGACTTTTGAGTGGCAATGTGGATGTCTGCAAGAGGAAAATATGCTGCCCAATATTTCCCCAAATATATTGCTCTGAAATTTTTTATTCATAGGTTAAGAAGAGGACTATTGTTTAGGTAGAATTATTTGGTACTACTTATGTATCAGTATGTGACTGTGTCACAATTACCCATTAACTTTCTTGAAGATATGGATTTATTTGCTTACATTGGCTTATATTTAAATCTTTGGCATTATTACCTCTGTTTTAGTCAGTGTTTTATTACTAGGATGAGATACCATGATCATACCAACTCTTATTTAAGCATTTATTTATTTGTGGCTTGCTTACAGTTTAGATGTTACTCCATTATCACCATGATGGTGAGCATGGTGAAAGGCAGATGTGCTGTAGAAGTAGTTGTGTTTTACACCAAGATCCAGAGACAGCAGGAAACAAGAATTAGACTGGCTTGGCCTTCTAAAGCTTCAAAGCCCCACCCCACTGCCCTGGTTACATACTTTCTCCAATATGGCCACACTTCTATTTTTACATTTATTTATTTATTTATTTATTTATTTATTTATTTATTCATTCATTCATTCATTCATTTATTTAACTTTAAATCCTGATCAGAGCCCCCTTTATCATCCCTTCTCAGTTCCTCCTCCTAACACACAGGCACCAACCCACACTGGCACATCAAATCACTTCAGGACTAAGTATATCCTCTCCCACTGAGGCCAGAAAAGGCAGCCTAGCTAGGGGAAAGGGGTCCAAAGGCAGGCACCATAGTTTGAGTTAGTGACAGCCCCCATTCCAATCGTTAGAGACCCACATGAAGACCAAGCTCCACATCTGCTCCAAGTGTGTAAAAGCCCTGGATCCAGCACATGCATGCTCTTTGGTTCGTGATTCACTCTCTGAGAGTCCCTATGGGCTAGGTTAGTTGATGCGGTTTTTTTTGTTGTTGTTTTATTTTTTGTTTTTTTGTTTTGCGATGTTCTTGATCACCCTAGCTCCCTCAATCCTTTCCTCAACTCTTCCACAAGACTTTCTAAGCTCTGGCTAAAGTTTGACTGTGGATCTCTGCATCTGTTTCCATCAGCTGCTGGATTGAGACGTTCAGATGACCTTTATCTTAGCCTCTAGTATGCAAGCACTAGACTATCATTAAGAGTGTAAGAGGTTGGCTCTCTTCCATGGCGTGGCACTCAAGTTCGGCCAGTCATTGCTTGGATATTTTCTCAATCTCTGCTTCATCTTTATCCCTGCAGATCTTGTAGGCAGGGCAACTTTCAGGTGGAAGATTTTGTGGGTGGGCTGGTATCCCCCTCCCTCCATTGGAAGTGTTCTATGCCTACAGCAAGTGGCCACTTTGACCTGCATATCCCTGCAGTTATGAGTCTCAGCTAAGGTCACCCCATATCCTCTCCAGTCCCAGGTCTCCAGCTAGACTCAGAGATGCCCCACAGTGATTAACCTCTCTCCTAGCCAACCTTCCCCTTAACCCAACACTCCTGACACATAATCCCCACTCCCTGTTTTCCTCCTCCCTTTGCACTCTCATACCCAGTTCATTATGTCCTTGTTTTTAATAACCGAGTAGTAGAGTAGTATTCTATTATGTAAATGCAGCAATATGTTTTATCCATTCTTCAGTTGAGGGAGATCTGGGTTGTTTCTAGGTTCTGGCTACTATGAATAAAGCTGCTGTGAACACAGTTGAGAAAGTGTCATTGTGGTATAGTAGGAATTGTTTGCATGTGTGCCCAGGAGTGTTATAGCTAGGTCTTGGGGTAGAAGTATTCCCAATTTTTTCAGAAACTGCAAATTGCTTTCCAGAGTGGTTGTGTTTTTTAATCTATAGAAGTGTTTATCTATACTGGGAATTTTGTTTTTCTACATGAGGCTTAAATTCTGCTGTCAAAATCTGTAAAGAATTTTATTGTAATTTTGATGGGGATTGCATTGAATCTATGTTAATCTTACTGACCCATGAGTATGGAAGACCTTTTCATCTCTAACATCTTCTTCAGTTTCTTTCTTCAGAGACTTGAATTTATTGTCATACAGGTCTTTCACTTGCTTGTTAGAGTTACACCAAGATCGTTTATTTTATTTGCCACTATCGTGAAAAACAGTTTTCCCTAATTTCATTTTCAGCCAATTTATCATTTGTATGTAGGAGGGCAACTGATCTTTTTGAGTTAATTTTGTATCTACTGACTTTGCTGAAAGCATTTGTAAGCTGTAGGAGTCTCTTGGTAGAATGTTTTGGGTTACTCACATATACTATATCATCTGTGAATAGAGATGCTTTGACTTCTTTTCCTATTTGTATCCCCTTGATTTCCCTTAGGTATCTCATTACTCTAGCTAGGACTTCAAGCACTGTATTGAATAGATGAAGAGAGAATGCACAGCCTCGTCTTATTCCAGATTTTAGTGGAAATGCTTTAAGTTTTATGTCTCCATTTAAGTTGATGTTGGCTATTGGCTTGCTGTATATTGCTTTTGTTGTATTAAGGTATGGGCTTTATGTGTCTGATTTCTCTCATACTTTTACCACGAAGGAGTATTGGATTTTGACAAAGAATTTTTCAGCTTATAATGAGATGACCATATGATTTTTTCTTTCAATTTGCTTATGTGGTAGAATATGTTGATGGATTTTCATGTATTGAAACATCCTTGCATCCCTGAGAGGAGCCTCCTTGATCATGATGAACGATGTATTCGATGTATACTTGGATTTGGTTTGTGAGAATTTTATTGAGTATTTTTTTGCAAAAAAAATTTGTGGGAAAACTCTGCTAATTAAGGGTGAAATCCACTATGACTGGATGAGAGACGCCATTCATTACTAGGGTTTCTCCTTCTCTGACACTGTCTGGGGAATTCTAAGTCCCCATACATGCCTCTACTTAACTAATGTCACATAGCCTCAATTAGATTGTACAACCAGTTTCCATTCTCTTGATAAAACTTGTTCAGCTAGTATCTGAGAATCCTGAAACGCTTCCCTATGCTAATGAGGCATTTGAGGTATCCTAACTTCCCCCAGCCAATGACATTTTCCTATCCTGGATGTTTCTACCTTCAGTCTTCAATAACAGTGCAAGACGTTTGTCACCCTAACTAAAGTTGATCTGCCTACTACAGTTAGTAGCCATTATATGTACAAACAGGGCTTCCAAATCCCTGCCCTTGTGATTGCATTGGCCAAAAATCCACTAAAGCAGGGAGACCCATAAATGTTGATAAGGAAAATTGGTCTGAAATTTTCTTTTTTGTTGAGTCTTTGTGTGGTTTAGACATCAAGATGACTGTTGACTCATAGAATGAGTTTGGCAGTGCTTATTCAATTTCTATTTTGGCTAAAGGTTTGTCTAACTTCTTGATTTTTCTCAAAGAACCCGCTCTTGGTTTCATTGATTCTTTGTATTGTTCACATTGCTTCTAATGTATTGATTTCAGTCCTGAGATCTATTATTTCCTGACATCAACTTGACTTGGGTGTGTTTTTTCTCTTTCTGTCCTAGAGGTTTCAGTTGTGCTTTTAAGTTGCTAGCCTGAGATCTCCTCAATTTCTTTATAAAGGGACTTAGTGTTAATGAACTTTCCTCTTGTTACTGCTTTCATTGTGTCCTATAAGTGTGGGTGAGTTTTGCCTTCATTTTCACTGAATTCTAGAAAGTGTTTAATTTCTTCCTTTGTTTCTTTCATGACCCAGTGAACATTGAGTAGACTATTCTTCAGTTTCCATGAGTTTGTAGGATTTTGGTTGTTTCTATTGTTGATGAATGGCACCTTTAATCCATCATAGTCTAATAATGTACAAGGGGTTATTTCAATCTTCTAGTAGCAGTTGAGGCTGGTTTTGTGATGATGGTCAGTTTTGGAGAAGGTTCCATAAACTGATGAGAAGAAGGCATATTTGTTTATGTTTGGGCGAAATATTCTATAATACATGCTATGTCCTTTTTATTTATAACCTCTATTAGTTTCAGAGTTTGTCTTTAAGTTTTTGTCTCAATGATCTGTTCATTGGTGAGAGTGGGGTGTTGAAGTCTCACATTTTAGTAATGTTTTATATTTTACTGTTTTATATATACTGTGGTTGCATTCCCCCCATCTCCTTTGCTTAATTTTGGTTGAAAGCCTATTTTATAAAATATTAGAATGGCTATCCCAGCTTGCTTTTTGGGTCCATTTTCTTGGGAAAAATTTTTCTCTTTACTCCGAGGAGATCTCTCTCACTTTGTTGCCAAGGTGTGCTTCTTTTATGGAGCAGAATGATGGATCCTGATTTTTCATCCATTCTATTAGCCTTAGCCCAGCCTTTTAATTGGGTGAATTGAGTCCTTTGATTTGGACTGATATTAATGACCAATGATTGTTAATTCCTGTTATTTTAATGTTGATGATGAAAGTCAGCAAGAAAGAAACAGAGACAGAGACAGTGCTTCCATTCTTTTGGTTTTGCTGGTGTGGGATTATTCATTACCCCATCTGCCCCCCCTCCTTGGGTATAGTTAGCCTTCTTAGGTTAGAAGTTTTCTTCTAATATCTTCTATAAGGTTGGAATTGTGCATAAATATTGTTTAAATTATGATTTTGTCATGGAATATCATGTTTTCTCCATCTATGGTGATTAACGTTTTGCTAGATATAGTAATCTAACAGCTTTGATATCTTAGAGTCTCCAAGATATCTATACAGGCTCTTCTGGCTTTTAGATTCGTCATTGAGAAGTAGAGCATAATTCTGGTCTTTCTATGTTACTTGGCTTTTTTTTTCATTGCAGCTTTTAATATTTTTTCTGCACCTTTTGTGTTTTGATTATTATGTAGCAGGACAATTTTCTTTTCTGGTCCAATCTAATTGGTGTTATACAAACTTCTTGTATGTTTATAGGCATCTATTTCTTTAGGCTGGGGAAGTTTTCTAGGATTTTGTTGAATATGTTTTCTGGACCTTGGACCTGGGAGTATCCCCCTTCATCTATTCCTATTATTCTTAGGTTTAATTCTCTCATGGCATCTCAGATTTCTTGGATGTTTTGGGATCATAAACCTTTTAGATTTAACATTTTCTTTGACTGAAGTATTAATTTCTTCTATCAACTCTTCTATGCCTGAGATTCTCTCTTCAATCTCATATTCTGTCTGGGATGTTTGATTTGGTAGTTTTTGTTTTCTTCTCTAGGTTTTCCATCTCAAGGATTCCCTCAGTTTGTGATTTCTTTACTGCTTCTATTTTCATTTTTGGGTTTTGAACAGTTTTATTCATTTATTTCACATGTTTGGTTGTATTTTCCTGTATTTCTTTAATAAATTTATTTATTTCCTCTTTAAATGTTTTTATCATCTTTGAAAGATTGGATTTAACAGGGTGTCTTAGTTGGGGTTTTACTGCTGTAAAGAGATACCATGACCAAGGTACCCTACATAAGGACAACATTTATTTGGTGCTGGCTTACAGGTTCAGAGGTTCAGTCCATTATCATCAAGACAGGAACATGGCAACATCCTGGCAAGAAGAGCTGAGAGTTCTACATCTTCATGAATGGAATGAAGGCTGCTAGCAGAAGATTAGCTTCCAGGCAGCTAGGATGAGGGTCTCACAGCCCACACCCACAGTGACACAACTACTCCAATAGGAATATACCTTCTAATGATGCCACTCCCTGGGCTAAGCATAGATAAACCATCACACCCTGGTTCCCATAGGATTGTCTAAACATATAAATCTATGGGGGGCATATCTAAACATAGCATAATTCAAAAATATGTTTAATCCAACTTCAAAATTCCCTATAATCTATAGCAGTCTCAACAATGTTAAAAGTCTCTTCTGAGACTCGTCCAATCACTTAACTGTATTCCCAAAGGAAGACATGAAAATAACTGGGTAAACTCCAAACTTGGCATCTTCAGTTCTGATGTCAAAGCAGGTTTTAGATCTCCAACTGCCTTTTCATCTTTGTTGACTGCAACAAACTTCTCTCTCCTGGGCTAATTGCACCCCCTGTTAGCAACTTTCCTCAGCATATAGGCCAGAACTGTGGCATCTCAAAATTTGAAGGTCTCCAAGGCCACTTTGAAATTAAACAGCTTCTTGTTTCAATGTCTAGGATCCACACTTAATCTTCTGGGCTTCTTCAAAGGGCTGGTGTCAATTCTCCATCTCTACCCTCTGTAGCACTCTAAGCTCAGGTTGATGCACTCCACTGCCTCTGTTGTTCTTGGTGATCATCATTCTTGGTACTGCCATCTCCAATACATTCGGGTCTTCTGCTGCAACTAGGCTTTACCATTAGCCTCTCATAGTCTCAATTCATGCTGCTAAGCTTGAACTCCTTTGCATGACCCCTTCAGTTCTGGGCTATCAATAGCAAATGAGGCTGCACCTTCATCAATAGCTTTACATGGCCTCTCAAAGTGCCAAGCCTCATCTGTTCTTCATGATGCCTTCATGCCTTCAAAACAAGTACAACCTGAGTGACTCTTACACATTACCTAGTACAGCTGTAGCACACAGCTTCTTTGTGTTCCCAGAAAACATTCCCCTGAAGATTTCAACATGGTGATGCTGGTCTTTTCTCAATCACCACTAATTTCTTAGCTCCAGCTAACTAGAATTAAGATCCCAGTAGTCCCTTTTATTCTATACGCTAAAGTCAGAACCTCGGGGCCAAAGCTGCTGAGTTCTGCTGCTTGCTGGAGATGGAACATAGCCCCACTCTTCTCTTACATTATCAACAGCTTTCTGTTTTCCAACTCCTCTATCGCCTAAGGTTGGCTCTCCTGGAACTTTCTTTGTAGACTAGCTTTGAACTCAGACATCTTTGTGTCTGCCTCCTAAGCACTGGGGTTAAAGGTGTGCTCCACCAAGCCTGGACTTTTCTTCACCCAGAACTTGCTCTAGGCTGGCCTTGAACACAGAGATCTGCTTTTCTTTGCCTCCTGGGATTAAAGACTTATACTCCCATACCTGGACTTAAACTCAGCTGGTGGGATCTTATCCTAAGATCACTATTCCCTTTATTCAATTTAATATCCTTGAACATAGGATTCAGTTCCATTTAACTTCCTAGTGCCCTTTTATTGATCAAACCACATATTTTATATTCTCCCTTTCTCAGCTTTCTATGCTTGTTTCAAACATTCTTCATTAGACTTAACCAGAGAACAAAGTCTATGATGGGTGTTTTTGAGACTTTGTAAATGCAATTAATCTGAGTCTCTTCATCTTAACCTCAGGCAGACACTTCAGACAAGGGCAAAATTAGCCACATTCTTCACCAAAATACCACAAAAAATGGTCTCTGGGCCACATACCGAAATTCTCCACTAAAACAGGTTGGGCCAGGATTCCACAGTTCAAATCACTCTCAGCAACAACATCTGCGATATTCATATTAGGATAGTCCACTAAGTTCCACTTAAATCATTCTACTGCACTCCAAATCCAAAGTCCCTAAATCTACATTCGTCCAAAGAAAAGCATGGCCATGCCTATCACACCTATATCCCACTCTAGTACCAATATCTGCCTTAGTTAGGGTTTTACTGCTGTGCACATACACTATCACCTCTTATAAGGACAGCATTTCATTGGGGTTAGCTTACATGTTCAGAGGTTTAGTTCATTATCATCAAGGCAAAAACATGGCAGCATCCAGACTAGAGGAGCTGAGAGTTCTACATCTTCGTCTGAAGACTGCTAGAAGAATATTGACTTCCAGTCAGCTAGGTTGAGGGTCTTATAGCTTACACCCACACTAACACACCACTCAAACAGGGCCATACCTTCTAATGGTGCCACTCCTTGGGCCAAACATATACAAACCATCACAGAGAGCATATTCTTGGGCTTTGGCTGTGTTAGGTTATCAAGGTAGTAGTAAGGTAACTAACTGGGTTTTGGTTGTGCCATATTGCCCTGGCTCTTGTTGACTATGTTCTTATACTGAAGTTCACAGTTCTTAACCTTTTCAAATAATGTCATTTCCTGATGACTAAGCCATCAAATATATGATTCTATGGGGGGCATTTTTATTCAAACCACCACAACCTAGTAATATTACTCAGAAATATTTTTACTACAGATGTTCATTGATTTCTAGATGATTTATTTGAAGGCTGTTAAGAAACCTCTGATTGCTATCAGAGTCAATTTTCTAAGATGTTCTCAAAACCCAGGTTTTACTGGCTCTCACAGAGATTACTTTGCAGACACTAGGAAAGATATTAGCAATGTATTCATATGGCTTATCATCGTTTATTGTTACTTTTGATAGCACAAATAAAGTGGCTTGAGAACATTCATCAAGGACACTAATATATTCATTTTGCCTTCTTCTTTGTCATACTATCCTGTTAGAAAGCACGGTATTGAGTACATCCACTTTTTAAAATTGGGACTGATTTAGTTCCTTGCTTATTTACATTTTCAATTTTATCCCTAATGCAGAAGTAATATTCAGCATTCTGTTTTTAAGTTAATTATTTTGTTTATTTACATTCCAAATGTTGTCTCCCATCCTGGTCCCCCTCCACGAGTTCTTCAATCCCCTCCCCTTTGCTTCTGAGAGGGTGCTCCCCCACAAACCCACATACTCTTACTTCACCACACTAACATCCCCCTTCCCTGAGGCATTAAATTTCTACAGAATTAGCCATATCCTTTCTCATTGAGGCCAGACAAGACAGTCCTCTACTACCTATGTAATGGGAACCATAGACAAGCCCATGTATGCTCTTTGGTTTGTGGCTTAGTCTCTGGGAACTCTGAGTGGTCCAGGATAGTTGATGCTGTTGCTCTTCATATGGGGTTACAATCCCCTTAAGTTCCTTGAGTCCTTCCCCTAACTCTTTCATAGGGGTCCCCAACCTTAGTCCAACAGTTGCCTATAAGTATCTGCATCTGTCTCTGTCAGTTTCTGGTAGAGTCTCTCAATGGTAGCATTCTAACAGAGCTTAATCAGTCTTTTGCTGGGTTGCAGCAGGGGCGGTTCCTCTTCTTATCCATGGTCATCATCCAAACTTCTGGTTCCTCCTTGTAGTTTTCTGACCTGCAAGATTTAGCTTAGTCTGTGAATTTTCACAAGTACCAAGAATCCCACCAATGTTAGGAAGCTACTGTATTTAGGAATGGCTCCTTTTCATTTAGAAAAAAAAAAGTGTTTCTACTTCAGTTCTTTGATTATCTATGCAGCAATCTCCACAATGATAAATAACCAAAAGCAAACATATCATATCATATCATGGACAAGAGAGATGTTTCAGTGGGCAAAGTACTTGCTGAAAAAGTATAGGGACTTGAGTTTATTGGCCTAGACTTAGCTAAGGTTCTAGTCTCATTTCTGTAATCCTAGTACTGGAAAGGAATGCAGCAAGGTTCCCAGGTCTTGTTCAGAAAACTCTATAGCCAAGATGACAAATCCTCGATCCTATAAGAGAGACTTTGTCTGAAATAAAATGGTAGAGAGCAACAGAATAAGATACCTTAATTGCTGGCTTTACTGGTAAAGGTACAACATATATTTACTTTAGTAGCTTAAATTAGAATGGCCACCATTGGAGCATGTTTGAATGCTTGATCATTAGTTGCTGGAACTGTTTGAGAAGGACTAGAAGGATTAGGTGGTGTGACCTTTTGGGAAGAAGTATACTTCTGTCTTAGGGTTTTCATTGCTGAGAATAGACACCATGACCAAGGCAACTCTTATAAAGGACAACACTTAATTGGAGCTGGATTATAGTTTTATAGATTTAGACCATTATCTTCATCATGGGAAACATGGCACCATTTAGGCAGACAGGTATAGAAAGAGCTGAAAGTTCTACATATTAATTGGAGATCAGCCTTAAGATGACTATCATACACAAGCAGCTAGGAGGAAGCTCTCATTACACATTGGGTAGAACCTGAGCATAGGAGCCTCAAAGTTCACTTCCACAGTGACACACTTCCTCCAACAAGGCCAAACTTACTCCAACAAGACCACACTTCTATCAACTCCCTGGGCGAATCATATTCAAACCACCATAGCTACTATGGGTGCGTTCTGACATTTTGAAAGTTTAGTCAAGGTCAAGTTTCTCTCTCTCTCTCTCTCTCTCTCTCTCTCTCTCTCTCTCTCTCTCTCCCCCTCCCTCCCTCCTTTCTTCCTGCATATCAGGATATAAAGCTCTGAGCTAGTACTTTAGTACCATGTCTAACTGCTTCCCACCAGGATGATCATGGATGAAACCTCTAAAACTATAAGCAATCTCCTACATAAATGTTTCTCTTATATTTGGCTCTTGTCATGGTGTCTTCACACAACAACAGAAAAGTGACTAAGACATTTATACCTCAAATACACACATACATAGGTACATATGTGGACACACATATTTCTCCTAAGGCCCAAAGCAGTCAGCCTCAAATGCTGCAAAGTGGTGACCTTTATAAAGATCTGCCTCTCTCTCTCTCTCTCTCTCTCTCTCTCTCTCTCTCTCTCTCTCTCTCTTTATATATATATAAAAACAGGAATAAGGATATATATATATATATATATATATATCCTTATTCCTGTTTTTATTCCTCACTTGCTGTGTTTGCAGCAAAATTCTCCATACTAAACAGTTGTGCCTATATAATGTTTTGAGTTTGATTCTCAAAACATAAGCAAATAGAAAGATTGTCATCTTTATAATTTATGATCTAGCAGAAGCTCAAGTTTTTTCTTCAGAAGGCTTTCTATATCTTACTCATCCAAAGACCCTTATCATCCATATCCTTCCTTCAAAGTGCCATATATTTTAAAACAGAAAATATTGGATTGATTTTAAAAGCCCCCATCTAATCATTACCTAGTTCAAGAAATTTCTTTTATCAGCTCATAGTATTTTTCAATTGGAAGGGGAGTTGCTGGCAAATTTTTGAGATGTGTAAAGACATCTAGAGCAAAACTTTAATTGTGCTCTAAGAAAAGTATTTTCATCCCCTACATTCTTCGCCACTGGAGAACGTGGTTGAAGCACTGAACTCTGAAGCCATTTTGTTCTCATTGATTCAACTACTGGGCACCAAATGCTCCAGCTGAATTACAGAGGTTAAAAAGGCAAACCAAAGGAAACGGGAAGGTATATGTCAAGGATGCCTGCAATTCCAAATAAGCAACAGGCACCTATAAAGAAAAGGAGGTCAGAAGTGGATGGGGGTATCATCAACGGCCCAAGGGACTGGCAATCAGATGTGTGGACCTTTCTTTCTGGGTCAGCAGTCTAAATTCAGCATGGGTCAGTTGATTCTTAAAAAGTCATTATTTCACAACTGATTCATACACTCCCTGAAAGGAGTATGGTTTTGCTCTTGGTTTTGAAGATAGGTGTCAGCATCCTCGCCCTCTCTCTCATACAGAACAGTAATCGTCCCTCCCGCCTCCCCCACCCCTTGTTAGTTACTTCGACAGAAAGGCCAGGGATTAAATGAATTCTGGAACTGAACTGCACTCACTGTGGCAGTATGAGGAGCTTCAGCTCCACTAGCTAGACAAGATTGATAGCCCGGAAGCACATTTTCCTTTTCTCGTCTTGCACTGTGTGGATTGAAGGGGGTTTCTGAATACCAGATGTCAGCTTGCTATTTGTCCAAGGCACTTAAAACATTTTGAAAAGAAAAGGATTGCAAAGGAGCTTATCAAAAATTGCTTTTGGCACGGAGCTCTGTTTGACATGCTTCAACATAAGGGTAAAATGCCATGGCCGAGTTACAGCCCCTTCATCTGTGAGTCCATCAACACACAGCTCACAAAGGCCACACTGAAACGCTTCTCTTTCAGGCAGTGGGGCGAGAGGTAGAACTCATCTGATTTCCTTCTCGTTCTGTGTTACCTAATAGAGTGGTCATTTTCTAACAGTTCATAAATTAAGAAATAAAAAAAATGGATTTCAACGTTCATAATTTTACTCAGGGTGGCTTCTGAAGTGTGTGTTATTAGTTTGTCCTAATGCAAAACTACTGACTGAAACTAATCTCCTTAATGAGGTTCATTTGTCCTTTGACAAAGCAATAAATAGTTTCCTCAAGAAAAACTTAACTAATAGTGTGGCCAGTACTTTATAATTAATTTTCTTCCCCATCCTTGCAAGCAGGAGAACAAATAGTAAATTTTTCATTTGTTCATCTCTTTAGAACAACTGTTTAGCAGAGATATGCTTGATTAATGGGTTTAATTTGTCCCTTTCTTCTGTAGTCAGTTTTCATATTACACTGGTTATCAGAGGGTAGGACAATAACGTGGGCATTCTCATTGCCATCCACTCCATCAGTGTCAGCCTGGCTTCTAGCTCTGGGTCTGCCTCTTTAACCTTTGTTGTCCTGCAGCCTCTTCCATCAATCTGTGTTACAGTCACCTTGGGAAGAAGAGGCAGAAGCACTCACTCAGCACTTACAGGTAGTAAAGTGTGTCATTATTTCTAACAAAATGCTGGCAGCCGTGTACCTTTCATTTCCACCCGAAATATGATTTGTGAGATCAGCAGCACCACTGTTAAGAGAGAAAAATGGAAGGTACCACTCAGACCACTACAAGGCCCTCTATAAACAACAACAACCACTCACAGAATAGCAAATGTGTCCCTGTACCTGCGATCCTCTGAAATGAATAGAGTGAGGTTTGCAAATTGAATATTGTTTTCAGATAATAGGGAACTTTTGTAGAGGTCAAATTGCCTCATAAAAATGTAATAGGAGTCCTCATAAAACTGACCATTTCTTAGTAAGGTCCAAATCTCCATGGTCCTAATATCTAGCTCACTTGACTTCTCAGGGCAACACAGATAACCTTACAAATCCAAGCAAAGATGGTGTTTTATTATTTTTCGTTTAAGGATTGTACAATACAAGCTTTATAGAAAAAATAGAATTGTTTAAAAAATATTGATTGTCTATTTTTGATGACAAACTAAAACTTATAATGAAAACATGTTTTTAGACTTCTTTTGCATATACAAAATATCTTTTTTTAATAAGTAGTAAAATGATACCAAGGAAATTAGATGGCTGATAATAAAATAGTATGTTTAAAACCTACAAAAACATATTCAAATCATTTACCTGTAGCTACATTTTTTTCACGAACCTACTTGTTAAATTAATGTATATTAAGATTCATTCATGAAAAGGAGTATTTTCATATGATTGTGGATCTCTTTGGAATAGTTTTCATTGAAATTAGTATATGATCTTCTTAAAATTTGTGAAAGTATCCTTGAATATTGCTATTACCTTATGGTGTACAAGTATTTTAAATTAATACTTCATGAACTTAATCAAAAGCTAAAAGACTCCTTTTGGGCAATCTTTTTTCAATAATATTAAAAGATTAAAATCCCCACACATGATAAAACACCTAACATTTAAGAAAACTATTGCAATTTATACGTAACCGTAATAGGTCAAACTGACATAGACTCAAGGTTTAGATTCTGCTACCCACTTTGTCATTTTTTGAGTTGTTGGTGTCGTTCATTTTCGAGAGATAACAACTGTCATAAAATTCATACTTATGCAACATAAGGCTTTACTGTATTTCCTCACAATAGAAAAAAAACAACTTCACTATGTCTTGCTTTGTGTTAATTTTTTTTTATCAATTTTGTTATTCCAGACTCACCCATCTAACCTCCCAGCCAC
The DNA here is from genome assembly GCA_964023405.1 of Apodemus agrarius. Taxonomy (NCBI): domain Eukaryota; kingdom Metazoa; phylum Chordata; class Mammalia; order Rodentia; family Muridae; genus Apodemus; species Apodemus agrarius. The sequence continues at coordinate 27,585,219 of OZ030018.1, read as the reverse complement.
TTACCACATCTTCTCAGACACATACATAAATGCTTTTCAGTTCAGAGTCTTCCTAGGCCTTTACAGTTATAACTGAATATTTCCTTTATAGCACTATTTTTATTTTTAAACAATTACAGATTTGATATATATATATGCATATATATATGCACACACACGCATACACACAACACACGTGTCTGTGGCATGTGTGTGTGTGTTTGTGTGTGTGTGTGTATTTCTCTACTACTAAACTACAAAGCCTCGATTATGAGTCTCGATTATGTTGTGCTCTGATTGCATCCTATCTTTCTATTTGCTGCCTGTAGTGAGCAGAACTCAGTTGCAGTATATTGACTGGACAGATGAATAATATATGTTTTGTTTTCAAATAACAAATTCAGTTTTAAAATAGTAATCAAAAACTATGGTAAATGTATTTCACTTAAAATATGAGGCTATAAAATAATCAATACAAAAATATACCTATGAGTATATATAACATATTTATTAAAATATTCAGCATGATTCTCATTTTAGAGATTTGAAATAAATATTCTGGAAAAAAGATAAAGAGTAACCTTTTCTTGAAAATATTATTTAAATACAAAAACTTTTTTTTATTTTAGTTAAACATGTATAATATTTAAAAGGAAGTTTATGTAGCAAAAACACTATATAATTGTGAGTTAATCTATAATCTTAAATTACTTTGTGTTATCAACTCTGTTACTACGTTTTTCTCAAAAGAGTACTGTAAGCTCACAACCACAAATATTTTGAAGCTGCAAATATTTGCTTTGTAAAAGTCAAGTATAAAAGACAGATGAACGGAAAAAATAACTCAACAATGCCATTGCAGGGTTAACGTTAGCTGCTAATAGAGTGATTGGTGTACTTTGATAGCAGACAAGCAAATCGTTGTAGAGATATTGATGGTGATTGCAAAGAATCTTTGTTGACCTCTACTTGATTTAGCTGAAGCAGATCACCAGTGCCCAACTTCGAAGACACTGGTGTGCAGGTGACATTAGTGAACTGCGATGATAATTCTTCATTGTCTACCTAACTGGATCTGAAATCTCCTAGGAGACTTACATCTGAGGATGTCTTTGTGGGCATTTCTAGAGCTGACAGAACACCTAACTACATATTGGTGGCATTCTTTTAGGACATGAGGTTTTGGAGTAAATAAAAAATGGAGGAAATCTGAGCCAGGTACCATCACACATTTCTCTGTATATTAAGTGTCTGACTGTGGATACAGTGTGACTATCTCACAGGCTTATGGCCATACCTACTGTCATTCTTTCTACCTACCACTCTTTTTCATCATAATGAACTATGCAGGCATGCAAACTGTGATTAAAAATAACCTTTTCCTTCATTAAATCATTTTTCCTCCCAGGTATTCTGTAACAGCAACGAGAAAAATAACCAAAGTAAATATTGGTACTAACAAGAGTGGCTATTGTGATGAAACTGTCCATGTGGTCTCTAGGATTTTTGAATTAGTTTGTGAGAGAAAAGTGAAAACATTCTGAACTGCAGGATCAAGAAGCCCTAGAGTGTTGGAAGCAGAATTTTGTGAATCATTATGGTGGGAATTTGGAAGAGGTATGTATACTATGAAGACCCAGGTCATGAGGTTCAAAAGGAATCATGGATTTTATGTGCAATAGAATTGGGCTAGTTGCTATTCGTGTCTCCCTCTACTGGGTTCTTTCTGCTCATGCTCTGAAAATGAGATAGACTTTTGAGTACAAAGTAAAGGATTAAGTCATTTGGTAGAAGAGGCATTTTAATGTAGGCAGTGGAATGGTGGTCTACTTTTGTTATTTATTGGTTAGCTATAGTGAGAGACAGCAGAGATAAATTAAAAATACTGTTTGGCCAGGAAAACAGGATGTGTGAGTTTAAGAATGCAGGCAAGGTACATGCAGAGAAAGCAATCTGATTGTTAAGCGATTCCTTCCATTAAACAGAAAACTCACTTTCCTCGTGGGACAAAAGGAAAGTTATCCTTAGAGAAGGCTTTGCCTATTGAATGCTCTAAAGTGAACATGCTAATCCTTTTGAAAACGAAGAGCCTTCCTGGGAAACTAAGTGTTTTCTTCTTTGCAAATCTGAATACTCAGGTGTAGCAGTCAACAGAAGGTATTTTATTAGACTACCAACCAACAGTTCTAGACAGCAACCGAATTTGTTACCATTGTCCATTTGCTGAGAGTTTTGTGGGCTTGTAAAATGTGAGCTATTCATTCATAAAGGCTTTTATTAAGGTCTTCATGAAAGGTTTCAGAAAGCTACTGGTTCTACGATCGCTGACTAAATACATAGCAAACGAGGCAGCAAGCTGAGCATGTCCACATGCCTTTGCTTCTTCTGACTACAGATGTGATATGATCAGGGACCTCTTTCACACTCTTGACGCTGTTGCCATCACCTCTTCCCTATTGGGCATGGACAATGCTCTCACACTATGTACAAGAATTTCTTAAGAATTTTTGTCAGAACATTGAAAAAATAACCTATAAAAAGAAAATGAAATATTGTTGGTGTCTGGATTTTAATGTATTAAAGCAGTAAGATAAAAATCTATCCTTTTGCATGATAGACACTATCTCTGCTTCATGCAGTAGACTCGAGACTAAAAACAAAACACAGGCAAAAAGTTTTGCTTTGCTGTTATTATTTCGTTCAGGCTGTATTTTTTTCTTACCTTTAAAAACATGGTAAAGAAGAATCAAAGCAATCACGGGACTTTTAAAGTGATACGCTTTTATAAAAATATGCATGTCTAAGATGGGAAGGGAAATTGCTTTGCTATGAGATAAGCTCCAAGGTGTTATGCTAAGTAAGGAAGTAATAAGAAAAATCTAATGAGCTACAGCAGTCAGTGCTTTCTCCTAATTCTGTAAAAAGTTTAAAATTGATAAGCTTTAGCAAAGAGCCTACGAAATCTAAGTATAGATGAATTAAAATAGACTATTGTAAGGTCATGATTATAAAACTAATTTATATTTGATCCCTTACAAAATCTGTGTGAATAGATGATTATTATTTTTTATTTGTTCTGCTGCTTAAAGTATTTATTTATAAGTATGGTCTCATGAGCATGCCATATCCAGCAACTGAAAGTACATAATAAGTAAGAAATAAAAGCATAGTTGAGAATCAGTCAATGGATACTATGTATTCCTAAATATAAATGGCTCAGTCTAAATAATGTGTTACACACATATATACATAGATACATAATATATTATATGTAACATTTATGTTACATACACACATATTATATGTGTGTATGTGCATATGTGGTGTGTGTGTGTGTGTGTGTGTGTGTGTGTGTGTGTGTGTATTCAGAGATAATCAAATGGTATTGGATAAGCAACTATTGTTTCTTTCTTGGTGAATATTTTCCTCACTCTCAGCATTATTTAATCACCTATAGAAATTTGTGTAGGATCAAAGTCTTCGGTTTCTTCCCCCACACAATTTACCCTGTCTATTGTTATTGTCATTGTTCTGCTCATGTCTAGGCTCATGTCTAGGCAGCCATGTTGGTGACACTTTATGACTGTAGCTTCTGGCATAACTAGACACAGTCTCAGAGCAAATTTCGTAACTTTTTAGTTCTTTCCCTCTTTCTGCCCCTCTTCAGCAATGTTCCCTGAACCTTAGGCACTAGAGTTATTCTATAGAAGATTATTGTATTATTTATTAACTTATTTGTTGATCTACTATTTATTTATTTACTTATTTACTATGCATGTCAATCCCATGTTTATGAGGGGCTAAGTGACTAGGTATTTGTTCAGGGTCTCAGTGACGATGTTGTACTCAGTGCTTAGTTCTAGGTCCGCTTTTGTAATCATTGATTCTAATAAATTTATGTATCATTTGGACAGATAGTATGATATCTTTTGCATTAAATTTTAAAAAGGACATAAGGTGTAACTCAAACAGCATAAACCTTCAATGATATTAAAAATATACATTTCTACTTGTCTATTAAAAAGGAAGTGATGCAGATGTGTTGGCATATGCCTTTAATCCCAGCACTCAGGACAGAGACTGAGATAGATTGATCCTTGACTGTGAAGCCCACATGGTCTACATAGTGAGTTCTGTCACGTCCCAAAGAAACACAAGTCTCACTCAGTATCTATGGGTTCTCCTAGTAATATTCCCCAAACTTCCTACTGTAAACGGGAGCTAGGCTTCTTTCCCCTTACAGCTTCTCCTTCCTATATAAACATGCCATTTCACACATTCTCTTTGTCCTCTGCTCTTGCCTCCTAGCTGGCTTTCTCTTGGCCTCTTTTCCTTCCTGGCTCTCTTCTTTTTCTCTCTTCCCTTTTCACTCCCTTTCCCCTATGGTGAACTCAGTCTGGTATCTTTCAGATGCCTCTGGCTATACTCTCTCTCATAGTTCCAATAAAACCTTTCCCTCAACCATACCTAGCAGAATTCATAACCTCATTTTCATTCAAGTTGTGGTAAAACAGGGCTGCATAATGAGATTCTGCCACAATATACTCACACACACACACACACACACACACACACCACACACACACACCCCAGAAATTAATAAATAAAAAGAAAGTGACTACATCAGGAACAACTAACAAATTATAAGGGATTTAAAAACTTATAATTCTTATATTAGTAAATTGATCAATAATGTTGATAATACTCTTGAAAGTATAAAGAAATGTTCACGGCCTGGCGGTGGTGGCACACGCCTTTAATCCCAGCACTTGGGAGGCAGAGGCAGTTGGATCTCTGAGTTCAAGGCGAGCCTGGTCTACAAAGTGAGTTCCAGGACAGCCAGAGCTACACAGAGAAACCAAAAAAAAAAAAAAAAAAAAGAAATGTTCACTATATTTTTTGTGGGAGTGGATCAAAGGCAGTAACAAACATTTATTATCTCAGATTGGAGAGGGGCAACATAAATTACTAAGTAAAAAGATTATTATTATTATTATTATTATTATTATATTAGTTTTTACATTAAACAGGTATAAAGAAGGTAAGATTCAGAGGATGGGGAAGAAAGCTATAAAACACTGTGCTGTGGACAGAGCAGGGCTATGAACCTTTGAACTCACTGCAACTGTGGTTGCCTGCACAAGATCAATCTAATCAAAAGTCTAGTATTGATGGGGAAGGGACTTCTGAGGTCAAGCCCCAGTTAGGAAGCTATTGGAAATGGATGGCTGAAGAGTGAGGGAGAGTCACATTTTGGAGAGAATCTGGACACTAGTCGGTTGCACAAAGTCCATTAAATGTTTCCACACTCTTAGCTAGCACCAGCTGGATACAGGATATGTATAGCAGCAATCTTTAAAAAAGTACATGAAGTACAGAGTTATCATGTTGGTGAATCCTAGAGAGGAAAGTAGAAAAAAATTGTTCACAATAGAAGTTTGAATGTTTTCTTAAATATACATAGATACCAATTATACCTTGTAATTGAAAGTGATAGAAAAGGTTATACAAATAATGGAAACCAAACACGAAATTTTATTAAAGCATCCTCAGTGTCATTGGACTCAGAGGTAAGCACTTTCTGTGTTTGGGACTGCTTTAGACTTACTTTTGAAGGTAAGCATGATGACAGAAGTCTTTAGTTATAACATTTTGGATTCTGAGACAGAAAGATGACAGTATTAAGACCAAAGTAGGGTCAGTATGGAATTCAGGGCAAAAAGCAGCATGGAAAAAGAAAGCAGAGGAGAAAGAACAGAATTAGCAAGATAAGCGAATGTTTAATGATTAATTAAAAATTTATGAATAAGAATTCCTGGACCAAAGCTGGGCCTACTAATGCTGATTGATCAGAATTTTAATGGTGTAGTGAGATTGAAATGTTGCAAGATAAGAAACAAATTATCTTGGGTCATCTTTAGCCCTTTTAACAGTCATCTATTGTGCATTTCATTATATGCCCTAATGTCTTTTCTAATCACTGAGTAAATCTTTTGGAATATATGTTCAGATACTAAGTTTAGACCAATCAAAGGGCTAAACATGCTCCCAGAGAGCATCTAAGAACTACAGGAGAGATGCCTTCCCCCCACCTTCTGCTACAACACATTTCTTTGATGTCACCACCAACTAATTTGAAGAGTTCTACTCTTCATGACTTTATTTGCTATCTTATTTTTATAAACGTCAACCAAATGTTATTCCGCTGAAACAGAATTTCGGGTAAATGATAATCTTTGTTCACAGGGGATGGTTACTTATTTTTTTCCTAATGAAAATATGTTTCTTCTTCTTTGAGGCAAGAATTTCAGTTTTTCATTGTCAGACCTCAGACTTTAATTATTTTCTGTGAGTTTGTATACTTTTGTATGGTAGACATATGCAGATATTTATGAGGCTGATATTTACTGGTTTCTACCTATCTAATATCCTCACACTGTGTGTTCCTCCCTGCTCAGATGCATTCAGAATTTATCATAATTATCCTATCCCTTTACATTTATATTTCCTTAATGTCTGAGTTTTAATATTAATAAAATTATATTAAAGTAGTTAAATTATTGCCTATATGTAAGCAAATTCAGAAGACAAACTCCCTGATCATGTGTTTGCTTTTATCTTTAGCACCTCTGAAGCTTAGATAACAAAATTGGAAAATATTTTGTTTTTGAGTTTTATATGTTTTGTATATCAAAATCTTGTGATTTATGATATTTTAGCTAAAATGAAGAGAAGAGGTCTTTAAAATTATGCTTGTGAAATAAAATCTTAGAAGATAGTCCTGATATTGAAGGCCTGTAACCCTTATTACTTGAGATCCCGAGTCAGTAATATTGTAAGTTCAAGAACTGTGTGGGCTACAGAAAAAAGTAAATAACTTTTTCCTTTTTTAAAAAAATTATTTCCTAATGGTTTTACAAAGTAGAACAAAATTTTGATATTATTGAACTAATGTGGATGGGTATGCTATTGCTTAAGCCTAGGATGAAAGTGTACATTGTGGCTAAGTACAACTGACAGAACAAAGGTGCTCATATAATAGCCTCAAACAGAGAAAAGGAGCAGAGAAATGGAGTTCCAACATACACTTTGGAATCATGCTCCCAAGGTCCTTTACAATCCACTGCACTGTGCCTCTTATAGCTAGCACTTACTCTCATAAGCAACAAGCTGGTGGCTACGTCATGGGCCTTTGACAAAAAGTTTAGAATACAAACAGCAATGCCTGATTTACCAATAATCCAAAATCCTTCATTGGCCCTGAGCGATGGATGGTTTTCAACAGTAATTTTCAATGCTGACAACCCTATTTTAGGATGTAATGTTATATCAAGGAATCACACCAATGGAAAGAGGTAATGGAAGTAGTGACTAAGACCTTGAAATTCAAGTTAGAAAACACTTCAGGCAGCTTGATCTCAATACCTCAATATAATCGCTTAAAGTTGTTTGTGGGTGTGTTGGCATGTGTGTGTCAGGTGGGTGTGTATATTTCTGTGAGCACACATGTATGAGCATGGGGAAACATGACAATATATATTCCTAGATATCAATATTTACCATCATTTTGAGAAAGAGTCTTCCTTGGCCTGGAACTCACCAATCAGCCTTTGATGGCTAGCCAGAGAGTCCCATGGGATTACATGGCTTCACCTCCCAAATGCTGAGATTGCAGACCAGTTCTCTCTGCCCTCACCTCTACACCGGCTCTGGTGATCAAATTCACCCCCTTGTGCTTGATAGGCAAGTGTTTTCTTGTCTGAACTATCTTCCCCATTCCATAGCCATATTATTTCAAAACATCTTTTATTCTCTTCTCTTTTCAAAGTTGTTCTGTATTCCAAGAAAGATGTTTTGCATAATTTTCAGAGTATAATTATCATATTAACGTTGACTTTACCCAGTAAAATTGCTTGTCACTTTGTAGAACACAGTGTAGTGTACATTTGTCAATCCATTACTCAAGAGGCTAAGGCGAGAAAACTGGGAATCTGGAATACAATAGTGAGTTCAAAGTCAGTCTGAGCTGTAAATGGGGAGAATCATATTTAAAAATGAAAATTCCATAAGCATTCCTTTGTCAGCTTAGTGTGAACAAACTGTGTCTTGCTTTTTTAAAATGTTATTGATTATTTTCTATTATCATTTACTTATTATTAATCGATTTTTATACCCCCAGAGTCTAGACTTTTCTATTTATTTATTTATGTATTTATTTATTTATATTTATTTTGTTTTTATTATTAAGAATGCTTTTTCTGCACATATGTCAGTGCATGATGTGCATGCCTGCTGTCCAGGGGGACCAGCCAAAGGAATTATTTCCTTGGAATGGGATTTAAAGGTGGTTGGGAGGAGACACATGAATATTGAGAACTGAAGCCCAGTCCTTTCGAAGAATAGCAAGTGCTCTTTAACCCTTGTGCAATCTCTCTGTGGTACTGGGTTCTGCTGCTGCTCACTGACACAACAGCTCAGAGAGGACAGGGCAAATCCAGTATGGGTGGGGTCCACAATATGCCTCTTCCTTTTAGGGCATCAGACAGTGATGTACACCAGGCCGGGAAGGGTGAAGGTGGTCTGAGACAAACACTCTTGCTCTGACTCTTCTGCTCTCTTCCTATCAGTGTATCTGGATGCTGCACACCAGGGTGCAAGGATGAAGCAAAGTCTGGAACAGGCAGTTCTTTGAGTTGAAGGATTTTTTTTCCAATGAGCTTCAAAGACATAGCTCTCTGAGTTGATCTTAGCGTGTGTGTGTGTGTGTGTGTGTGTGTGTGTGTGTGTGTGTGTGTGTGGTGTGTGTGCAATTTTTATTTGGGATGGGTTTGAACACATTCGCTTTATTTGGGATTAACCAAGGATTATACAGTTTTGGGGGAGGGGTGAGAAGATCCAGGGTGGGCAAAGGTCATTGATGAAATGCTAAGGCTCCTGATATGTGTCATTTGCACAGCGAAGAATTTCAGGTGCTGGGGTACTGTGACTGACTACCTGTGACCACCTGGTTGGAAGTCTCTGGGTTTCATGCTCCAAAGCAGGCTTGGAAACAGAAAGGCAGTTAGCCCCACAGCTGCTGGTCTCAGAGTGAGATTTCCCGGGTTTAAATATGCTCTCTCTTGCCAGTTCCATGTCAGCTCCTTTGCTGGCACAGGCAACATGCCTCATACTCTCTAACCCTGACTTCTTCCTGTTTTCATTTTCTACTAAACTTACATTACTGATTTAATCCTCATCCTCCCTATAATATCTTTCTACATACATGCTGAAAATCAAATTTCATTTGAAGTGAGAGTATTTCTTATTTTAAGTCTCATTTTATCAGTCAGAACCCAGTAAACGAAAACCTTTTGATATTTTATTATTTTATGCTATCGTTTTGTCTTAGTTTGGTTTATTTATGACACCTTAGACAGAAGCATGCATGAACAGGTAAAAAATGACACACAGTCAGAGAGAGAGAGAGAGAGAGAGAGAGAGAGAGAGATGCACAAAGACTCAGCATTCCTCAGGATTCTCTCAGTGTAGAGTTTCTGTTTATCAAGAAAGTCACTATGGTAGTTTGAATATGCTTAGGTGCCCAGAATGTGCCACTATCTGGATTTGTAGGATTAGGTGTGGTCTTGTTGGGGAAAGTGTGTCACTGTGGGCATGGGTTTTAAGATCCTTGCCTAACCACATGGGAGCCCTTCTCCTCCTTGTAGCCTTCAGATGAAGATGTAGACCTCTCAGCTCCTCCTGTGCTATGCTTGCCTGGATGATGTCATGCTCCTGCCTTGACGATAGTGGTTTGAACCTCTGAACTTCTAAACCATCCCCAATTAAATGTTGTCCTTTATAAGAGTTGCCTTGGCCATGGTGTTACGTCAGAGAAATGGAAACTGTAAGATCGTCACTATTTCCCTTATCTGTTCCAAAGCTCAACTACTTAAGACAAGAACATGTGATTCCCAAAGGTTTGACGCAAATTAAAGCCTCTCTGCTGAATTCCAGGCCATTGGAGCCCACACTCTCCACCCACTGCTGGGTCCTGAAAATACACAAGACTTCTCCTGCCACCTGCCATCATCTTCTTCCCCAAACAAACATTTCTTTCTTCCCAAGGACTGGGCAAGGTGAGTGGTTTCTCTCTACCAGCTCATTGTTTATTTTCTATCTGGTTAAATATCTCGATTTTACATGGCAGAGACATTTCAGTTTATGGAGGAACGTACTTTCCCAAATGAATTATGTAATTCCAGGTAACATAAACATTTTCATTGAATGTGGATTTTACTGATTCATATATACACAGACACGTGCACACACAGAGACACTAAGTCAAGCAAATAAATATTGGTATAGTAAAATATGTATACATAATTATCTATAAATGTGTATATATATATGCATATATGTATTTTTATGTTCTTTGTCATTATTAGTCAGAAAAAAAATATTTTAAGGCAAGTTCGTTTTCAGGCAACATAAAATCCTGAATGCCACTCTGGCCTGTCTTTGAAAGCTCTGTCTCAAAATTAATCTATTAACTCTTTTCAGATCCCTTATCCCTCTTATTTAGGATATTTGCACTAACTTAATATTTTTATTTAACAAACATTTATTAAACTCTTTGTATGTAAGATTTTGCTATCTTGTAAGAGACTTAGGACAATATAAAGTGTCAATATGGTTAAATGATGCTAAGAGATTAGAGAAGATAAAAGTTTTAGTGTCAGAAACTGCCTGACTCAGAAGGCATAGATGCATATTACAAAAGAAAAAGTGGAAAGTCTACATTACCACACAAGCCATAAACCAACATTATAATCAGGAGTTAAATATGAGACTTAGAATCATTTTGCTAGTGATCCTGCCCAATATTAAAAATGAATATTTAATACATTGTAACACAACATCATTACTTTCTCAAGAAATGCTCTATTGCACTGAATGTAAATTGTGGTGCCATCATAAAAACACATTAAACTGAATGCATAAAATACTCTTGCATATTGAAATCATTTCACAATTTCTATTAGTCATCTAATTTCCAGTCATGCAAATGTAAAATTCATAAACATATGTTAACAGAGATATAATATACAAATAAATATTAACTTCCATGAATGACCTATAGTTTAGAATTATAGAAACAAATAACATATCTCTCAGAATTAGCTTTTACCAAGACTATTATTTTAATGTGTGTAATAACTCATCATTCCTTCCTACTTCCTCTTTAATCTTGTACATGAGCATTTTATATTTCTAACCAATCATAATATTGTTTGGTATTATTTCCTTTGGTTTCCATTTTCTTTTGTCTTGGAAGGTTAAGGAATAGCTTACATTAAGCAAGCTGCATGTTATAAAAAGGAAATATTAGTGCCAATATCTGAACATGATAAACTTTCCAAAATAGAACTAGCATGGACTGTAGTCTAGTTTTTTCTCCCTCTAGTCAAAGTTAAATATTTGATTTGAGATGCACATTTTTACGTCAGAAAACTGTAATGAAATATTGCTTCAAAGTTTCAAATGATGCCAAGACCAGCCTCACCTAGGTCCTGGTTCCTGAGAGAGGAAGTGTCTGGAAGAAGTGAAAACAAAGGACTTAAATTCAAATATCAGTTATAAGCTGACTGCCTATGTTCTGTTCAAGACAGCTTTTCAGATCTCTCTCTCTCTCTCTCTCTCTCTCTCTCTCTCTCTCTCTCTCTCTCTCTTTCTTCTTCTTCTTCTTCTTCTTCTTCTTCTTCTTCTTCTTCTTCTTCTTCTTCTTCTTCTTCTTCTTCTTCTTCTTCTCCCCCTGTCCCAGAGTTCTGCTCTACTCTAGAGAACTTTTCCTTGCTGTTCTAAAAAGTATCTGGTTGAGATAACTAACTTTCTGCTTGAGACAGTTCTCTGTGGTTGAGAGAGCTCTCTCTGCTTGTAAAAATTCTAAAAGCTTTCTGGGTAACTCATGGGTTTTCGGACCAAAATCAGAAAACTCCTATGGTTCCCTGACTAGCAGACCACATGCAGGACACATTATCTGCTACTAGACAGTGTAAATATATTGTTCAAATTCTATTTTGCTGTAATTATTAGTTGCTGGGAGCCTCCTGGTCTGGAGAGTATAGTGGTGGTGGTGGAGCACAGAGTAGGACTTTGGTGTGACTTTAAAGTCTGAGGGTCCCTGGAAGTTCTAGTTCTCTAACTAAACTGAAATGCTGATGGTAACTTCTAAAAGTCTTAAAAACTTTTATACTGGCTTAGTCAATTAACATCATAACCTAACAGTGGGAGATTAAGTAATGTACCAACCAGTACCCTCAGAGCTCCCAGGGACTAAACCACCAGACAAAGAGTACACATGGAAAGACCTATGGCTCCAGCTACCTATGTAACAGAGGATGGCCTTGTTGGACATCAAAGGGAGGGGAGGCCCTTGGTCCTGAGAAGGCTTGATGCCCCAGTATAGGAGCATGCCAGGACAGGGAAGGGGGAGTGGGTGGGTTGGTGAGCAGGGCGGAGGGGAGAAGGGATAGGGGGTTTTCAGAGGAGAAATCAGGAAAGGGAATAACATTTGAAATGTAATTAAGGAAAATATCTAATAAATAAAAGGAGTTGCTAGGAACTGATGAAAAGAAAAAAAAAAGGTAAAGTAGCCTTTCTTCTATCTCAGCAGGAGCTGTGCTGCTTTAATTTTTGTCCTACTAGTGGGAAGTCACAGGAAGAAAAAAGGGACACTTTGAGAAGTGATTATAGCATTTATTACTAAGTTGTAAAAAGTTTCCTATGAAAGCTATCTAGGAAAAAGGGGACAGATCTGAAGTGGGGAAAGAAAAATTCTTTCTAGTTTTTCCTCTTTGTCTAAGAAGTGTTCTGTCCAAAAAAATTCTCCTCAGCTCAGCTCCTCTCTGCTCAGTTATGACCCTTCTTTGTGTCCTCAGTACTTAAAACATCTTTCAGAATATATGATCACAGATTAAAAAATTCATCACAAGTTCACACATAAAATCAAATCACAAATTATAATAGCCATTTATGACAGAGAATGTTTACATGCATATCCATTAGGAGTAACTATCTGGTTAAGCATCTATTACCTGTCAAAGCTCCACAAGTTTATAGAAGGTTGGAAGCCATAGCTAAGTTTTGCAGTTTTGATTATCAGAAAAGGACCTAATAGCAGTACCACTATAAAAGAGCTTAGTAATTACTGATATAATATTAGGAAGTCATATAGGATCATCATTAAGACTTAAGAAGTCATCTATTTGTCTACATAGTATTACTACCAGATACATCTTTGTACATCTTTGTACATCTTTGTGGATCTGCTCAAAAGTGGTGGACTAACACCTAGTGATTGTTATATATATATATATGTATATATATATATATATACATATATATATATATAAATAGTAACAGGAAAAGCATATTAATAGTAGAAATCTTTCATAAAATAAATTCTCCTTTGTTTTGTACATAGGAGCAAATCTGTTGCAGATTATATTGTAATCTAAAGCAGACCATCTCAGGAAGATCACCTGCTAGTTCTTAGCTTGTCCTATTAGGGCTCCTGAAAATTACTTTGAGTAATAAGTGAATGAACAGACTAGTTTGGAGTTAAGACTCAAAAACGAAAAATGAAAAAAAATCTTATATGTAGTTCACAGGGATGTAAAGATGAGATTTTTTTAGTCATTTTATTTCTTCAAGATTAATACAACTAACAGATATGTACTCACACTATTGACAGATATAAAGAATTCTTGGCAACAGTGAGCTTCATAGTGCTTTAATGTCAAGAGAATGTTAAACTTAATTAGGCCAAGTTATCACATATTTTCTTTTCTAATTGAGAAAGTTTGGCCATTAGGAAGTTAAAATCTCTGAGGAGAAGGGAGGGGGTCATGGGATGAGGAATTTGCAAAGGCAGGCCAGGGAGGCAAGGGAGAGGGGCTGCAGTGTGAATAAGGAGATAAATTAGGAAGAAGGGGGGAAAGTAAGTTATAAACACAGAACAGCTGACTGGAATTATGCACATCAGATCCTGAATTTCCATCCACCACGTCCCTGTTTCTATGGACATCATACCCCAGAGTGAAAAGTCAAATGACTGTCTTAGTCCCAGATATACCTTTTGAATGGTCTTGTTTACAATATTACAAGACCCTACAGATTTAATTTTTAATCTGTTCCAAATGCATTACACATAACATTTTAGAGTTATGCTCCATGAAAATTTAGAAAGATGGATATTATCAACTTTATTTATGCCAAGAAATGAGACCCTTATGAATATTAAATTACTAGTATATTGTAACATAGTCAAAAGCCAAATGATGATATTCATTGATATAAATTTTATTCATGTTTCTGAGAATTTTTCAATACATCTCACTTGACTGAATTCTGCTAACATTCGAACTAGCACTACATGTGTAAATTTGCTCAGAAATTTATTTTCATCTTAAGGTTCACTGTGCCTTGGTGTTTTTCCTGCTCTATTCTTTATAGGACTCTCTGAAGATCTTGTCAAAAATTTAGATTAAATGTTTAAAGTGAGACCTGAGATCTTGAAGTCTACATATATTTCTTGGTAATGTTAAAGCTGCCAGTCCACAGATAGTGTTTTGAGTAGTTTACTCTCAGGGCTGCTATAACACTGGAGCCTTGGAACCCTGGCAGTCTAGGACTGGCTATTTGTCTGAGATCAGGAACATTTACAAGAAAACAAATCATCACCTTCCTTTATTCATGGAACTGGTTGCTAAGAAAATGACAGAGGAACCAAACACTGATTTCAGAGACAGTAGTAGGTTTGTGTTCTGATGGGTTCTTTATATTATACAAGACAAGAATAACTAATTCAGTGAGAAAATACTCATCAAAGCAGATATGATAGGATTGAGAGCACTTGGAAACTTTAAATTTGGCAGATAACACAAAGAGGTTATGGTTAACCAGTTAAAGGGTTCATGCCTGGGGAAAACCACATACTGCTTCCTTTAGCATTTTTTAGTTGGGCGTACTTTGTTAAGAGGGGAGTCCATTGAGATTATCCCCTTCCACTTTTATCATGTCTATTAGTGTTGTCATTGTTTGGGAGTCCTTCAGGGAACCACATTGTTGCTGTATCTTGAGTATAACTTCCCCCTCATTTCTCAGAGACTCACCATAGAATTCCTGTTCCACTAGCTTTTGTCTTTTGGCTTCCTCTCCTCTGTTTCCTGAGTGTTAGCTATAGATTATAAAAGCAATACTGGACTGAATCAGGAGGTTGTTTTTGATATGTTCATACATATGAATGTTTGTGTGTGTGTGTGTGTGTGTGTGTGTGTGTGTGTGTATGTGTGTGTGTGTGTGTGTGTATGTGTGTGTGTGTGTGTGTGTGTGTGTGTGTGTATGAGAGAAAGAGAGAGAGGAGGGAGGGGGAATAATCACAGTAAATGTGGCCATAAATTTGAACAAGAGGGGAAATGGTATTATTTGGAAGAAAGGAGCAGAGAAGAGGGAGATATAATTATATTTTATGTAAAATGAAAATTATTAATAAAGTAAAGAACTTTGTGAATTGTCCATTATCTTGCAAGTGGAAGAAGCCCTGCTGTACAGAGCTCACAGTAGGACAGAGAATTCCCAGGGTAAGGAAAAGAGTTTAGGTGGATCACAGACAATTCTGTTTTACAAAATTGCCCTTTGCAATATAAGAATATGCTGGCACCATCCTAGCAATACTGTTTTAACAGTCTGCAAAATGCAATAACCACAGGTTAGTCTGACTATTCATTTGAATCAGTTTTGAGAGCTTTACAAATTATGTTCGCACTGACTATGACTCAACTAGATTGCATTCAGTTGTCTGGTCATTAGAACACTTTATATTACTCAGGGGTACTTCATATGAGACCCAGCTTAAAAAATATGTTGTGAATAATTAGGACTCTGGAGGCTACTCAGAGACCTATGCATTATTTGAAATACTGTTTCTGAGAAAATGACTTTATTAGCCAGTATTTGGCATTGTGCCTCTACATATTTGTGAAGAAACTGAGCAGAAGGTATATACTCCTACAGAAAAATACAACACATTCACCCCAAACTAGGTGAGCACAGTGCCTAAGAAATAGTTTTAGTAGCTGTTTCATGTAAGACAAGTAGAATTTGCATCAGAATAATTTTAATACCTTTGCCTCTCAATAGAAACTACTTTAATGTGTGTTACTATACAGTTCCAGTGGCATTTCTTACTACTTGAAAATAACACATTATTAATCCTAGTGAATCAATTCAGTGATAGCTACTGTTGTGAAAAATCCCCAAAAGTACTCAGATGAAGGAATAGACAGTTACAGGCTTTATTTCCTTACTTTAAAAGAGAGCAAAGAAAAGAGAAATATATTACAAATTAAAGTGGAATGGCAGATTATTAAATGTATTTATTAAAATATATTGATCATAGTAATCTTTCAAAGAAGTTTATAGTGAGATTGATACCTCTTACTGCTATACCTTTAAACACTTATCTTCTTTGAATATGATAAAGAAAAAGACTTTATGGTGTATAAAATACTCTGAGCTGAGACTGGCATATATGAATCTATAATTAAAATTCTAACAAATTGAACTACAAAGATAAAAATTTTTACATGAAAATACATTTCACCTTATACTAAAAATATCAAGATCATTTACTTAAAGAATATTCATTACTTAATTTAAACTATTTGAAGTATTTTTATGTAGAGTATTATTCTGACATCATTTGCATAGATTTGTGAGAAAGAAAATGGAGAATGATGAAAAAATTCAAAATAGTAGCAGAACACAAAAGATTTTTCTAATCTTATGGGCGTTTCCATTTCCAGAAGGCTCACTGAACTTATGTGTAGGTATGGATTTCTACCACACCACTCTATTTACCTTTTATAATAATTATCAGTCAAGGATACAATAAATTTGCTCATAGGAAAAAGTGGGACCATGGAGGTTTTATGAATTTTCAAAATTTCATATGAAAAAAGAATTGTACTCATGGAGGAAATCAGTCAGCTTGCTGCCAAGCTCGGCATGGCCTTGGTAGGGACAGAATGGTTCCTACCTCTGGGAAAGGGCTAGCAGGCATGGACCTCCACTAGTGTCAATGGCTGGTGTGAGAGCATAAGGGTTGTTTGTATAATAATGTACAAATTTTCACATTACTCTGTGGAATGTCTTCCTTGTTGACACCAACCCCAGATAATTAGAAATAGCACAAGCTCAGTTATAGCATAGAAAAGCTCAGTTTTCTATGTCTTTAGGAAAATGCTAAATGCTGGACCCTTAAAGCTATGGAAAGGAACTCTAGAAACATGAATTCAAATACGTAATTTCGCAACTATTTGAATATATGGGATGCAATATGAATTGTATAAGGACTTTGGCATATCTAAAGTAACAGAAGATGCTACATTATGAACTAGCTTGCCAGAAAGATACAAAGGAAGGCAGATACAAATACAGGCAGATTCCTGAGTTCAATGTCACCCTGGGACAGAACAATTTATGTCCAGGTGCAATTAGAGTGGGAATTCCAGGGTGCATCCTACCCAGCTTTATCCTCTGTGCTTAACAGAAGCAATCAGATTTTTTTAATTCTTTTTGAACGTTAAAAAAATTGTTCTTGCTGTCTCTTAAGAATCATTGGGGTGGGGTGACTGGATACTAATTCATAAGATAATCAAAAGGGAATCTTGAATAACTAACTGAATTGATAGGTAAATAAGAAACTGGGCTTTTGGTCTATATAGGGTGAGCTAGCAGAAAGGGATAGCAGTTCTTCTTTACAATTTTTTCTCTACAGAGAGCTGAACTGTCTGGAGATCTCAGGAGAGCAAAAACAGTTTTTCAAGAATTTTTTTCTAACAGGATTTCTGATTTTGGTCAGAAAATCCACGGAGAGTAATACAGCTCTTTTAGAAATTTAGAATCTGACCTTGGCCAGAATTACTTAGAGAGCTGACACAGCTCTTTTAGAATGCTTTCTAGCAGCTATCCAGAGAAGGCTGTCTGAAGAACAAACACAAATCTTCCAGAATTTTTTTTTTTGGCTTTTCTGAATTTCATCATTAAACCCAAGAATTACTTTAGAATTGTTCTAACAGGATTGCTCACTTCATTGGAAGAACCTGAATTAAAACCACAGAAGTATGAACACTTGATCTTTAACAAAGAAAGGCAAAAATATGCAATGGAAAATAGAAATCATGCTGGTCTAACTGGCAGTCAGTATGTAGAAATACGAACATAAATAAGGCTGCTATGAACATAGAAGAACATGTGTCTTTATTGTATGCAGGGGAATCCTCTGCGTATATGCTCAGGAGTGGTATAGCAGGGTCCTCCAGAAGTGTCATGCCCAGTTTTCTGAAGAACTGCCAGACTGATTTCCAGAGTGGTTTGCCATCTTGCAATCCCACCAGCAGTGGAGGAGTGTTCCTCTTTCGCCACATCCTCACCAACACCTGCTGTCTCCTGAGATTTTAATCTTAGCCATTCTTACTGGTGTGAGGTGAAATCTCAGGGTTGTTTTTATTTGCATTTCCTAAGCTGTAACCCAGATGCCCCTCAATGGACGAATGGATACAGAAAATGTGATATATTTACACAATGGAATACTACTCAGCAATTAAAAACAATGAATTCATGAAATTCTTAAGCAAATGGTTGGAACTGGAAAATATCATACTAAGTGAGGTAAGTCCTTCTCAAAATAATACACATGGAATGCAGTCACTGATAAGTGGATATTATCCCAGAAGCTCTGAATACCCAAGACACAACCCACATATCAAATCATTCCCAAGAAGAAGGAAAGAGAGGTTCCTGGTCCTTGAAAGGCTTGATGCAGCATTGTAGGGGATTGCCAGGACAGAGAATTGGGAGGGGGTTGATTGAGGAGCTGGGTGAGGGAAGAGGGCTTATGGGACTTAGGGGGAGGGGGGAACAGGGAAAGGGAAAATCATTTGGAATATAAACAAAGAATATAGAAAATAATAAAAAAATATAAATAAAAATCTGTAACAAAAGAACAAAAGTAAAATAAGGATTCTTCGGTGGTCTTTTGGTAAGGGGACTTGTTAATTTTAGTCTAAAACTTATTAAATGTTAAAATAAACTATCAAATTATTATTTTAAAAAAGAAATACGAACATAAATCTGTAATTGTCACCTTACACAAAGCTCAAGTTCAAATCATCAAGGACCTCAACATAAAACCAGTTATACTGAATCCATCATAAGAGAAAGTGAAGAAGAGCCTCAAATTAATTGTCACAGGGTGATGATAGTGATTACCTGAAAAGAACTCCAATGGCTCTAAGATCAGGAATTGATAAATGGGGCCTCATGAAACTGGAACGTTTCTGTAAGCCAAAGGACATAGTCAAATAGAAAATTTGGCAACCTAAAGATTGGGGGAAAACATCTTCACTAAGCCTGTATCAATGGCCAAGAAACATTCAAAGTCCTTAGTCATCAGGAAAATGCAAATTAAAATGATTCTAAGATCCAAGAATTTTTTATAGCAGCTTTTCTGAATTTGGTTAGAAAACCCACGAACTCTCTAGAGAGCTTTTAGAATTTTTACTAGCAGAGATAGGTGTCTCAAGCAGAAAGCTAGATGTCTTACTCAGAGAGTTTTTAGAATAGTAAGAAAAAGCTGTCTAGAACAGAGCAGACATTGAGTCCTTTGTTTCTGTTACTCCCTTCTCTCTGGACAGAGCGTGCCACCACTTTGCAATAGCTATCAGGATAGAAATACATTGTAATGGGAATTCCTTAGACAAAGGAAACCATACATCAGAAATATTCTAGAGAAAGTATCAAATTGAGTGTTCTAGCTAATTTAATGTCAAGTTCACATAAGCTGAAGTGATCTGAGAGAAGGAAACTTCTACTAAGAAAATACTTCAATAAGATCAGTGCTGGGAGCCAGCCCCAGCAAAGGTGTTTCTTCTTGGTCCTTCTTGAGGCACCGGAGGGGGGGAAGAGCGTCAGCGGGGGTAAGACTTTGTCTTACGGAAAGTTTAGGGTTGCTGTATAATAAAAGGTTTACTTATCTAAATCTAAGTTACTAGGCTAACATAGCTGACCTGCCTTCTGTGTTCCTCTGGAGCCAGAGACTGCAGTCTCAGGTATTTAACACCTCATCCTAAAACAGCAGGAGATTAAGTAAAGGGTTAATTGCTAGAGCCTTTTCCCTATTGTCCAGATGCCTCTTGCTTGTCAGTCTAGGGGGGAAGTTAGGAGCAATAAACTTCTAATGAACCTGGAGAAGAGAATAACACTTGTAGACAGAAAAATTTCTACATACGTGAATATGCATAATCTCACATAAATTCACACATACATCTTCATACATCTTCATACATAGATTCACACATACATCTTTCACGCAGTCAGCTGGGCCCAGCTTGCATGCATTATCACAATTTCATACTTACACACATACATGCACACATTCCCACAATTGCATACTTACACACACATCCATACTTACATATGCATATGGAGCAAAGACCAAGCACCGGTGCAGAAAGAACTCACTCATTCTGGATAAAAGATGGACTACAATATTTATTGCATGGAGAAAGAAAAAGCTTCCACCCTTTCAATGCTAAATGAATTAAATCCATGTTTGTAAGAAAAAGACTTTGTTTCTCTTAATAAGACTAATCCTGCTTTGTCCTTACCATGGGACCTGTCCTTTCCAATGGTAAGGAGAAGCCTGCCTGCTCCTTCTACTCTCTGCAACATCTTCTTTTTTCCTCTTTCTCTCTGCCTCCTGCACATTGTTATTCTCTTAGTTAGTTTATGTTACCTATAGTTTCTAAGTTATTCCACTCTGCATTATCCTTCTAGTCTTGTTCTCTTCTGACTAAAAAACTTCTCCTCAGTTCAGTTCTCCTCTCAGCTCTGTCCCTCTCATTCAGTTCTTCTGGTCTGACTTCTCTTTGTCCTCAGCCCTTAAAATGTCTTTCAGAATGCATGATCACATGTTACAAAGTTCATCATAAGTTCACACAGAAAACCAAGTCCTACATTGAAATAGAAGCTTACAACAGAGAATGTTTACATACATATCCATTAGGAGTAATTATCTAGCTATCACTTGTCTTCTCTACAGGTTCGTAGAAAGTTTAAAACCATAACTAAGTTATAAGTGACGTTTTGTATAGAAAAACCCAGTCAATATTTTACCTTCTGTCCTAACACCTATAATAAATCCTAGTTCCCTTTTTATGACCTTTAGTTAATTGTTTTACAACCTCTTGGAATGTGCTCTGAGTAGGAGAAAGTCTGGTTGCCATCTAAGAGCAATTAACTTGTGACATTTGGGAGACTGGCAGAGTTCTCATTGCAGTTTGGCTATAGGAGGGATCTAGTAGCAGTCCCATTAGAAAAGAGCTTAGTAATCACAGATATAATTTTAGGAATTCTTATAGGATCATCATTAAAACTAAAGTCATCTATTTGTCTACATAGCATCACTATAAGACATCTTCATGGATCTGCAAGGATCTGCTCCAAAGGAATGTGCTATTACTATTGATTATTATAAATGTATAATAATAATAACAACAGGAAAAGCATATAAATAGCAGGAAATCTTTCCTAAAATTAGTCCCCACAGCCTTGCTGAATGGGGGCTCACCTGTCGCAGATTATATAATAATCCGAGGCAGGCATTTCAGGATGAACATCTGCTAGTATATTAGCTTGTCCCATTATGGCTCCTGACAGATCAGGCTGTATGCAAGCCTATAGAACATTTTCTTTTTTCTATTTTTTTTGAATCTTTGTTTGTTTGTTTGTTTCTTTCTTTCTTTCTTTTTCTTTTCTTTTTTTCTTTTCTATATTCTTTGTTTACATTCCGAATGCTTTCCCCTTTCCCAGTTCCCCCCTCACCATGTGTCCCATAAGTCCTCTTCCCTTCGCACATTCTCCAATCACCCCCTCTCATTTCTCTGTTCTGGTACTCCCCTACAATACTGGATCAAGTCTTTTCAGGACCAGGGCTCTCTCCTTCCTTCTTCTTGGGAATCATACCATTTGCTAATTGTGTCTTGAGTATTCAGAGCTTCTGGGCTAATTAATATCCACTTATCAGTGATTGCATTTCATGTGTATTCTTTTGTGATTGGGTTAACTCACTTAGGATTATATTTTCCAGTTCCAACCATTTCCCTAAAAATTTCTTGAATTCATTGTTTTTAATTGCTGAGTCCTATTCCATTGTGTAAATATACCACATTTTCTGTATCCATTCCTCCATTGAGGGACATCTGGGTTCTTTCCAGCTTCTGGCTATTATAAATAATGCTGCTATGAACATCTTGGAGCATGTGTCCTTGTTCCCTATTTTCTATTAGATATTTTCTTTATTTATATTTTAAATGATATCCCCTTTCCACATTCCCCCCTGAAGCCCCCCTATCCCATCCCCTCTCCCCCTGCTCCCTAACCACTCCCTCTTCCTGACATAGCATTTCCCTACACTGGGGGCATCTAGCCTTCTCAGGACCAAGGGACCCTCCTTTCACTGATGTCTAACCAGGCCATCCTCTTCTACATATGCAGCTGGAGTCATGGGTACTCTTTGGTTAGTGGTTATGTCCCAGGGAGCTCTGTGGGTACAGTTTGGTTCATATTCTTGTTCCTCCTATGGGGCTGCAAACTGCTTCAGCTCATTGGGTCCTTTCTCTAATTCCTCTGTTGGGGACCATGGAGGAGGGCTTAGTCCATTGTTGATGGTAGCAACCCTGGGATAGTGATTCTGAGTTCTATAAGAAAACAGGATATGGAAACTAGTAAGAAGTGATAATCCATGGCCTGTTACTGTCTTCTTTCATTTTTTTTTTTTTTTTGAGATAGGGTTTCTCTGTGTAGCCCTGACTGTCCTGGAACTCACTCTGTAGAACAGGCTAGCCTTGCCTGCCTCTGCCTGCCTCTGCCTGCCTCTGCCTGCCTCTGCCTCCCAAGTGCTGGGATTAAAGGCATGTGCCACCACTGCCTGACTTCCTCTTTGCATTCTTGTCCTGACTTCCTTCAGTGGTGGAAGTGTAAGTCAAATGAAGTCTTTTGTTTCTTACTTGTTTTTTGGCCCTGGTGTTTCCTCACCGCAATAGAAGCCCTGTGGGTGAAAAGTAGGGTTTTAAGTGTCCTTCAAAGGCACACTCCTGGTACTCATCCTGATGCTGCTCTGTGTTAAAGCATGATGGGATCTTTAGGAAGGAAGGTACATTGAGGAGAGTGGTTGAAGAGGATATTGGAAACACGGACCTTTTTCTGTCTTTCTTCTTAGCCAGCATGACTGAGCATGTTTTTATTCTGTTATGCATGGAAGTCATAAATACTGACAGAAGACATGCCCCAAAGCATGTTAGCCATACAAAAATGGACAGATGAAATCATACATACAGTTCTCTTCTCTTTATTTAAATATTTTGGCACAACAAATTTAATTGACTATCCCAATGTATTTTCTGTGCTTTATTTTTTTTAAATCTAATTTTAGTTTGATAATGTGACTTATTTCTTGGTTCTTTTTTCTCCCTGGTGATCTAATAATTATCCTGGTAATTGCACATTAGTATCTCATGACTGGTATTGTAGGCAGAGTAAACTGGTGCTTTTCTAACCTTAGGCATAATTAACTGACTTCTCAAATGATGGTAGGCATAGGAATGAACTGGGAAACTGTTTAGTGGTTATTTTTAAACTTGAATTTAAAATACGTTATTTTAATAGGTAATTACATTCATAAAATGTTAAGTCTGGAAACTAGTAAAAGCCATTGTTTCTTTGTACCTAGGGAAAACTAATCTAGAGCTAGAAAACCAAATAGAATCAGATAGGAAGCCAGAGAAGAAATGAAGTCTTCCCTGTGGTATTCAAATACTAGAGACTCACACCTGAGCTGCCCTCTGGGCGCTGTTTCATCATAAACTATAGCCTTCAGGTTCACACAGATCAAACCTTGCTTCCTATAATTACGACTTAGATTTCCCAGAGCTACTTTCTGCTGGAAAAATACAGGTAAAAGTACTAAACATGGTATGACATATTTTAGGATTAAGTCTTTGCATAACTGGCACAGTGATGAACTATAAAGCAAAATCTTATTCTGCCAATAAAATGTTTTTCATGTCATTACTTAAATTTCTCAATAAAGTTTCCTTAATAAAAACTGCATAGTAATAAGGTAAATCAATTCACTCATTCTGCTTCATGACTTAACTATTTGTATATACACAAAATACAAGCATCTTTCAGAACTTTATGTAAAGCTAAAATAACAAACTTTCTACTGAGTATGTAATTGCAACTGAAAGGTTTTAATTAGGGCATAAAAAATTGTGTTTCCAATATTTTGCACTGGAGTTTCAATCATCAGCCTGAACTCTATTTATACATTTCTAATTAGAGCTTATTATCAGTGTAAGATTTTAGGATAATCTTTGTTCTATTTTACTGTCATGATTTCAAATGTTTTAAAAAGGGTTAATGAAATGATAAACATTTTCATATCATCTCTATAATATTATATCTGAATTTCAACAATGATTTATCAACAGGGCTATGATTTGGGAGAGTAAGTTACTTTTTAAGAGGGAAATCTGATGGTTTGTATTGAATCTTCTTCCCAGAATTATTAGGTTTTAAGAGTGTCTCCATTGACATTTGTAGTATGTAGTACATTATGCCAATAAATTTGTATTATTCTGCCATCCTATTCTAAACTTTGTTTTTTTTATCAGTTTGTCTAATAATATTTTGTACTGTCAAAAAATGATCACACTAATATGAAACTTTACTATGAAAAATTATATTTTAAAAACTTTAAAGATAGATTTAGGGGGCTTCTTTAGCTTACCTAAGATTAGGACATCTAGGATCTTATTACCAGACAGGCATAAGAAACAGTAAGGTTGAATGAGCTCAAACCCTGGGAATTACAGAACTAAGACTGAAAGGAGTGGTGTCGTTCTCTACTTGCTTTGGAACACGGAACTACAATACCCCACTGAGGACCTTGAGTCAAGGTGCATAAATGCCTGGAGTTTTCTCTATGCTACTGAGGTATCCAGATAATGAGACAATGAGCTTCCTTTCCTGGGTATTCCTTCTTGCAAAAGGTATGTAATCCCTGGTTTACTCCGAATAAAGTATATGCATTTACATCTACCATCAAATAAAGTAGTATGAGTTAGCAAGGATCATCTCAGCGAGCTGTTTTATTAAGGATCATGGTGGACAGGACATATGACCAGTGGAACAGGTGGGACTGGAGCCTCCTGGTCCCATTTGCACCAGGGAGTCAAGTGACTCTATAGTCTTCTGTGCACAGCGTGCCAGGAGAGAGTGATCTCCCAACAGTGCCTCCACTTCTTAGCACAGAGGTGAGATCTCTACTTTCTCTCCAATAACTATCTGGAGGGGAACAGCTAGGAGTGCACAAGGCATATGATCAGTAGAGCAGCTGGGGCAGAGGTCTTCCGATTGCCATTTGGACTAGGGAGCCAGGCAGCTCCACAGCCTTCAGTAAAAAGACCCTGCCAGAAGAGAGTTGGTGTCCCAGGGGTATGGACACAGGCTTACAGGACTACAGGAGGGACAAGCTCCAGCCAGAGACAGCAAGATAACTAACAACAGATATAACCAGATGGTGAAAGGCAAGTGCAAGAACACTACCAACAGAAACCAAGGCTACTAGGCAACGTTGGAACCCAGTTCTCCCCAAACAGAAAGTCCCAGATACCCCAACACACCTGAAAAGCACGAGTTGAATTTAAAATTACATCTCATGATGATGATAGAGGACTTCAAGAAGAAAATAAATAAATCCCTTTTAAAGAAATACAGGAGAACATGCATCAACAGGTACAAACCCTTAAAGAGGAAACACAAAAATCCCTTAAAGAATTACAGGAAAACACAAACAAATAAGTGAAGGAATTGAACAAAACCATCCAGGATCGAAAAACAGAAATAGAAACAATAAAGAAATCACAAAGGGAGACAACTCTGGAGATAGAAAACCTTGGAAAGAAATTAGGAGTCATAGATGCAAGCATCAACAAGAGAATATGAGATAGGAGAAAGAATCTCAGGTGCTGAAGATACCATAGAAAACATTGACTCAGCCGGGCAGTGGTGGTGCATGCCTTTCTTTAATCCCAGCACTTGGGAGGCAGAGGCAGGTGGATTTCTGAGTTTGAGGTCAGCCTGGTCTAAAGAGTGAGTTCCAGGACAGCCAGGGCTATACAGAGAAACCCTGTCTCCAAAAAAAAAAAAAAAATCCAAAAACCAAAAAAGAAAGAAAGAAAGAAAGAAGGAAGGAAGGAAGGAAGGAAGGAAGGAAGGAAGGAAGGAAAAGAAAAGAAAAAAAGAAAAGAAAACATTGACTCAACAGCCAAAGAAAATGTAAAAGGCTTGTAATCCAAAACACCGAGGAATCCAAGATACAATGAGAAGACCAAACATAAGGATTATAGGTATAGAAGAGAGTGAAGATTTACAAATTAAAGGGCCAGTAAATTCTTCAACAAAATTATAGAAGCAAACTTACTTAACCTAAAGGAAGAGATACCCATGAACATATAAGAAGCCTACAGAACTCCGAACAGACTGGACCAGAACAGAGTCCTCCTGGCACATGATATTCAAATCATCAAATGCACTAAACAAAGAAAGAATATTAAAGGCAGTAAGGGGAAAAGGCCAAGTAACTTATAAGGCAGACCTATCAGAATTACACCAGGCCTTTCACCAGAGAACATGATAGCTATAAAATCCTGGGCAGATATCATACAGACCCTAAGACAACATAATTGCCAGCCCAAACGACTATACCCACCAAAACTCTCAATCATCATAAATGGAGAAACCAAGATATTCCATGATAAAAATAAATTTAAACAATATCTTTCCACAAATCTAGCCTTACAAAGGATAATAGATGGAAAACAACAACACAAGGTGGGAAACTCCATCCTAGAAAGAGCAAGAAAGTAATGTTCTTTCAACAAATCTAAAAGAAGATAACCACACAAACATAAAAATAAAATAAAAAAGAACAGGCAGCAGCAATCACTATTCCTTAATATCTCTTAACACCAATGGACTCAATTCCCTAATAAAAAGAAATAGATTAACCAAATGATATGTAATCAGGACCCAGCATGTTGCTGCATACAGGAAATGCACCTCATTGTAAAAGACAAATACTACCCCAGAGTAAAATTCTGGAAAACAATTTTCCAAGCAAATGGTCGCAGGAAACAAGCTGGAGTAGCCATTCTAAAATCACCTAAAATCGACTTTCAACCAAAAGCCATCAAAGAAGACATGGAAGGATACTTCATACTCATCAAAGGAAAAATCTACCAAGAAGAACTCTCAATTCTGAACATCTATGCTCCAATGCAAGGGCACCCTCATTCATAAAAGAAACTTTTTTATTTTTTTTTTTTTTTTTTTTTTTTTTTTTTTAGTTTTTTTTTTATTTTTTATTTTTTTTTTTTTTAATTTTATTTTCTATATTCTATGTTTACATTCCAAAGGCTTTCCCCTTTCCCAGTTCCCACCCACCATAGTTCCCATAGTTCCTCTCCCCCCCATCTGTTCCCCAATAATTCCCCCTCCCCCCTCGGTTTCTTTACTAAACTGGAAGCAATCTTTACAGGCCCAGGGTCCTCTCCTTTCTTCTTCTTGGGAATCATTTGACTTGCTATTTGTGTCTTGAGTATTTAGGGCTTCTGGGCTCATTAATATCCACTTATCAGTGATTGCATTTCAGGTGCATTCTTTTGTGATTGGGTTAATTCACTCAGGATGATATTTTCCAGGTCTAACCATTTACCTACAAATTGCATGAATTCATTATTTTTAATTGCTGTGTAGTATTCCATTGTATAGATATACCACATTTTCTGTATCCATTCCTCCTTTGAGGGATATTTGGGCTGCTTCCAGCTATTATAAAGCACCCACTGAACCTCACACAATAACTGTGGGTGACTTGAACACCGCCCTCTCATCAATGGACAGATCATGGAACACAAACTAAACAGAGACACAGTGAAACTGACAGAAGTTATCGACCAAATGGATTTAACAGATATCTATAGAACATTTTATCCTAAATCAAAAGAATATAACTTCTTCTCAGCACCTCATGGTACCTTCTCTGAAACTGACCATATGAGTGGTAACAAAACAGACCTCAACAGATATGAGAAGATTGAAATAATCACATTCCTCCTATCAGATTACTATGGATTAAGGCTGGTCTTCAATAGCAACAAAAACAACAGAAAGCCCACATACACATGGAAGTTGAACAATGCTCTACTCAATGATACCTGGGTCAAGGAAGAAATAAGGAAAGTTACCAAAGAATTTTTTAGAATTTATTGAAAATGAAGACACAGTATACCAAAACTTATGGAACACAATGAAATCACTGCTAAGAGGAAAACTCATAGCTCTTGTGCCTCCAAAAAGAAACCAGAGAGAGCATACACTAGCAGCTTAACAGCTCACTTGAAAGCTGTAGAACAAAAAGAAGCTAATATACCCAAGAGGATTATATGGGAGGAAATCATCAAACACAGGCCTGAAAACAACCAAGCAGAAACAAAAAGAACTATACAAAGAATCAACAAAACCAGGACCTGGTTCTTTGAGAAAATCAACAAGATAGACAAACCCTTAGCTAGACTAACCAGAGGACAAAGAGACAGTATCCAAATTAACAAAATTAGAAATGAAAAGGGAGATATAACAACAGAAACTGAGGAAATTATAAAACATCATCAGATCCTACTACAAAAACCTTTACTCATCACAACAGGAAAATCTGGATGAAATGGATAATTTTCTAAACAGATACCTAATGCCAAAATTAAATCAGGATCAGATAGACCATTTAAACAGTCCCATAACTCCTAAAGAAATAGGAGCAGTCATTGAAAGTCTCCCAACCAAAAAAAAAAAAAATGCACAGTACCAGATGGTTTTAGTGCAGAATTCTATCAGAACTTCAAAGACCTAACATTAATACTCTTCAAACTATTACATAAAATAGAAACAGAAGGAACACTACCTAACTCATTCTGTGAAGCCACAATTATGCTGATACCAAAACCACACAAACATTCAACAAAGAAAGAGAACTTCAGAGCAATTTCCCTTATGAATATTGACACAAAATAATAAAATTCTTGCTAACTGAATCTAAGAACACATCAACATGACCATTCACCATGATCAAGTAGGCTTCATCCCAGGGTTGCAGGGATGGTTCAATATAAGGAAATCCATCAATGTAATCCACTACATAAACAAACTCAAAGAAAAATACCACATGGTCATTTCCTTAGATGCTGAAAAAGCATTTGGCAAAATTCAGCATCCTTTCATGTTAAAAGTCGTGGAAAGATCAGAAATTCAAGCTCCATTCCTAAACATAAGAAAAGCATACCAGTAGCCAACATCAAACTAAATGGAGAGAAATTTGAAACAATCCATCTAAAATCAGGGACTAGACAAGCTGCCCTCTCTCTCCATATCTATTCAGTATAGTACTTGAAGTTCTACCTAGAGCAATTAGACAACAAAAGGAGGTCAAAGAGATGCAAATTGGAAAGTAAGAATTCAAACTATCACTACTTGAAGATAATATGATAGTACACTTAAGCGACAGCAAAAAATCCACCTCCAGAAAACTCATATCTGATAAGTAACTTCAATACAGTGGCCAGATATAACATTAACTCAAACAATTTAGTAGCCTTCATATACTCAAAGGATAAACAGTCTGAGAAAGAAATTAGGGACAATAGTTACAAACAATATAAAGTATCTTGGTGTGACTCCAACTAAACAAGTAAAAGATCTATATGACAAGAACTTCAAGTCTCTGAAGAAAGAAATCAAAGAAGACCTCAGAAGATGGAAAGATCTCTCATGCTTGTGGATTGGCAGGATTAATATAGTAAAAATGGCCATCTTTCCAAAAGCAATCTGCAGATTCAATGCAATTTCCATCAAAATTCCAACTCAATTCTTTGTAGAGTTAAAAAGAGCAATTCTCAAATTCATCTGGAATAACAAAAAACCCAGGATAGTTAAAACTATTCTCAACAATAAAAGAACCTCTGGGGAAATATCCTGGACCTCAAGCAGTACTACAGAGCAATAGTCATAAAAGCTGCATGGAATTGGTACAGTGACAGGCATGTAGATCAATGGAATAGAATTGAAGTCCCAGAAATGAACCCACATACCTATGGTGACTTGATCTTTGACAAAGGAGCTAAAACCACCCAGTAGGAAAAAGCCTTTTCAGCAAATAGTGCTGGTTCAACTGGTGGTTAGCATGCAGAAGAATGCAAATTGATCCATTATTTTCTCCTTGTACAAAGTTCAAATCCAAGTGGATCAAGGACCTCCACATAAAACCAGATACCATGAAACTAATAGAAAAGAAAGTGGGGAAGAGCCTGGAGCACATGGGCACAAGGGAAAATTTCCAGAACACCAATATTATGCTCTAAGATGAAGAATTGACAAATAGAACCTCATAAAATTACAAATTTTCTTAATGCAAAGGATACTATCAATAGGACAAAACTGCAACCAACAAATTGGGAAAAGCTCTTCACCAATCCAACATCCAGTAGTGGGCTAATATCCAATATATACAAAGAACTCAATAAGTTAGACTCCAGAGAACCAAATATCCCTATTAAAATGATGTACAGAGCTAAACAAAGAATATTTAACTGAGGAATATCGAATGGCTGAGAAACAGGTAAAGAAATGTTCAACATTATTAGTCATCAGTGAAATGCAAATCAAACAACCCTTATATTTCACCTCATACTAGTCGGAATGATTAAGATCAAAAACTCAGGAGACAGCCGGTGCCGGTAAGGATGTGCAGAAAGAGGAATACTCCTCCACTGCTGGTGGGATTGCAAGCTGGTACAATCACTCTGGAAATCAGTTTGGCGGTTCCTCAGAAAATTGGGCATCATATTACCAGAGGACCCTGCTCTACCACTCCTGGGCATATACCCAGGAGTGGGCACATTCTCCAGCATGTAATAAGGACATATGCTCCACTATGGTCATAGCATCTTTGTTTATATTAGCCAGAAGCTTAAAAGAACCCAGATGTCCCTCAACAGAGGAATGGATACAGAAAATGAGGTACATTTACACAATGAATACTACTCAGCTATTAAAAACAATGAATTCATTAAATTCTTAAGCAAATGGATGGAACTAGAAAATATCATCCTGAGTGAGGTAACCTAATCACAAAAGAACACACATGGTATGCACTCACCGATAAGTAGATATTAGCCCAGAAGCTTGGAATACCCAAGGTACAATTCACAGACCAAATGAAACTGAAGAAGAAGGAAGAACAAAGTATGGATACTCTGGTCATTCTTAGAAGGGGGACCAAAATTCCCACAGGAGGATATACAGAGACATAGTATGGAGCAGAGACTGAGGGAAAGACCATTCAGAGACTGCCACTCCTAGGGATCCCTGCCATATACTGTTACAAAACCCAGACACTACTGTGGATGCCAACAAGTGCTTGCTGACAGGAGCCTGATATAGCTCTCACCTGGGAGGCTTCGCCAGTCCATGCCAAATACCTAGGGGGACACTGTCAGCCAACCATCGAACTGAGCACAGGGTCCTCAATGGAGGAACTAGAGAAAGGACCCAAGGAGCTGAAGGGGTTTGTAGTGCCATAGCAGGAACAACAATGTGAATCCCCCAGTACCCCCAGTGCTCACAGGGACTAAACCACCATCCATTGAGTACATATGGAGAGTGCATGTCTTCAGATGCATATGTAGCAGAGGATGACCTTGTTCGCAATCAAACGGAGGAGAGACCTTGGTCCTGAAAAGGCTCAATGCTCCAGTATAGGGGAATGCCAGGACCGGAAAGCAGGAGTGGGTGGTTTGTTAAGCAGGGAGAGGGGAGATGGGTTAGGGATTTTTGAAGTGGGGGGGGTGGGAAACCAGGAAGAGGAAAAACATTTGAAATGTAAATAAAGAATATTTCTAATTTAAAAAAGAAAAAAGAATGATATATGTATATATCATTCTTAATATATATATATAAAAGTTAAGGATCATGCTGTGTGTGGAGGGCCAGGGAGGTGTATCTTAAAATGCAGAGCTTAAAACTCCCAAGGAAGGCCTTCTCTCCTCCTGCTCTGCCAGTGCTCTTCACCCTCACTCCCAGTCAGACCAGGTTCTCCTCATCCAGGGCTATGTCTCCACACAGATGCACTGAGGGAAAGTAAACCTGCAGATCCACCCCTCCTCCAAGTGCCCCCTATAGAGAAGCACCTAAGCATAGTATTACTTTCTCCAAAGAAATGTTGAAATCAGATATGAGATATGCAATTAGTCACTTTGGTAAAACTGTGTTCAACCTTTTACATTTTAAAGAGAGACAAGTTAATGATCATAAACGTTTTAACTACCAATTTAAAAAATAACATGAATATTAATATGTGTCTATGAGTAACATTATAAATTACATCCAATAATAATTAGAAAAATATTTTTCTTACATAACCTTTTCTTAATGGTTATAGTTTTTCTTAAGCATTCCTACAGACATATTTAAGTTGCAAATGATTAAATTGGTCAATAAATACCTAAAAAAAACAAAAACAAAAAACCAAAACCTAATCTCTTTCTCATTTAGGATGAAAATTCACGCAATATAATATAGATAATTGGAATAGTTCATTTTATAAAATTCAAAGGAAATTATTAAGAACATTCTGGTTCCTCCCATATTAGAAGCCTAGATTCAAAATTTCACACTATTAGGTTAATTTTTCACAAAATCCGTCTAGAATTAGTCTTTATATATGTTGCAGTCAAAAATTAAATAATCCCTGGCAGTAGAGCATTCCTTGCTACCCACCCCAACGTTTTAGGTTCCCAAATGAATGACTCACATACACAGTCTTTATATTTTGATATGTTTTAATCTGCTTAATAGCTTGATCACTTCCTAACCTCCATGCCATTGGTCAATCCACCTCCCGCCGATCATCTGGACTTATTTCCTACTAAATCCTCTCTTTCTTCTTGGCTGCCCTGGACCCTGTCAGGCGGTCCTCTTGGCCCATTCTTCCCCAGGTGCCACTTGGCACCTTCTCAGGTGCAGCATCTTTTACCCTCCACCTCTCCTGGCATGGCAGATCTCCTTCTTTCCCTCCTTTCTTTTGGTTCCTAGCCCAGGAATCCTAGAAGTTTCACCTCTGTCTGCCCTGCCCAGTCATTGGCTCCTGCCACCTTTATTTGCCAAGCAGAACCAAAGCGGGGGGGGGGGGGCAGGTTTCCAGAAGCTACATGTGTGCAGATGTTCTCATGCAAACAGTTTTAGGGACATAAATTAACATGAGAATACAAGCAGAAACACACACACACACTTATTTCTTTTTCCTTTTTATCAACAAGTGTCATTCAAATAAAATGACTTATCACCAATTTCTGGTTGACAAAAAGTATTTCATAAGTGTGTTTCAAGTGTAAGCCAAATAGGCATTTTAATAGCATTTTAATTGTATGTTAAAACATTTCTTACTTTTTAGTATTACAAGTATGTGAAGAATTTTGAAATTAGATTATCTTTTATCTTTATGTGAAAAATTTTGAAATTAGGCTATCTTTTGTAAAATTATCATGAATTTCCAGAACTGTGTATGAGAAATTTCAGGCAGTATAATAAATTAGTGGATAAGTTGTAACATGAGATTTACTTCCATTATAGACTTTTATTTAAAAAAACTTACAATATTTATTTGAAATTATAATAGCATTAACAGTATGTATATAGATCTAAAATGGAGAATATATCTATCTATCCTAACAATGAGAACAAGACATTTAGTTAAATCTTTAAGAAAGCTAATTACTGTGCATATGCAAGGCTCTATTATAGTTGATACAAACTGTTTGATTAGTGAAAATGAAAATGTGGTTTGTCTACATCAGAACTAAGTTCAAGAGAAAGATTCGAAGTCACAACAGTAAATTATGTAAAAGTTTAAGCAGGACAATAATTTGGAATTCTGATTAGCACCTTCAACAAGTCAGGGTTAAGCAGAGATCCAAACTAGCAAACTTGAGTCTCTCAGGAGCACCTCCCATATTTACTTCATAAAAAGGGTGTTGATTTCTCATAAATCAGGATTGGCTGTGGCCATAGTTAAGTAGGATTGAGGTAAATGTTTTTGTTATTTATATAAATGTAGACACACATAAACTAAGAATTCATTTATAATGATTCTTCTGTTTCTGTAAGCGTAGACTGATGTACGTATGAATACTATGAAGGAAAAAACAGAAATAAATATTTCATGTTATAAGGATATTTATGTGCATGTAATATATGCAATATGGTACACATAAAATATAAAACAGATACCTTCATACATGTAAGGTTTAAGTGAATGAATTTCTGAAAGTAGAAATGTCAAACTTGCTATGATATGGAACATTTTGCTTGCTACCTAAATCATTATCTAAGGCAAAAATAGTGGCATCTGTGTAAATAATCTGTCACTCACCATCAGAGTACTTGGAGATTTAAATTTGTTAGCAGCATTTTTAAGGTAAGCAGATACTTCCTGGGATTCAATAGTATTGGCAATAGTACCTTCTTTGATTCAATAGTGTTGTCAACAGGCTGCTTCTCTAGTTGTGGAAACACAGGCACATATCTGGCTTTATTCTTGTCTCACCAGTGCAAAGTCCATCTGCATTGCACAACAGGAAGTGCGAGTTAGACAGCTCTATTTGCTCACTCTGAACAGCACCAGATTCCTCCCAGTGTATTTTCCACAGTTCATCAGCCATGATGGAATACTTTTGACCAGGGATTCTAAGCATTGTCAAAACAAGGGTACAGAGACCTTGATAAAAATTTATTTGTGTAATAAATTCTAAGCCATTTCAATGATAAGGAACCAAAACCCTCTATTTCTACTTCAAAATGAAAAATTATGTATATTCATTATATGTGAAATTTGTGAAAGATCTTCCAAATAATGGTGTTCTATATAGCAGCCATAATGATGCATTTGACACTGAAAGAATAGCAATGCCAAGTTTTCAGGGAAATGTCCCTTGAGCAATATATAATACTTGATAGTATGCAGTTCACACTACATAATGCTTTTTTTCATGACATATTGTGCAGAAAGCACAATTTCTATTATTGAGGAGGTATTCAGTGATTGCTGTCATAACAATATACCTCATATAATGGACTATTTTATAATCCACAGAATAGCTTCATTTCTATCATCTCATTTATTTTTTTCTAGAGGGTAATAGTACTTTAAAGAAGACAAAAGCTAAGTTCATAAATGTCTAACTCAGGCTGATTTCATAGCTTAGAACTGAAAGGCACGTCTTGTCTAGCCTGACAACCTGAATTCTGAATCCTGGGGGCTCATATTAATGGAGAGCAGTGACTCCTGCAAGTTCATAGTAGCCACTCATGCTTGCTTTCTCTATCATCTATCTACCTTCCTATCTTCTATCTATCTATCTATCTATCTATCTATCTATCTATCATCTATCTATCTGTCTTCTATCTATCTATCTATCTATCTATCTATCTATCTATCTATCCATCATTCTATCTATCTATCTATCTATCTATCTATCTATCTATCTATCTATCTATCTATCTATCTATCTATCTATCTTTCTATCTAATATATCTATCTATCCATCACCTGTCCATTCTGATTTCTCTCTCTCTTTCCTCTCTCTTTCCTCTGTCTCCTCTCTCTCTCTCTCTCTCTCTCTCTCTCTCTCTCTCTCTCTCTCTCTCTCTCTCTCACACACACACACACACACACACACACACACACACTCTAAATAAATAAATACAATTAAACAATTTTTAAGAAAAGAAGAAATGTATGGATTGTCCACAGGCAACTTGCATTTTCATTCTGCACATTATTATACTTTCTGAAATATTCAAGACAGAATGTGGGAAGACATTTTAATCTCTCATTAATGTTTTGAATCTCTCACTAGAGATATGCCATCTATCTTCACTGCTTTTTTTTTTTTTACCTCAAGCATCATGAGTATATCCCTGTACTGGCTGGTTTTGTGTGTCAACTAACTTGACACAGGCTGGAGTTATCATAGGAAAAGGAGCTTCAGTTGGGGAAGTGCTTCCATGAGATCCAGCTGTGGGGCATGTTTCAATTAGTGATCAAAGGGGGAGGGCTCCTTGTGGGTGTTACCATCTCTGGGCTGGTATTCTTGGGTTCTATAAGAGAGCAGACTGAGCAAGCCAGGAGAAGCAAGCCAGTAAGGAACATCTCTCCATGGCCTCTGCATCAGCTTCTGCTTCCTGACCTGCTTGAGTTCCAGTCCTGACTTCCTTTGGTAATGAACAGCAGTGTGGAAGTGTAAGCTCAATAAACCGTTTCCTCCCCAACTTGCTTCTTGGTCATGAAGTTTATGCAGGAATAGAAACCCTGACTAAGACAAATTGGTACCAGTGTAGTGGGGTATTCCTGTGACAACCTGACCATGTTTTGGGGAGGATTGTGGAAGGACTTTGGAACTTTGGGCTAGATGGTCCATTCAGTGTTGAGACCTCTGTGAGATGTGTAGGAGCTTGGAAGATTATGTTGAGAACAAGGCAGAAGATGGAGACCTGGCTTGTGAAATTTCAGAGGGAAGATTAAAGACTCTTATCAGGGCCATGAAGATTCTGTGGTTTTGGTTAGCTGAGGCTGAAGAATCAGCTGTGATTAACAAGATACCAAAACCATTAAAGTTAACCTTTGTGTTACTGGGACTATTGATGCTGGTTAGCTTGAGCTAAGAAATTAGCGGTGATTAAGAAGAAACCAGCATCACTGAGGTTAAATCTTCTGGAAAGTGTTTCCTGACAGCACAGAGAGTGTGTTC
The DNA here is from genome assembly GCA_964023405.1 of Apodemus agrarius. Taxonomy (NCBI): domain Eukaryota; kingdom Metazoa; phylum Chordata; class Mammalia; order Rodentia; family Muridae; genus Apodemus; species Apodemus agrarius. The sequence continues at coordinate 27,548,218 of OZ030018.1, read as the reverse complement.
CAGATAGCCATGGTTGTGCTTCATGCTGTAGCAGGACTTGGTACTGTGTAAGAGTCACCCAGGTGGTACTGCTTTTGAAGGCATGAAGGCATCATGAAGAACAGCTGAGGCTTGGTACAGTGAGAGGCCATGGAAGGCCATTGGTGAAAGTGTACCCTCAGTTGTAATTGATGGCCCAGGACTGAAGGTGTCATGCAAAAGAGTTGAGGCTTGGAGATGCCAGTACTATGCGATGACCACCAAGGACAGCAGCAGCAGTGGAGTACAGGCAGCTGGAGCCTAGAAGACAAGGTGTGTGCTACAAAGGGCAGAGCTGGAGAAGTGACCCAAGCCCTTGGAGGAGCCCAGAAGATCATGAGTTGGATCCCAGACATTGAACTATTGGAGTTTGAGTTTTGCTTTTGATTGTGACTGTGCCCTGATATGTTTCCCTCTTGAAGGAAGAAAGTATTTTAGTGGAACCCACAGTTAAGAGACTTTGAATTTTTAAAAGACTTTGAATTTTAAAAGATATTGGACATTTTAAAGGGATGGAACTTTTAACATGTAAAGACTGTGGGACTCTTAATGTTATTTAGATCTTGGGGATGAATAAGAAAGTAAGGGTTGAGGCTTAATAGTGATATGTTGGTGTGTCAAGTTGACAAGGGGTCAATTGTACTGTCTGGTTTTGTGTGTCAACTTGACACAGGCTGGAGTTATCATAGGAAAAGGAGCTTCAGTTGGGGAAGTGCTTTCATGAGATCCAGCTGTGGGGCATTTTCTCAATTAGTGATCAAGGGGGGGAAGGCTCCTTGTGGGTGGTACCATCTCTGGGCTGGTATTCTTGGGTTCTATAAGAGAGCAGGCTGAGCAAGCCAGGGGAAGCAAGCCAGTAAGGAACATCTCTCCATGGCTTCTGCATCAGCTCCTGCTTCCTGACCTGCTTGAGTTCCAGTCCTGACTTCCTTTGGTAATGAACAGCAGTGTGGAAGTGTAAGCTCAATAAACCCTTTCCTCCCCAACTTGCTTCTTAGTCATGAAGTTTGTGCAGGAATAGAAACCCTGACTAAGACAATCCCTTAATTAGATCAGCATGAAAGTATATTGTACTTTAAAATATTCCTTTCTATGTGTGACCTGATTATTTTATGTTTTGTGTCTCTTTTCAATCTTATCCTACATTTTTCCCCAATCTAAGTACTGAACAGGGAACAAGGTCACAAAACAAAGCGCAGTAGCCATGTTTCTAAAGACCTTATGTCAAAGAACTGGATCACATTATATGAGGGATGAAGAAGATAATACTAGCACTCTGGGAAGCAGGAATGTTTTCTGAAATTATTTGATGTAGTTATTTACAGAATTTAACCAGTGGTGCGTTCTATTTAAAGCATGAACAGCAAGCACTGCAAAGATATTCCACTTGTGCACTTTCAATGTTATAAGACAGAAATAAAGATATAGACAGAGCCCAGTGTCTTGTTCCTGCATGTTGAAAATGTTGCTCTGATATGATTTCCAGACATGTACATCTATGTGTGAAGTTTTTGTGTATTTGAATGTTACACAAAAAAACAGGCAGCATGCTGATAAGGTTTAATCCAATTATTTTCTCAAGGTGTATTCTTCCTTCTTATGGGTTAGCATGTTGACACATGGTGAGATAAGGGGAGGAGGAAGTGTGTTTCTGATTCTAGGGGAAGGACATTGTGTTCACATCATGTTTCCAAATTTCATTTACAGATAAGGACTAGAAGTAATTGTAATGTGCAGTCGTAATCTTCAGCTGATGCGGAGGAATGGAGAGACGTAAATTAAAATCATCATTCAGCTGAAATTTCAGACTATGTTGTAGGGATATGAATTTCCAAACAGGCAGAGCGCCTGATAGTAAAATCAATTTTGGACACATCATTTTATGAAATTCTATTATTAATAAATGTCACACATTCCTACTTTTAATGTTGATCTGTCTTGAAAGACAATGCTTTAAAAATAATTGAAGAATACAACTTCAGTACCCCATAAGAAATGTTTAAAGTATGGATTGGTAATTTAGTAGTAAACAAGATTTGACTCAAAAATAGCAACATGTTGGTACCAGTATTTTAAAAAAAACAATTTCTTAATCATATGATGCAAGAGAGAAATATATGCTCAATATATTGAAATACTTGCATTCAATTCATGTTGAATGCACAAATATTTTATATAATACCAACTAAAATATGTAGAAAGAACCTTAAAATTTACTATAATTATAGGGCATTTGATTTATGTACTTCCAAATCGAATCTGCCATCCTGTCTATCATCTACAACTTTCTAGAATATTCTGTAGCTCTATTTTTGTTTACTTAATCTGATTCTTTCCATTTGGCACATGGAGCATAATTTTGCTGCTGTTGTTGTTGCCGTTGTTGTTGTCATTGTTTTTGTTGTTGTCTGTAGCTTCTCAGACAACTTTGAGGATATTTATTTTTTATATTTTACAGAGAATTTACTCCTATTTAGGTAGAAAAAGGGAAAAAGACAAAATAGTGAAAAGACACATATACAAAAGGATTGCAAACCACCTTTGATGGTTTGCTATGTTCCAAGTTTCAGTCTCTTTGAGTTCTTCTGGCAGAATTCCGGTACTGGGGTGTTGAGACAATTTAAAAACAATGAAAACTGATATTTACATTGTTGGGTGCTGGCCTAAAGAGATGGTCAAATGTTTTTTAAACAGTGAAAAATTGCGTTCTAAACTTAGACTTCAAAGAATCCAAAGCCTTACTTTTTCTTAAGAATGCCCAATAGTATTTTTCATTTTTAAAATGTTTAAAAAAACAAGAAGTAACTTTTTTAATTTTTTGAATTTTATTGGTTTTATTTGTTATCAGCCACCTTCTAAAACTTGCATAACATTTTTAATACCTTTATCTTAGTGAAATATATAGTGAATAGAATCTCAAAACATAGCTCATGGGTGATAGTTGGTAAATATTTTCATCTACCATGTAGAATTATCTGCTGATTTAATTACCAGCTTATTTCTTAACCAACTGAATATGAAAATATATGAAAAGAATTCAGGCCATACTAAAATATTATTAACTTGTTAACATCTTTTCTTGTGAAGAAAGAATCATAATAAAATATAATTCATTAAAGTTGTATGGCAGTTTGAATAAAATACCCCCTATATGTCCATAGGGAGTTGCGGTATTAGGAGACCTTGTTGGATAACATGTGGCCTTGTTGGAGGAAGTGTATCTCAATTCTCTTTCTGATGCCTGTACATCAAGATGCAGAACACTCAGCTCCATCTCTATCATCGTGTTTGCTATATGCCCTGCGTCCTGCAATGACAATAATGAACTGAACCTATGCGCTGAAAACCAGCTCCAATTAAATGGCAAAAAAGTTGCCATGGTCATTGTGTTCCTTCAAAGCAATAAAAACCTAACAAGACAAGATGTGAAAAGTGGGTAATTGATATTTGAGTGGAGGGCTCAGATATCTCTAATTAAAACTGCATGCAAAGAGATTCATAACAGTTTAAATTGCTGAGAGACCATTGAATAAGTGACCACTGAATGCTAAACCACACACGGGACATGTACATATCTATACACGCTCAGGGAACACTTCAAAATAAAGGAATTAAAGACTATAAGAGCCGGAGCTTTGGATAGAGTCTTACGGAAACTCTTCCGGGCATGACATGGCCTTTACATGTAATTACAGAGCACTTGTAAATAATACCCAAATCTTCCACCATACTGGGTTCATCCTTGTCCTGACAGAAGAAAGGAAAGAGGTGAAATAGCCCCACAAGCCCTGAAGGATTTGGAAGCAGTAATAGTTGCCATGTTTAGGAAAGAGGCTTAAGAGGCTCTAACAATCTTCGGGAATCTATAGAAAAATAATGTGCAGAAAGAAAAGGATATTGACTGATGATCCCAAAATACTACCCTCTTAATCCTGCATTACATTTAAACTGACACATTCGCCATAATGCAGAAATGCTTCTTGGTGATGGCTAACCTTGATGGAGCATCAAGGCACACTGAGGTACTGCAGTACAGTATGTTAGATGTCATTGTATGATGGTGTCTCCATGTCTACCCTACCCCATCTTTCTCAGAACTGTGCTTCAGTTATTGTTCTGTCTGCAAAACTGGGTTTTCTTCACCTTTGTTTTTCTGACAGAATGCATACCTGTTTGGAGTTCTGAAAAATAGCTTTCTCTTGTACTTTCAATTTGATCCCACACAGATATTTCCCCTAGCCTATGATTTTTACATATATCTCTACCAACTAATTTCCCTTTGGAAGCTGTTGAAGGACAAGCCCATGATAGATTACATAATCTTGGATGACCACCCCTAAAAACATACACAAGTAGGAAACAGAAAATGGACAGAACCGGCTAGCTATATCGTCACAGATATGCTAATTATAGAATAAAATGGTATGAATGTGAGAGGGATTGGGAGAGCATGAAAGGGCTGAAGGGGTAAGAAGAAGGAAAACAAATGATGGAAATACTGTACTTGTGTATGAAGTTCTAAAAACAGAAAAAGACAAATTAATAGCCAATATTTAAGACACTGCTTTTATCTAATAAGCACCACAAAAGTCTTTCTTATAAAAATAAATAAATAAATTTATTACCCAAACACACAGATATTTTATTATTGTTTTTTAATTACCTAAAATTTCCAATTCCATACATATACATGATGTATAGCAAATATATTTACACCTCATTTTGCTTTATCTTCCTATATCCTGTTGACCTTTTCCTTCTTCCTAAGTAATTATCTCTTATGTCCATTTTACATGTAGAAGCTATGCCAGTAACTCTAGCTTCTGTGTATTCATTCCTGCATTTGCCACCCCATAACCAAAAGACTGCATTCCTCCTGTCCTACAATTCTTACAGTGCTTTTTTTTTTGACTCCTACGCTTTCTCACCTGTGAGATGTTCTTCAAGTCTTAGAGGATGTTACAGTCATCCTCTATATGGCTAAATACTCAGAAGTCACTAGTTCTCAGTGCTTTGACCAGTTATTAATCTTTATTAATCATCAGTCTTTATAAAAATAAGCTTCTCTGACCAAGAATGAGAGCAGCACAATTCCAAGTATATAAACACAACAGTTTAAAAGGTAGTGTGAAAATATGTTCATTTAGAATAACATCAGTTGTAACTTACCTAATAGGCCTAAAGGCTGCTAACCATAGGTTGTTAACCAAGGGTTAAATTACTAGACACATCTTCCCCTCTTTCCCCAAACATGGCACTACTGTAGCAATGTATCATGCCCAGAAGGTCTGTATACAGTATATTGGGTCAACAAAAGCTAAGATTGTTGATGCTCTTTCCTCTGACTAACCTGCACAGCACATTCCTGTCTTACCCAAACCAGTCAGTGAGGAGGACACATCCAACTCAGTTCCAGGGTCACTTGTCTACTCGCTGTATCTACAGTGTGTGGTTATTTTAGAAACTAAATAAAGAAACTAAATAGCTCTTTACCTTCTAAAGAGCTATTATCCATAAACATGAAAAATTTATAATGACCGTTTATTCCTAGCATTCTTGAGACAATCGAGTTTTCAGGCTCTTGACATAAGGAATAATCAGACAATTTATTTTCAATAACAAGAATTATATCACGACTGCTTCAATTTCCTGTAAAGCTTTCGCACACTTTAAGAAATGCAATCTGTATAACAAATGCAGTACTGTAGTCTCCTAGCGTCCCTAGTATTTAGAGGCTCTGGTTTATTTAGTTTGGTAGAACACTAATTCATCCATATTACTTACTAGGAAATATCCTGTAACCATCCTTTAGACAAAAAACTTTGCACTCTCTGAAGAAATTTCTTCCCTACTGGGTAAGATACCAGAAAGAGAGATGCCTGAACAGTTATATCTATAAGAGAGTAAGTGATAATTATGGCAAATTAAGACATACAACAGTGTGGGCACATTGATGCCTGTTAGTAATTGTAGCATTTGCAAGCTGATCTAGCTTAGGCCATCAAAATCAGACATAGCTGGAAAGGTGGCTCAGCATGTACACACACACACACACACACACACACACACACAAATACAGTACTTCTCTAAAGAGCTAAATAATGTTTCCTTATATCTGTGTTTTGCCTTTTATTTGCCTAATTGTTTTTTTTTCTAAAGGGAGAGAATGAATGGAAAGGAGATGAGGGTCAGAGAGAAGTTGGAGGAGGGATAATTTGTGGTCAAAATAGTTTGTATAAAAAACATGCTTTTCAGCAAAAACATTTATCTATAACTTTCTAGCAAAATCAATTTAAGTAAGTGATTTTTATCAATAAGTATATAATGAATTCCATTTTATAAAACTTATAGAAAAATGAAATGTTTTCATCTCTGGGTTTTTCTTTGACTCGATTACAGACCCATCAAAGCCAGCCAATGCGTGAAGAGCAAGCTGCTTAACTCTCTGGACTAAAGTATCCTGTCAAACTTGTATTCCTACCCTGAAACTCCTACTTAATAAACTCTGTAGTCCCATGATTTCCTGACATAAGTCTCCTTTTCAAAGGTGATATATTTAAATTTAATAGTTATGGATATTTATATCTAGCTTTAATATGACAAAGAAATATGTCTGGTGTGGTTTCTGCTGAGTACATTTATTTCTACTTGTTTTCCAAGCTCCTGTGCCACATACTATGAAATTTGTAGTTAATCCATCTAAGGCTCCTTCTAATCTGAAAGACACTTGGCTTGGCGTAATTAATCTTGTGTTGACTGTTAGTCTCATTACTCAAACTGATGGTGCCTTTAGCACAGTAGAAAGCAGAATTGTGCTGAATAGCAGGAAAATGAAGGATTTCCACCAATTTCTTATTTCACAGACCTTTCAAGTCTTATTGGACCTTAGTTCTCACCTCATTGACCTTTGGAGCCTTTTGTGCCTTTAAGTCAAGAGGAACCCAATCAAAATATCTGCAGGAGATTGATAATAGCAGCCCTTATCTGTGGCTATGGCATCCATGGTGCACCTTTGAGAGATAGTTCATGAAGATTCAGCAGAAACTATGTTTCATAGTTATACACATACTCAGCCACCCTACTAATCTTCTGAAGGGCTCAAAATCGCACAGAGAATATAGATGAAAAAGAAAAAGAATAAGCTATTAGGAAAAGTAATGTAAAACATATTTGTGGATGAGAGGCCTTAGAAGATTAAATCATCATAAACAGATTCCCATGATTCCATGACATTCAACTTTACACTAATAAGAATGAAAAAAATATAGATGACTTAATATTTTTCAAAACAATTCATGTGTTTCTGATTTTCAAAACAGAACAAGGAATTATAGTATATAAATTTTGAAATGTTTTCAGTTGTACTTTTATTTATTGTACTATATGTTCTATACATGGTTCCCCCTCCCCCAACTGTTCTCAGACCCTTCCTTACTGAATAGAGTTTCTATGAAAATGTCATATTTTATTTCATTGTTGTAATAGATATAATGATGAAAACGGACTCTGCAGTTTGTCAAAAAATATATAGTTAGAAACAAAGCTGGAATATAAACAATATTAACTTTTCATTTTATAAACTCTAAAAGTTTTGTAAGATTTTTCTTAATTATTTGAATAGTAAAATGTCTATTGAGGTGTCCAGAAGTTATTTAAGTAGCAAATTGTGTCCTAGTATGCTATATGTGAGATAAGCAAACCAAAGTAACAAAAATGATTTCAGTCCTTTCAAGATAGTTTTTTCCCCTAATGCCATATCTGTATTTCTTTTAAATAGAAGTTTTCAATATAAATTCAGATCCATCATACCCTACTGTACAAACACACTTAAACTACCTGCTACATTGTATTTAGATAACTAAGTCTAAATGATATTGCCCTCATCAAGAATGCCAATGAATTCAACTTGACTAGGTTAATTACAATTTTCTTTACTTTATATCTCAATATATGGAGTTGATGTACCTGCCTTTCAAGGATAAACACTGTTTCAAAGATTTATAAGTGTCCTACAAGAGGTTAGTTCTTCCACATCATATATTTTGCATATCTCCAATAGATTCATAGACATGTGCACAGGTATTTGTGGCAAAATTCATTCGTGTCTTTTAAGACTTCAGTAATTCATATAAGATGCTTCAACAAAACACTTGAATTATTGAGGTTAGTTATTACTTTATTATTATTATTATTATTATTGTTATTGTTATTGTTATTATTACTTTCATGATGCTTAGTGTTTACCCAATTTGCATATACAAGTTAAATACTTATCACTGAGTTTCACCTTCAGACTTTCTATTCTAAATAAATAGCTCAGAAGCACAGTGGAGAACACTACTAGGACAGAATATAGATGAGTGGGTGCAAACAGGATTTTATCTACAATCCAGTTTCTCTCTATACTCAGATGAGTAAACATCATGTCTCTCATGGTCAGTGTATATAACTGTTAGATAAGGTTATGTTTTCCTTGGAATGACACAGGCCATTGATTAAGGTTTTTCCTGTCTAACTTTACTCACTGACAAGGAAAGATCAGCTCAGTGTTGCCTTGAACCTTTTCAATTTACACCTAAGAATTCAAATGAATAGAATTTATGGTATGTAGAGACCTAGTGACACTCACTGGTCTTTAATCTGCTAAGATGTTGCTCTGTAGCAACCATATCTTGCATTGTGTTGCCATTTGGAGGAAAAGTACACTTGTAACAATTAGTTTTCTTCAATCACTGGGACACCCTGATTTGTTTAAAGTAAGTTACTAGGAAAATTTTAAAACACTACAACTAAAATATACAAACATTTGTTTGTTTTGTTTTACATTCACAACTATCTCTTGGAGAAAGCAGCATTAAAAGAAGTCAGGCCAAGGGGTTGTTTTCTACCAATCATGTCGATATTGGGAGATGAAACTCCTTCATTGAATGATATAAATAAAGACACATAATGTCATATTAGTCTCCCTATTATACTTTAAAATCAGACTATTGTATTAAAGTTTTTTTTGGTTGATTGATTGGTTTGTTTTTTAACCCCTTACCTGATGGGTTAGCTCTAAGTACAGGTTCTCTAGAAGGCAGAATTGATAGAATCAACGTGTGTATATTAAAGGTAGATCCATTAGTGTGGCTTTGCAGACAGTAGTGTCACTAGACTGACAGTTACTGTCTGCTAAAGAAAAGAACAAAAATCTAGTAGTTGTTCAGTCCATGGGGCTGGAGGTCATGGATACTACATTAGAATTGCATAGAAAAGTTTTTTTTCTTATAAAGAGAAATATTTAATTGGAGATGCCTTACAGTTTCAAAGGAGCAGTCCATTATCGTTATGACAGGAAGCATGGCAGTTTCTGGAATGACTTGATGCTGGAGAAGAGCTGAGAGCTCTCCATCTTGATCCGAAGGCATTCAGAAGGAGATATCTTCTGCGGGCAGCTAGGACGAGGTTTCTTCAAAGACCATTCCCATTGTGTTGCACTTCCTTCAACAAGGCCACACTTAATAATGCCACTTCCCCTGGACCAAGCATATTCAAAACACTGTTGGCAACTATAAAAGCCAGGTGTTGGGGTCCACAACTGTAACTTCAGTGTTCTAGACCTGAAGCAGGGTCCTCCAGCATGCGTTTGAAGCTACACTAGGCTACTTAATGAATTCTACACCAGTGAGAGCTACAACATAAAACATGGTTGTAAAATTTAGTGCCTCTGTGCAAATGAAAGTCCAAGATTTGATCTTAGGTAGTCATATTGTATAGAGAGCTGAAGAATTCAAAATGAACTCTGCTGGAGTAAAGCGATTCTAGCAGGTCAGAGGCATTTACAGTCTCAGTTCTTAATTTTCCATCATTTAATGCATGATGTAAAATTTTCTATGGGCTACACAGCTTTTCTATGAAGTGGTGTACACATCTAGGTAAAGCAACTTCCATGTGTTGTTTAATCTTTCAAAACTTAATTTTGTCATCTGCAAATACCGTGACAGATGATGTACATCAGCTGGGAAAACAACAAGCACAAACTAAGATCCCCTAAACCATTCAATTCTCTGAGAATTGGCAACCTTGGAATGAATTAAGTGGTCCTTCTGCATCAGTTCTTGTTTAAAAAAAATCAAAGAAAGAAAGAAAGGAAGGAAGGAAGGAAGAAAGAAAGAAAGAAAGAAAGGGAGGGAGGGAGGGAGGAAGGAAGGAAGGAAGAAAGGAAGAGAGAGAGAGAGAAAGAAAGAAAGAAAGAAAGAAAGAAAGAAAGAGAGAAAGAGAGAAAGAAAAAGAAAGAAAGCCAAAGGCTCCTTGTCTCCTATCTTATTTGTATTTGTTGATATATTCAGTTCCTGGAAGTTGTGCAGCTGAAGTTCTTATTTCATTTCTGACTGTTTGTTACCCATCACTGGTTACAGGCAAACACCTATAGTTATTTTTTTTGGGGGGGTCTTCATTTGTTTTCTTTTTTTAATGTTTTTATTTTCTATTATCTTTATATTCTAAAGGCTTTCCCCTTTCCCAGTTCCCCCCTCACCATATGTCCCATAAGTTCTCTTTCCACCACCCTTCCCCGCCCATTCCCCAATCACTCCCCACCACCACCACCACCATTTCTCTGTTCTGATGCTCTCCTACAAAACTGGATCCAGTCTTTTCAGGACCAGGGTCCTCTGCTTCCTTCTTGGGAATCTTTTGATTTGCTAATTGTGCCTTGAGCATTCAGAACTTCTGGGCTCATTAATATCCACTTACCAATGATTACATTTCATGTGTATTCTTTTGCAATTGGGTTAATTCACTTAGAATGATATTTTCCAGATCCATCCATTTGCCTACATATTACATGAATTCATTATTTTTAATTGCTGAGTAGTATTCCATTGTATAAATATACCACATTTCTCCTTTGAGGGACATCTGGGCTACTTCCAGCTTCTGGCTATTATAAATAAGGCTGCTATGAACATAGTGGAACATGCATTTCCCTGATGACTGATGATGTTGAACATCTCTTAAGGTGTTTCTCGGCCATCCGAATTTCTTGTGGTGAAAATTCTTTCTAAAACTCTGTACCCCATTTTTAATGGGGTTATTTGGTTCTTTGGAGTCTAACTTCTTGAGTTCTTTGTATATATTGGATATTAGCCCTCCGTTGGATGTGGGGTTGGTGAAGATCTTTTCGCAATTTGTTGGTTGCCATTTTGACTTTCTGACAGTGTCCTTTGCCTTACAGAAACTTTGTAATTTTATGAGGTCCCATTTGTCAATTCTTGATCTTAGAGCATAAGCTATTGGTGTTCTGTCCAGAAACTTTCCCCCTGTGTCCATGTCCTCCAGGGTCTTCCCCAGTTTCTTTTCTATTAGTTTCAGTGTGTCTGGTTTTATGTGGAGGTCCTTGATCCACTTGGAGTTGATCTTAGTACAAGGAGATAAGAGTGGGTCAATTCTCATTCTTCTGCATGTTGTCCTCCAGTTGAACCTGCACCATTTGTTGAAAAGACTATCTTTTCTGCACTGTATGGTTGTAGCTCCTTTATCAAAGATCAAGTGACCATAACTCTGTGGGTTCATTTCTGGGTCTTCAATTCTTTTCCATTGATCTACTTGCCTGTTGCTGTACCAATACCATGCAGTTTTTAACACAATTGCTCTGTAGTACTGCTTGAGGTTGGGGATATTGTTTCCCCCAGAAGTCCTTTTATTGTTGAGAATGGGTTTTTTGTTACTCCAGATGAACTTGAGAATTGTTCTTTTTAGGTCTATGAAGAATTGATTTGGGATTTTGATGGGGATTGCATTGAATCTGTAGATTGCTATTGGCAAGATGGCCATTTTTACTATAATGATCCCGCCAATCCAAGAGCATGAAATATTTTTCTATCTTCTGAGGTCTTCTTCGATTTCTTTCTTCAAGGACTTGAAGTTCTTCTCATACAGATCTTTCACTTGTTTGGTTAGAGTAACGCCAAAATACTTTATATTGTTTGTGGCTATTGTGAAGGGTGTTATTTCCTGAACTTCTTTCTCAGTCTGCTTGTCCTTTGAGAACAGGAAGGCTACTGATTTGCTTGAGTTGATTTTATAACCAGCCACTTTGCTGAAGTTGTTTATCAGCTGCAGGAGTTCTCTGGTGGAGTTTTTTGGGTCGCTTAAGTATACTATCATATCATCTGCGGATAACAATAGTTTGACTTCTTCCTTTCCAATTTGTATCCCTTTGACTTCCTTATGTTGTCTAATTGCTCTTGCTAGAACTTCAAGTACTATATGGAAAAGGTATGGCGAGAGAGGGCAGCCTTGTCTATTTCCTGATTTTAGTGGGATTGCATCAATTTTCTCTCCATTTAGTTTGATGTTGGCTACTGGTTTGCTGTAGATTGCTTTTACTATGTTTAGTTATAGGCCTTGAATTCCTGCTCTTTCCAAGACTTTTAGCATGAAAGGATGATGTCAAATGCTTTTTCAGCGTCTAATGAAATGACCATGTGGGTTTTTTTTCTTTTACTTTGTTTATGTAGTGGATTACATTAATGGATTTCTGTATATTGAACCATCCCTGCATCCCTGGGATGAAGCCTACTTGATCATGGTGAATGATCAGTTTGATGTGCTCTTGGATTTGGTTGGCAAGATTTTTATTTAGTATTTTTGCATGGATATTCATTAGGGAAATTGGCCTGTAGTTCTCTTTCTTTGTTGGACCTTTGTGTGGTTTTGGTATCAATGTAATTGTGGCTTCGTAAAACGAGTTGGGCAGTGTCCCTTCTGTTTCTATTTTGTGGAATAGTTTGAAGAGTATTGGTGTTAGGTCTTCTTTGAAGGTCTGGTAGAATTCTGCACTAAAACCGTCTGGTCCCGTACTTTTTTTTGGTTGGGAGACATTCTATAACCCCTTCTATTTCTTTGGGGGTTATGGGACTGTTTAGCTGATTTAATTGATCCTGATTTAATTTTGGTATTTTGTATTTGTCTAGGAAATTGTCCATTTGCTCCAGATTCTCCAGTTGTGTTGAGTATAGACTTTTGAAGTAGGATCTGATGATCTTTTGAATTTCCTCAGTTTCTGTTGTTATATAACCATCCCCCTTTTCATTTCTAATTTTGTTAATTTGGATACTGTCTCTGTGCCCTTTGGTTAGTCTGGCTAAGGGTTTATCTATCTTGTTGATTTTCTCAAAGAACCAGCTCCTGGTTTTGTTGATTCTTTGTATGGTTTCTTTGTTTCTACTTGATTGATTTCAGCCCTGAGTTTGAAGATTTCCTGTCTTCTACTCCTCCTGGGTTAATTAGCTTCTTTTTATTCTAGGGCTTTCAGGTGTGCTGTATAGCTGCTAGAGTATGCTCTCTCCAGTTTCTTTTTGGAGGCACTCAGGGCTATGAGATTTCGTCTTAGCACTGCTTTAATTGTGTCCCATAGATTTTGTTTAGTACATTTGGGGTTTTGATTATTATGTGATGGGAGGTATTTCTGTTCTGATCCACTCTGGAGTTCTGTAGGCTTCTTGTATATTCATGGGCATTTCTCTCTTTATGTTGGGGAAGTTTTCTTTCATAATTTTGTAGAAGATATTTGCTGGTCCTTTAAGTTGTAAATCTTCCCTCTCATCTATACCTATAATCCTTAGGTTTGATCTTCTCATTGTGTCCTGTATTTCCTGGATGTTTTGGGCTACAAGCTTTTTGCATTTTGCATTTTGCATTTTGTTTGACTGTTGAGTCCATGGTTCCTATGGTACCTTCAGCATCTGAGATTGTTTCTTCTATCTCTTGTATTCTAATTTTGATATTTGCATCTATGGCCCCTGATTTCTTCCCAAGGTTTTCTATCCCCAAAGTTGTCTTCCTTTGCGATTTCTTAGTTGTTTCTACATCTTTTTTTAGATCCTGAATGTTTTTGATCAGAATTTTTGCTTTCTGGTTTGTGTTTTCATGTAATTCTTTAAGAGATTTTTGTGTTTCCTCTTTTATGACTACTACTTTTTGACACACATTCTCCTGTATTTCTTTAAGTGATTTTTATATTTCCTCCTTATTAGCTTCTAATTTTTGATCCATATTCTCCCAAATATCTTTAAGTTATTTTTGTGTTTGCCTTGTAAGTACTTCTAACTTTTGATCCATTTTCTCCTGTATTTCTTTAAGAGATTTGTCTACGTGTTCCTCTAACTGCATCATGACCAGTGATTTAGATCTAAATCTTGCTTTTCTGGTGTTTTGGGGTATCCGGCACTTACTGCTGTCAGGGAACTGGGTTCGGATACTGCCATATTGCCTTGATTTCTGCTAGTAACGTTCCTACGTTTATCTTTTGCCATTGTTTATTTCTGGAGTTAGTTGGTCTTGTTATTACTGGTTGGTGTTTAAAGCTCCTGAGAGTCTGGCATTTGGTGCTGCTGTCTCAGAGGGCGTCCGTGCTCCCGAGGCGGAAACTGGAATGTTTCCTCCACTGGGCTCCGAATTACCTCCTCAGCTCTGCTGGGTTGGACTCAAGTCTCATCCTGGCTTGCCTCTGGGTGCTCATCTGTCCTACTGTGGTCTCCTCCTGGTTTGCCTGGTTAGTCTACCAGCTCCAAGATGGAGGCACGTCTCAGGGCTCTGTCTAACTGTGGGAATTCCTGCAGGACTGGGACTTCCCTGCCTGGACTGCTGAAGCCTAGATGGTGGCTCTCTTAGTCCACAGTGCTCCGTCTGGTTGAGCTTCTCTCCCCAAGAGATTGTTGGACCGCGGAGTCCTGTCTAACTGCAGGGCTCTCTGCAGATCAGAAGGATCCTTGGTTGAACTGCGGGTTCCAAGATGGTGAGGATCTTGGTCCCTGGGTCTCTGTCTATCTAAGGGACCTCCTGCAGGTCTGATGCTCCCCTGCCTGCACAGGCAGCTGTAGTGCTGCCCAGCTCCCTGGTGCAGAAGGCACCCAGGCAGGCTATACCCTGGGAAATCCTTCACTCTGGTGCCCACTGCCTACCTTGCTAGGCTATCAGCTTCAAAATGGTGGCGGGTCTCAGGGCTCTGTCTAATCGCTGGAATACTGCAGGACCAGGGCTTCCCTGGCTGGACTGCTGAAGCCTAGACAGTGGCTCTCTCAGTCTGCAGGGCTCCGTCTGGTTGAGCTTCTCTCCCCAAGAGAGTGTGGGACCTGTCTAACCGCAGGGCTCTCTGTAGATCAGAAGGTTCCTCGGTTGAACTACAGGATCTAAGATGGTGCGGATCTCGGTCCCTGGGTCTCTCAGAAAAGGTTTTCATACAATTGGAAATGTAATGAGTCAGCAGTAATATAATGAATTGGCAGCAAGAGTGAGGGAAAACAGATAAAAAGCAAAGGCTTCCTTCTTACACGATCTTTCATGTGGGCTGCCACTGAGGGTCAGAAGTAGATAAATCCAGAAGGATTCACATTTAGAAATCAAGTTTTCCTACCAGTGGTGAGCATGTGGGAGAGGAAGGAATAATGCACATTTCATTTATATTATATTATATTATATTATATTATATTATATTATATTATAACATATTATTTATTTGGCTTTTCGAGACAGGGTTTCTCTGTATAGCCCTGGCTGTCCTGGAACTCACTCTGTAGACCAGGCTGGCCTCGAACTTAGAAAGCTGCCTGCCTCTGCCTCCCAAGTGCTGGGATTACAGCGTGTGCCACCACACCCGGCTTTCAATCATATTATTATGAGAACAGCAAAATGAAAGAAGACAGTAAAACACTACAAATCACACTGTTATGGTGTTTGGTATGATGAAACTGGGATCTCTATATATGTATCTGCCTCTTTTTCTTTGATTGGTATTTCTATAAGATCTTTTTATTTTATAAGGACTATTTTCTAGTAAAATAAAATGACCAAATATTTTGCTACGCTCCTTATGATAGCAAAGCTAATTTAGAACTTTTCTATTGTATTTGTATTCTAAATTATTTTTTAACTAGAATGCAATTACATCTCTTCCCTTTCACTTTCTCCCCTCAAAGACCTCCCCTGTTCATTCCCCTCAACCTGTTGACCAACTCCCTCTCAAAGTAATGACCTCTTTTATCAATAAATTATTGTTTTACTCTCTCTCTCTCTCTTTCTCTCTCTCTCTCTCTCTCTCTCTCTCTCTCACACACACACACACACACACACACACACATACACACACATACACACACACAAGCACACACACACACACACACACACACGCACATGCACACGCACAATATAAATACAGTCTGTTCAGCCCATTTAGAGTGGTTTGGAGTAAATATCTCAGCACATTGTACTGGATAAGTAATTAGAGGGTTCATTCCTAGGGAAGCATAATTTTCTCTATTACCAGTCATTAATTTCTTATCAGTATTCAATATGTATATTATATTGATATATATTGAGATATATTATAGTCAATATATATATATATATATATATATATATATATATATATATATATAAATACTGATAAGGTCATTGCTTGGGTCTGGTTTAGGCAACCATATTGATGATGTGAATTATACATTAATCTCTGTATTGTATGAAGCTATGATTTTTCTATAATGGTCTCCATTTTCTGTGAAGAAAACCTTCCTTGATGAGGGGCAAAATCTACACAAATCATTCAGTATAAAGATAAATTTTGAAGTGTAGTTAAGAATTATGCAAGTCACATAAGGTGGCAGCAGAAGTGAGATCTCTTCTAATATCCACGGCCATACTTTCTCCAATAGATGGTTAATTCTAACATGAGGCATGGCTTCTCTCCTATTGAGTATGCCTTCCATCCAATTACAGAGCTGTTGGTTACCAGCAAACCATGGGTGTCACTGTGGCAATTTTAGGTATATTTTGATGTAGTTTATAGGCTTCATTTTAGTTTAGGGTTACTTATTTATTTATTTATTTATTTATTTATTTTGCTCTCTTGGAAACCTTTATACTAGTTTCTGGTACTGTGAAAGCTAAACCAAAGAAAGGAGTCTTATAAGTTAGATTCAGCCCAAATCTCTGAGTCTTTCTGAGTTTTTGCGTTTGAATTGTGAAGTGTTTTTAGAAATAGGGATGTATCTTTAAGACTCTTAGAAGCCACCAAGGGCAACAACAATTGGTCTATTGTTTTAGGAATCAGTTGAGGTAGTACAATGGCAACTTGAACAGCAGTTCTCATGCCTAGTAGTGAGGTGCTTATTAGAAAGTCTATTGCTCTTGTTGAGAGAATTGCCAGAGCCAGTGACATTCAATAAAATATCTGTGTGCATGAATGCATGCGTGTATGGGTGCATGTGTGTTGTGTGAATTTAGAGTAATTCAGACATATATTATTTCCTTGACAGAATTTATCTTCTTTCTTTAAATATATCTTTATAGTGCATATAACATTCTTGAATGGTATCTGGTATTACTTAATCTTGAGAAAATCACTTTACTTAGCAATCAAGCCAACATGTTTGCAGAAATTATCAAACACTTTGCTCTGCTAGTAAGAATTATCCACTTTCATATCTTTGAGTGACAAAATTAAAGCATATTTAAATCTTCTTCTCCCAAGTGAAGTGGTAAAAGGAAATTTAGAACACTTGACAATCTAACCTAGTTTTCACAAAACCTTCCTGATTAAAATTGCTTCTGAAGTTCTTATTAATAATGTGTATTTCATAGCATCTTTCTTGCCACAAATAATACTGCTTTATGATGTCTGTCATGAGACCAGGGAGTATATTACATATAACCAAGTATTCAAGTAAGCTGTCATATTAAGAGTATCCCTGAAAATTTGAGGGATTTCATTCATTGTTAATAACTCCACTTCTGTACTTAATAAAGACTCTCTTGCTTTGTAAACAGCATTCAAAGGCGGCATGCCATCTCTTTTGTAGCCAAGGTAAAAGCACTCAAGAATATGTCATAATTTCTCATGTTACTAAAGGCTATAAAGACGCTTTCACCATAGCAACAGTGCTTTCTAACCAGCCAAACTCTATAACTTAGGAGTGCTCCCTGAGACTTTTCTGAGGCATATCTGAGAATTCATATGGCATGAGAAGTTTTTCTCTTTGTCTCTTCAAAATTTACCAAGCATGTAGGACTTTGCATGCAATCACAGTATTCAAAAGACAACACAGCACCATTTTTTTGGGGGGGATAAATATTAGTTCAAAATAATAAATTTTTATTCTGTTTTAGTTTATGCGAAGACCCTGTGACATTTTGTTATTTCACTAAATGTCAAATATTTCTGTCTTTTTTTAACAAGTGTTCATTTCCCATGATCTATTATAAATTTATTGAACTTGTACTTTGGACAATTCTCTCTCTCTCTCTCTCTCTCTCTCTCTCTCTCTCTCTCTTTTTCTCTCTCTCTCTGTCTCCCTCTCTCTCATACACACAAACATACACAGAGCAAGTGGGTAAGAGAGAGCAAGACAGAGAGACAGAAAGACAGAGAGATGGGGGCGGGGAGAGGATAAAGAGAGGGAAGGGAAAGAAGTATGCATACATATGCTCATACTTAAACCACTGTCACTAAATTTCATTAAAATAAAACATTTCCTGTAAAAAAGGAATCAAAACTCTTGTATGGACCTTGCTGACATACAGGGTAATGCAATTTTGAAGTCAGCTCTGCCATTCATATGTGAAATATTAGGACACATAGAAGGTCCTCAGGCATCTTTAGCCAGTATCTCTCAAAGAAAATCTCCATTTTTATTTCTTGCATGCTAAGTTAATAAAATAATAAAGAATAAAGTTGACAGATAAGTCCAGGAGAGATTTATGAAGAATTAAAAAAAAAAAAACAACCCAAAGCAATTATGTTTGAATGACCTGACCCCTTCCTCCAAAAATAAGAATATGGCAGAAAAGATGACATAAAGGGCAAGTTGAATTGAATAGGAAAAGACCACATATTTCTATTTATTCTCACTGGGAAGAGAACGATGTCAAATGACCAAATTGCTTTTGAAAAAGTGGTCCATAGGTTAGGTTATAATAAGCGCAGCTTCATTTTTACAATGCCATTTATTTCCTCAGGGTAGTGAAAACAAGGGCGATTTTTAGCAAAACTAATAATGCTTAAGGAACAAATCCTTCCTGCTCAAGCTGTTAGGGGACACAGATGGTGTGGTTCAGATAAACACAATTTTAACCTTGTATTTTTCAAGGTTTTATCAGCTATTATACTCATGTACGCTTGTGGGGAGTTCATTCTCTGGGAGCATAATAACATAGATTTCACTCCTTAATACCCTAGTCCCTCTAATAGAGAAATTAGAGATACCATTAGTCTGGAAAGAGCTTTACAGAGTGACTCATTTACTGTCTAAAAGCTGATAAAGCCTTTGCCCAGATGGATGATGAGTATACATGTTGGCTAGTTTTCTAAAGCATGACTGATTGACTGCAAACATTTACTGAATGCTTTTCTTTTTCCCTTGGATCCCAGCAGAAAGGCTGTGCATAAGAATGGATGAACTTTGATGATTTGGATCAGAAATGGAGGGTGAGCAGGCACAAGCATAGCTACACAGTAAGCTTTGTTCAGTAGCCAGACGTGACCCTACTTGTACTTAAAGATTACAAAAACCGCACTGTGGAGTTTATCATGCAATGCTACAGTCGATATCTCTGTCATAGAATCTGTTGATAGTGACAATTTGGACATTGCTTCTTTAGGAAGAATATTTCAGTGACCTCGAATCTGATCCCTTCCTACACTGAAAATTATAGGGATGAGACTCACAAAGTAACTTACCATACTGTAAATCCAATCCTACATTCTGGAAACTGATGAATAATAATAGCTTCTTTATTTTTATACGCAGTGACCTCCTTCTCATCCCCCAAATATTCATAATGTCTTTACACTATTTCAGTCTTTTGAGGCTTTTTCATTGAACTGTTTTAATTTTTTTAACTGAGACTTACTTTCAGAGTTGTTTAAAGAATTAGAACATGCAAAGTGACACATAGTGTCTTTAACCACCATGTTATAT
Source organism: Apodemus agrarius (assembly GCA_964023405.1). Classification (NCBI taxonomy): domain Eukaryota; kingdom Metazoa; phylum Chordata; class Mammalia; order Rodentia; family Muridae; genus Apodemus; species Apodemus agrarius. The sequence continues at coordinate 27,528,242 of OZ030018.1, read as the reverse complement.
TTCTAAAATTCAGGCATATATTGATTAACATTCATCTTACCTTAGTTCTTTTCTTAATCTCTGAAAGGAAGACTATTACATACTTAAAACCTTCTGATATGAAGCAACATCCAATGGCAGAGATCATCTAATGAAAGGGAAACCTCACATTATGAGACTTGTTATTTCTCAGCTCTACTGGCTTTGTAAAAAAAAAAAAAAAAAAAAAAAACTGTATGAACACAGGATTTTTAGAACAAAGACTCTACTTCTTATTTTGTATTTACTGTTTATTTGTGTGGTTATTTTCATAATTCCTTAGGCCAGGGACAACTCTAATAAAAATGAACACACTATAAGGCCAGAATTTTTATGGGTGATGAAGTGATCTAAGTGGTATGAACTTGGACAATAATTTATTGAAAAAAATATTCTCTCAAAAGTACTTTTGTCTTGACTTCCAAACAATAGGTGTGAATATCAAGGTTTCAGGTACCAGTAGCATTGTAGGAAGCCTTCTGGGATACTTACAAACACAAGGTTGGAAGTTAGAGGATCAGGGTTTGAATCCCAGGGCTAATTCTAATGATATTAGGCTCACATCTTAGACATTTTTATTATTGTTCTTGAAAAAGAGGATGATAATTAAATAGTAGTCATGCATTGATCATGAGATTTATTGTTTAGTGCATACGCTTCATTTAAAAACTTTGGTTCATTTTTACTAGGAAGCAGAAGAAATATTTTATGAAGAGTTCCCAGGATTATATATAGGTCTCTATGATTATACTGTGCTGTTTCTTGAACTAGATTCTGTGTTGTATTTTGTTTGTTATTTTGTTTCTTTTTGTTTTGCTTTGTTTTGTTTTGCTTTTTTTGTTGTGGTGGTTCTTGTTTGTACTTGTAACTCTTACAATTAGTGTCCCTCTCCTAATCAAGAAAGGAAGAGGAAAAAAAGTAAAAGGTTGCAACATTTCCTTTATAATAATAATTATATAATAATAATTATTATTATTGTAATTATACACAAATATTCAAATTGCCCACAAGGTAAAATAACTCATACAAGACATATGTCAATACAAAAGAGACTTTAGATTATATGCTCTATTTTACTCTCAAAATTCTTCAGCTAGGCTAGAGAGAGTTTAGTTCACATCACCCAGTGTTCTTGTTCCGGCTCCAAGTTCATTGCTAAAATACATGTTGGGTGACTTCCCACCACCCATAACTCTACCTCCAGTGCAGTCATCATATTTGGACCTTACCAGTACTAATGTGAACATATCAATACACATAGAGACAGACATATATACTCACAATTTTAAAACAAAATAAACATTTAAAAAAATAAAACCTCTTCAGCTATTTACAAGGAAGTCCCCAAACCTAGTATTATATTTGTTATCAAGTCTGGTTAATCCTGTTTTAAAATCCTATGTCCATTAAATACATTTCTTAGATTAAATTATTGATTCAGCATTTTAAAATTAAAGTGAGACTTCATCAGAAGTTGTAAAGATACATCCTTTACACGACTACTACGAAAGATTTGTAGTTTAGTTCACTGCCATATGCAGCTGAAAAGAAAGAAGAGAAAGGGCACATGCAGGATGAGCCCTCTGTCAATGAAGTAATGGAAAGTAAGTTGCCCCTACTGTTGGGATCGTCAGGTGGCGGTGGCTCCAGAAAGACCACAGCAGGCCAAACAGTTTCATGTGAGGTTTATTGAGAAGGGAAAGGACAAAGGTGGTAGCAGAAAGAGAAGAGGGGGAGAGAAATAGAGATGGAGGTGTACTTCTTGTATATACAGATGGTGACATGGTCACAGGTAAAGGTGAGCCCAATGAATTCTGGTAATATGGTGGCTGTTGCCTTGGCAACAGGTATACAGGTCACACTGTTGCCTATGTGATGTCTCAGATTTCAGAGGTCCTGGTACAAACACCTACATTAGCTATTATGCCTCTTGTGGTCATCAGCCATGATGTTGCTACTAAATTGTGCTGTTTTGTAGTGTGTGTAATGAAGTTTCATCAGGTTAGCTCTCATATTTCAAGTGAAAGGGAATGAGGATGATGAGGTGGTTGTTGTTAATGATGATGAAGAAGAGAATCTATTATGAAAAGGTGAAAATTAATACAGAAAAAAGCAATGAAAGGATCACAGTGGAATTATCATTTCAGCATAACATGTATTCAAACTTAGTTATGGTGAGTTCCCGTCATAGATTTTATTTATTATTCAGGATTTAAAACATGCATTCATAAAGACACACACATGAGCTCCTTTTTTATAGATATTTACTTAAATAATGCTTCCACTTAGGTAATTTGTGATGCATTTTTAATATTTTTCAGCACTCAAAAATTATACATGATACATGGCTTTATCATGATAGTTCATGTATCTATCATGTCTTTTGGTTGTATTTACACCTTGGTACTCTTATTTTTTCACTTTCTAGTCTAGATAGTTTTCTTCTTTTTCACAACTAGACATGTGTTTAGTTGTGAATTTTTCCTTTGTGTCTGTGCATCCCTTGATGATTTTGGTTAGGGTTGACCAGAATGGGAGGTGTGAGAGCTTGTTTAGCAGTTTAACGGATCATAGATGCCTACTAGAGTCTGCGCCTATTAAGAAAATATCTCTGTGTCCACTGTGAACTGGGTATGTCATCAGAAAGGGTTAGAGTCCTAGAGATGAACGAAGCTATCCTCTTTCCATGACAGAGTGTTATGAGACAATCTTGTGGAGCTCTCTTGCAGGTTGCAGGTAGTCACGTCAAGGAAACAATAGATATGCCCAGAAGTCATCATTTCATATTTGTCCTGATTCCTCTGATTCTACCCCTTCTTCAGTGACCTTTCCAGAGCCTTAAAAAGGGTGATGGAGATGTCACAATTATGGCTGTGCATTGGATGGTCATTTATTCACCACTCTTTAATTGATTATGGGTCTGTGCTATAACAGATGACCACTGAACATAAAAAAATATGTCTGTGGCCAAAGATACCACTTTTCTATGGGCACAATCTTAGTGATTTTGAAGTCAACTGGAAAGGAACATCATGCCCATTTAGCAAAACAATAATAGTATTTTTTGTACTAGAATCTATGACCTCCAAAGCCATGTACTTTTGAAGAAGTTTACAGTTCCATTTAGGAGTTATTTCTTGTTCCTTGTTTACTACATACTAAACCCTGTCAGAAAACAGTTGTTTATACTTACATAACAGACTTGCAACTATTACACTAGTAGGCTTACCTTGCCTGCCTGTAGGTACTGTTACACATAGGGTTCATTGATAAGCAAGACTACTGATTACAAACTTTCTCAATCATCTGGCATAGCAATTTTAGTACAATAAGGACTAGCTGGCATGAGAGAATATTCTATTTCAAGTATCTCCTGATCTCCCTACATCTTGCTAATAAGACCTGTGTTTTCAGAAATAGGAGTTTACCTTGTGGTTCTGGTGTATAACTAAAGACGCTAGCTAGTTCATTATGAACTTAATAAAACCTGGAATCATCTGGCAAGAGGGATCTTTAATTTATTTACAGAGAAGTCAGTAGATTATCTTTTTTGTTCAATGAATAGTGTGACCAGGCACAGCCTGTGTGGACAGGGACACCATGATAGCTTGTTCCTAGTTATATGAAGAAGCAAGATAAACAAGTCATAAAGAGCGAGCCAGTAAATAGCTTTCCTCCATGGTCTCTTGCTTCAGTTCCTGCCTGAATGTTCCTGATTCCAGTTGCTTTTCTGACTTATTGTGGACTGTAATCTACATATACAAACAGAATAAGTGGGCTCCTCCTCAAGTTGATTTTTAGTTAGGGTTTTGTAACAGCAATGGTAAGCAAATGAAGGTAGGTTGTAATTGTATATGTTCTTCCTCTAATTTGACATTTCCTAATGGATATCTTATGAAATGTAAATTACTTACAAAATTTCATTGCTCTCTCTCCATGTGCTTTCCTAGTAAAATGAAAAAGGGACTTTCTCAATAAATTATTCAAACTATTGCTAATTATGGGTAACATCTTTATGCATTCAAAAGGAGATACTCTGAAGTTTTGTATGATAGAGTTTAGAAGTCAAAATCATAAATTTTGAAAAAAACATGCATTTAATCTGAAATTACCTGTTTCATTGGAATTCTAAAGAAAGAAAGCAGAATGCTCTTTCAGTGTTTGCAAATACAACTACTGATTACTCATACAACTGTTCTTAAGCTGTACAAATTTCATTATTTTTGGCTTGAAAAGCTATTTTCCAGCAAGGAAGCAGTCTTATTTAGGAGGATAGTTTAATATTCCATGACTTTATAACAACAGTGCTGTGTGGAAAGAGGAGTCATGCTTTAGGAAACATAGGAAAAAAGACATGAATGGAAGCAGACACTGAGCACCAGAAAAGGATAAAACATCTGCCATGGTAAGAACAAGGTAATGAAAAATCAGGGGCAAGTTGGCTGAATTAACCTGATAGCGAACATCAAATTAAATGGAGAGAAACATAAAGCAATTTCACTGAAATAGGGGACAAAAAAGGGCTGTCCAAGCTCTCTATATCTCTTCAATATAATACTTGAACTTGTAGCTAGAACAATGAGACAACAAAAGGAGATCAAGGGGATATAAATTGGAAAGGTATATGTCAAAGGACAACTATTTGTAGATGATTTGATAAGATACATATGTGACCTGAACAATTCTACTAGGCAACTCTTACAGCTGATAAGCACATTCAGTAAAGTGGCACAAAGATATACAATTAACACATAAAATTCAGTGGCCAAGATTAAATGTTTTAAAGCAGTGTGTTCTTTTAGTGTTTGCAAATAGAACTACTGATTAAACGAATCAGTACTACTAACACAAAGTTCTGATATATACAAATGATAAACTGGCTGAGAAAAAAATTCTGGAAACAGAGACATGGGATTGAGTCTATGAAAGTAACTCTAACTAAGACTTCTAGTAGTGGAGGATATTGGAGCCTGAAGTAGCCACCTCCTGTAGTCAGGCAGGACTTTCAGGGGGAGAAGTAAGGATACCAACCTACCAACAAAAACCTTAGACCCAAGGTCTATAAGAAATGCAGGGCCAAAAGTAGAACAGAGACTGAGGGAATGGCCATCCAATAACCATCCAAACTTGAGACCCATCCTCTCAGTAATAACCAATATCTGGCACTCTTAATGATACTGTGTTATGCTTGACGACAGGATCCTAGCATAACTGCCCTCTGAGAGGCTATCCTCAGCAGCTCCACATAAAAACATTAGATGGAGCTCAGTAAGACTTGTGGAAGTGTTGGGGTAAGGATTGAGGAGCCAGTAGATTGGGACTCCATAAGAAGATCAACAGAATCAATTAACCTGAACTCTTGGCATCTCCCATTAGAGTCTGAACCAGCAACCAAAGACCATACATGGGCTGGACCTAGTCCTCTTGCATGTATGTAGCAGATGTGCAGTTTGGTCTTCATGTGTGTCCCCCAACAACTGTAATGGGGACTTTCACTGACTCCTTTTCCTTCCTGTGGATTCTTTTCCTAACTTGGATCCCTTGGTTGGCCAGAGTAGAAGAGGAAATGCCTAGTCCTGAAGTGACTTGATGTGCCACTGTGGTACCTGATGGGGGAGCCTCCCCATTCTCAGAGTAGAAAAAGGTAGCAGGGGCAAGGAATGTGTGAGGGGGACTGGGAGGAGAAGAAGAGTCTCGGATTGGGATGTAAAGTAATAAATACATAAATTAATTAAGGAAAAAAGAAATCATGAAAACAACATCCTGGATAATAGCCACAAATAATATAAAAAAACAGTGTAACTCTAACAAGCAAGTGAAAGACCTACATGACAAGATTTTCACATCTTTGAAGAAAGAAATTGCAGAAGATATCAGAAGATGGAAAGACCTCCCTGATCTATCCAAGCCATGGATTAAAACTGAACGTCAACAACAACAGAAAAGCATAAAGCCTACAAACTCGTGGAAATGGAACTATTCTAATCAATGACCACTTAATCATAGTTGAAATAAAGAAAGAAATTTATATCATTCTAGAATTCAATGAAAATGAATGTACAATATATCCTCACTTATAGTATACAAAGAAAGTGAAAGTAGTGTAAGAGAAAAGTTCATAGCACTAAGTGTCTTCAAAACGAAATTAGTGAAATTTCATACTATTGGCAGAACAACAGACCTTTAAAACAGAAAGAAGCAAACACACCCAAGAGGAGTAGATGGCAAGAATGAATCAAACTCATAGCTAAAATCAATAAATTATAATCAAAGGGAACAATAGAAAGAATTAACAAAATATAGCGTTGGTTCTTTGAGAAAATCAACAAGATAGACAACCTTAGCCAAACCAACTAAAAGGCAGAGAAATAATGCAAACAAAATGGACAATTATTATGATAGATATCACTTATCAAAGTTAATTCAAGATCAGGCAAGCAATTTAAATAGGCCTATAATTCCTAAGGATATAGAAACAGGCCCATTGCTAGATGGTTTTTGTGCATAATTCTACCAGACTTTCAAGGAAGAGCTAATCCCACTTCTTTTCAAATTATTCCACAAGATGGAAAAAGAGGAAACAGTCAAATTTATTTTATGAACACTGATGGGACTCAATAAAAAACAAATTGAATTCAAGAACAATTCAAAAACACCATGTACCTGATCAAGTAAGATTCAGACTGAGATGCAGAGATGATTCAACATATGAAAATCCACCTACTTAATCCACCATATAAACTAAGTGAACAAACACACACACACACACACACACACACACACACACACACACACTGATCATCTCTTTAGATGATGAAATGCTTTTGACAAAATCCAACATCCCTTTATTATAAAAATGTGTATTATTAATTTGATTCCAGTTTACCTGCTTATTCTTTTTTAACATCTTAATTAGTGGCAGATGTTAATGATTTGGGTAGATTTTTAAATTGGATGAACTATAGATGGCATTTTAAACTTCAAGCACAAGATTGGTTATTAAATGGAAGAGTAAAAATTGTGGGGGAAAGATGTAAATTTATTGTTTGGTGACATTTTCTTTAAACAAATTGATTCATATACATAAAAGATAGAATTCTAGGTATGACATCATAACACAAGAGAATTTTCAGTCTTTTCTGGCTATTTCAAGGAATTAAAAACACTTGTTATATTGATTTTGACTTACAGATGTTTCTATAATTAATGATATGTATTACATCTCAGTCACATGAATATTTTATATAAATGAAGAGTAGGTGCATTGTTGATTTGTCTGAGAGTAAGTTACTTTTATAAGATTAAACAATAAAGGATGAAATTTACATTATTGCAGAAACAATTGTTAAGGGCTCAGTTTCTTCACAGTGTTTCATGCATGTGGTATATATTTAAACAGAAATTTTAAAAGGCTGATGATATCTGTGACTTCAGAATTACACAAAATAGAAAAAGACAGAACACACATTAATTTTATGAGGCCACAGTAACCCTGATACCTTAATCATACAAAGAGTCATCAATGAAAAAAAAATTTTCAGACCAATCTCCCTTATTATTTTTTTGTAAAAGATAACATGTGTTTTCCCTGCCTAAATATAATCTTTTTGTTAATTATTTGGGAATTTTATACAATGCACCCCAATCAAATTTCCTATTTTTCCCAGGTCCACTCTTCCACCCTTGTGTGTCCCCCAAACAACAACTACTACTACTGTCTTAGTCAGGGTTTCTATTCCTGCACAAACATCTTGACCAAGGAGCAAGTTGAGGAGGAAAGGGTCTATTCAGCTTACACTTCCACATTGTTGTTCATCACCAAAGGAAGTCAGGACTGGAACTTAAGCAGGTCAGGAAGCAGGAGCTGATGCAGAGGCCAAGGAAGGATGTTACTTACTAGACTGGCTTGCTCAGCCTACTCTCTTATAGAATACAAGAATACCAACCCAGAGATGGTACCACCCACAAGGGGCCCTCCCTCCTTGATCACTAATTGAGAAAATGCCCCACAGATGGATCTCATGGAGTCACTTCCCCAACTGAAAGTCCTTTCTCTGTGATAATTCCAGCCTGTGTCAAGTTGACACACAAAACCAGCCAGTACACTAAGTCCAGTTGTGTTGCTCATGCACTCACTGGAGGCTGGTCAAACTCCCAGTGAACCACGCCTTTAAAAAAAGACCTGAGTCCTTCCCTATACACCCCCAGATTCCCACGTTCCCACAGGCCATACCCCCACACCTCACCAGAAACCCTTGACTGTGAAGAGGTACACTCCAGCATCTTTGTTGCAATTCTTTCTTTCTTTCTATCTTTCTTTCTTTCTTTCTCTCTCTCTCTCTCTTTCTTTCTCTCTCTCTCTCTCTCTCTCTCTCTCTCTCTCTCTCTCTCTCTCCCTGAGGCTGAGGCATTTTATATTTTTTCTCAATCTGCTTTTAAAGCATTTTAATTACATCGTAAGTAATATGGTCAAGCAGTACAATAAACATAAATATACAGGGAACAAGCAAGGCAATAAACAAAGTCCCACGATCTCTCCAATGACCACTGTTGCTAAGGGCTTATCAAGATGACCAAGATATCTGAGCCTACTTCCCTATCCTTGCCAAAAGTCATATTCATGCCTGAAGCTTATTCCTTTGTTCTAGCCTAAAGTTAGATTCCTGCCTGAGCTTACTTCCTTGCCATTCCCCAATGTCAGATTCCTGTCTGAAGCACTTTTCCTCGTCCTTGGCAATATCAGATTCCTGCCAAGCAGCCCCTAAAGCTCTACGTATCTCCCCTTTTTAATTTCAGAAATAAGACTGTGCCTCTCTTAGGTTCTTCTAACAAGAATGCTTTCCTTACCCTTTGTGGAATATGCATTAACAAAATATTAAATAAACATTAAATTAAATTTTATTAAAATATTATTATTATGTCTTAGGTTGGTAAGGTTCTGTGCAGAACCTACCTGCTTTTGGATGCCAGCCTGTTAAATTAATAACTCTGTCTGGAGGTCCATTTTTAGTTTTAAGCCACGTATTTTGACCACAAAGATGTTGATGTTGTTAGAGGCAAGTTTTATTATAGTGGGCAGAAATTAAACTATTCCCAGGACAAGAAGGGCTAGTGCGATCAAGCTATATATGCCATTCTTGAATCTTGACCAAGATGGAAATACTGACCTTAAGCCATGAATAATTTTATCAGAAGTATCTGAAGCATCAAAGCTCAGCATAAATTTAAATTCATAATCTCAGTATGCAAAGTTAAAATATCCAGAGAGGTGTTAGAATTATGCCAAATACACAGCAAATGTCTTTCAACTTTTTCCCAATTATAGTGACTATCATTGTAAAATTTAGAAGTAACTTTTATAAGTAACACAAACTCATTAGTATAAAGCATGACAGTTCAGATGGCTTCTTACTCTGAAACTGAACCTCCTCTATAATAATTTGAATAGAACCAATAAAGAACATCAATCCATTGTTCCAAATGCTTATCTAAATCATCTTAAATACTTAGAACATTAGTAACATTCTTTGCTAAATGATTAACAGAAGAAGCTGTCTCAGCTTCTGTCAAAGCAATTGCAGAAGCAGTGGTGTTGGCTGTAAGTGGATTTAAGTTCCTATAGCAGCAATAATCAAGCTCACTATCCTCTTGTTTCTGCTTAAAGCCTAACTCACTTCTTCTAGTATTTGCAAGCTTTATTTTTTTTTCAGAATACCAATGTCCTGTAATACTCACAGGCAATAAAACAGAAGCTGGTTGATAGCATAACATACATGCCAGTTTTCAGAACAGCTTCCGAGTCACCAGTGTCATAACATACATGCCAGTTTTCAGTACAGCTTCCCAGTCACCATTGTCAGGGCACTCAGCAAGCTCACAGCCAGTACCATTCTTTGTCCCAGCATCAGCATGTCTCAACAATCACTCTGGGAACTTGCATGCTTCTTCAGCATCCTGAGGGAAAAAAAAACACAAACATGCCATCTTCCTCATATTAAATACCTGATCAGGACCATGCCATAGGTCATTATGTGGATCCTTTAATTTCACCTAGGCATAAGTATGCCTAGTTGTATGGTACCTTGGACACTCAGCAGAGTTTCTTGGCATTCAAAGTTTTAAAATTTTAAAATAAAAAGAACATGATTTAAATAAACTTATGGTGTATGGGGATATAATGCCCCCCTTTTCATTTTTATGAAGATATTGTTTTAAAGTTCCACAGTACCTGTTTCTCAATACCTTGTCCTTGAGGATTATAAGGACTCCCAGTAATGTGGGCAATACTAAGTTGTCAACAAAACATACCAAATGCTTGTCTGCAATTTGTCCAGTTCCATTATCTGTCTTAATCTGATTTGGAACTAACAGCATAGAAAAACAATGTAGGCAATGAATAATTACATTGCTAGTTGCTTCTCCTGTTAAGGCGGTTGAAACTAGAAAGCCTGAAAATCTGTCAAGTCACATGTACATATTTTAATTTTCCAAAATCAGAAATATGACTACCATCCATTTGCCATAATTGATTAGGTATGAGTCCTCGAGGATTAACACTATTATGTAGTACATAAGAATCATAACAAAGCTAGTATGTCCCCCCACATATACAGCAGAGGACTGTCTGGTTTGTTCTCCGTAGGAAAAGTCATGCCTAACTCTCAGGGAGTGGGGAGGCCTGGCCAGGGGGTATCCTGTTGGGGATGGGGAGGGGGTGGAGAAACTGTGGAAGTGGAGACCGGTAGCAGGACAACAACTGGAATGCAAAATAATACTAATACTAATACTAATACTAATACTAATACTAATACTAATACTAATACTAATACCAATACCAATACCAATACCAATACCAATACCAATACCAATACCAATACCAATACCAATACCAATACTAATACTAATACTAATACTAATACTAATACTAATACTATTAATAATAAAGAATTCTCTTAAGTGATTTCCTATCTAGACTGTTTCTCTTTAGTTTTAGGACTGTGGAGAGGTTGTTATTGAAGCGTTCAGTGTCTCCATTTCTCAGGTATGAGTCTATAGTCATTAAAGTCACTGTAAAAGAACCTTCCTTGTCTATAGCAGCTGGCAGCATCATGGATCATGGAAAACCTGGTACCAATAATGATCCAGGACATCTACACAGCCTGTGGTAGCAGAAAGGACCAGAGAAGTCTTTTGTGGATACTGAATCCTGAAAACGGACTATTTTTCATCTCTAGTTGTTTTTATCTCTTGTTGTTGCACAGAATAAGGGTGATTGTGTGGTTGAGCAGTGTGTTTGGGGCAGGACCTTTGTGAGGTCCAGGATGTTGTATATGCCCTTCCTCAGCACTGGCTGTTCTGTCAGTATCCCTAGGCACAACCATGTTATTTGCAGCCCATATATGACCCTATCCTTCCCCAGCAAGAAGAGCAGCATGAGTGGAGGTGTCAGTAGCTGTGACACCACCAGTTTAGTGGACAGCGGTGGGATGAGGCAGGCCAGTGGTGGCCTGAACCTCCCAAGGACCTGAAACTCTGGTTTGAAATAAATAGTGGTATAGATTGTAACTATGTAAATCCTTGATTAATAATTCATTTAACTTTGCAATTTAATATATGCTCAGGCAATTTGTGAAATGTTGACTTTATTTTTGAGAACTGTTTTAGGTTAGAATTTGTCATAGTATTTGGGAATCAAAGGAAATATATTACTTGGTTTTTGTTTTCTGTCTGCCTTTCTTCCTTCTTCCTCCCTTCTCTCTCTTCTCTCTTTCTATCTCTATTTTCTTTCTTCTTCCCTCCCTTATTCCTTCATTTGTTTCTTTCTTCCATTCTTTTCCCTTCCTCTTTCTTTCTTCTCTGTTCCACCTTTTCTCCTTCCTTCATTTGTTACTTCATTCCTTTCATTCCCTCTTTCTTCCCCTTCCTTCTCCTCCTCCTTTCCTTCTTCCTTCTTCCTCTTTTCTCCCTACTTTCTTTTCTTCCTTTCTTATTTCCTCCTTTCCTTCCTTTCTCTCATTCTCATACTCTCTCTCCTTCTTTCTGCTCCCTCTGTCCTTACTTTCTGTGACTCTCTCTGTCAAACACCTAAGGCAGACAAGTAAAAGGAAGCATTTGTCTTAGTTTCAGAAGTGTCCATCTAAAGCAGACTGAATCCACCTCTTTGAATCTAAAGTGATCCACAACAGTGTGGATGTGGGGTCATGCTGATAGTTTACTCAGTTCCTGAAAGTCAGGGCTCTGGAGGAAACAAATGAAGAGGTGAGGGTAAAACTACTCTGAAGTATACTCATGGTGACCTACTTACCCCAAACAATCCTCACATACAGAAGTTCTAGAAACACCAATAAAAGCTTCAATTTTAAAGTTCAGTGTGAATTAATCCTTTGAGGAAGTCAAAGCTTTAACAATATGATTGCTTCTCAATGTTGGATCCTTTAACCTAGGACTAGTCCTTAAGACTGGTCCTTAAGACCATGAGCCTTTTAAGAATACTTTATATATAAGCCATACCAACTTTATAGCTATATGTTAAATATAAATGGTGGTTGAACCTTTTGTAAAGAAAATTCGTGTAGGCAAAGGAAAGAGCAAAGATGTTATTGATTTTTTTAAAAAAAATTAAAAGCAATTATGTAGAAATAAAGCCAATTTCAAATATTCAGAAAAGAAATCCATACAGAAACTTACTACTACTGTAACACATACATACACATAAACATATATATGTGTTTTTGTGTGTGTTTGGATGTGTGTGTGTAGGGAGGTGGTAAGTTTTCTCCAACATGGCTGGGGTTGGAGGAGCAAGAAGAGGAAGAAAGAAGACATCATGGGATATAGGTGGATTGTGACCTCATGGGCATGAGGATCAGCCTGTTGGAGTAGGAACAGACCAGGCAGAACATGGCAAATAATATCTTTAGATTGTTGACAGGAAAGTAGATTAAATAGCATAGAGAGCTGATATGTACCCAGTTCTAGTGCTTAAATGCTTACTATAAATATAAATGTTTTATAGCTTTTATTTGGGAACTACATGATCTATGATGGGGCAAAAACTCTCAAATATTTACCACTACTGTATTGTGGTGCATATGTGTTTAATAATATTAACTTATAATGGAGACATTATCTGAACTAGAAACTAGATAACCTCTTACTAACAAATAAAAACTTAGAAACAGGATTGATCTACAGTTTTATGAGTTGTTGGCCAATGGGCTCATGTATATTCTTGTGTCTTAGAGGCTATTGCCAGTCTTCTTAGTATCCCCTTAGAACTTAACAGTAGGAACCTATTGCTAAATACATTACATATTTGAACATAGAGAACATGGAGTTATCAAGCTGTACTTGCCTGCAAGCTTTATCCCCTCTGGCGTCCTGGAATGTGCTGTGCACAGAGGCAGAAACATAAACCCCGGTGTCACTCAGCTAAAAAGCAGCTGTGCAAGGTACAACAATGGCTTTCCTGACAATATAGGCCTGCTGGTAAAATGATTAATCTAAAGAAATGGAAATAAACAACTTCTTTCTGATTGACTCACAGGTCTGTTCCTTGAGATGGAACTGATAACTTATACTATTAGATGGGCAAAGGAGCCATGGCTAGAAATGGTCACAATTTTTAAATGACTTATTGCTATACTCATAGGTCAGGGAATCTTTCAGTCCTAATGGTAGAAGTTTCTTCTTGTAGTAGATATTAAAGGTTCCTAAGTAGACTATGCATAGAAAACAAGATTGTGGAATACAGAACTCTAAATCTGACTTTTCTACCTCACACTGATGTTCAGGGATCTTTGCAGAGAGTCAGTAACAAGATTGTAAATGCCAATGATAATAGAGAACTTCAAGGAAATACTGTCATCCAGATGCAACAGGTCAGATACTCATGCACAAGACCTGGACAAGCTCTAGTCAGACAAAATTCTTTTTTTTTTTAATTTTTTAAAATTTATTTTCTATATTCTTTGTTTACATTCCAAATGATTTCCCCTTTCCCGGTTCCCCCCTCCCCATAAGTCCCATAAGCCCTCTTCCCTCCTCCCATTCCCCAATCACCCCTCCCATTTCTTTGTCCTGTTAATCCCCTACAATGTTGCATCAACCCTTTCCAGGACCAGGGTCCTCTCCTTCCTTCTTCTTGGGAGTCATTTGATATATTATTTGTGTCTTGAGTATTCAGAGATTCTGGGCTAATATCCACTTATCAGTGACTGCATTCCATGTGTGTTCTTTTGTGATTGGGTTACCTCAGAGGGGTATGGGGAAGTTGATAAGTGACCCCATTACTAGCGGAGGACCAATTAGCCTTTGGTAACTGTTAGGAAAGGGATAGTCAGTTTTGGTTAATTCCTATCCACCAGGGCAGAGCTCAATCTCAAGACTTGAACTGGAAATACAAACTTGACTCAATGAGAAGGGAAGAAAAGAAAAAAATCTCAAAGTTGGATGGGAAGAGATGATAGGATTGAAACTGTAAAACAGGGATGAGTTGAAAGAGATCAATATATTAAAAGTGAATTGTATACAATTCTCAAAGAATTAATAAAATATTTTAAACAGTTATAAATTATAAGGGGTGATTATGGCAATAGAAAACAAAAAGTTACAAGCTATTTAGGAAAATGTAACTTGTTTTAAAGATGGCAAGTAGAGTCTTAATCATTTCAGGAATTAACTCAAATTTATTGTTAAGAATGTAGAAAAAAAGAAATTTTGTATTTGTAGTTCTTGAGGACATGATTACTATGATCATTTAAAAGAGTAATATAGATGTGAAGATACAAGCCAGTATTATAATATGTGCTGAGCATACAGAATGAGGTACAGGGCTCTGGCTTCCCAGTCAGTACCATACACATGCATACATATATAGACACACACAGACACAGACACACACATGAAGACACAGGGAACCATAAAATGATTAGTGTTGTTCCATAAATATACCTATGTTTAACTTTGTCTTGCTTCTTCTGAATGTTTATTTGTTAAGCATGATTATTATATGTTTTCTAAACATGGACAATACATTAATATTTATTGATTCTGCTCAAACATATGAAGAAAAGTAAATATGTTTAATTCCAGCATTTACCCCCCCAGAGATTTGCCTTTATTTTTCTGTTCATAGCTATGTGTTCTTTATTTTTATACATCAGCTTCTATGATAAAAACTATTTTTTAAAATACATTATTAGCAGTTGTATCTGGTCTGGAAGCACAGATTGACTTACTATCTGCTTTCATTAGTTGCACTTGCTACAGATATGAACTCCTGCATTGATACTTGGAGAGGTTGGAAACTTTACTCTCTGTTCAATCAGAAAACCAAATCTGTTATCTGCTGGAATTGAAATCATCACACTGAATCAAATGTTGTTCAGGGAAGAGCGAATGGAAGCAAATGTGTCAAAGCAGTCTATGAAAGACACTAAATTGAGGTGGTTATAAACAACTGAAATTAAATTAGCTTCCTTGCAAGATCATTTAAAAAAAAACCCAGAATATTATATCTACATTATCACGGGGTTTCTAAGTGATAACCATTCTTTTTAGGGCATCAAGAGTGCTGATTCAGCAAAAGAGAAACTCTCCGTGCAGAGATAAGACTTAGGGATCAAGAAGATGACGAGATTAAGCTAAGGCTTGAAGCAAAAGCAATGGTAATATGCTCCCAAATTGAAAGGCTTTTTAAAGTACAGGTTTTACTGCTAACTCTGGAAAACCAAAAGTAGCTTTGCCTCCTCGAGTAGCAGTGGTATTAGGGGGATGAAACATAAGCCATTTCAGTGTAAGCGGATTCACTTTGAGAAAGGCACACATCTGTGCTCTGTGGATACTGTGGGCTAATCTGCTGAGGAAAGGCTCTTGGACATATAGAAACATAGATTCTAAAGCCACCATGCTCCAGTGCATTCAGACATTTTACACCCTGGGAGCTTTAGTCTTTTAGAATAATTTCATAAAAGAGAATAGTTCAAACCGCAAGAGAAATGTCCTTGTTTATGTCTTTTTTGATACTCCTCAGTATTTGTCCCATGTCTGAAACAAAATGCAGAGTTATTGGCATGTCTGGGACCACACCATAAAAGCCTCTTTTGTAGACTCAGTGATTTGATTTTATTTTTATTTATTTTTTAAGAATTGCCATTCATATATATATATATATATATATATATATATATATACATTCAAATAGAAAAAAAATTCTAACAGTGGTCACATTTATACAAATAGTGCTATTTTCCAGACACTGGCAGATAATAGAGGGTTGTATATCCAAACAATCATAATTTAGTCATTTCGAAAACTGCCTTTGGGTATAAAAGGAAATAACTTTTATAGGAGTAACTTATTATTAATTTTGGAGGAATATGGTTTTTTTTTTGATACTAGATATAAGCCTCAAGGCAAAACTCCTGAACGAACAGGGTAGATTTCATCATAATTACTGCATGATAAACATCTCTTCCTGATTTAGATCTTGTGCCTTATTGTAGGACTAGCAAACTAAGTTCATATGCAGAGAAGGTTTTAGTAGCCTGAGGATGGCAAGATGTGTGCACATGGCTGTCAGATATCATATCCTAGTTTGAGCTTTCAGAATATTTTCAAGAGAGTATTTTTGATACACTGCTTCCGCTTCTAGTTGCCTATACTTATGTCTATTTTGCCTTTGTAAAATTTTCAGAACATTTCTTGTAGATATCATTAGCTACTTGTTCTCTCCTCAAATACAGTACCTTGATGTATATTTTCCACAACATCCACTGTTCCTTTAAATTCTCACCGCTTTATATTTCATGTGTCTATTTGACACTTGTTTAGATTGTGTCTTACAAATTTCCTTATAGCTAAGTTTATTTGACATATTAGGTACCTGTTTTTATCTTATTTAGTCACATGAAAATCACACCTATTAGAATTATATACATAAAAAATTAAATTAATATATTGATAGTTAATTTAATTAAAGAAATTTAATTAAATTATTAAATTCATAAACATGAATATGGTCTAAAACTACTTTAAACACATCATTTTATAATTTACTATATAATTACTCTTTTCAGTGAAAATGTTTTCAGAATATTGAATATGTACCTAAATGCTACAGCTTGGACTGAATATGTAACTCACATTGTCTGGCATGTTCAAGATCCTGGATTTGGTACTTTTCAGTGGGAGAAATACACAAAGAACAATTTATAATCATTTTATTATTAAGGCTTAATGTTCAAAACAGCTTATCAACTATAATTACTGACTACATATCAAGTATGTAGTATGCTGTCTCTTACATGATCAGGCATTCAGCACAGAATTTTCTTTTCCAAAAGAAAATAATGAATGTACTTGTCTCAGTGATTTGAATAGCAATGTTAACTGCAATTCTATCTACTATGTATTTTGTTTTATTTTGATTATACATTCTAAGAACTGGATTATTGTTTCTGGAAATATAGTTTATTTACCACCTGTGCAGTAGAACATTTTCGCAAGGATTTATTATGTGGTACTCCATGTAATGGTTCCCTCCTTGGATTCAGTTTTCAGATCAACAAGTGTGAACCTTGGGTATTGACAGTACCTCCTAGGTAGTACAAAATATAGAATAAAAAACAGCTTCCGGAATCTCACAAACAGGCAAAGAGTCAGGAAACAGTGTGCTCTTCAAGATCTTAAAGGTGGGCAATGTGAATGAGAGGAGGGTGTGTAGCCGAGGAGACTCAAGAGAAGGTGCTTCCATTGCAGCATCTGCTGTAGGGAGAAACCCAAGAATGATTGGGGAATAGGGGAATAGTTGGGGGGGAGAGGAACTATGGGACGTATGGTGGGCGGGGACTGGGAAAGGGCAAAGCCTTTGGAATGTAAACATAGAATAAAGAAAATAAAAATTAAAAAAAAATTAAAATGCTGCAGCTTTCTACAGAAAACTCTGGCTGTTATAATGCCTAAAAGTACATCATCATAGGAAATCTTGTTTTCATCAATTCCACCTCTAGAAAACTCACCTCTAGATTTTCACAGTAAATAATAAAGATGAACCACTTCATGTCTCTAGCAGGGTGGAGGAAGAAAGATGTCAGAACTCTCTGTTTTTAAGGCATATAAGGAGGAATATGTCAACTATAATCTACCATAAAATATTATCACATACCCCTAACCTGTGGGAAAGGAAATCCTCCTGTCTCACAGAGGTTCATAGTAGTGACAAACAGACCTAGAAATAATTGAGAACTTGCACAATGGAATATGATTGACACAACTAACTGGTGAACTAGCCATATTTCAGTAGGAGCTTAAAATGGGAAAAAAATGAAGAGAAAGATTGACAAAATAGTAACAAAATAATACTGGATATCTGTGGGGTAGCCACGAAACAAAAATGCAGAAGGATAGTATCAATAGACATGCTAATGTAAAAGGGGAAATTTCATTCTCAAAGGGTCCCACCCCTTCAGAGACAAGTATGACAACTACGAAACAACTCATGAGAATTAGTCTTTGCTAGGGATGAGCTTTCCAGTTGGTTCACCAATATGAGCGGTTAACCGTTGGAAGGATATACACACATACAAGAAAAGGGACAACTTTCATTTATGTATTTGTCCAATCACATAAATTATATTTTAACTAAAAATAAATAATCTCATTTGTGAAGAAACAAAGGTAAATGTGAATTTTATTTAGCCATTAAAAAAAAGATAAAATAAAAACATTTAAAATGTTGACCTAAAAAAATCCAACATTAACCAACACTGTTGAACACTGTAAAATTATTCTGCATATATGAAGAAAAAAGATGAATATTCTTACACATATAATTTATTATTATTTATTTTTGTAATTTAAGATAATTTATTTTCAGTAGATGTGTTCTACAGAAAAGGTTAAAAAATTGCCTAGAGCCATCTATATCTATATCTATATCTATATCTATATCTATATCTATATCTACATCTACATCTACATCTACATCTACATCTACATCTACATCTATCTATATCTATATCTATATCTATATCTATATCTATATATTGCCATATATATTGCCATATTATCTCTGACTTGAATCTACTTAAACAAATAAAGAATAGTAGAAAAGAATACACAACTGAAAAATTTAAATGCCATAGTTATTGTACTTATAACATGATTCTGTATGTATATATAGTGGAATCAGTATCTCTACTTAGATATAATTGGCATATGTATATGATAGACATGAAAGAAATTTTAAAATGCTTAAGAGGATGAAATTAGAATAAATGCTTATTTGACATACTACTTACATGATATAATTTTAATGTAATTTTTAAATGTACTTGGATTCATTTTAAATGTATATTTGAAAACCGCACAAGTTCATTTATAAATATTACTTAGAAATATTTATGTGTAATTATTATTAAGCAAGTAATCTTTTAATACTTTGAAATAAATATAAATATAACTTAGAAATAATGGAGTACATTGTGTAAATCATCAAAACCACAAAAATACAGAGAACAGAATGTAAGACCAAAACAGACATTAGGAACCAGGAGCACAGGTGAAAAACTGTAATATGTAACATATTAATACAACAATACCAATAATAATTTGTAGCATCCACATTTCAAATGGAAAAGGTTAAAACACTATTATTGGATATAAATAAGACTCAGTATATGTATAAGGAATCCACTTGAAAATATAATGACTCATACTATAAAAATAAGTGGACAATGAAAAGCAAATCATGTTAATATGAAGCAACAGAAAGTAGTAGTAGAAATATAAGCTTCTGCCTAGACCAGCTTTAAAGAACGAGACATTGTTAATGATAAAAAAGATATACACAACAGTCAAAGAGTCAATTCTCCAAGCAGATAAGATATTCTATGTCTAGCAATATATTATTAAGCTACATGAGGTAAAAATTGGGAGAACTATAAAGAGAAATTGAAAAATCAGCTGTCATAGTTGGATCCTTCAATATCCCTATGTCTGAAATGAGCAGTTTCATGAGGCAGAAAATCGATAAGGGCCTAGGGATGCAGCTAGGTTGGCTGCCTGCTTGAATAATATGGACAGGTCTGAGTTTGATCCTCAGCACTGAATGTGCTGGGCATGGTGGCATGCACCTGTAACCCTTGAACGTTTAAGGGAGCAGCAGAGGATCAAAAGTTCGAAGTCATCCTTGACTACTTTATGATTTCTCAGCCAGCTCACCATGCATGAGACACTAGCCCACAGGAAAATAATCCCTAAAGAACATGAAGACAAAGACAACCTTTAACAAATTGGATAAAGGTGATATCTAGTGTCAGTAAAATTTACCTTCTTCTCAGGGGATACAGCAATCTATGTTATAAAGATTGTACAGCAAAGAATATAATATAAATAATCAAATTAGGTAACTGAAATAGAACTAAAAGATTATAGAATATATAAAGGATAAAGAACCCATTTCTAAATTATACACTGAACAAAGAAAACATCTCAGGAGAAATTTTAAAAACTAAGCATAAAAACTGCACATCAAAATTATGAAATTGAACAAAAGTAGTAATTTATACTACTGAGATTATATATTTGTGAAAAAGAAAATTTTAAATTGATTATATAAGTTATCCCAATAGGAAATCAGAAAAATAAGTTAAAAATTGTGAAAAATTAAATTATAAAAGTTAGAAATGAAATTAGTAACAGGAAATCAATAGAGACCATCAGAGATTACAAATTGTTGAAATGATCAAACGATTTCAAGGTTCTATAGAAAGGAAAGATCAAATAGTATTGCAGCTGTGAGGTTTACCGATTGATAAGGCATGACAAAGAAGAATGCCGTGGACACTCCACAACTCCTTCAAACACAGTGTGGAAATGACTGCCAAGACACAAAATCTAAAATGTGATCAAAGAGAGAATGTATCAATAAGATAGAGTTTGCTCAGAATAACACTTCTGGGAAAGACAATGTTAGAAGCATAAGAAGACAAGTGCATAGTGGGAGAAAATCCTTGCAAAGAGATACATTTGATAAAATTATTCCAAATGGACAAAGAAAATTTGGCTTTCAATAAAAGAGAAACACAGGATCTATTTGAAAGTCTTTCACAAACCCTATATAAAAACAAACAAACAAACAAACAAACAAAAAACCCACACAACCATGAGTATAAGAGGAAGAGAAAAGATTCAGGGACTGGATTGAAGCTACACATCTAATAGTGTTGTTAAAATATTGAACAGGAAAAACACCAAATGTTGGCAGGATGTAGCAAAAAAAAAATCTCGCTTGTGGCTGATCGGTATGTGAAATTGTACAGGCACTTAGAAAGGAAGTCTGGCAGTCTTTATCAAAAATAATACATATTTCGGAAATTCTACTGAAAGTGATATATTGGCTTGCAATCAAATCAAACATCCTCTATTCCCCAAAGCATGCATAATTTATTTTCAGAATTTACTATTTTTTTTAAAACTTGGAGTAAAATGTACCCTTCAGTCTATTAATTTATGAGATACAGTTTATAAAGACCATTGAAAAACCCATCAATGAAAATAAACTAAAAAAATCCATGAGAAGCCTCAGAGAACTTTAAATGTACACTACTAAGTGAAAGAAGCCAAACTGAATATGATACATTCTTTGTGATTCAAACTACATAAGCATTGTGTGGTTGCCAGAGGCTGTGAGCAGAGAGAATAATAAATTAATAACCAAAAACATAAAGGAATTTTAGAATAATGAAAATATCCCGTATAATATAGTAATGATTGATATATATTATAAATTTGCCAACACCATAGAATGTGTAGTATCTGGACTAAGCTGTATGTTTTACTGCAGACATGCTATATCCCAGCTCTCAAAAATGAGCCCATTCTTCATAGCAAAATGACTGATCAAGTAGATTTTCACAAGAATCAAAGCAACACATATGAGAGAGACAGAAGCTGGGTGCAAAATTTCTCTATCTTTCAATTTTCCTGCTAATCCCATGTGCTCTAAAATGTTTCTTTTACCAAATAAGCAAGTCTACAGTAAGGGGGAAAACCTAATTACAAAAACAAGTTTGTATTTCACTTTCACAGAATTATAGTCAGATTACAGTGAACTTGAATGCCATAGAAGTTTATGATGTCACTACAGCCATCAAAAAAACTCTAATTGCACCCTCATGCCATAGAAATTGTTTTATCTCAGTAAGTGGGGGCACAGTGATACCACTGAACTAGACCATAACATGGGTAGAAAGGTTTATCAGAGATCAAACAGCCTACACAGGATGGCGAGCAAAATGGGGGAAAAGCAAGCAGAATTTTGAGAGCTAGCAGAGTGGGGACCTTTGACCTGATAAGGGCTGTTGGAATTAATCAGAAAACTAAATACCCTTACTGGAGTTTGTTCACCTCTTTGGGCAGATTAGGGGAGATTTTGCCTTCTGGCAAATAGAAACCTGTCTTTCTGATTTTTGGACAAAGTTTAGGGTACTGTGACCACACTGTGGCTACTATGTAGTTGGTGAAGAGACAAAATAGCACACAATGTCATTTTGGGAATTACTTTGAACCTAACAATTCTCCTCCTTCTCCTAGTCCTCCTCATAGTTATCCTCCTCCTTTTCCTCCCTCTTCAATTTTACTGACCTCTTAATGTTTAAAAGAGTTCCACATAGAAATTATAAGACATAATAATAACTATAAGCTTCATGTTGGACAATAGTGAAAATTCTATATGGTATACATTCTGAAATCAGATATTTCCAGTATATCATGCTCATAATTAGATGTGAATTCATTAAAAGCATCATTGCATATTTGCTACTGGTCAGATGCCCAGATGATAGTGATTTAGTTATCACTGACTACAAAGCCATCAATTAAATCATAACTAATTATACCTAAGACACCTCCATTGACATGTATATTGTTGGGCTTAACATTTTGAAGGCAATTTCAATTGAAAACCATTTAAACACTTATATAATCCACTATTCACATGTTAAACAAAATAGTGCTATTGAGAAATAGCATTTGACCAAAACATAATGGCGGATGTTGCAAGCACTCAACTCTGAACAGAGCATCTTTACCAACATTCCACTGCTAATGCAATAATCAGGGATCATCAAATATGAGATGGAAAGCGTGTAAGAGCCAGAGCACTGGGAAGTATGCTATGAAATGCTACCTTTCTGACAACACATGGATAAGGATTCGTTAATTCATACTTGCCCAAGACCTTAACAAGACAACTGAAATGTTTGGTGAGAGACTCTCAAGGCTCAACCCTGAACTGATATATTATGGGCAGTTTCTAGGGAAGGGATAATCATTTTTTGGGGGGGGGAATTATGTGGCCATATAACTTGCTTATGTACTGGCGGATGGAGCTACATATATTAGGCAGTAGTAATTGGACTTAAAGAAAATAACATGAAGCAGCTTGGTGTGGAACATATATACACATACATACACATACACATACATACACAGGCACACACACACACACACACACACACACATATATATGTGAATATATATATATGTGAATATATATATATATATGTATATATATATATATATATATATATATATATATATATATATATACATATATTCTGGGGAGGTAAAAGAAGAAAATGTGAGGTGGCTATAATATTTTATTAACAATATGCATAAAATTCTCAAAAAATAATTAGAAAATAATTAAATACTAAAATCTTAAATGTCAAACAGATAACACACATATATGCACACCAGAATACACTCACATATACACACACAAACACAATCTTGCAGTTTTAATAGAGATAAGAGTATCAGTTGCTCTGGAGGTCAACTTGCAGAAGAATGCAAATTGACCCACTCTTATCTCCTTGTACTAAGATCAACTCCAAGTGGATCAAGGACCTCCACATAAAACCAGACACACTGAAACTAATAGAAATGGAACTGGGGAAGACACTGGAGGACATGTGCACAGAGGGAAAGTTCCTGAACAGAACACTAATAGCTTATGCTCTAAGATCAAGAATTGACAAATGGGACCTCATAAAATTACAAAGTTTCTGTAAGGTAAAAGATACCATCAAAAGGACAAAACGGCAACCAACAAATTGGGAAAAGATCTTCACCAACCCCACATCCGACAGAGGGCTAATATCCAATATATACAAAGAACTCAAGAAGTTAGACCCAAAAGAACCAAATAACCCTCTTAAAAAATGGGGTTCAGAGCTAAACAAAGAATTTTCACCAGAAAAAATTTGGATGGCTGAGAAACACCTTAAGAGATGTTCAATATCATTAGTCATCAGGGAATTGCAAATCAAAACAACCCTGAGATTCCACCTCACACCAGTCAGAATGGCTAAGATTAAAAACTCAAGAGACAACAGGTGCTGGCAAGGATGTGGAGAAAGAGGAACACTCCTCCACTGTTGGTGGGATTGCAAGATGGTGCAACCGCTCTGGAAATCAGTCTGGCAGCTCCTCAGAAAATTGGGCATGACACTTCCAGAGGACCCTGGCATACCACTCCTGGGCATATACCCAGAGGATTCCCCTGCATGCAACAAAGACACATGCTCCACTATGTTCATAGCAGCCTTATTTATAATAGCCAGAAGCTGGAAGGAGCCCAGATGTCTCTCAAAGGAAGAATGGATACAGAAAATGTGGTATATTTATACTATTCAGCAATTAATAATAATGAATTCATGCAATTTGTAGGTAAATGGTTGGATCTGGAAAATATCCTAAGTGAGCTAACCCAATCACAAAAGAATACACATGAAATGCAATCACTGATAAATGGATATTAATGAGCCCAGAAGCTCTGAATACTCAAGGCACAATTAGCAAATCAAAAGATTCCCAAGAAGAAGGAAGCAGAGGACTTTGGTCCTGAAAAGACTGGATCCAGTTTTGTAGGAGAGTACCAGAACAGAGAAATGGTGGTGGTGGGGGGTGATTGGGGAATGGGTGGGGGGGGTGGTGGAAAGAAGACTTATGGGACATATGGTGAGGGGGAACTGGGAAAGGAATGTAAACAAAGAATATAGAAAAAAAGAGTATCATTAGCTCATCAATAGAATATTGGAAAAGAGGCCAGAAGCTCTTCAAGAATCTCCAGTTCCTGAGTTCATAATGCTCCGAGCCGACAGGGACAGGAGGGCTGAGCAGTACAGTCCTGGGGATGTCTCCACAAGCTCACAGCACAGGATCCTCACTGAATTCTGTTCTTTACAGTCTAGCTTATCACCCAATATGGGTAAACCATGCAATTGGTTTCATGTACAATTCCAATTATTTTCCATTTCATTAGTAAAGGCATATAACTTTGGCTCTCATAATTACCAAGAGGTTGTTGGGTCTCCAAAATGAATTTCCACTTTAATGTGTCACTAGCTTTTGGAAAAGTCAGGGAATTTTTTAAGGACACTAAAAATGTTTCAGATTTTGGTTTAGAAATAGAGTTCTCACATTTGATTACAGAACAGTGCCATTCAAATAACTCAGTGGTTTTGCAGACTCAGCCTTTTTTACAAAGAACACTGATTTTCATAAATGTTAACTTCCGATTAGAGCCCACTAGAAATCCCTAAGGGCTTCCATCTGAAGGAGCCAGGCCATTTCCATGAAAGCCCTGTGCTTACAACGCTCCCTGTACAATTATGCTTCTTGTATTTGACCTACTTCTTTAAGACTGAAAGATGACGTCATGTCTGAGTGTGCTGAGGAGACCTATTTTGGGGTCATGGAGTCTCAACTTGCTCATCATTAACAAGAGTTTATCACTGAGCCTTTAATAGGAGATTCTGATAACATAGTTAAGGTCTCATGCAACCAAATCAATTTCATAAAATATATTTTCTTGATTTCTAATTTTCTGATTCTGTGGTTTTCAAACACAGGCATTTTATTTTGTATACAAGCTCAGGATTTCATATTAATTAAACTTCGTGGTAGAAAAAGCTGATTCCTTCCACTGCTGCTACGGAAGAACTGATTAGTTATGTGCAGACAGCAATTTTGTTCTAATGGTTTATCTTTGTTCCTAACAATTTTTTCTTGTGTATATTTCCACCTGTTAAATTACTCTATAATTTACTGTTTCCTGCCATTCGACAAGAAAACATTAAAATCACAATAAAAGGTAATTTAAGGCTATTACCAATCAATGAAAGATGTCCCAGTCTAAAATGAGATGGAAATAATTTATGGGAATTTTCCAGTCACATTAGAATGCAGATTATTCCACAGGGGGGAATTGACTTCTACAAAACTGCAAGCATCATATATTTTCTAATAAGTTCTCACAGCTGAAACAATGTCATTATTGGAAGGCAGCACAGGAAATTCAGTGCAAGCTGAAGAATCTTACAAATAAATGCTGGCAAAGAAGGGATATTTGTGGACCCATAAGTCACTAATGGATCTGAAGTTAATGCAAAATGAAGTTAATGCAACATTAAACCTAGCAGGCACATCAGGTTTAATACTGTGAAATGACTCACCACAAGTGTGTGTTGACTGACTTTTTTTAATACCCTTTACCCTAGGAAAACTTTCCTAATCGTAGTTAGCAATTTAGCCATGGTATTCTTTCCCTCCCTACTGCTCACTAAAGCCCAAAACTGAAATGCAGAAAGGAAGCATTTTATTAAGCTACTGAAAGATAACTACTCTCATTCTTCTTCCATTGGCAAATGAAAGTTTTGAGTCTCAAGACTTAATGAGCAACCGAGATCCAAAAGTGTTTTCTTACTACATTATGTTGAATATACATTCAATGGATTTCACTTATTTATAAGTAATCTCACATTTGTCAACAAGTGATGTGATTTGGTCCACCCAAAATTTCAAACAAATTCTTGGGAATTGTTTAGAAATACACATGGGATTGGAAAATGGACAATTCCAATACAGCAGTCCTTTATCTTGTTGTTTTGGTTTGTCTTTTAAATAAACAAGTATAGGATACTTTTAAATTCTCCTTTTACCTTTTCTCTTTTCTTATTCCCCTCAATTCCCAATGGTAAGATGATTGATGTACTATCAGGTACCCTCTTGAGAGTGAAAAGGAAAAAAAAAACTCTCCTAAATACTTAATAAAATACTTGATAAAAGAAAATTTATTGCATTTTGAGTGGAGAGATGGAGACAACAAAGATGTTAACTAACAATGTCAGTGTACTGAATTCATTAAAAATCATTTACCTGAAAATATGAGTCTTATGCAATTTCTTTTTCTTTAAATAGGAATTTTCTTTATTTACACTTGAAATTTTGTCCGATTTCCTGGTTCTCCCCTCCCCCAAAAATCCCACAAGCCTTCCCCCTTTCTCCAATCAATCCTCACCCCCCCCACCCCCACCCCCACCCCACCCTGGCATATCAGGTCTCTGCAGGACTAGGCACATCCTCTCCCACTGATGCCCGACAAGACAACCATGGAGACTCAGTAGCATATCTACTACTTGTGTGCCTCTGTCCAGCCCATGTATGCTCTTTGGTGGCTGTCTCAGTTTCTGAGAGCTCCCGGGGTTCTAGGTTAGCCAATTGTTGGTCTTCCTATGGGGTTCTTTTCCCCTGCAGGACCTTTAATCCTTCTGTACTTCTTCCATAAGAGTCCCTGACCTCTGTCCAATGTTGATGACATGGAATAACTCAATTCAGGATTTTGTTCAGCAGGGTCCAAATTACTTTCCACTCAAAATGATATATGTCACAGCCATGACTCTAGGTTGCCTCCCAAAAATATGAAGATTTGACGCTATTGTTGAAACCACCACATAATTCAGTCATAGATCTTGGAGAATTCAAGTGGCTACTGACTAGAAAGATTCCTTCCAGAGAAGTAGGCTAATATTAATGATCAAGAGCAGTTCACATTTTTATAGATGTAATTTAGTTCTTACTAAGTTTCATCACATAAAATTGTTCATTTAATATATATAATATATTACATGCAACATATAATATAACATATATAGTATAATATATATGTGCATTACTATATATGTCATATACTTACTTTTATATTGTTTTATATCCCATAGTAATTTAAATGCTGTTTTATTACTTTCAGTCCAGTTGTGTTCCATTAGAAGGTGATAACAGTGGCAATTTTGAGTTGAGAATAATAAAAAAAACCTTATGATAATGTTATCATTCATTCTGCTGAATGTGATATAAGTGTGGGAGGATGATCAGCTTAGGGGAATTATCCTAATTGTCTGTGTTACTTGTTCAGTAATTACTGTTTTGTGGGTTTATTTTCATTTTTAATTGGCATTTACCTTTTTATTTCCCTAATTGAACTCTAAAAGGTAGATAGCCAATATCCAGTAATTTATGGTGCACATGAAAAACTAAATGAAATGCTGATATGTGAAGGTATATAGTAAGGAACAACAAACTTCAACTTATGTTTAATCAATTAAAATAAATATAAATTAAACCATTTGGCTCTTAGAGCACACCAGAATCAACCAAAAAGTCAATGTAAAAAGATATGTTGAGAATTCCAAATATGTGTAAGAAAGCTAAATAATTCTATGTTATTGGCCAAATAAAGAAGAAATAAGTAAGTGCATTTAAAAATAATTACAACTAAGTGATTACCCTTTAGAGTAATGATAAAAGTTAAAGTTAAATAAAATGTGTGGGTTTTTTAAAAAAAAATACACTAAGTATATGCGTATGTGCCAGAGGTTTACCAATTTTGTGTCATATTATACACACTGAGTTGGTTATAACTAATGATACACACACATACACATACACACACACACACACACACACACACTCACACACACACAAATGTAGGATGAAATTTAAATGTGGCAGTTTTATCTATTCCAGCTATCTCCCAAATAATTGAGTCACAGACTCAAATTTATTCAACAAGCTTTAAAATCACAATAACTGTGCAGATATTCCTAATACTCTATGGTCCCTAGCTAATTCCCACCACATGCCTGCAGTTCTTTGCATTCATTCTCTCCTTGGCTTATTCTGCTGTAGCCCCCTGTCTTCATGAAGAACTTCCATGGTGACTTCTCATGCCTGAGCACATGACATCTTCTTCAGCCACATCATGACATTTTTTCCTTGACCCTCACCTGTCTCTTGGTGAACTCCTTCTCCCTGGTTCTTTTCCCCCTAGACACCTGGCTGGGACCCGAAGTCCAGTCTTCCCCTTTCCTCTGCCAAGTCATTGGCTGTTCAGCATTTTATTAACAACTGGATAATTGGGAAGCATTCTTTGTACCAAATTGATACAGTATATTTTTCAATATTCACAGAGGACAGGACCAACCCTCAACATCCATATCCACATATGTTTGCAATAAAAATTGCTTTAAAAAAAAGAGTACATAAATTTGAAGAGAGCAAGAAGGCCTATATTGGAGAATTTTTCTTAAGGGAAGGGAAAGGAGAATTTTGTAAAAATGACAAATCTCAAAAGAAGGAACCATTTTTAACAAACAAAACTAAGATCTACGATTTCACTGTGAAGTGTTAAAAAGGGTGAGGCAAATTAAGAATATTCATGTTGCAAAAATTTGGTACAATGGTCGTCATTGTAAGCGAGCAGTAAATATTCTAAATTATTCTTAAGTACTCCCAGGATTTTTTTTTTTAACCTGTATCCCCCATAGTTTATGTCTGAGATTTTTTAAGGCCTATAATTAACAAATAAGTATAATCTCAGGCAGCATCATGGGACATTGAAAGCACAATGGCAGCCATGGCTAATTCCTCAGCCAGGGATAACTTTGCCAGCTGCCTTGGGAGCCAGGCAGAAGGCGTGGCTCCTCCCTTTTAAAAGCACCCTCCACTTTTAAAACTGCCTCAGAATTTATTCAGGTGGTTTCAAGATCCCTAGGAGAGAGATTATCCAAATGAGCCGGGGAAGTCAGGGAAGAAGTGGACATGGTTAGCACTCTGCCAGTTTAGTGTGGAGTCCTCCCATGAGCATAGGAATTATGCCTGCTGAGAAATCCCAGACTTCTCTCAAAGGCTCTCCTCCATGAGGATTTTCGCCAGAGAAATATTTCTTACTATTACCATTTAATACTATGCATTTATTCTCCTTATTGCTTGTGATTCCGTCTTTTGTGTTGTGTCCTGGAGACCACAAAGTGTTCCAACCCATTAGCCAATGATTACAGTCATGGAAGCTTCTCTGTTCTAGTCCCAAGGATATAATTGTCCAGATAACGTCAATTTCCTTTTTCCATAAGTAATCTATTTGGCAATTAATGGCTTATACATAATGGACATTGTTTTCTAAGTATTCTACTTTTGTAAGACTGTAGTTTTAGTTTTAACAATATCTAATACAGACATATATTGATGTACACATATATTTTACAACTGGTAGCAGCAACTATAAAATTATATATACTACTTTTAATAAACAAAAGTTACAAAGGGGGTAATTCAACATATATTAATAGAAAACTGTAAATAATTTTCTTTTGTGAGTTTGCAGGACAAACATGTAAATGTGTGCATGTGTGTATATGAATGTGCACGTGTGTGTTGTATGTATCTGCTAGTTGTAGATATTAATTGTAGATGTTATATACCTTTATGAATCATTCTTCACTGTATGTTATTGATGCATCGTCTCTCCCTAAATCTATGCTTATGAGGTGTTTGCTATCATGCTTGGTGTTGCATATACATGCTGAGTATCCAGATTCAAGTCCTTATACTTTCACATCAAGTATTTAACCCACTGAGCCATCTCTCTAGCCCCCAGGACTTAAAAAATATAGAACTTAAAACTATTGCTTTATATCACTACAAGACAGAGGTAAAAGGTAATATGTGTAATGATGTCTGTGAGATAATCTATTCATGTTAAAGCAAGTTTCTAAAGGGATCACTCAAACTATCAGGCAATAGTTTTGCATGTCACTAATACTAGGGCGTGCACTGAAGCACTAGCAAAGCTTGAATTCTCTGCACACTGAAATAAATCATGGGATACTTCAAGAGAAGCAAATGTTTTATATACAACTTTTGAAGTTTTTTTAAGAGTTTTTAAAAGTTGTTCACACTATTTTTTTCTGTTTACTATGATTTTATTTATTTTTTTCAAGATTTTTCCCCCATAGGAACATTGAACTCTAAGAATACAAGGTTGAATTGCATATTAACACGTTTCTAAAAAACAAACAAACAGTCAGACAGACAGACACAAAGAAAGGATGCCCCTGTAGTTACAAAGGAAAATGTGATGTGATATATTCACAGAAAATATAAAGTTATCAATTTCTGGATTGTTTCATCTTTTAATCATGTAAGTGTGAGATTAGGTGCCTTATTTAAATTAAAGATACTCAAATTGGTCAAATCCACCCATGTACAAGAAAAACTTTGTGTTACATGGATTATGAATAGATTATAATATTCAGTTTTATTGTTTTCTTCTTTTGTTTCAATAATTTTATCTAAAATATGTGTTTAGAATATTTCTTTAATTTTATGTCTTATTTTTCTGTACTTCAAAAGCAAATATCCATGTTTTCCCATTACTTTTAGTAGTACTTCTGGCCTTAGCAAATCCTGTTTACTGGATTTCAGAGATAAATTATCTTCTTTCATGATTTATTATTAAGGTGATTCATCATAGCCTATATATTTCTAGTTCCCTTTAGGCTAGCTCTACTCTATTGATATAGATTCTTCATATTCCTCTGATCTTACTACTGATTCCTGAAAAATGTCTTTATTAATATTTATGCATTATCCAGAGAGACACCTTGTTATAGGGGGTACTTCTTGTGAATAATCATTACCTATCTGGACAATAATTCAAATCTCTGAAGCTGGAGTAAAGATGATATTTTCCATCAGATACAGTGTTACCCTGCCAAAGGATATAGACTTTAGACAGTTTATCGGCTCTTACAAGTTGAAGCTAAAGTTTAATATTTTATTAAATGTTTTTATAGGTAACAGAGCAAACATGTATGCTACATGATATGATATATATTTTCCTACTAGTAAATTGTGGGCTCGTTATGTTAATTATCCTTACAAATTTGTACTTTTCAAAGACAAACCATGATTTTGCTCATCTTTGAAAATCCTAATCAATTAGTAAGTGTGACACTGTAGATGAAAGATGTTTAATTGATAGCTAAGGGACCTGAGTCTTAGTCCCCACCCTCCAGATAATTAGCCATCTGTCCTTGAACAGGGCATTTCATCTCCCTGAGCATTGTGTTTATCATGAATAAGTTGAATCTCAAGTTTGAATTGAACTGATTTTATTTTTCAATCTAGTAAAACATTATAAAAAAAAGTAAAGGATTTCACCAATAGTTAAGTCCCTTTTCTTTGAATATTACATACAATCATATGTATTTTCTTCAATTATCAGTATGGATGATGTTTTGATATTACCAGTTATGCATTAATGTACATATAGTAGCCAATTCTAATTAGCAAAAAGAAAAGTTAGAGCAAGTTCCAAATGCTATTTGGCTACTTAGAAGTAATACACATAGAAGAGATGCTGGCTTCCTTTTCTGCAGTTTACTGTGCTTCCATTGTGCCAACGAAGCATATTGTATTTTGGTGTAAGGAGCATTTATGTGAAACTTCATTACTGTGATGGGTTAAACTCTATGAATTCATTATTTTTTAATTTCTCCATCTGCTAAACTAGGGAATGATAGAAAGTAAAGAAGCGGCAGCTGCAGGGGAGGGTTGAAGAAACCACAAGGGATACCATGCATCTAAAGTCTCTGAGAGCTTTTAGAGGCCAGGAATTTACAGGTCATAGTTGAAGAGAACTATGTCTGGCCATAAAAGTCACCATGCGCTCCTTATTGTAAGTGTGAATTTGCATATTTGGTGTCTTATCTGTGTAGAAGTGGCCCCCAAAGTGAATTTAGTTAGAAAACAAAAACAAAACAAAACAAAGCAATGCAGAAGAGCTACCACTGATAACATTAAAGGGAAATATGTTGTAAATCCCAGAAAGTTGTTATTTTGTAACCATTTTTTTTTTCAGTAAATTTTAGTATAGATGATATGGACATCATTTCTACGCATAAGAGAATTGTGGCTCAGTTGTGGCCTCTTCAACATCATGGTATGTCAGGCAACAGACTCTCTGGAAGCATCTATGTTACAATGGTGACATAAATACAAAACACCTCTCAAAGGCCTGTAGGATTACGTAGGCTTTCAAAACAATCTCACAACTTTAAGTGAGTCTTATTCTTTCTCATATATAAGTTATGAATTACTGTGAGTAGTAACTAAAAGTTAATAAAATATGAGTATAAAATTTAAAAAAATATATTTTATTTCTCTTTATAATACCTTTGATATATAAGCAGGTCATATGTAAACAACATGAGAGTTGAAATTGACTTGCACAAGCACCTTCTCAAATGGTCTTTTTAATGTAATCAGTGCACTTACAAATAAGTGCATGGATATGTATAAAGTATATGTGCATAAATATATGTGCTTAGAATTAGAGTTCTTAGTTGGGGGAGAGGAATTATGGGACATAGGGAGGGGGAACTGGGAAAGGGGAAAGCCTTTGGAATGTAAACATAGAATATAGAAAATATAAATTAAAAAAAAAGAATTAGAGTTTTTTCACCACTTTCCCAATACTTACCTAGTCTAAACCATGTCTCCTCCTGAACTTACTGCAGAAAATTTGTCCATCTGGTATAAACTGAATATCTCTTATCTAAAATCCTACATCACTAGGTCCAGAAATATCTGATTTTATTTTATGTATTCCCATGTTGGCATATTGGAACATACATGAGAAGATGAGCCTCAAGCTTAAATATGAACTCCATATACAACTTACCCATGGGTGGCTTTACCTAACAGTTTAACTCTGCGCATTAAGCTAAGGTTATGTCCGGGAAGTATGTATTCATATTGCCTAGTTTGCAAAAGATTTGGATCTTGAATTTCAGGTTTTGGATTTGGAAAACTCACTCTGTAGAAACATTATCACATTGGAAAAATAGTCCCCAATGAGTTTAGGTTTTTGTTTTTGCTTTTGTTTTCTGTTTTTGTCTTTTATTTATTTATTTATACTCCAAATTTTATTCCCCCATACACCCTCCCACTGTTCTGTATCCCATACCTCCGCCTCACCCCCTATCTCCATGAGGATGTCCCCATCTCCCACTCCCCCAACCAACCAGACCTCTAATCTCGCTGGGGCCTTCAGTCTCTTGAGGGTTATGTGTATCATCAGTGAATAAACACGGAGTTACTGTCCTCTACTATATATGTGTTGGGGGCTGTATGCTGCCTGGTTGGTGGTCTAATTTTTCAGAGATCTAAGGGATCCAGGATAATTGAGACTGCTGTTCTTCCTACAGGGTTACCTACCTCCTCAGCTTCTTCCAATTTTTCCCTAATTCAACCACAGGGGTCAGAAGCTTCTGTCCTTTGGTTGGGTGCAAATATCTGCATCTGACTCTTTCAGCTGCTTGTTGGGTCTTCTGGAGTGCAGTCCAGTGATAGGTCCCCTATTGTGAATGCTCCATGGTGTCAGGCCTTGGGACCTCCCCTTGAACTGGGTTCCACTTTGGGCCTGTCCCTGGGCCTTCTTTTCTTCAGGCACCTCTCCATTTCCATCCCTGTAGTTCTTTCAAATAGGAACAATTCTGGGTCAGAGATTTGACCGTGGGATCACAATCCCTTCACTCACTTAATTCAAAGTCTTCCTGCTAGGAGGTGAGCTCTATAAATTCCCTCTCCTTATTGTTAGACATTTCATCTAAGATCTTCCCCTTGGAGTCCTGAGAGTCTCTCACTTCCCAGGTCTCTGGGGCATTCTGGACGGACTCCAAAACCTTAGTAGTTTTTGGATGCCTGTTTCCATTTTTCTGCTGGCCCTTGGGGCCTCAAGTTCCCTCACCCAATACCAGATCAGGTTCTCATTTCCCCCCTACTCCCTCTTTCCCCCCTCATGCATTTTCCCTCCAAGGTCCCTCCCTCCCTCCCCACTTGTGATTTCTTTCTTCTCCCTCCCAAGTGGGACAGAGTCATCCTCACTTGGGCCCTTCAGCTTGTTGACCTTCATGAGTTCTGTGGACTGTATCTTTGTATTCTGTACTTTTTCTTTTCTTTTTTTTTTTTTCCTTTTCGGCTAAAATCCACTTGTTAGTGAGTACATACCATACAAGTCCTTTTGTGTCTGAGTTACTTCACTCAGAATGATATTTTCTAGTTCTATCCATTTGCTTGCAAAACTCAGGATGTCCTCATTCTTAATAGCTGAGTATTATTCCATTGTGTAAGTGAACCACCTTTTTTGTATTCATTCTGCTGTCATGGGACATCTGAGGAAACTTCAGATTGATTTCCAGAGTAGTTGTACCAGTGTGTAATCTCACCAGCAATGGAGGAGTGTTCCTCTTTTTCTATATCCTAGCCAACATGTGATGTCTCCTGAGGGTTTGATCTTAGCCATTCTGATTGGTTTAAGTTGAAACCTCAGGATTGTTTTGATTTGTATTTCTCTGACAACTAGGGACTTTGAACAATTCTTTAGGTTCTACTCAGCCATTCGAAATTCCTCTGTTGTGATTTCCTGGATTAGTTCTATATACCATTTTTTCATTGGGTTGTTTGGATTTTTTTGGTGGTTAACTTCTTGAGTTCTTTATATATTTTGGATATTAGCCATCTATTGGATGTGCAGTGAGTGGAGATTTTTTCCCAATCTGTAGGTTGCCGATTTGTCTTACTGACTACTTTGTCTTACAGAAGTTTTCTAGTTTCATGAGGTCCTATTTATTAAATTTTTATCTTAGAGCCTGAGCCATTGGAGTACTGCTTAGGAAATTTCCCCCTGTGCCAATGAGTTCAAGGCTCTTTCCCACTTTCTCTTCTATTAGATTCAGTGTATCTGGTTTTATGTTGAGGTCCTTGATCCACTTGGACTTGAAATTTGTGCAAGGTGACAAATATGGGTTTATTTTCATTTTCCTACATACAGACAGCATGTTAGACCAGAATCATTTATTGAAGATGCTTTTTTTTTCCATTGTATGTTTTTGGTGTCTTTGTCAAATATCGTGTTCATATGTGTCTGGTTTTATTCCTGTGTCTTCAGTCCTATTCCATTGATCAATGTATCGCTATCTGTACCAATAACATGCAGTTTTTATTACTATTTCTCTGTATCATTATTGCTTGAATTTAGGGATGGTGATTACCCCAGCTGTTATTTAATTGTTAAGAATTGTTTTTTGTTATTCTGTTTGTTGTTGTTGTTTTGGGTTTTTGTTTGTTTTTCTGTTTGTTTGTTTCCTTTCCAGATGAATTTGAATATTGCTCTTCCCATGTCATTGAAGAATTGTGTTGGGATTTTGATGACGATTACATTGAATCTGTAGACTGCCTTTGGTAGAATGGCAATTTTTACCATGTTTACTTTGCCAAACTAGGAGAATGGGAGATCTCCCCATTTTTTGAGATGTTCTTTGATTTCTTTCATGACAGTCTTGAAGTTTTGTCATAAAGGTATTTCACTTGTTTGGTTGGAGTTACCCCAAGATATTTTATACTATTTGCGGCTATTGTGAAGGGAATTGTTTCCCTAATTTCTTTCTCACCCTGTTTATCATTTGTATAAAGTAGGTGACTGATTTATGTGCTTTAATTTTACATCTGGCCACTTTGCTGAAGTTGTTTATCAGCTAGAGAGGTTGTCTGGTAGATTTTTGGGGGGTCGATGACATATAATATCATATCATGTGAAAATAGTGATACAGTTATTTCTTCTTTGCCAATTTGTACCCCCTTGATCTCTTTTTGTTGTCTTAGTGTTCTAGCTAGCACTTCTATCTATATTGAATAGATATGGGTAGAGTGGCCATCCTTGTCTTGTCTCTGATTTTATTGTGATTGCTTCAAGTATGTTTTCATTTAATTTGATATTGGCTGTTGTTTAGCTGTAAATTGCTTTCATTATGTTAAGGTATGGGCTTTGAATTTCTAATCTCTTCAATACTTTTGGCATGAAGGGGTTTTGTTTTTATGTCAAATGCTTTGTCTGCATCTAAGGAGATCATCATGTGATTTTTGTTCTTTGAGCTCATTTATATAGTAGATTATGTTAATGGACTTTTGTATATTGAACCAACTTTGCATCCCTGAGATGAAACCTACTTGATCATGGTGAATGATGGTTTTGATGTGTTCTTGGATTTGGTTTGCAAGAATTTTATTGAATATTTTTGTATCAATATTCATAAGTGAGATTAGACTGAAATTCTCCTTTTTTGGATTGGGTCTTGTGTGGTTTATGTATCAGAGTAATTGTGGCTTCATATAATGAGTTAAGTAGTGTTCCTTCTGTTTCTATTTAAAGGAATAATTTGAGGAATACTGCTAGCAGGTCTTTGAAGATCTGGTAGAATTCTGCACTAAATCCATCTGGCTTTGGGCTTTTTTGTTTGTTTGTTTTTTGTTTGTTTGTTTGTTTGTTTGTAGGATTTAAATAACTTTTTCTATTTCCTTATGGGATATGAGTCTGTTTTCATAATTTACCTGCTCTTGATTTAACTTTGATATGGATACTTGTCTAGAAAACTTGTCCATTTCTTCTAGATTTTCCAGTTTTGTTTAGCATAGAATTTTGTAGTAGGATCTGATTTTTTTTAATTTCGTCTGTTTCTGTTGTTATGTCTCCCTTTTCATTTCTGATTTTGTTAATTTGGATAGTGCTTCTCAGTCCTTTAGTTATTTTGACTAGGGGTATATCTATCTTGTTGATTCTCTCAAAGAACCAGGTTCTGGTTTTGTTGATTCTTTGTATTGCTTTTTGTTTCTTTTTGGTTGATTTTGCCCCTGCCTTTGACTATTTCCTGCCTTCTACTACTATTGGGTGAGTTTGCTTCTTTTTGTTCTAGAGTTTTCAGGTGTGCTATTAAGTTGCAAGTGTAAGATCTCTCCAGGTTCTTTACCAGGGCACATAGTACTATTATTTTTTCACTAAGCACTGCTTTATTTGTGTACCATAAGTTTGGGTATGATGTGCCAACAGTTTCATTAAATTCCAGGAAGTCCAATTTCTTTCTTTCTTTTTTCTTTGACCAAGTTTTTATTGAGTAAAGAGTTGTTCAGTTATCAAATACATTTGGGCTTTCTATTGTTTTCGCTGTTATTGAAGATCAGCCTTAGTCTATGGTATTCTGATAGGCTGCATGGGATTATTTCAATCTTCTTATATCAGTTAAGGGTTGTTTTGTGAACAATTATTTGGTCAATTTTGGAGAAGGTGCCATGTGGTACTAAGAAGAAGGTGTATTCTTTTGTTTTAGGATGAGATATTCTGTAGATATCTGTTAAATCCATTTGGTTCATAACTTCAATGTAAAATTCAATAACCAAACAAGCTCTTTATAATACAGCACTAATAAGTAGGTTTATATCATAGTAGGAATACTTTTACCTCCTTGTTAGTGAGCTATTACATTCTAGATTGTCAAAGAAGAGTAAGACGTTCATCTTTTTAAATGCTGTCATTTAGAATTCTTGCTTTCTAAGTATTTCTTCAGATTAACACTAGATTCAACTTGCCATTTCTTCTCTTTTTCATGGCTTCCTAAAGAAGTTACAAAATTGCTTAATTGATAGCAAAACTTTTTAAACTTAAGAAGATGTTAAGCGCCAATTACATATCTCATAATTAATAAATAATTCAAGACTACTCTTCCACCTGTTTACTTTCAGTTGACTTCAAAGTAAGTCTTAATAATTGGGCTATAATATTCAAAACCTTATTCTTCACCAGTAAGAAGCTTTCCTGCAGTCTCATTAATGAATGAAACAGTTCTAGAATCATTAGTGTATTCTGTGAAAGGTTAGTCTTATTAATGACTACAGAAGTTGTATACCAGTCAATAGAGAGCTCGAAACAAGGTCTCATGGGAAAGTTACTAATTATTAGATACAGTAAATAGGGATTGAGTAGATAGTAAAATTGGAGAAAAGGAGATATTTAATACAGGGAACAGTCAGATCATCATGATGAGAGGCTCATTTCTGCTATGGTCTTCTGAAAAGTTCATGAAATATACCTAAAGCTATTAGTATTTCAATACTGTTTAATTTTCACTGTTTAATAGTTGCTCTGGAATAATGAGTTTTCTATATTTCTGAGACTTTCTTGCTGTTGCCACTCTCCACAAGCTGTGTCTAACATTAAATGAAATAGAGGCATGCATATGAAGCAAACATCTGTCAGCTTGAAGTGAATCTTGCCTTAGGATGGCTCTATGCTCCCATGTACTCACTCCTAGGATGGTATAAAAGCTCGGACCATGTCAATGTGTTTTGGGAAATTAGTATTATGGATTATGAATTGGCCATTAAACAATTAGGCCAGAATATTTAGTAAAAAGTGAAAGAGATATATAGATGTCATTGTTCAACATATTTTGGTCACTCTAATGAAAGAAGTAGAGAGAATACTATGTATCCAAGTGGTTTACAGCTCATTCAGTTTACATTATAGTAAAAGTTTAACAAATTAGTAGGGAGTGGAGAAAGGTATGAGTAAGTCGAGTCCTGAGACTTGGAAGTGCCCATGTCAAGGTCTTCCTGGTCTCAGATCCATGGGAGATTAACAAAGTCATTACTCTTATTGGGCAGACTCAAGAGTGATGAAAAAGCTTTCATTTCTGGCCATGGTATGACTGTTTATGAACGACTGATTGGTACACGCAAACACTATCACCTTCTTCTTCCTGGATATTTATGACCAGACATTGCTCACTCAGGGAGAACTTCTGTGGAGACTTGTTAAGGTAATTATGTGGAGTTGTTCATCATAAACAAGCTGAGGTCCTAGGCTGGAGCAGTAGCAGGACCCCACCTGCTTTTAGATTTAGTGTGCATGTACCTGTGTCTGCATGCCTGTCTTTTCATCATTCCCTCTCCTTCCCTAACCTTTGTTCTTTGGACCCAAGCTCAAGGATCACAATAAGTGGTGCATAAACCAGGAACTGGAAGTGGACAACAGAGTACAGGAAGCACACAGGCAGCCACTCATTTCCAAAGAGAAATGCAGTGAAGGTGAAAGTAAGGATTAATCCAGCAGGTATACACTGACCGGACCCAGGCACCCAGAACATATGTAGATGTGCAGCTCATTCTTCTGTAGGCTCCCCAACAATTGGAACAGGAGCTGTCCCTAAAGCTGTAGCCTGTCTGTAGAATTGGTTACACAACAGGGCTGCCTTGTCTGGCCTCAGTGGGAAAGGATGTGCCTAATCCTGCAGAGAGTTGAACCAGGAAGGGGGTATACCCAGGGCGGAACTCACCCTATGCAGGGATAGGCACATATTTCAGAGAGGGGAGCCTAGTCAAGGGATAAGATTCCATATGTAGGCAACATCTTAAGGGACAGTTGTTCAGAAACCTGCAGGAAGACCGAGATGTACATTTGACACCTGTGTGTGTGTGTGGGGGGGGTATTTCCAGCCTGTGTATAATTTTTGGTATATTGTTCTATCACTGCCCAAGGTTCCAGGTTAGTTGACTCTGTTCATCTTATCATGGAGTTCGGGGGCCCTCAGTCCCTCCATCAACTCTTCTTTATGACTTCTCAAGCTCAGCCCAATTTTTGGCTGTAGGTCTCTGCATGTTTCAGTCACCTGCTGGGTGGCGGTTCTCAGAGGACAGTTATGCTAGGCTACTGTCAAAGGGGAAAGTCTTGACAGCTGTAAATGGCTGTCAATGTTGCTTTTGAACAATTCTAGTTAAATAACCCAGTAGGTTTCCTGCAAAGCAAAGCAAAGCAAAGCAAAACAAAACAAATAAACAATTAAAACAATTAAGAGTTAACTGAGATTTCCTAGGTCCTAGAAGAATTGAAACCCTAGACTCTGGCCTGGATCTTATTATATAAGCTACAAGACATCTTACAGATGATCCCAAAACAAAACAAAAAAGTGTTTAAAAAATTGACTTTTGAAAATGCAAATAAAACTTCTAAAGAGACCCTTAGAAGTTCTTACAATGCTTCACTAACAATAAGATAAATTATAAAAGCCAGTTCAAGGTATGGCTCTTGCAGTCATCCTTGGGGAAACTGTACATAATGGAAACCAAAAGAAATGATGCTTGTTCATGTGGGAAAACGTTTATATTTGCCATTATAGACTGACTTACCCCTAAGAGCAATAAAATTCCAGTTTCTACTTGGCCTTTGTGCTACTCTGGATGGAAAGGTATGCTTGTATCTTCCTTGAAGACATGGGACTATCACTTTGGGTTCAGGGAAGATACTAATTTTAAGTATGATGAGGATTCAGTTTGTGAAATAACCCAATGACTGTATTTATGAGATGTCTGGTAATCATATCCATAATTCTTGTCAGGAAAAATTCTCCAGTATTTCTGTCCTGGGACCACTGCCTTTTCATCAAGTCTTCTTAGGACAATCTTCCATACCGGTTTATATTAATGCTCCCCCCCCCAATTGGAGCTTATTCCTTTAGCAATGTGTAGTACCAACAGTCTATGTTCAATTATCCTGGATAGGCGACAGCCCTGAGATTTAGGCAGAGTTTAATATGTCACACAGATTACCAACACATATGTATGATGATAGCAGCTCCAAAGATTGAGAATAAATATATTTGGGAATTAATTAAGAGTCAACTTTCTGTGTTTTGGACTTAAAATAATGATAGCATGACGATGGTCCAATTATGTCAGCATATCTTAGAAGAGCTAGAAGCTTGTGATGAGGCTTTCTCCAGATAATATAGCTTGGAAGTTTAATCTTTTCTATGTTGTAAAAACATCCTTTTCCTGTTACACTACACTGTGGTTATAATCTTTTTATCTTTGCAGTGTACTATTCAGCAATGCAGCAAACTGTTAATTTAGGCTTGAAGATCCATCTTGAACATCTAAGAAATAAGAATGGGAAGGTGTGGGGATCTGAGGAAGCACCGAGTGAATGTGTATTGTTGTTGTGGGAAAAGGACTCTAACGTCTTGGAGCCAGAGAAGCTTGGGAAAGCCACTGCATATACGGACAAGGCTTAGGAGAAATGGCGTGGCATGACATTCCTTGGGGTCTGAGTCTGAGTGTTTATGGACAAGTGGACACTACAAAGCTACCAATCGAAACTGCCCCTCCTGCATGTTACAGCCTACTGGCTTAAAGTGATCTCCTAGCGGGAATAGCTCATACTTCCCTGCCCATACTGTACCAAATAAACACACTGCTATTGGTTTTTGTTGGTGGATAACCTTGCTTAACCCCAGCTTTATTGTGTGTTTGGATGTATGCCAATCCTTTCTTCATCCCATTGCTGCCCCTAAACAGTGTCCCATAGACCAAGATACTCAGGCCATGAGAGAAATCTAGGAAGAAAACAATTGAATCGTGATATTCAAATTCAAGAAGTGAAAAATTTCAGGTTCTTTGGATCACAGAAATGTAGCAATTTTCATAACACCAGAACTGTAAGTAGACTTTCCTGAAAATGGATAAGATTTATACTGCCTCTTCTTGCTATGAATTTGCCATTCCCTTTTCATATTTTTGCCTCAATTCTTAGAAAAAATGTGAAAATATGCTGTAGAGTATTCTTTCAGTAAAATATTTTCCAGTGTTTCTCCAGGGAGAGAGAGAGTGGGAGAGTGATAGAGATTCAGAGAGAGAGAGAGAGAGAGAGAGAGAGAGAGAGAGAGAGAGATTGAGATTGAGAGAGAGAATATTTGTTTTTCTTTCTGGGAGCACACTTTGTTCTCTGCTCAATTGTTCATAGTTTAAAATGTTTAT
The DNA here is from genome assembly GCA_964023405.1 of Apodemus agrarius. Classification (NCBI taxonomy): domain Eukaryota; kingdom Metazoa; phylum Chordata; class Mammalia; order Rodentia; family Muridae; genus Apodemus; species Apodemus agrarius. The sequence goes on along the minus strand of OZ030018.1, from coordinate 27,485,396 downwards.
ATTTCATTAGTTGTTTAACGCATACCCAATGGTCAATGGAGGAAGGCACATCAGCTTGTCTAAATTCTTGTTCTAGCCCACGCTTTAATGCTCTTAAAAATAACCAAACGTAAGTTGCTGGAACCACAAGAGATTATGAGCTTGCTTATGTCTTCCAGGCTGCTATACCACCTTTTTGAGTAGCAAAGCTTTCCAATATTTAAGTAACTTCATAGCATTCAACCATATTTTTGGTTTTATAATCTCTGATGATGTTGGTTTAAAAATAGATAAAAATTTTCAGAAGAATCTTAAATAAGTATATTAGATTCAAAGTATTTTAAAACTTATTGATCAAACGGAGCTTAAAATCTGTTCTGAGTTAACATATAAATTTATCTATCTATATATATAAATATATTAACTCAGAGCACATATATATTTATAAAACATATATTATATATTTATATATAATATATTAGAACATTATATATATCTGCATACACACACACACACACACACACACACACACACACACATATATATATATATATATATATATATATATATATATATAAAATATATTAGGAGAATGAAAGCTTTAGTCCTGCCACAATTGAAGGCTGGGGCTGTAGCATGGCATGGATCTAATACGATTCTACACTTAAAGGAGAGGGAAAGCCTGTGAAATACATGCTGCCTTTGCTATTCTGTTTCAATGTCTGCTCTTTGCACATATCCAGAATTGGGATGAGCTGACATTCAAATAACATGAGTATTTCAAAAGTTAAAAATTATCAGTGAATCAACCAAAATGTAGACTTGTGTTAGAGTACTATGTTCTAAAAAAGGACTTTATATTCTGTCTTCATCATGGTATTTTATATGCTTAGATGGGCATTTGGCATGGAGACATGCACATCTTTTCTGGAGTCATTGGTTAGTCTCCTGCTTCTGCATTCAATGCTCTCTATGTCCCATCAGACATAGCACTTACATTGTCTCACTTTGTTATTTGCCACAGTATTTTTTTAGTTTTTTGTTTATTGGGCATTCACATTTCAAATGTTATCACTTCCCCAGGTCTCCCCTCAGTACACCCCTTATCCCCTTCCCCTCCCCCTGCCTCTATGAAGGTGTTCCCCCACACCCTCTCCAACCTTCCTGCCCTGGCATTCCCCTGCACTGGAGCATCAAGTCTTCACAGGACCAAGGTCCACTCTACCCACTGATGTCCAACAAATCATCCTCTATGATGTATGCTGCTGGAGCTATGGGTCCCTCCAGGTTTACTCATTCATTGATAGTCCAGTCCCCATAGCCTTTCTATACTCAAAGGATAAACAAGCTAAGAAAGAAATTAGGGAAACAATACCTGTCACGATTGTCACAAACAATATAAAATATCTTGGTGTCACTCTAACCAAACAAGTGAAAGATCTATATGACAAGAACTTCAAGTCTCTTAAGAAAGAAATCGAAGAAGGCCTCAGAAGATGGAAAGATGTCACATGCTCATGGATTGGGAGGAATAATATAGTAAAAATGGCCATCTTGCTGAAAGGGATCTCCAGATTCAATGCTATTACATTAAAATTCCAACTCAACTCTTCATAGAGTTAGAAAGTGCAATTCACAAATTCATCTGGAATAACAAAAATCCCCAGGTTATCAAAAACTATTCTCAATAATAAAAGAACTTCTGATGGAATCACCATCCCTGACCTCACTACAGAGCAATAGTGATAAAACCTGCATGGAATTGGTACAGTGACAGGCGGGTAGATCAATGAAATAGAATTGAAGACCCAGAAATGAACCCACACACCTATGATCACTTGATCTTTGACAAAGAAGCTAAAAACCACTCCCTGGGGAAAAAAAGATAGCATTTTCAACAAATGGTACAGGTTCAATTCTTTTCTTTCTTACTTTTCTATTTTTGAATATGACTTTAGGGTTTTTTTTTCTCTAATTGGCATAACTTTAGCTACTGTCAATACTATGCAGTTCTTTGGTCAGTTCCCAGATCACAATAATTGCTGGTATTTATTATTAAATCAGAGAAAGTTAATACTTTGAATTACATAGGAGAAAGTAACCTGCTGTGTAAATCTTAGTACCCAAAAAGGGTTATGTCATCTAAAATTTGCTGCTATATATTAATGCATGTAAATATATTAGTGTATATTAAAAATATATAATACAGCACACATACCATATGATATATTAAGTATATAAAACATAATAAATATAAAATACTATGTAATTAGTTTCAATTGGCAAAATCTTAGAAAATGGGTGCTTGGTATCTTCTGTATTTTTAGCTTTTATTCTGTATGTGGCTTTAAGATTTCAAAGTTAAACATAGTGGAGCATGTGTCTTTATTGTATGCAGGGGAATCCTCTGGGTATATGCCCAGGAGTGGTATGCCAGGGTCCTCTGGAAGTGACATGCCCAATTTTCTGAGGAACCGCCAAACTGATTTCCAGAGCAGTTTTACCATTTTGCAATCCCACCAACAGTGGAGGAGTGTTCCTCTTTCTCCACATCCTTGCCAGCACTTGTTGTCTCTTGAGTTTTTAATCTTAGCCATTCTGACTGGTGTGAGGTGGAATCTCAGGGTTGTTTTGATTTGCATTTCCCTGATGACTAATGATGTTGAACATCTCTTAAGGTGTTTCTCGGCCATCCGAATTTCTTCTGGTGAAAATTCTTTGTTTAGCTCTGTACCCCATTTTTTGATAGGGGTATTTGGTTCTTTGCAGTCTAACTTCTTGAGTTCTTTGTATATATTGGATATTAGCTCTCTGTTGGATGTGGGGTTGGTGAAGAAATTTTCCCACTTTGTTGGTTGCCGTTTTGTCCTTCTGACAGTGTCCTTTGCCTTGCAGAAACTTTGTAATTTTATGAGGTCCCATTTGTCAATTCTTGATCTTAAAGCATAAACTATTGGTGTTCTGTTCAGGAACTTTCCCCCTGTGCCCATGTCCTCCAGGGTCTTCCCAAGTTTCTTTCCTAAGAGTTTCAGTGTGTCTGGTTTTATGTGGAGGTCCTTGATCCACTTGGAGTTGATCTTAGTGCAAAGAGATAAGAGTGGGTCAATTCGCATTCTTCTGCATGTTGACCTCCAGTTGAACCAGCACCATTTGTTGAAAAGGCTATCTTTATTCCACTGCATAGTTGTGGCTCCTTTATCAAAGATCAAGTGACCATAAGTCTATGGGTTAATTTCTGTGTCTTCAATCCTATTCCATTGATCTACTTGCCTGTTGCTGTACCAATACCATGCAGTTTTTAACATGATTGCTCTGTAGTACTGCTTAAGGTCAGGGATATTGATTCCCCCAGAAGTCCTTTTATTGTTGAGAATAGTTTTAGCTATTTTGGGTTTTTTGTTGCTCCAGATGAATTTGAGAATTGCTCTTTCTAGATCTATGAAGAATTGAGTTGGGATTTTGATGGGGATCACATTGAATCTGTATATTGCTTTTGGCAAGATGGCCATTTTTACTATATTGATCCTGTCAATCCAGGAGCAAGAAATATTTTTCCATCTTCTGAGGTCTTTTTCGATTTCTTTCTTCAAGGACTTGAAGTTCCTGTCGTACAGTTCTTTCGCTTGTTTGGTTAGAGTTACGCCAAGGTACTTTATGTTGTTTGTGGCTATTGTGAAGGGTGTTATTTCCCTAACTTCTTTCTCAGCCTGCTTGTCCTTTGAGTACAAGAAGGCTACTGATTTGCTTGAGTTAATTTTATAACCAGCCACTTTGCTGAAGTTGTTTATCAGCTGTAGAAGTTCTCTAATTAGAAGGATCCCAAATATCCCTCAAAGGAGGAATGGATACAGAAAATGTGGTATATTTATACAATGGAATACTACTCAGCAATTACAAATAATGAATTCATGCAATTTGTAGGTAAATGGTTAGACCTGGAAAATATCATCCTGAGTGAGTTAACCCAATCACAAAAGAATACACATGAAATGCAATCACTGATAAGTGGATATTAATGAGCCCAGAAGCCCTAAATACTCAAGGCACAATTAGCAAGTCAAATGATTCCCAAGAAGAAGAAAGGAGAGGACCCTGGGCCTGTAAAGATTGGATCAAGTTTTGTAGAAAAACCATGGGGAGAGGGGGAATGATTGGGGAATAGTTGGGGGGGGGAGAGGAATTATGGGACATATGGTTGGGGGGGTACTGGGAAAGGGGAAAGCCTTTGGAATGTAAACATAGAATATAGAAAATAAAAATTAAAAAAATAAGAATGATGTAAACAGAAAAAAAAAGATTTCAAAGTTAAACTTCAGGGAAGCAAATTGACTGAAGAAGAGTATTTATTATGAGCAAAGCTAATCTAAAATTTTGCTTTTAAATATCAGTGTTAATTAAATATGCAGATATCTTCATTAGTTAAAATATTTGTCTTTTGTTTGCTGACCAGAAAAGAGGTTGTTAATATACAGAGGAGACCAAAATAAGAAGAAAGCAAGATAAATCTAAATTGAAAAGGACTCTGCAGGGAGATGGGCCAAAAATCACATACCAAGAATCTAACTAAATTTATTGAATTTATTTTGTAGCTGAGAGTTTTATTTCTCTCTCTCTAAAATTTTATTTGGAAGTATTAATTTTCTTTTTTATCCTGACATTATTATAATCTGAAAGTTCAATATGTTGTGATTATTATTAAAATAGGGTAGATGTCAAGAATAATACTAATTGTCGCTTGGCATTATGCAAACTTGGTGAATTTATTCCTGTTGAGTACTGTTGTTTTGAGACAACAAAACAAAACAAACAAACAAAAACCCAAAAAACATTTTAAAGTTAACTTTTCTTTAAACACAGTTTTCAAATCAGTGTTTGATTAGCCCCCTAGAACCTTTCTCAAGGTTACATTCTTATAGTTACAAATCTTGTGAAAATCTTGTTTCAAGAAACATCAAGAATATATTGGTTTCATGGTCTGGTAATAGAATGTCTAGTTTTGCATGCGCGGTTTTAATGAAAATGCAGCGAATGTAAAAACCTTTCAGACTGTCAGCACGTATGTCAAACACATGCAGTCAAGACTGGTATATTAAACGCATTCTGCCCTGACAGCATTCTGCATGTCTACTCTTTTTTAATTACTATCCACATCTCTTATGTTTTCTCCTTTGATATCACAGAGGAGACAGCATTCCAAGTTGCCTAGATCCCTAATCAGTTGTGGATATTACTGGGTCTTTCATATTCTGCAAGCACCAGAAAGATAACTTTATCGGATTTTTCCTTGTTTTCTTCCAGGCACAGAGGCATGCCCCATAAAGAGGTAATAGGGAGGGCATTATCATCTCTGTCCAGTGCAGTTCTGGAACAGTGAGGCAGTAGATGGAAGCAGATGTCACTCTCCTAATTGTTACTGTGCTGGGAAATAAACAGGAGAGTGTTGAAGGGAGCGTTTAAGGTCCTCAATTCCCTTGTCAGACACAGAGCATCTGGGCAGAGATGCCTTTTCAAGCCCTCTGTGACTTCTAAGAGTAAAATTAAAGGACAAATAAATAAATCTATATAATAACCTCAGGACTAAATTGCTGTTTCAAAGCTTAAGCAAATGAGGATCATCTCTCTGCTATGAGCTGGTGTTACACTCATTGGCCTCTATCTAATCACATGGTTTTCATTACCAAATATAAATTGCTTGGTGACTCCTTCTCCTAAGAATAAGAAAATGATTGAAATTTTAAAATAGCCATTTTGATGTGATGTTATGTCCAATACAAGAAAACGAACGGGAATCTTTTGGTTGTGAAGCACAGAACCATTTGACTCACATCCAAATATAAATTTTTAATCTAATAATCTGGTGATTGCACCAATAATAATTGAAAACTAACATGAAATGCTTTAAATCATGCTTTCTTCCTCCAGAATGCTGCTGTTAAACTTCTTGGAATAAAGATGACTATACAAGAAATATTTCTTAAAAGTAAAGAATAAATAAGTAAATAAATAAATAAATAAATACCTACATAAGGATATTATGCTGTTAAAAATAATAATAAAATGGGTACAGTGCATGTTTACCTTAATAAACAAAACGGTGACCTGGAATTATACAAACCATATAATCTTTATAAGACTGATCAAAAGGCAACAGTTGGCTATAGGGCAAATGACAAATGCATTTAAAATAAAACATGAGCCCAAGCTTGCCTATGGTAGTATGTGGAATAACGTCTACAATTACAATGTGACCTTAAATGTACCTTTCCAGTTCTAGGTCACAAACCTCTAGAATTTCGTGTCTAGAAGTAGACACGAAATGGTATATTAAACTTTGGACCAGGTAGTTTTAGTTACCATATGTATCTTTCTACCTAATCAGAGCTTAGTTATATTTTGGTTAGCCTAAAGAAATAGGATGCCATATAGTCTCAAGTTGACAGCTTATGATGAGCTATATTGAATTTATATGGAAATGAATTTTATTAGGTATGATGTATTGAATGGGGAAGGTAATGATGGTGATGGACTTTTCAAAATTAAACATTTATAGGAGTTAAGACAATTCACAAATTATGTACAAACCTTGGAGAAAAACATCAAAGTATGGCAGTGGTAACTTTCTAAAATTGAAAGAGAGAGGAAGGGAGAGAGAGAGAGAGAGAGAGAGAGAGAGAGAGAGAGAGAGAGAGAGACTTAAATAATTTGTTGCTTGGCTTTTATTAATTATTTTTATATACTAAATGGCCAAATTCAATAATGAAGAAAGTGACCAACACCAAGCAACACTGGGTATCAGTCTGTATCCGAGTACCCGCCTAGATTCCTTGATAAGAAGAGGGCTTATTCAGGAAAAAAATAAGATTAGGCCAGTTGAGGCTTTGATTATTTTGTTGACTTATAAGGAGATAGAGCGAGCGAGAAGTATTTTTCTCAGCAAGACTTGGCCTTTGGAACTTCATTATGAATTAGAAGGAGTTTCTAACTGAGTAACACACTGTTGTGCAAGTAGATTCAGCTAATGAAGACCCCAGGCTCAGTAAAGGCCTCGCAACTGGGCTACTTAACAGCTGCCCAGAATTACCAGGGTACTGCAGCAATGTGACAGATGCAATGAGTTAGGCTATCTCTGACTCTCTAGGTTTCATTAAGAATGTTTTTATGTAACAACTGAGTTCTACCAAATGTCCCCTAGTGCATGAAAAACTGTCTCCAAGTAGTTTTTATGGCTTTCTTTCTTTTGCTATGCTGGTTTTGTATTAAAAGAAAACAACTAAGTGTATCAGCAGCTTTAAATGACAGTTTTTGCTCGGCGATGAAGAAGGGAATTAACGTCAGATGGCAAACTAAGCTTTTCCTTTCATCTGAAGCAGGATATAGCAACTATCACAGAAACTCATAAAACACCTTCAACACTGGTGGCCAACATGCAGAGAACACAAGCAGCCAAGGTGAATGTGCTTTTAATCAAATTTATAAAATACTATCCTATTATGCTGAAAAGTATCCTTCCCTGATATTTGATTTCTTTGGCTTTCCTTTAGCTGATACATAGAGCCCTTTTTTAGAGTCATAAGGATGAGCTGAGAAAGAACTAAGAAGACATGAGAGTTTCACTTAAAGTGTCATGGCCAGGAAAGGTTCTCTCTTGTCATTTTATGTCAGAAATCTAAAGATAATATTAAGAAAACATCATGTAAAGATTCTGGAGGTAGTTTAATATTCAGAGACGGAAGTCTCAAAAGATGGCAGGAGCTACTCAGAATAGTCCAACCTGTACTTCATTTAAATGCGTGAACTCACCAAACTGAGTTGTAGGATAGCTACCTTGAATTATCTAGTTTTGAGTCAATTGAGTATCAGTTTCTAGCAAGTTAGGATCTGTAGGATTCAAAAAGTTCAGTATGAGGCCAATACTTACTCAGTTAAACAATGTTATGGTTTGGAACTTAAATGTCTTCAAAGAGCATGTTCTGAAAGCTTTGTCACTGGCTGGTGATACAATTGGGAATTTAAGCAAAGTTTAGGTAATGAGGTCCAGTAGGAAGAAATGAGATCAGTGGGAAGGTGAGCTTGAAGGAGATATCAGGTTGCTGACTCCCTCCTCCTCTTCCTCTTCCTTTTCCCTTTCTCTTCCTAAATACTTCCATTTTTCTTACATCCATGAAGTGAGCAGTTTCATTCTACCATATATTGTTTGCCATTTTGTTTTATGAATTCAAAGGGAAGGAGTCAAAAACTACAAGCAGAGAATGTTTCCTCTTTCAAATTAGTTTATGTCAACTACTTTGTCACAGCAATGAAAATCTGAATAGCACAAGTGTGCATAGATTAATTCATGAATTTATCAACATGCAGTGAGATGTAGAGTAATTTACGTCCAACAGTATGGCTGCTCTGACAAGGGCTAAACACATTCTAGGGTCTATGTGGTCCAGCTTGAAATCAGACATGCCACACCCCTTTAATCCCTCTGACTGAATTACAGATACATCCTTAATATATACCTTTAAGGTAAAATTGGTTTGTAGTAGGAAGCACCATGTTTGAAAAGTGAAGTCTAAGGGAGGGGCTTACAAAGTGACAAATCAGAGAAATATTTGACAGAATGATTAAGAGATAGGATACTCCCAACTCTAATAAGAACAGTCTCACAAGAACTCTCTCAAGAGAGTCTATGTAAAAGCATTGTGGGCAGATAAGAGTGGAATGGGAGTGAGTCAGTGCAGTGAGTCAGTATGGTAGAAGTGAATTCATTTGTGAGTTCATGCAGATCAGTGCAGGTCAGCAGACACAGTTGAAGCCAGAGAATAAGAAGGAGCCCAAAGATTAGAATGGGTTGTCAGAGTTAGTCAGAGGCCAAGCAGAGCAATTTAATGAAAAGCTGAGAAAAGCCAGATTGAATCAACCAGGTTGGAGAGGATTTTGAGCCAGAACAGCTGAGCCAAACCAGCCAACCAGAGATCAAAACAAGCTTGGAAGGGTGAAAATATTCAGCATTAAGCCTCTAAGACAAAAATAACTCGATGGCTAAGATTAAAAACTCAAGAGACAACAAGTGCTGGCGAGGATGTGGAGAAAGAGGAACACTCATCCACTGTTGGTGGGATTGCAAAATGGTAAAACCACTCTGGAAATCAGTTTGGCGGTTCCTCAGAAAATTGGGCATATCACTTCCAGAGGACCCTGGCATACCACTCCTGGGCATATACCCAGAGGATTCCCCTGCATGCAATAAGGACACATGCTCCACTATGTTTATAGCAGCCTTGTTTATAATCGCCAGAAATTGGAAGGAGCCCAAATATCCCTCAAAGGAGGAATGGATACAGAAAATGTGGTATATTTATACAATGGAATACTACTCAGCAATTAAAAATAATGAATTCATGCAATTTGTAGGTAAATGGTTAGACCTGGAAAATATCATCCTGAGTGAATTAACCCAATCACAAAAGAATGCACATGAAATGCAATCACTGATAAGTGGATATTAATGAGCCCAGAAGCCCTAAATACTCAAGACACAAATAGCAAGTCAAATGATTCCCAAGAAGAAGAAAGGAGAGGACCCTGGGCCTGTAAAGATTGCATCCAGTTTAGTAAAGAAACCGAGGGGGGAGGGGGAATGATTGGGGAACAGTTGGGGGGGAGAGGAACTATGGGAACTATGGTGGGTGGGAACTGGGAAAGGGGAAAGCCTTTGGAATGTAAACATAGAACATAGAAAATAAAAATTAAAAAAAAAGTTCCTTTTACGTCAATGTGATTAGAGAATAAGAAAGCCCACCAACATTGCAGAAAGCAGAGGACATCAGACAGAAATGTCACAGAGGACAACAGACATGTGACAGAAAGCTGCAGAGAAGAAATTTACCAGAGGAAGAATCATTTCTTTGAGTGTGAGTGTGAATGACCCCTGAATCGGGGAGACCCTCGCTCTAGTCTCGGGATAAGGCGACACCCCAGAAACTCATGAGAGACGGTCTTGCTGAAATCACACGAGGTTTATTCAGGGGAGACCAGTGCACTGGGGCCAAGCTTGTAACCCACACAGGGGCAGAGGAACAACTGAAGTCAGGGGTTTTTTAAGGGGAAAATCATAAGGCAGGGGGCATAGGTCAAAAAATCATGAGGTAAGGGGTGGAGGGTAAAGAAAATCACAAGGCACAATGGGTGGAGGGTCATGAGGCAAGGGGAGGAGGACTTGATTATGCATGGAATATGAGGAAGTCAGGCAACAGTTTATGCCACAAGGAAGGTTTAGATTTTATCTGGAACAGCTACCCTGGAGACAATGTATAGTTGAACATTAAGCAGAGCACTGGGTGGGTCAAGGATGGGTTCCTGGAACAGGGTGTGCTACTTTTCTCAAGCCGAAAGTAGAAAGACAAGATACTTTGTGCTGAGCTGAAAGCAGAAAAACAATTTACTCTGTGCTAAGCTTGGTTGCTAGGGGTCTAAAAACATTGAGTTAGGGTCTCTCATTCCCCACTCCTACTAGTAAGTAGTTCTATTCTTAGAAATATAAACTAGATTTTTGGCTCCATATATCTTAGCTTGTCTTGTTTTACTCTTTGATATTGTTGACGTAGCATAAGAATCTGCACAGAACTATCTCTTATATAGTCTAGGTCCCTGGGAGAACAGGGCTTGCCTGCATATAGAGGAATGGTAACATGTGGCCCCAGTGGTCCTGGATTTGCAAAAGAAAAGGTTATTGATCGGTTGAATCAACTGACCATTTTCAATCTCTATCATTGGAGGTTACACAGCTCCAGCTCTTATAAAAGAACTCATCTGGCCTTCCACAATTTCTATAGTTAGTGGCTCCAGGGCAGACATAGAACTGGTAGCTTTGGATAATGTTAGGAGGGTTACTCCTGGCAGTGGGGTTCATGGTTCAAAAACAAAACCCAAGTTCCGGCCACCAGGTGCCTGCAGGCACAATGGTTTGGGTACTATTTATAATTTCTCTCATGTTAGTATCGAATACTTGCCAAGTCAGTGTCTGAGGGACATGAGGATTGTCAATCTTCAGTAGTATGCAGGTGACGCAGGCGCAGTTTAAGAGGATTATCAGTCCACTCCAGCTTCCAGGGGTCATCTTGAGCTGCTGGGGTGCTGCTTTGATGTGAGAGGCGTGGATCCAAGCCAGGGGATACCATTGACCTTAATGGCAGTGGGGCTAGTTAGGAGTACCAGGTAAGGTTCTTTCCATTGAGGTTCGAGGTTGTCAGATCGATGACATCGGACCAGGATAGAGTCTCCCACCTGGAACGTATTTGGCACAGTGGTGGTTCCCAGTTCGTATGCCTCTTTGAGCTGTTTCCAGGCGTCCTTTCTGACCAGTTCGAGGACCTTTAAACAAGCTAGCAGGGGGTGGGAAAAAGAGGCATCAGGGTCAAGTATCCCTCCCGCTTCTGCCAAGGGGGGTGGACCCCATGGAGGAGCTCAAATGGTGTGAGTTTGAATTTCCCTGGAGTGTTCTGAACTTGGAGCAAGGCAAAGGGCAGGAGGGCTGTCCAGTCCTTCTCGCCTGTCTCTAAGGCTAATTTAGTCAAGGTCTCTTTTAGTGTTCTATTTATTCTTTTTACCTGTCCTAAACTCTAGGGTCTATAGGCACAATGTAATTTTCAATTAATCCCCAGTTCAATTAATGGCCAGTCCTGGCTTACCTGGGCAATGAAGGCAGGGCCATTGTCTGATCCAATTACCTTAGGGATGCCGAACCTTGGGAAAATTTCTTCTAGTATCTTCTTTGCTACCACATTAGCCGTTTCCCTTCTTGTAGGAAAAGCTTCTACCCATCCTGAGAAGGTATCTATGAAAACTAATAAATATTTATTACCATATTTTGCTGGCTTTACTTCTGTGAAATCAACCTCCCAGTATGCTCCTGGCCTGTGTCTCCGGAAGCATCTACCGGGGGCGCCTAGGTGATGTACAGTGTTGGTTAAAGCACAGACCCTACAATTCTGAACCACTTCTTGTGCAATGTCTGAGAGGCCCATAACATGATAATCAGAGTGACATACGACATCTTTTAGCTTCTTTGTCCCTAGATGAGTTAGTTGATGTAGATTGGTCATATAACGTCGTCCCTCTTTTTGGGGTAGTATGGATTTCCCATCTTCTGTCTCAGCTACTCCATAGGGAGAATAGCCCTGTACAATTTTCAGTTTTTCCATCTGTTTATAGTCTTCAGGGGTGTACCTGAAGCTAGTTTCTCTAATATCATAATAGTCTTTAGGTTTCTTTTCTTGTTCAGCTGTGAGGATCATGGCTCCTTGAGCTGCTTGTTTGGCAGCCATGTAGGCCATTTGATTTCCTTTGGCTATGGTGTCTTGGCCCTTTTGGTGACCAGGACAATGTATAATGGCCAGTTTCTTTGGCAAATGTATGGCTTCTAGCAGGCTCAAGATTTCTTCTTTGTTCTTAATGTCTTTTCCAGCCCCCTCTGTCTATAAATTGCCCCATGTATATGAGCGGTGGCGAAAACGTACCTGCTATCCATGTAGATGTTGATGCTCTTACCCTCCACCAGTCTCAGGGCTTGGATGAGCACGATGAGTTCAGCTTTCTGAGCGGAGGTCCCTTCTGGTAGGCTACTCCCCAGATGAGCTGTTTGGTGTCCACTACCGCCCGCTGTCCCAGCCCTTTTCTTACCTTCCACTATGAAACTGCTCCCGTCGGTGTACCAGTTGGGGCAACCTGGCCATGGCTGATCTGTCAGGTCTCTGCGAGTCCCAGTCTCTTCTGCCAGGATGTCAAGGCATTGGTGTATGGGCACTGAGTCATCGGAGTCGGGCAGCAGTGTGGCAGGGTTTAAGATAGCCGGGGGCACAAAAGTCACTCTCTCCATCAGTAGCAGGCTGAAAGGCACTAGGTCCCAATGCAGGGCCTCGGGGAAGATGGTAGGAGAATTCTTGAATCCTTGTGGTAGGCGGGTCCAGGTCAGCTGCCCAGTTTTTCCTGATTCCAGGTCTCTCCATTTGAAAGCAAAGATCACCTGGCTTTTACGATGTAGTCTTAGGCAAAAGAATGCATCTTTCAAGTCTAGAACTGTATTCCATTGTCTGTCAGGAGGGAGGGAACTGAGCAGGTTGTAGGGGTTAGGGACAGTAGGAGGGATATCCTATACTCTCTTGTTAACTTCTCTTAGATCTTGTACTGGCTGGTAATCATTGGTGCCTGGCTTCATAACTGGCAGCAATGGAGTGTTCCAGGGAGATTGGCAAGGAACTAAAATGCCTAGTTGTAAGAGCCTTTGAATGTAAGGCCTGATATCTTTTTGGGTCTCCTTGCTCATAGGGTATCCCAATGGGAATTGCAACAGTCTTTAGATTAACAACAGTGGGGGGTACCTGTTTGGCCTCTCCCATGCCCCCCCACATCTGCCCACGCTCTGGGGAACCTCTTCAGCCATTTCTCCCCCAATGTTGTGTTTGGCAAAACCAGAGGCTCATGTAATCTATATTCTTCTTCTAGTTTTAGGGCCAAAATCATAGAAGTGGGGGTCTGTCAATCAACTATGGCTCCTGTTGTAGAAAAACTTATTTGAGCTTTTCTCTTTGACAATAAATCTCTTCCCGATAGTGGCATGGGGCACTCGGGGATGACGAGGAAGGAATGATTTACCTGGCCTTTTCCTAGATCAACCTTTTTGTCAGTGGTCCAAGAAAGTGGTTTCTGACCAGTGGCCCCAATCACTATGGTTTTGGTTTTTTTAAAAAAATTTTTAATGGTTCCTTTAAGACTGAAAACTCTGCTCCAGTGTCAACAAGAAAGTCTGTAGGGGTCCGCTCCACAGTTAGGGTTACCCTAGGCTCAGGGAGGGGGTCCGAGCCCCATATCTCCTAATCATCCTCTTCTAGAGTGAGGGCCTTGGGTTGTTTGGCACCAGGTTTCTTCTTGGGGAAGTCCCTCGCCCAATGTCCTTTCTCCTTACAATATGCCCATTGAAGGGTTGCCATGAGAGTCCTTCAGACTTCCGAGGTTTTCTCAGCCCTGTGCTGCCCAGGTACCCTGTCTGTCTGTTGCTTTCTCGGTCCTATAGGTCTCCCTGTCACCTACCACTGCTGCCAAAATCCTAGTCAAATTTCTTTCTGCTCTCCTATCTCGTCTATTCTCTCTCTCTTCTGCTTCTCTCTTTTCTCTTTCTCTCCTCTCTTCCTCAGTCTCTCTTTTATGACACACTTTCTCTGCTTCCTTAACCAGGTCTTGAAAGGATAACCTTTGCAGACCTTCCAAGAGCTGCAACTGCCTCCTAATATCAGAGGTAGACTGCCCAATAAAAGCCATAGCTACTGCCACCTGCTGGCCCTCAGAAGTAGGGTCAAAAGGAGTGTATTGTTGGTTAGCTTCCAACAGGTGCTCTAGAAACACGGGGGTGGGGGTGGGGGGGAGCTTCCTTCTCCCCCTGGAGAACCTCTTTTACCTTGGCCAAATTGATGGGGCACTTGCCCCCTTGAGACCTGCCACCAGAGCCCAGCAATAGACTGTTAGCCTCTCCCTACCTTATTGTAGTCCCAATTTGGACAATTCAGGGGGAATTCCTGGCACATTCTTTCGTGCTTCTAGCAGGATCCTTTCCTTTTCCTCAGTGGTGAAAAGGACCTGCAAGAGCTGCTGACAGTCATCCCAAGTGGGCTGGTGGGAGAACATGAGGGACTCCACCAGACCTGTAAGGCTAGAGGAATTTTCTGAAAAAGAATCATGATTAGTTATAGAGACCAGCTGAAAAAAAAAGGCCAATATTGAAGGAACTGAAGCCAGTCTGTGTTTGCCGTGGGGGGGGGGGGGCGCATATGCATGCAAGGGCAAGGCTGTAGTCGAATCTGGTCCTTCAGGGCTCGCAGTACGTCTGCTCCGGGTCCTGGCAGCTGGCCCTCCTCCAGCAGCACCCTGAGGTGGATTCTGAGGAGGTACAAGGAGAGGATAATGTGGTGGGGTACCAGGCCATTCTGGAGGCTCCTCAATCTTGGGATAGATCTTAGGAGGAGCTGACGGTTGGACTCCATGTGGCGGGTCAGGCTCCACCATTTTAACTTTCACTTTTGTTTTCTGCTCTGAATCGCAGAGCTTCAGGACTCAGGAGCCTGGCTTCTGATTCTGGGTCCAAGGCTTTAACCAAGATGGAGGATCTTGCACCAAATCCTCCCAAACACAAATATAAGGTACCTGATCAGGGTGAGACCCTGGTCCTTTTTGAAACACAATGTCCTTAATAGCAGAAATCACAGTCAGGTCAAGAGTGCCCTCCAGAGGTCAGTCAATGTTATATGTTGGCCATTCTGGAGAACAAAAAGTTCTCCAAAGTCCTTTTCTAATTTCTACGGACAGGTTGTGTGCCCTATTTCTAACTCCAGTCCAGTGGTTAAGAGTCTGACCGAGAGGAGTGCTGATAGTCTGTCCCCATCGTCGTACACAAAACACAAAACACAAATAGCAAACTCAAAGAGATCAAAGAGATGGAAACCAGAGCCCACCTCCTGCGGGACTTCCAACACCAGGAAACAGAATCAGATGGCTGAGGAGAAATCTCTCCTTTCTAGGAGAACCTCGGGTTCCAGATCGACACCCAAACGGGAAATCTCCTGGTGTCCCCAGAGTTCCCTCAGACCCCCTTGGGACGTCTCCTGGGGTAACAGTCAGTTATTTCCTGACTAACCTCCACCTCCATTCCTCCAGATAGGGAATTCGTTGCTCTCATGAGCACGGACGACTGCAAACCAAAAGTATCAGATTCAGACACGGCTGGTAGGCAAGGAAATAAACATAGACAAAGACAGAATGTGGACAAAGACAGAATCTTACCTCCAAGAGGGATCTCTGAGAATCTGGATGGTCGCAAATCCCGGACGAGCCCCCACAATGAAAGACCCCTGAATCAGGGAGACACTCGCTCTAGTCTCAGGATAAGGTGATACCCCAGAAACTCATGAGAGACCATCTTGCTGAAATCACACGAGGTTTATTCAGGGGAGGCCAGTGCACTGGGGCCGAGCTTGTAACCCACACAGGCGCAGAGGAGTTCAACCATGAACAACTGAAGTGAGGGGTCTTTTAAGGGGAAAATCATAAGGCAGGGGGTGGAGGACAAAAAATCATGAGGTAAGGGGTGGAGGGTAAAGAAAATCACAAGGCATAATGGGTGGAGGGTCACAAGGCAAGGGGCAGAGGACTTGATTATGCATGGAATGAAAAATATGAGGAAGTCAGGCAACAGTTTATGCCTCACGGAAGGTTTAGATTTTATCTTGAACAGCTACCCTGGGGACAATGTATAGTTGAACATTAAACAGAGCACTGGGTGGGTCAAGGATGGGTTCCTGGAACTGGGTGTGCTTCTTTTCTCAAGCAGAAAGTAGAAAGACAAGTTACTTTGTGCTGAGCTGAAAGCAGAAAAACAATTTACTCTGTGCTAAGCTTGGTTGCTAGGGGTCTAAAAAGATAGAGTTAGGGTCTCTCAAGTGGAATCTGTGGAGCAGCTGCTGGAGCCTATGGCCCAGAGCAATGAAACTCTGAGACAGGAAATCATAGTAAAGTACCCCAAAAGACAATCTTAATTATATAAACAGACTGTTGCTGCATTAAAAATGGGGAATTCCATTTCAGATCCACTGAAAGTACAGATAAGACATGAAGGGGTAGAAATGTCATTTGAAAAAAGTCATCACAGTTTTCATTACAATCATGACCACTAAAGTAACTCCTTCCTTCTTTAAACTGTGATCTTTATTCCATTTCAAAAAGATTGAACAAATAGCTATACAACAATCAAAGTTAACTATGATAATACAAAGACAGGAGAGACAAATGACAAAAAAAAAAAAAAACCAGGAAGTGGCTAATTGTGAACCTATGGTACATAATGAAATTAAGGATAAAAATAGACAGCCTATTGAACCTATGATGCCACTCCTTGATGAAACAGGAAAGGTGACTACTCCCACTGGCTTTCCCAGTTACCCAGGAATTAAGACTAAAAAATAGTGGAATTTGGAAAAACGAATAATTAGTCTGGCATCCTGCTAAACATATAAGATCTTAAACATTTTATAAAATCAATCGTAACTAATGAAATGGACACACCCCATGTGAGAGAAATGCTATGTATTCCCCAACACTGGAAAGATTTAGCAGTAGGTGTACGAGAAGCTGGTTCTCACATGGCTGCCACAGTGACAAGGAAAACTGTAATAGGTTTCAAATCATTATTATTGTGAACTACCAATTGTTTGGTTAGGGGCAATTTGCTGATTTAAGACAGCAAATGCAATTTGATGAGTTTATTATTATATAATGTACTTCAGTAGCTTTAGGAGTCTGGAATAAGTTGGAGGAATGAGGAAAAAGGTCTATGTCAGGCACAAACATTACTCAAAGCCCCAGAGAGACTTTTAGTGACTGTTTGCATAGATTAACACCTGGTATAAACAGGGCACTATCAGATCCAGATGTGAGACAGCTATTAATTTAAACTTTATCTTTCAAAAGTATAAATGCCTGCTGTAAAAATGTTCTTAAACCTCTAAATGTCAATTCACATTCATAGATGAATGAATTAGAACTGAGAGGAATGAGTCAGTCAGAGCCAGGCTGACTCCATGACAGGCTGCAAACTGGCAGTTTCAGAAACTAGGCCTAAGTTTCAGTTTCCCAGAAATGGAAAAGGTTAAAACAAGTCAATTCCAGGAAAAAAAAAAAACACTCCTGATTGGGAAGCCAATCAGGATATTCCCCCACCACATAACCTAAGTCTACCTTATGGGTACCCAATCAGAAACTGTAGAAGCAGACCCACCACCCAGCTTGAGCCAAATACAGTTAATCAGCAGAAGTCACCCAAGTACACCAGAACATTAATCAATCTCACAGGGACCTAGACCCCTGGAACCAACCAATCATGGTAAAGAAATGTAAAAATCACCCACTGCTACCTTAATAGACTTAAATTGACCCTGCAAAGTCCATACCTTCATCTTCTTATCCCAAAGTGCGGTAGACCCCTGCAGGCAGGCTCTTTGCAGAATAAACCCTCTTTGCTGTTGCACACTGTTTGCGTCTGGGGCATCATTCTTTTCTATCACTGACCCCTACAGAACCACTGCAGATATTGACTTTAATGACTCTGTAATCGAACAAGAAATTGCCAATAATCCTAGAGAACAAAAATTCTCTTATTTTGGCTGTGCAAGACAAGGTCATTTGAAAAGGGACTGTAGACAGGGCAATACTAGAAACTTTTCTAAAGGCCCTCACTTTCAAACATGACTGCTCCCTTTTACAAACTAAGTTTACCTTAAAGATGCAGACTAAGTGTTCATCTACATTCATTTATTTTAATCCAGAGATATTAAAGGTATGTGGCAGGTGTGTTTACATTTCAGTTGGATTACACAGACCTAGGTTTCTTGATGTTATTCCTTGCCAGAGCACCCATATTGCTGGACTAAACTTTTTCTATGTCTTCATTCTTTCTGTCAAAGTTAAAAATTGAACCAATTTAATTTTTACAACAGAAACATCTATCACTCCCACAAACTTAATAGTCTGAATGCCCTTATGAAAATCTGTTGATGCTATGATCATTTATAAATGGAGTCCCAATCATCTGTCCCACAGCAAATGTCCATTTCAGCATCAAGGTTTTCTAGTCTGCCAGTCTGATGAACTATCTGTCCTTTTTCAGCTAATTTGTTGAGGTGTCTCAAGCAAGGGGCTCAGCTTTCTGTTCTGTCTGTATCCCTGTCTTTCTGAGTCCCTTCCTTGTGTCCTGATTTTCACGTGGAAGTTTCTGTTATTCAGATCAGATCTTTTGTCAATTTTGATGGAATCCATAGTCTTTCATCACCTGTGGAAATATAGACAAAACCTCTTCCCCAATATAACACATTCCCTGACTTCCATTTTTATGTTATAGCACTTCTAAAATATCTTGATTTAACTCAGCAGTTTCTTATGTAATCTAGTGTCTTCCAGCTGATCTTTTTCCTCTTTCTGTTTAACACAATTAGATCTTTATGATTAAAAACACCAACTAGAGACTTAGGCAGTCACATTCCACATTCCATGCCTGGCTCCATGCCAGTAAGCCAGGCTTCTTATCCATTTAAACATAGAAACAATCAAACCATTATTACATAAGACATCAATATAGAGTGTCTCCAATACCTAGTTTAGTTTTCTCTAGTTACTCTATGGATTGCTGACAGAAAATGCCTGGCTTGCGCTGTTGCTGGGATATAAGCACCCTGGTGCTTAATATCAAAGAGGAAATTCTGATTAAGAGCAACCAGGGGTGAGTTAGAAAGTAGATCTTGAAAATATAAAGGTGTGCAGAAAAACAAATGTTTCACAAGGTCCCCCTCCTTTTAAGGCCTATCAGTAATGATACCTGAAATGTGCTAAGACAAGACTGTTATAATGACCAGTGTGCTGTGTGGAAACAAAGTCCTTTTGGAAAAAGTGAGAGTTATAGTGTGTACACATTAGAATCAGGTGATCAGGTAAGTATGTTTGCCATTCATGATGAAGAGTTTTCAATGTTTTATAAAACTGAAAATAGCTACACCACTTGTTCCTTAAAGAAGTTTGAGTGTACCACCTTCAGTTGGATTAGTTAAGGAGAGTGGAGCAAGTGACCCAATCACTGACCAAATGTTATTTTACTCAGCAAACACTGGACCTCCACATGCTCTCAATAGTCCTGGTGACCATCACTGCCCATTTTCAGACACATAATACACAGAGTATTTCCTGCCTTATTCTCTTCAATACCCAGATTTCTTGGGCCAACATTGACAATTTCACTTTCCAATAAAGACCTCAGAAACTTTCTTCATTCTGGTTAAAGCCCTTACTGGAATACTAATGTCATGATCCACAGACTTATCAATGCTTGCATTTTCTGTGTGTAGGGCTGTGTCTAGCCTCCATTAGGCCTGAATATTCTAAGGCTCCAACATATCAAGACAATCCCCACTGATATTCCTACCAGGTAAAGTGATTTGTGCAAATCCTCTGTACTGGCTAGTTTTGTGTGTCAACTTGACACAGGCTGGAGTTATCATAGGAAAAGGAGCTTCAGTTGGGGAAGTGCCTCCATGAGATCCAGCTGTGGGGCATTTTCTCAATTAGTGATCAAGTGAAGGAGGGCCCCTTGTGGGTGGTGCCATCTCTGGGCTAGTATTCTTGGGTTCTATAAGAGAGCAGGCTGAGAAAGCCAGTAAGTAACATCCCTCCATGGCCTCTGTATCAGCTCCTGCTTCCTGACCTGCTTGAGTTCCAGTCCTGACTTCCTTTGGTAATGAACAGCTGTGTGGAAGTGTAAGCTCAATAAACCCTTTCCTCCCCAACTTGCTTCTTGGTCATGATGTTTGTGCAGGAATAGAAACCCTGACTAAGACAAATTGGTACCAGCGTAGTGGGGTATTCCTGTGACAACCTGACCATATTTTGGGGAGGACTGTGGAAGGACTTTGGAACGTTGTATTAGATGGTCAATTCAGTGTTGAGACCTCTGTGAGATGTGTAGGAGCTTGGAAGATTATGTTGAGAATAGTGCAGAGGATGGAGGTCTGGCTTGTGAAATTTCAAAGGGAAGATTAAAGACTCTTATCAGGGCCATGAAGACTCTGTGGTTCTGGTTAGCTGGGGCTGAAGAATCAGCTGTGATTAACAAGATACCAGAACCACTAAAGTGAGCCGTTGTGTTACTGGGACTATTGATGCTGGTTAGCTGGAACTAAGAAATTAGCGGTGAGTAAGAAGAGACCAGCATCACTGAGATGAAATCTTCTGGGAACTGTTTTCTGAGAGCACAGAGTGTGTTCCAGATAGCCAAGGTTGTGCCTTGTGCTGTAGCAGGACTTGGTACTGTGTAAGAGTCACCCAGGTGGTACTGCTTTTGAAGGCATGAAGGCATCATGAAGAACAGCTGAGGCTTGGTACAGTGAGAGGCCATGGAAGGCCATTGGTGAAAGTGTACCCTTCATTGTAATTGATGGCCCAGGACTGAAGGGGTCATGCAAAAGAGTTGAGGCTTGGAGATGCCAGTACAATGTGATGACCACCAAGGACAGCAGCAGCAGTGGAGTACAGGCAGCTGGAGCCTAGAAGACAAGGTGTGTGCTACAATGGGAAGAGCTGGAGAAATGACCCAAGCCCTTGGAGGAGCCCAGAAGATCGTGAGTTGGATCCCAGACATTGAACCATTGGAGTTTGAGTTTTGCTTTTTTGATTGTGACTGTGCCCTGATAGTTTTCCCTCTTGAAAGAAGGTATTTTAGTGGAGCCCACAGTTAAGAGACTGAATTTTTAAAAGATTTGGAATTTTAAGATATTGGACATTTTAAAGGGATTGAACTTTTAATATGTAAAGACTGTGGGACTTTTTATGTTATTTACATCTTGGGGATGAATAAGAAAGTAAGGGTTGAGGCTTAATAGTGATATGTTGGTGTGTCAAGTTGACAAGGGGTCAATTGTACTGGCTAGTTTTGTGTGTCAACTTGACACAGGCTGGAGTTATCATAGGAAAAGGAGCTTCAGTTGGGGAAGTGCCTCCATGAGATCCAGCTGTGGGGCATTTTCTCAATTAGTGATCAAGTGAAGGAGGGCCCCTTGTGGGTGGTGCCATCTCTGGGCTGGTATTCTTGGGTACTATAAGAGAGCAGGCTGAGAAAGCCAGTAAGTAACATCCCTCCATGGCCTCTGTATCAGCTCCTGCTTCCTGACCTGCTTGAGTTCCAGTCCTGACTTCCTTTGGTAATGAACAGCTGTGTGGAAGTGTAAGCTCAATAAACCCTTTCCTCCCCAACTTGCTTCTTGGTCATGATGTTTGTGCAGGAATAGAAACCCTGACTAAGACATCCTCATTTGAGACTTCTTTTTCAGGTGAGTCTAGTCTACGGCAAGTGTCTGCTAAAGCTCATTAGGAAAGGATTCCATTTTGTTCCTTGTCCCAGGGAGAAGAACTGCTTAAACAAGAAGGGCATAGTAAATATTTTAAGGAATCAATAAATTGCAACCCATTCCTAGATTTTAGGACATATTCACTGTAATTTGTTTTCCTGAAAGCTACTGTGGCTTGCTAACCTTTAATCATTAGGCTTTTCACTATATTCCCATAAACACTTCTCATGCATTTTTTTCTGGGTTCACAATAAATCAAAGTCTCAAGAGTAGTCATAAGAAAATACCAGGAAATACCATACTCAAAACAAGAGGCACTTTAAAACATATCTGACTAGCTATCTTCAAATATCAAGAGTAATTGAGATTCCATAAGGAAGTATTCCCTTAGGTAATATCTCAGGAGAATTGACACTCTCCCCAACACACACAAAGTACATCGCGGAAACAATAATTGGCTCCTACACAATAAAAAGCATAGCTGACCTCTAAAACAATAGAATTTAAATGATCGAAAGAATGGCAATATAGGTTACTTTTTCCTTTAAAGTGTACAGTTAGGTAACATTATATTAAAGAACTTACAGTATTTGTTCAAAGAAATATAGTCTTGGGGTTCTGTCAGGAGCACAGGGAATGTTAGAGTTGCTGGGTCCTTCTGAGCTCTATCTGCACCCAGGATCTGGGCTGCTCCACTGGCTTCTGTGCACCAGTCCTGCCTAGAGAGAACTTGTCTACTAGGAGTGCTTTGACTCCCAGATTTGGAGGTGAGACCACCATTTTCTCTCTGGTGACTATGCAAGGCAGGTACTGCCAGAAGCTCAGGGAACACAGGAGTGGCAGATCATCAGGGATATAACCTAAAGTATTAAAAAAGATAAGGAAGGATACTTCATATTCATCAAAGGAAAAAATTTACCAAGATGAATTATCAATTCTGAACATCTATGCTACAAATGCAAGGGTGCCCACATTCATAAAAGAAACTTTACTAAATCTCAAAGCATATATTGCACCTCATACAATAATTTTTGGCATTCTGTCCAAGCTCCACCCCACAGTTACCTGGCAATAGCCAGGTATGCCCCGCCCCATATACCTGGCCCACTATAAAAGGGGCTGCCTGCCCCTCCTCACTTTCTCTTGCTCTCTCATAGCACTCTCACTTCTCTGCCCCTCTTGGGCTCTCTCCCCTTCCCCTTCTCTCCACGGGGTCATGGCTGACCTCCACTCCTCTCTTCTCTCTCTCTCTCTCTCTCTCTCTCTCTCTCTCTCTCTCTCTCCCTCTCTCTCTGCCTCCACTATACCATTGACTCCCATCCTCTTCCCTAAATAAACTCTATTCTATACCATGTCAGTGTGTGCATGGTCCTTCAGGGGGAAGGGATGCCTAGGCATGGGCCCGCCATAGGTACCCCCCTACCCCCATGCCACCATGCCATACTCCCTATTATCCCTTTCTCTCTTTTATATCCCATCAATAATAGTGGGAGATTTCAACACCCCACTTTCATCAATAGATAGAGCAGGGAAACACAAACTAAACAGACACAGTGAAACTAAGGGAAGTTATGAACCAAATACATTTAACAGATATCTAGAGAACATTTTATCCTAAAACAAAAGAATATACCCTCTTCTCAGCACCTCATTGCACCTTGTCCAAAACTGACCATATACTCAGTCACAACACAAACCTCAGCAGATGTAAGAAGATTGAAATAATTCCATACACCCTATCAGATCACCACAGACTAAGGTTTGTCTTCAATAACAACAAAAACAACAGGAAACCCACATACACAAGGAAATTCATCAATGTAATCCACTACATAAACTCAAAGAAAAAACATACAAGATCATTTTATTAGATGCTGAGAAAACATTTGACAAAATCCTACACCTCTTCATGATAAATGTCTTGGAAAGATCACAAATTCAAGGCCCATATGCAAACATATTAAAAGCAATACATGGCAAACCAGTAGCCAACATCAAACAGATTGTAGAGAAATTGAAGCAATCCTACTGAAATCAGCTACTAGACAAGGCTTTCCACTCCCTACCTGTTCAATACAGTACCGGAAGTCCTAGCCAGAGCAATTAAACAACAAAAGAAGGTCAAAGGGATACAAATTGGAAAGAAAGAAGGCAAAGTATCAATATTTGCAGATGATATGCTACTATATTTAAATGACCCCAAAAATTCTACCAGAGAACTCTTAAACCTGATTTAAAAAAAAAAAAAACTTCAGCAAAGTATCTAGATAGAAAATTTACTCAGACAAATCAGTAGCCTTCCTATACTCAAAGGATAAAGAGGCTGAGAAAGAAATTAGGGAAACAACAGCTTTCACAATAGCCACAAATAATATAAAATACTTTAGTGTCACTCTAACCAAGCAAGTGAAAGATCTGTATGACAAGAAATTCAAGTTTCTGAAGAAAGAAATTGAAGATATCAGAAGATGGAAAGATCTCCTATGCTCATGGTTTGGCAGGGTTAATATAGTAAAAATGGCCATCTTGCCTAAAGTAATCTACAGATTCAATGCAATCCCCATCAAAATTCCAACTCAATTCTTAAAGTTAGAAAGAGCAATTTCCAAATTTATCTGGAATAACAACAACAACAACAAAAACAACAACAACAAAAACAGGATAGTGAAAACTATCCTCAACAATAAAGGAACCGCTGGTAGAATCACCATCCTGACCTCAAGCTGTACTACTGAGCAATAGTGATAAAAACTGCATGGTATTGGTACAATGACAGGCAGGTAGATCAATCAAATAGAACTGAAGAGCCAGAAATGAACCCACACACTTATGGTCACTTGATCTTTGACAGAGTAGCTAAAACCATCCATTGGGAAACAGACAGCATTTTCAATAAATGGAGCTGGATCAACGGGCAGTCAATATGTAGAAGGATGCAAATTGATCCATTCTTACCTCCCTGTACAAAGCTCAATTCAAGTGGATCAAGGACCTCCACATAAGACCAGATACACTGAATCTAATAGAAGAGAAAGTGGGGAAGAACCTGGAGCATATGGGCACTGGGAAAAATTTTCTGAACAGAACACCAATAGCTTATGCTCTAAGATTATAATTGACAAATGGGACCTCATAAAATTGAAAAGCTTTTGTAAGGCAAAGGACGCTGTCATTAGGACAAAATGGCAACCAACCGATTGGAAAAAAGATCTTTACCAATCCTACCTTCGATAGAGGGCTAATATCCAATATGTACAAAGAACTCAAGAAATTAGACTCCAGAGACCCAAATAACCCTATTAAAAATGGGATACAGAGCTAAACAGAGAATTATCAACTGAGGAATACCGGATGGCTGAGAAACACCTAAAAAGTGTTCAACATCCTTAGTCATCAGGGAAATGCAAATCAGAGATTCCACCTCATAGCAGTCAGAATGGCTAAGATCAAAAATTCAGGGGACAGCAGATGCTGGATAGGACGTGGAGAAAGAAGTGCACTCCTCCATTGCTGGTGGGATTGCATGCTGGTACAACTACTCTGGAAATCAGTTTGGCAGATCCTCAGAAAATTGAACACAGTACTACCTGTGGACCGAGCTATACCATTCCTGGGCATATACCCAGAAGATGCTCCACCAAGTAATAAGGACACATGTTCCACTATGTTTATAGCAGTCTTATTTACAATAGACAGCAAGATGGACAAATTGAAATTATAAACACAGGTGTTGGTAATTTTAATTATCTTTAAATAAAACCTGTTTGAATAGTCCACACAGGATAGTAAGAAAACTAATTAGGACCTAACTGGCTTGCAAAATGTAGAAGCTTGAACTACAGGTTCTGCGTTTGAAAAGTAGAAGTTGAAAGGGAGTAATAACGGGACTTCAGGGAGGGCTTGGAGAAAGAGGAAAGGGAAGGGAGAATTGTAATTACATTATTGTCTCAAAATATTTTTAAGAAACAATATGAACATATTTTTCAATATTTATTTTATTTTGGTGCATGTACTTGTTTGCGAATGTCTGTGTATAGACATATGCATTTGAATGCAGTTGTGTATAGAATTTAGAAAAAGTTGTCAAGCATCCACAGCAGGAATTAGCAAGTCCAATGCAGGTTCTGGAAACTGGACAAAGATCCTCTGCAGGAGCAGTTTGCAGTCCTGAGCCACATCTTCAACCAACGACACCATTTTCCTGCAATTGTTTTGCTAATATGGTACATGGTAGCAGGCTACAATGCTCTATGTAATTTTTTATACATATGTACAGTATGTGTTTGTATAAGTATATATATATATATGTGATAATAAGAATGATTTTGATAAAATATGTATATCACTTTATACAAGCTTCTCATTTGTGTTAAAAATATATTGACCTTGATAATTACAGACAGATTTCATTTTTACCTTTAGCCATCACTATTACTAATTATTATCACATAAACTAACAACAGAGCCTCACCTTTTCCACTGATTCGATACTGGTTTTTGCTAATTATTTATTTTTGCAAATTTTTATCATTATTAAACTCTCTACATTTATAATTTTTATGGAATAAATGGTATGATATGATTTGAAAATTAGTCATGTTCTAATGTTCTAAAATATATACTTCTCCTTTCTCATACATTTTGCTTGAGACCAAGGATCAGCATTGGTGACAAACAGTTTACCTGAAATCAATGTACCTTCCCTTTGTTCTTCATCTCCTGTAGATCTGTCCCTCCCACTTACTTATGTCATTTCCCCTTTACATAGGTAGCATATTTTGTGAAATTTTCTGGCATTATAAAATATTCACCTCTCCTTATTTGGTGTCTCAAATTCTCACGATTCAAGTTGTTACAACTCTTACTACAATAGTTTACTTAGTTTGGGGAGACCTTCCATGAACTCAGAGTTCCATCAGCCAACCATCCAGTGTCCATTGTCAACATCACATTCTTATCTGAGTTGAAGGCTGAGTTGTAAACCTTTATGGTCTTAATCTACTCTCTTTTATTAGCACACTCTTTCTATGTACAATCATTTGTTCATATCTGATTGTTAATGGTGATAATTTCCATTGTCTGAAATAAAGCATTTCTTATGGTTTTCAAATCCACAAGGACAACAATTTATGATCTTCTCGAGCAACCTACTACTATTCAAGTATTTAATACCTATCTTTTACCTTAGGACATCTGTAAATAGATCGTGGTTGATTTACAGGCTTATTTTGTTTTACTGGCCATGCAAGATTCCAAAATTACACCTTGGTTTATACTTACTGAACTAATCTGAATGCTTCTAATATAATTTCTTTTTTTATTAGACATTGTCTTTATTTACATTTCAAATGTTATCCCCTTTCCTAGTTTCCCCTCTGAAAACCCCCTATCCCATTCCCCCTCCCACTGTTCACCAACTCACTCACTCCTGCTTCCCCCTCCTGGCATTCCCCTATACTGGGGCATCTAGACGTCACGGGACCAAGGGACTCTCTTCTCATTGTTGTCCTACAGGCCATCTTCTGCTACATATGCAGTTAGAGCCATGAGTCCCTTCATGTGTATGCTTTGGTTAGTGGTTTAGTGTCTGGGAGCTCTGGGGATACTAGTTGGTTCATATTGTTGTTCCTCCTATGGGCTGCAAACACCTTCAGCTCCTTGGGTCCTTTCTCTAGCTCCTCCATTGGGGACCCTGTGTTCAGTGCAATGGTTGACTGGGAGCATCCACCTTTGTATTGGCACCGGCAAACCCTCTTACTAGACAGCTATATCAGGCTCCTGTCAGCATACACTTCTTGGCATCCACAATGTCTGTGTTTGGTGATGGGATAGGGATGGATCCCCAGGTGGGGCATTCCCTGGATGATTTTTTCTTCAGTCTCTGTTCCACACTTTGTCTCTGTATCTCCTCCTATGGATACTTTGTCTTAAATTTGAGGAATAATAAAAATACTATGTCCACACTGACAAGTATAATAGCCAAGAAAGTAAGGTCCTGTGTTGCTGTTTTCTCCAATTTGCAATAGTCCCTGGTTGAAGGAAGAGAGAGCCTCATATGTCTCAGAAAGCTAATGGAACTTAAGAAGCACTGAGCTCAAAAAAATGTAAAATGGTAGGAGAGTCCAGATATCTTCAAGATTCAGAAGGGATTTGTGGTGGTTTGAATATGCATGGGTTCTTTAGATTCATGTGTTTGAATGATTGGGCATAGGGAATGACATTATTAAGAGGTCTGGCCTGTAAGTGTGGCCTTTTCGGAGGACATGTGTCACTGTAGGGGTGGGCTTTGAGGTCTTTTATGCTCAAGCTACACCTAGTGTCCTGCTTCTTGGGGATCAAAATATAGAACTCTCAGCTACTCCAGTACCATGCCTGCTTGCATACTGCCATGCTTTCAGCCCTGATGATAACCTCTGAATCTGTAAAGCAGTTCCAGTTAAATGTTTTCCTTTATAAGAATTGCTGTGGCCATGGTGTCTCTTCACAGCAATGAAACTCTAGGGCAGTACTTTCTAAGATAAAAGCTTTAAATCGTTTTTCAGGAAGAAGACTCTTTGATAGAGCTATATACAAATAGTTTATGGGAGTTAAATGATACATGGTTCATAAATTGTCACCCATGCTGTGGGTGGATTTGCAGTCATAGATTTGCCTTTCAACCATCCATGCTGTTGTAATAATGCTTATTGCTTATATATTAATTTTATAATAATAATAAAATATGTCTTAATTTTAAAGCTAGATGAGTATAATCATTTCTTTGTTCTGCCTTCAGCCCTCTGTTTGATGTACATGAATATTTTCTAATGTATCCCCCCCACCAAGTCATGAAGCAGAATTGATCCCAAGACAGGGACTGATAGAAGTAGGAATGGGTTTGAATTGCCCAGATACTGTAGAGGGTTTTAAGAAATGCATTAAGGTTGACTCATTTGAGGTTGGCACATTCATAGGGGAAATATTGATGTGCTGACGTTTTATCTATGTGATATGGAGCAGTGTACCTACTGGCTAAGCCTCTTGAATGTTTGCTACCCTGGGTGACTGACTATACTTATAAGGGACTGAGCTGTCTGAGATTGGGGCATCTTTGGCATGATATGTATGTTTTCCTCCCCTTATATGCTATGAGGTAGCTCGCCTTCTTCTTCCACGGGATCTATCATGAAATATACAGTATGCCTACAAATTGCTTGTGTACTACAGAACACAGTATCAACATTAAAAATAGAACTTATAGGGCGGCATTATGAGAAGGTCTGTGGAGACAAATGTGTCCCCTTTGCTGTGAATGATGAAACACACAACCAAGCCTCAGTTCTCTGCCAAGGAAGAAGTTTCCCATGCAAGGGAGAAATTGCACCGAGGGAAAAAAAAATACATATAGATGCTCTCCTCTGTATTTATTATCCAGTTTTGCAAGAAGAGTTTTTAAAAAGGAAGGATGACATAGAGATTTTGGCCTGCTCTTCCTTACAGCTGTTGGAACACAAGGGAAAAAGCATACAAGTTAATTCTGTGTTAAAAGTGCTTGCTGGGATCCAGAAATTTGACATCAATGAGTGCAGCATAGTCAAGAGAGAAGGAATAAAGCAGATATGACAGGAAAAGCATCTCTTTGTGTCTGACTTATATAGAAGAATGGGGGATTTCCAACATTTAGTCTACAGACTGGATATTGATCATGGTTCGGCCATGAAAATTAGAGAATCAAGAATTAGGCTATATCTGCTTGAAAAATAGCATTATAATAGCATTATAACCTTGTGAAGCTGTCACACACGGACATGCATTGGTTAATGCCTGGGTGCTATAGAAATGGAGAATCAAAGCACTGTTAATACTTGCTTCTCCTTGAGACAAAGGCTGCATAATCTGGGGCAGTATGAAGGAAATCAGTCACTGATGGACTAACTCATACAAGCCATTAGGGACACTTGCTTGTCAGTGGTTGAAATGTCAATGGATGTGAGAGATAAAAGGACTACTGCGGAAGGACGGGCACTCTTGAGATATTCAGTTGTGAGAGAGGTTGTGCATGATGAAGAGTTTACCAGGTTAGATAGGAGTGGACTCACTGGAGAATTACAGAGGAAGTTAATTCATCAGTAAGCTCAGGACAGGACTTGTATGAAATGAAAATGGCTTAGCTGAGCCCAATAGAGGAACCAGGTCTGTAAAGGATAGGAAAGCCTGAAATGGATCTATAATGCATGCAATTTATATTTATAAAGCACGAAAGCATTAAGGAGATAAAAATAGAGTTGGGGTGGTGAGAAAAAAAATCGTTATGCTAAACTGGATGTTTTATTTTTACTTTCAGTGATTTCCATTTTCTTTCCTTTTACAATCTTGTGTTTTCACATGTGCACGCGTTTTTGTGTGTGTGTGTTTGTGGTGTGTGTGTGTGGGGGGGGGTTTGTTCTGAGAACTTACAATGCAATATGTTATTTACCTTTCACCAAGACTATGGGGAAATATTCCTATTGCTAAATTCAGCTATAGAAATGACAAAAGAAAAAACTCTTTAAAGTTATGTGGTAAGCAATGGTATTTTACTCACTGAATTAACTTCAGGCTTGCAAGTAGCTTAGTATAATACATTGTACCCCTATCTTGCCATTTGTAAATTAATATATAATTAATATGTAATATTTAATATATAATACATTTGGCTTTTTACCTTGAAACCTTTTCAAACTATGACTGCATTTAACAACTGCCAGTGTTAACATAAAATCCAACCATAAGGTGTTTCTCAGAAGGGAGAGGAGCCCTGAAATGATCTGGTCAAACTACTGTCTGGATGTCTGGATGTCTGGTAACCAAGTGCCTGCTCACTCCCATCCCTGCCAATGAGAACCACGAAGAAATCAATTCCTATAGTGCTTTGGAATTTGCTACAAAATTTACTTAGAAGCTGGATGGAGGAACAATTTTCAGGGTAAAGGAATGGGCAGGTGAATTTGCAGTTCTTTCACTTCTATTTTCAAGTTTTTGTCAAAGCTCACACCATCCCACTCTTCCCTAACAGCAAAATGCTGAAACTCCTATAATAAAACTGTAAAGTAAACACTCCAATGCTAAACAACAATGCTTAGCAAGTTTTGATGATCATAGTTTCCATGTTTGCACAGAGAACTCTGGAAGAATGCACTTCTTTAAAACTGCCTGTTATTTTATTGATTTATTATCTTAGTAAACACTGGTGAGCAATAATTTATCATCCTTTGAGACTCTAAAAGTGCAGGGCTGTTACTACTACCCATTATAATAAAGCTATAATTTTATAAACAATTAAAAATGGTTTTCATTATTCTATTTTACATAATTTCCCTGCAAACCTTCTGTCTTAGTTAGGGTTTTACTGTTGTGAACAGACACTATGACTAATGCAAGTTTTATAAAAGACAACATTTGGGGTTGGCTTATAGGCTCAGAGGTTCAGTCCATTGTCATCAAGGAAGAAACATGGCAGCATCCAGGCAGGCATGGTACAGGAGGAGCTGAGAGTTCTACATCTTCATCTGAAGGCTGCTAGTAAAAGACTGACTTCCAGGCAACTAGGGTGAAGGTCTTAACCCCACACCCACAGTGACACATATACTTCAACAAGGCCACACCTCCTAATAGTGTCACTTCCTGGGCCAATGATATACAAACCATCACATTCCACTTCCTGGTCCCCATAGACTTGTTCAAACATGAGTATATGGGGGCCATACTTAAGCATAGTATAATGCAAAATACATTTAGTCCAACTTCAAAGTCCCTATAGTCTATAGCACTCTCAACAGTGTTAAAAGTCCAAAGTTCACGATCTCTTTTGAGATTCATCCAATCACTTGGGGGATTAACTGTAATCCCCCAAGCAAGACAGGAAACCAGCTGGGCAAAGTCCAAACTGCATCTCCATGTCTGATGGCAAAGCAGTCTTCAGATATCCAACTCCTTTTTCATCTTTGTTGACTTCAGCAAGGTTCTTTCTCCTGGGATTGTTCCACTCCCTGTTAGCAGCTTTCCTTGGAAGGCATCCTGTGGCTCTGGCATCTTTAACATCATGGGTACCCCAAGTCAATTTCTGCTTCACAGCTTCTTGTTCCAATGTCTGAGATCTACACATGATCTTCTGTGCATCTCCAAAGAGCTGGTGTCACTTCTCCAGCTCTGCCCTCTGTAACACTCTAAGTTCAGATTGATCCACTCCACTGCCACTGCTATTCTTGGTGGTCATCCCATGGTACTGGCATCTACAATATGCTAGGGTCTTCCACTGCAACTGTACTTCACCAAAGCCTCTCATAGGCTCTTTGCATGGTACCAAGACTCATTACTTTGCATGACCACTTCAGTCCTGGGCTGTCAATTACAACTGACGGTACACTTTCACCAATGGCCTTCCATGGCCTCTCACAGTACCAAGCCTCAGCTGTTCTTCATGATGCCTTCATGCCTTCAAAACCAGTACCACCTGGATGATTCTTACACATTACCAAGTACAGCTGCAGCATGAGGAACACTTGGCTATCTCTGGAATACAGCTTATTTGTGCTCTCAGAAAACACTTCCCATATTTCACCTCAGTGATGTTTGTCTTTTCCTAATCACCACTAATTTCTTAGCTTCAGCTAACTAGCATCAATTGTTTCAGTAGTTTCCTTCTCCTCTTAAATATAAAGCAAGAGACACATGGCTGAAGCTGCTGAGTTCTGCTGCTTGCAGGAGCTGGAACATCGACCCCCCCTTGTTCTATTACATTATTACTAGCTTCCTTCCCCCCCCCCCCACTCCTTCATTGCCTAAGTTGGCTGTCCTACATCTTGCTCCGTAAACTGACTTTGAACTCAAGAGATCTGCATGCCTGTTTCCTAAGCACTGGGATTAAAGGTGTGGTCCACTAAGCCTGGATTAAAGTTTTTCTTCACCTAGAATTTGCTCCATTCTAGGCTGGCCTTGAACTCAGAGATCTGCTTATCTTTGTTTCCTGGGATTAAAGGCTTGTACTACCATGCCTAGACCTAAAGTTAACTGGGTGAATCTTGCTCCCAAGGTCACCACTCCTTTAATTCAATTTAATATCCTTGAATTCAGCTCCATTTCACTCCCTGGAGTCCCTTTAATACTCAAACTATATATTTTGTACTTTTCCTTTCTCAGCTTGCTATGTTTGTTCAAAATTCTCTTCATCAGACTTAACCAGAGAACAAAGTCTTTGTTGGGCTTTTTTGAGACTTCCTTTGCAGATGCAATTAATATAAATCTCTTAGTCCTAGGCAGTCTCTTCAGAATGGCAAAAAGCAGCCATGTTCTTTACCAAAACATCACAAAAACAGTCTCTCAGCCACATATTAAAGTTCTTCTCCACTGAAACCTCTTGGGCCATCAGGCCTACACAGTTCAAATGACCCTCAGCACCACTCTCTTCCATATTCCTACTAGGCTGACCCATTAAGCCCCACTTAAAGCATTCCATGGCTTTCCAAATCCAAAGTCCCCAAATCCAGATTCTTCCAAACAAAAGCATGGTCAGGCCTATCACAGCATACCCCAGTCACTGATACCAGCTTCTGTCTTAGTTAGGGTTTTACTGCTGTGAACAGACACCATGACCAATGCAAGTTTTATAGAAGACAACATTTAATTGGGGTTGGCTTACAGGCTCAGAGGTTCAGTCCATTGTTATCAAGGCAGAAACGTGGCAGCATCCAGGCAGGCATGGTACAGGAGGAGCTGAGAGTTCTACATCTTCTGAAGGCTGATAGTAGAAGACTGACTTCCAGGCAACTAGGGTGAAGGTCTTAACCCCACACCCATAGTGACACACCTACTTCAACAAGGTCACACCTCCTAATAGTGTCACTTCCTGGGCCAATCATATACAAACCATCACACCTTCCCATATACTCTTCCATGCTCACTTTCAAAGTTATTGCCTCCTTTTCATTAGTTGTTGTTACATAAACACACACACACACGCACACACACACACACACACACACACACACACTTGTGTGTGTAGGCACTTCCTTAAATATATACCTATAATTTACTCAGTCTATATAATGTGACTTTACAGGCCTCTCAGTTGGTAGTGCATAACCAATTTTAATGTTCTGCCCTGAGAAACACTCTCAAGTTCTTAGTGTCTCTTAGTTGCCTGCAGTTCTTTGTGCTGGGTGAGGTCTCGTAGCTCCCCTCTCCTGTCTCTTCCTCCTCATTATCATGCTTATCCTTGTCCATGCTCAGCTCATGTTTATACAGTCATGTTAGTGAGATTTTATAGGTGTAGCTTCTGTCTTTTCTAAGAGACACAATCAAGGGCAAACATCCTGTTTCTCTGGCTTTTAGAATCTTTTGGCCCAGTATTCTGCAATGATCTCAAAGGATTAGGCATAGAAGTCATATTGTAGTGGTATTCCTTGGGACTGTGGTTTAAAACAAAACTATTTTAAAACTCTCCTTTGAATCTGATGCTTCATTGTACGACCAATTTAGCAACAGGTCTCTCAAATTGTTGTGTCCTTTGACACGCTGTCTGTAATTTTAAGTTCTATAGTGTAGGCTTTTTGTAGTAGAAATTACGACATTATGTTTTTATGTGTACGAATGTATATTCAAAATAATGTGCTTACAGACTTAAACCAAAAGAAATATAAAAGAATTTATATGAGTGAAAGACCAAGCAACAATGTCTGCAAACACCTTTCAACTGTTTTGATATTACCTATGGAATTTGCCTTGAATAACATCAGTGGAGAAGCCCAAATTTTCCTCATTCTTCAAACAACCAACAAACTTACATTACAATGGCAAAAAACTTAATTTGGTAAATATCAAGCAAAACAAAACAAAGCAAAATCAACAACACTTCTACTAAAAAAAAAACTACAACTATAACTCATAGAACAAATGATAAAATAAATTTAATGGTGTCTTTGCAGTATTTTAATTAAGATAAATCTGTGAATATTTGTAAAGACGACATTATTTTTAGCCCTAGATAATTTTTGACTGCAGAAAATTGCTTACCAAATCTAGTGTACCTACTCTCAGAATCCTGAATGGAAGTTACAGAAGGGCCCAGGCTTTGTGTCCACATATGTATTGTATCTAGGACTAACAATTTAGTGTGGTAAAAACTCGAAGCCTAGAAAAGAAAATGGCTGTGATGAATTTGAATTAATAAATATTAAACATTTCAACTTTCAATTCTTAAGGCCATTTGAAGATTTCCAAGTACACCAGGCTCAAAGCTTTATGTACAAATGGTCTTTGCCACACTCACTGCTTTATCAATCACTGTTCATCAAGTCACAACATACAAAGCTGGAGAATCAAACATATTAGGATTCAGAGAGAATCATGCAGATAAACAATCCGAAGTTTTTTTTGAACAGCTCTTTTTCCCCTCTGAATTTGAGTTATGGGGAGGTAGATGGACGGCTCAGTAGTTGTGAAAGCGTGCAGCTTTTTTCTAGATCAGAATAATGTTCCCAGAACATTTGCGGGCTGCTCATAACCAAAGGACCCAAAGCCTCTGACCTCCATAGGCACCTGAGTTCATATAGAAAGAATTACATATAAATACACACATTTACACATATTTGAAAATAATACAAATATATTCCTTTAAAACGTTAGATTCACCTCAGTATGCTACCATAAATGTTTACTCATGTCATAATATTATTTTCTATACTTACCATAAGTTCCTGAAAATCAGGTTAATGAACAGAATTTGAGATGTGGTGCTTTGGCTTCTAATTTTATGCTAACATTGTCTAAGTTGAACCTTCCTAGAAAGCTACTTAGGCCATGCTTTGTGACATTAAACTTTATGCATTGTATTTACCACTTTTTAACTTTATGAAAAATGTCCTTTATTGAAGACATGAGACTGCAGTGACAGAATTCTTATTGAATTTGATAGAAACATTATGGTACTATATATTCCCTGGTTTAAATGATTTATAGAGTCACTAAGAATTTATTTAGGGCAGAGGTAATTGACTTACTAGGATGCCTGTTAAAAAAAAATCAAGCGTTATCATTTGTTAACCTCAGGCAACATTTCACATCAGCCCGCACTGTGCCTTAAGGCTATCAACATTATCTTTAATATAATATAATAATATAACTGAAGTTCATGTAGGCTATTTATTTGTTTCAGAAAATGGATCCTGTAAAACAAGTTCTGATTATTAATTTTAGTAATGTCACTTTCATATACCTCAATTATAAATGACCTTTCATTTAGGGATTAATTATCTATAATTTGACATGTTTGTGATTGTTTCTGTTTTCCTGGGCTACTATGAAATGTTGATGGCTGTCTGTTATGGTTCAATATTCTTGTAAGAAGGTGACAGAATGGCCTTGTACAAAGCTAAATGGCATCTGTACCCCAGAGAGACTAAGCAGCATTTTGGCTAAGGGCTGGGGGGACAAGCAGAATTTGCAGTGATTTCTGCCATGTGGAATATATGAATTATAGTGGAACAGAGACATCTGGTGTAGGGGAAGGAGGTGGAACATAGAAGATAAACAAAAGAGAAATGAGTTATCTAAAAATTATGTTAAGAGTTGTTGAAGGGCCGTACAAAACCAGTGCTTGTGAGTTTTGTTCTCCCCCCAGACATGAAACTCAACTCTGTTCAATTTTAAGCATTCTGGGATGAATTATATAAAATGTATTAAAAAAATAAGTTATCTAGAAAGAACAGCATTTCAAAATTAAACTTCACAGAAGAGGAAATAATTACAGGAATTATTAAGTCATTTCTTTATCCTCCCTGTGATTTTTGAAGTTTTGATGTTAAACATAAGAAATAAAACATGAATATCTGGTATTAAAATGAGCTGTTCTTGGCAGTGCATGTAAGTAGAAATTTCAATGTTAAATAGCATATACAGAGGAAGGGGTTATTTTGTATTTGTTTTCATTTTTTAAAAACTTATTCTCTCAAAAAACTACGTTCTTCCAGACTTCAGTTTCTTCTTTCTACTCTCCTCCCAGGTCCTCCCCAAATTCCTCCCTCCCTAAATCTGTTCTTTCTTCATTTCCCTTCAGAAAAGGGCAGGTATCTCAGGGATATCAAACAAATATGGCATCAAGTTGCACTAAGATTAGGGCCATACCTTCATATTAAGACTGGACAAAGCCCGGCGGTGGTGGCACACGCCTGTAATCCCAGCACTGTGGGAGGCAGAGGCAGGCAGATTTCTGAGTTCGAGGCCATCCTGGTCTACAGAGTGAGTTCCAGGACAGCCAGGGCTACACAGAAAAACACTGTTTCGAAAAAATGAATTGCCCCCCCCAAAAAAAATGTTTGGCTGTGGGATTTTGCTTCTGTTTCATCAGGTGCTGGGTGAAGCCTGTCTGATGATGACTATGTTAGGCTCCTGTGTACTAATATAGCAAAATACCCTTAGGAATAATTTCATTGACTTTTTGTTTTGTTTTCTTTTGTTGTTGTTGTTCTGTTTGGTTCTATCCTAGGTCTCTGGACTACTCAATCTCTAGTTCCCAACCTTGCAGGCAGTGCCAGGGGTGGGTTCCCTCTCCTGCCTTGACTCTCAAGCTGGACCAGACCAGACATTGTTTGGCTTTTCCCACCATTTCTGAGTCACATTTACCCAGGCATATCTCGGATGCGGGACAAATTGTAGGTTGCTGGTTTTGTGTCTGGCTCGGTGGACCAGTTCTTCCATTGAACGTCTTGCCTGGTTACGGAACGTGGCAGGTTGAGACCCCACATCCCCCATTACTAGTCTTGGCTTTCCACCCCTATAGATTCATGGGCCCTTCAATTGTATTAGGTTTCTACTTCACCCCAGAAGGATCCCCCTCCCGCAGATCATCACCTGTCTCTAGCAAGTCTCTTTCCCTCCATTCTTTCCCCATACCAGATTTCTCTTGTTCTTGTCCCTTGGCACCAATAACCCACGTATGTCATATTAAATATTAATTATGCCCAGTGCGGGGCTGCTACAGTCCTCAATGGTTTATGTTCCTGGACCACACACACACACACACACACACACACACACACACACCTCACAGCCTTTATACTTTAATATGCCTTAAGCAGCACAATAGCTGGCTGGGCATCTGCCTAGCCTCTATGTTGCTAGAATATGCCTCCCACCAGTAACTCTGAGTTACTAATTTCTGTATCCCATCTCGGGTGCCCTTAACTCTAATTAGTCAGTTGACTGGGCCACATTTTCTGGCCCCAGAGCCTGGAGCGCTCTCCTTGCTTCTCTAGCCCATGATCTCTCCTCTCTCCACACTCTCCTAAAGCAGGGCAGATCTTGCTCTCTAGTTTCCTCTCAGTCCCAACCCTGGAAATCCTAAAATCCTGACTCTTTCTGTCCTCCCCTGCTATTGGGTGCTGACATTTTTATTTAGCAATCAGAGCCAATTAGGGACAGGTTCCCAGTAGGTACAAGCAGACCCTCTTTTGAAGACACTCTCGGCAAAGTTTTTCAGGGGAACATAATTAGTGCTTGTATTACAAGCAGCTACATACCTAGAATATCTATTCTATTTCCCCTTTCCACAGAGATTCAATCTTGGCCACTGAGACCTCCTTTTTACTTACCTTCTCAAGGTTTGTGGATTGCAGCATGATTAATTTTTACTTTACAACTAATGTCCACTTCTAGGTGAGTATATACCATGTGTGTCTTCTGGTTTAGGTTACCTCACTCAGGATGAATTTTTCTAGTTTCATCCATTTGCCTATAAGTTTCATATTATTATTATTTTTCAACAGCTGAATAATAAGTTGTGTAAATCTGCCACATTTTCTTTATCCATTTTCAGTTGAAGGACATCTAGGTTGTTTCCAGGTCCTTGAAATTATTAATACAGCTGCTGTGAACATATTTGAGCAAGTATAAGTTTCCTTGTGACAGGATAGAGCACCCTTTGGATTTATGCTGAAGAGTGATATAGTGGCGACGTGAAGTAGATGGATTACCAAGTTTTGAGAAACTGCCATTTTGACTTCTAAAGTGGCTGTATAAACTTGCACTTCCACCGGCAATGTAGGAATGTTCCCCTTGTTTGGCATCCTTGCCTGCATGAAATGTCACTTGTGTTCTGGATACTAGCCATTCTGGCACGTGTAAGATGGATTTTTCTGTAATAAGAACGAGACTAAATGTAAAAGCTAAAGCAGTTGCACTTTCTTTTTCTCTAAATAGAATATATACTTGATAATACTTTGACATACACACACACACACACACACACACACACACACACACATATATTAGAATCCTTTGGAGTTTAGAATTGTCAATCATATTTTATCATTTTTAAGTAAGTTTCTAGATTTCCAAGCATCTATAATTTTAGAAAGTTTAAGGCTGATTATTTGCTAACATGACAAACTGAAATATCCTCACATTAAATCATATTGGAACATTTAATGCATAGTTCAAATGCTTGCTCGGTTGGCGTGTTGAGAGCACAGGAGCATTCCTGTGCTGGCTCACCAGTCTATGTAGCTGAAACACTGAGCTACAGGCTAAGTGAGGGACATTGTTTCAAAATAAGAGGAGGAAAGTGATAAAGAAACATACTGCAAGTCTTAAAATGTGCGATAATAGTATAGTAAGCCTCAAAGTCGAAGTTATGATACCTGTTAAATGGAAACAGACAAATATTACTTATTTGATAAAGAAACTATGTTGAAATTAAAGGATTACATAAGGAGTGAAAATAATTTGAATAAAAGTGTTCCTGTGCTATTGCTCTTGGTAAAAATGTTTGTAGTTCATGTGACTATCCTATATCTGAAGAAGTTGTACAGTGATTTGCCCAGAAGCGCATTAAAATGATCTTTAAAGGATGTAAATCCACTATTAACATTATTATATTTATAATAAACTATAGAAATGATCCTTGAAAGTATCATATTATATTATCATATTTAGATACATGCTAAGTTATAGAGAATAATATTTGCCAAAATTTTTATAAGGATTGTGAAATTTTTCTCCACGGACAAGTGGAATTTAAACTACTTTCTGAAATTACTATGTATAAATAAATGCCCATGAATTTCCAATAATATCTTATATAACGAAGTCTTTGGAGAAAGGAAGTTTCCGCTCCCATGTCCTTGAGAAATATTACACAGGCATAGAAATTAAAGTGTGATTTTGATGTAGGTTTAGTGAATCTACTTCAACTGGAATATATGAGAACCAGACACTGCAGTATAGCATGAACACTCTCTTGCTCATATAAAGTATATATATTTTTTAGAGGAGCTATGAATTGTTGACAATAATCTAAATATTTCTCATTGGCTGTGTGCACTGTCTTCCATTCTCAAGCCAACATAGCTTCACAGAAGAACATGTGTGAGAATATCTGCCATAATGTTGTGACATCATGTGAAACTTCTTAATGCTTGTTACAGAGACTTGAAGGAAGCTCAATTACCTGGGATTTAATCCAAAAAATCTGGAGAAAAGGAAGTTGAAGAGTGTGATGGGGGAAGAGGAAAATTGAAGGGAAATGTATTTGAGGAAGTTGGTAATCTCTGAGCACAACTAATGCTGATTTTATTAGCATCAAAATGAAGAAGCATGGAGACCCATGTACATTCCTTGAGTCCAGTTGTTGTCTAGGTTATTTTATACTAATAACTACCTATGTTTTCTAAATTAATCATATTTTCCCTATTTCTTTTATACAGCAGAAAAGAATGACAGGTTTGTTTTCTAATTTATTTTGAAGTCAGTGATTTAGTTTTAAATGCATTGAAATTCAGTAGCAAGAGGACCAATAAATATATAATAAAGAATGAACAAAATTTTGAGCTCACGCCATTTATAACAATAAGGGATATATTTTAGTTTTGCATCCATATCTAAGTGTAAATGTATAACAAAAGCCAAATACAATCAAGATTTGAAAAACTCAAAATAAAAAAAAATCAGACTATACTATCTTTTTAATAGTTTGTTCTAATCAGAGATAAAATATAAAAATTTTAGACTGAAATATCGTGTTAGGAATCATTGACATCAATCATTTTTGAAGGTAATGCAATTACATCCCCATCTCTCTGAATCCCCTCCCTTTCTGTCTTATCTCTCATCATAGAATAACAGGCTTCTAAGAGATAATAACAAAGCATAACAAAACAAACTATAATAAGATAAAAGAAAAGACATCATATTGAAGATGAACAAGTGAGGCCAATGGGAAAGTAAGAGTCCCAAGAGAAGGCAGAGGCATCAGAGACTCCCTTGTTTATTCATCAATAAATCTTATAGAAGTACTAAACTGAGAGTTATAGTATATATAAGACATGGTGCAGGTTTGTATTTTATGACACATGATATCAATCATATATACATTTAATGAAAGCATTAAAGAGAATGCCAATATCAGGGAAGAAAATAAAATCAGCAGGAGAGAGTACAGGTAAATTATAATGCCAATGAATAGGATGGTTATGTAATGTTTAGATGGACTAGGTATATAAGTGATAGGAACAATAATATAGAGAGATTGATGCACATCAATGCTTAGCCAATATCCACATTTATATACAAATTTTTGTGTCACCAATCATTCTGTTTACTTTATTTCTCAGAAGATCACATTATTATGATGTGCAGAAAATTTGGAATGTTTGTGTAAAATCTTCTAAAGATCTAATATCTATGGGGTAGTCTAAACATTTTTCAAAAATGCAGGCCAGTAGTTTTCATAATTGAGAAGAGGAGTATTATGTTACAGATTAATTCTTACTTTTTCTATAAATCATGAGAAACAAGATACTGAACTAAAGAGATAGGAATCCAACTCTGTGATTATAAAACTGGTATTAATCATTAATTAAAAAAAAGAGGCTCCCCGCCAATGTACTTAGTATTTTCTAGTTGTCAATAGTGTTTCAAGCATTTTGAAGCAAAATGACAACCGGTAATTTTGTTATGAGGCCAACTTCAAAATTCTAAACTTTCTAATGTTTAAATTTTGAGAAGTAATACATAATTATATGCTAATACTCTCTTTTATTAAATTGGAGCAACAAAAACCTAGTGGGTTTTTAAACAATACTTTAGCAAACAATGAATAAAAGTCTCATTATATATAAATGTATAAGACAGTAAATGGTATTATCAAATTTAAAATAAAATAAAATAAAATATAACCCTATTATGAAATATTAAAATAAAATGCATAAAGAATTAAAAAGTATGAAATATAATGAATCGTTTCAATATAAATCTATTTATTGTAACACTTTTTTATACTTCAAAAAATATTCTTAAATGGATAATTAAACTAATTTTTTAATATGTTATCTTACACAAAATCATTTTGTGATTCATTTTTAACTAAGTAACCACTTAAAATCAGCATTTGGAGGAATAAAAGTAGTTACTAAAATCTGTATACTATTAAATATATCTTTCACGTGCCACAAAAGAATATTATTTTTAGCTCTTTTTTTTTTTTGAGACAGGGTTTCTCTGTATAACCCTGGCTATCCTGGAACTCACTCTGTAGACGAGGCTGACGTTGAACTCAGAAATCCGCCTGCCTCTGCCTCCCAAGTGCTGGGATTACAGGTGTGCGCCACCACAGCCCAGCATTTTTAGCTCTTTTTAATGTTTCTGATATTTGCATAAACTTCTCAATATGTATGCGAGAGATCAAAAACTGGTAGTTATACAGAAAGAAATATAGAGAAGCAGAGTTGAGAAGGCATGAACACTTAGTTTTATACAACCTTTACATATGTTATTTGAAGTTACTTTGCTCAATCTCTAGTCATTGAAAAAAATGGTTTTACCTTGACTTATTTTGTTGTGTTTGGTAGTTGTCCCTTGGAGGCCCGCTCTTTTCTGAAGAGAACTGAAAAGGAAGTAGATCTGGAGGAAAGTTCTGATTGGTGGTGGGGAGCTGGGAGGAGTGGAGGGAGGGAAAACAGCAGTTGGAATGTAGTTTCAATTAAAAAAATAAAGAAGCAAAATAATATAATTAGAAAAAAATATGTCAAACAAGGCATATTTCTAGATCATACAGTAGAGAATAGTTCCCTTCATTATGTACATGTCAAAAGCTATCTCTTTTCTACAAAGCATTCTTTTATATTGGATATTTTTCTTTACTTTTCAAATGTTATCCCCTTTCCTGGTTTCCCCCTCAAAACCCCCTATCTCATCCCCTCTCCCCCTGCTTCTATGATGGTGCTTTCTCACCTACTCACCCACCCACTCACTCACTTACTCACTCACTCACTCTTTCACTCACTCACTCTCTCACTCACTCACACATTCACTCCTACCTCCCCACCCTTACATTCTCCCCAGCCCCATGCATACTCTTTGGTTGGTGATTTAATCCCTTGTAGCTCTGGGGCCACTGGTTGGTTCAATTTGTTCTTCCCATGGGGCTGTAAAACCCTTCAGCTCCTTCAGTCCTTTCTCTTAGCTCCTCCACTGAGGACCTTGTGCTCAGTCTGAAAGTTGGCTGTGAGCATCTGCTGTATTTGTCAGGCTCTGGCAGAGACTCTCAGGAGACAACTGTATCAGGCTCCTGTCAGCAAACACTTGTTGGCATCCAGAATAGTGTTTGGGTTTGGAAACTGTATATGGGATGGATCCCCAATGGGGCAGTCTCTGGATGGTCTTTCCTTCAGTCTCTGCTCCATACTTTATCTCTCTGTCTTCTCCTGTATTTTGCTCCCCTTCTAAAAAGGAGTGAAGTATCCACACTTTGTTCTTCCTGCTTCTTGAGCTTCATGTGGTCTGTGAATTTTATCTTGGGTATTCAGAGCTTTTGGGAGGCATTCTTTAAGTCGTGTGGTTTTTCTTTTGAACTGGAGTATGTTGTCTAATATTTTTAATGTAAGCCTTGTTCCTCCTTACTTCCTGTTGTCTCTTCATATTCTTATTCATTCACTCACCTGGCTGAGTCTCATCTCCATTCTCATGTCATCTGTAATTCCTGGATCTATTTAAATCCATAAGTCATAAACAAGGGAAAACTCAATGTTTGCCTTTTTAAGACTGGCTTAATTTGCTTAATAGAATTTCTTTAATTTACAACCAGTTTTAATCATAACTCCTTTCTTAATATGGATGAAGAAAATTACCTTACCTAAAGCTGAAGCTGTCAACGGACTCACGTTTTCCATCTTGAAAGTAATTCAGTTTATACAACCATGAATTGAAATTATAAAGTCAATATTTAAAATTTTAATATGTAAAGATATTTCATTGATAAATATTACATGTTCTATTGAGTCTAATTTTACATAAAGGATATAAATTTTAACATGAGCTCTCAGAAATTTAGAAATTATTCTTTTTTACAGAAAAGCAGTATTATTTAGTGAGTAGGGTGAACTGTAACATTTAAGGCAGTATTTAAGACATTATTTGTTGATTAAAATAGTAAAGCTCTTAAACTTTGACTACCAAAGCAAGGATAATATAATCGAATAGAAGTTAAACATGGGCTTAAACATGGATGTTCTTTGAAATTTTTATGATGTAGAAAGTTATTTTTCAGTTATTGAACGTTCTGACAT
This sequence comes from Apodemus agrarius, assembly GCA_964023405.1. Lineage (NCBI taxonomy): Eukaryota > Metazoa > Chordata > Mammalia > Rodentia > Muridae > Apodemus > Apodemus agrarius. The sequence continues at coordinate 27,440,926 of OZ030018.1, read as the reverse complement.
TCTAATATTTTACCTGGTAATATTTAAACTTCAGATTATGTGATGCTTACAGAAGAAATATACTTTCAGTTATATTTTTATGAATGCAGGAATGACTGAATCATACAACTAAAATTATCAGGTGCTGAATTATCTATACCTATCTTGACTTTTAGAATACTAATGTAAAAGCCTCGTATTTGGCAACACATAGAATACAAAATAGCTGGTCATTAAAAACGGCATACTCTCAAGAAGAAATATGAGCAGCTCTATATGTATAAGCATCAATATAACTCTATAGTTTTAATTAATCTTTACAATGAATTAATGTTTTTTCAAAGACAGGGGCTCAGAATCATCATGACACCACCTTTATCATGAAAATTATTGCTACTATTTTATCTCTTTTGAAACTGATAAAGAATCTTCCCTCTCTTTAAATATTATACCTGTCCTCTGTAAATTTAATGTGCACATGGATATTTGAACTATCAAATGCTCAATTATTGATATTATATAATAATAAAAATAATTGATAAGGGCTAGCTAGTTTTTGAAGAATTCTTATACCAGAAAGAAAATAACTGTTGAAATAAGTATTGTTAATAATAAAAACAACTTCTGTTGACAGATATGTTCAAAAAGTTAAATCAACTTTTCAGAGAGAAATAGAGATAAGCAAATTATAGCCTGATTATAGTTATTGTTCTTGGATTGACTAAAGCATACTGTACTCTGTATTTTTTTTTAACAAATGTATTACATTTTAATTAATTATTGTGTGTGAGTGCAAAGATGCCCATTCCATGACGTACTTCAGGAGATCAAAAGACAAGTTTTGGAGTTTGTTCTTTCCGTCCCCCTCACAGTTTACTGAAAGAAAATTCTCACTTTTTTTTTTTTTTTTACTTTTTATGAGTGAACATTTACTTTTTTTACTTTTTATTTTAGTAAGATGCTTTTGATGCAGTTTGAAGGAAAAAAGGGCCATCCAGTTTTAGCAAACAGCTAGGAGGGGGATTAAAAACATAAAGGGGTATTACAATGATTTTCTGAGCTGATTTACTTACTCAAGAGAAACCCTTATCTTTCAGCAATGTAGTGAAGGTAGTGCTCTTTCCTCATATGTTAGGTCAGTTGTAATGAGAACTAGCAACACAATTTCATGCTCAACTCAACAGCTCCTGCTCTCTGGCTTTCCCACGGACATCTTGAACATAGTTGAGAAATGGTACTAATTCAAAGTGCCAGACTTACATTGGTATAATTAAAATTGAGTTCATGATTTGTGAGTCAAATATTTTTACTCTTCTGTTTGGATTCCAAAATTAATGTTTATTTTTGTGCTTTCCCCCAGGGAATTAATAGTTTGAGATAAAATCACTATTATCATGTTTGGTCTATCAAAGGAAACACATTTTAAATATTTATCAATTCATGATAAGCAGGAAAACAACTGTACTGGGATTTGAGTACCTGCGATACAGTTTGGCATTACATTATTTAGTACCTTTCAAGAGATTACCTGACTTCTGGTGTGTTTGAGCCATTTCTAAAGTGTCATTAGGTCCTGTCTATGATTCAGATACCAGGACACTAAACTCCTTCCAATAATGCACAGTTCAACCCACATTTTAAAAACTTTTTTATTCAAACTATTTATACTCTCTCTTCATTTTTTCTTTTCTTTTCTTCTTTGATAACATTTATCCTACTGAAAACATACCCATGTTCCTTCATGGTATGATCATACTATTAATTTATTATAATTTAATATGACAATTTTAATTCCTTTTCCTCAGACTCTGCAAACTTTTCTCAAAGTATGTGTTGATTTTATAAGACATATCAAACATGTCCATCTACCATCATTCAGAAAACAAATCCTTCAGATTCTCTAACGAATTTTCAGATGTGGTCAGCTGCATGCTGATAAAAATTTACTAGGAAGACTTTTACTTCCAAAAGCTTTATTTAATTTACACAGTTGTGCTAGGTTTCCAAATTAATTATGCGGATGGAATTGCATTTTCAAAACATCACATTCTCATATGTAAATGACAATTCTAAGTCTTATTTAGAAATTACTTTATTTTTAACCACCCCATCATATGTGGAAATTTAAGATGCTTTAAATAATTTGCTAAGAATGTCAGTGCTAACTGGAATATTCTTGGCAGCTCCATTTTCCAACCTAGCAACTGTCAGTCTTCTCCTTTGGCTGAGATTCTTTGCTAATGTAGTGCTTGACTTGAAATAGCAGGAGTTTTTCTTATGTAGTTTTTGGTATATTTTTAGTTGTATCAAAAGTTGTAGAGACAAGCCTTTAATAATTATAAAATAACTTTCCACATATCAACACTGTGGCTTTTAAAAATTATTCTATGGCTAAAATACTGCAGTGAAGATTCTTACACTTATTAAACATTGGCATTTAAAAAAGTGGTTAAGGTAGGCTCATAGTTGAGAAGGCAATTTAGCTCTCTACTGAATTATTGAATAAAGAGAATTAGAATCATTAGTAGCAAATTAAACATGAAATTTCTGACTACTTAAAAGCTATATGACTCAATTGGTTCAACTAAAACTATCATAAATTAGAAAGAGCATTATGTAAGGAAAAAGCTTCTGAATTTTCAGCAGTTGCAAAACTTTACAGTAGACAAGGCATCAGTGAGGTATTTCTTCATTTGACTTAGGACACCTTAGCTCTGCAAGGATACACAATTTGCTTGAGGTGGCACATCTTGGAAGTACCTGGACCAACAGAACCAGGGGTTTCCTTCTCATAGGGGAGTGGGACCTGAGGATGTGGTGATGGCTTCTGTGGACATCTTTTCTAATTCTTTTTCTTCTTTTCTTTCTTTCTTTTTTTTTTATTTTCGGTATTCTTTGTTTACATTCCAAATGCTTTCCCCTTTCCCATTTCCCATAAGTCCCAAATGCCCTCTTCCCTCTGCCCATTCCCCAATCACCCCCTCCCAGTTCTCTGTCCTGGTACTCCACTACAATGCTGGATCAAGCCTTTCCAGGACCAGGGACCTCTCCTTCCTTCTTGGGAATCATTTGATACGTTAATTGTGTCTTGAGTATTCAAAGCTTCTGGGCTAATTAATATCCACTTAACAGTGGCTGCATTCCATATGTATTCTTTTGTGATTGAGTTATTTCACTTAGGATGATATTTTCCAGTTCCAACCATTTGCCTAATTCTCATAGAAGAATTGGAATTCTTTTTTTTTTATCTTTTTTTAATTCCAGAAACATCTATGCAAATCATTTTATGGGCTCAGGATTGGATTTTTAAATATTAAATGTCTATAATAACGAAATTTGACTTGAAATAGTTTTGAGGAGTTAACATTTTTATATTGTTGTATGTGTATGAACATTGTTCTCCATGGATGTATGTATACCATCTTCATGCATGCTTGGTGTTCAAAGTGGCCAAAGAAGCCTACCTAGTCACCTGAAACTGAAGTTACAGAGGCCTCTGTAACTCAGCCACCTGATGATGTGCTAGAAACTGATTTTGGGAACTCTGCAGGAGCAATCCATGCTCTTAACTCGTGAGCCATCCATCTAGTTTCAAAATTTGAGTTTTGGGGCAATTAAAGTTATAGAAAAAAACCTACAGTAAAGCTACTATTTTTCCCTCTAGGTAGGTGTTGATAACTAGGGGTGAGTCTAATGTAATTTACTGGCAGAATGCCCTGCTATTAAGATTTATTATATTACAATTAAATATTGTAATCTAATAAATAATTTTGACATTTCATGTAACATGATTTAATAATGTATGCAGTACAGAGCAGATGGCTCATTCACTAATACACTTTCTTTTCAAGTCTGAGGACATGAGATGAAAGTTCAACATCCCCTTGAAAGCCCAAGTATGCTGATATGCATTTAAAATCCCAGTCATAGAGAAGTGAGGAAAGGGGGAATATTGGGCCTTGCTGTTCAGATAGCTTAGCATAGTCTGTGAACTACAGGTCCCCAGGTGATATTCTTGTTATAAAAATGGTAAATGGAGCCTGGTAAGAAATACCTAAGACTGCTCCATCAGAAAGCACTTGGTTACTCCTAAAATATTATTGCCTCCTTTTGCCTCAGAACACTTATTTTGTCTCTGCAATATTTTCAATATTGGATACTGTTTACACTAATTAATTGGGTTTATTGTGACATCTGATTGTATATACATTTTATGCATTGCTGAGATCATCTCTACCTTTTGATCTTTTTTCTCCTGCCTAAACCTCCTTCTTAGCCTTTTCAAATTCTCCTGGGAACATTTAAATTTAATAATTAACCTTTACTCTTCTAATTCTGTGTTTTTAGTCCATTTTCATTGCTTTGCTGTATAAATGTTAATATTGGTTAATGTTTGTTAATATTGTTAATATTGCTAACTCTTATTTGGATATGTGTAGAGCTTATTAAAATGACCTGTTCTTCATATAGATTGTAGTCAAAAAAGAATAAAAATTGCCATATTAACACATGAGACTGATTCGTCAGAATTCTTATTTTCACATTTCTGTTTATCAATATATATTTGTACAAATTTATTTGGTTTCATAATAACCTATTTCTTTGTCTTAATACATTCAAATGCTAGGTTAGCACGAGTGGAGAAATGTTTCACCAACTTGAACTCACGTGTGTTCCTTTTAAGGAAGGATAAAAGTTTTCACTGAAATACAAAATTTGCCCATTAACAAGTAAATGTTTATTGAGTTATTATATTATGCTAACTGAAATTAACAAAAGGTTTCTATACTGTTGTGTCATATCATTTTTCTAACTCAAATCGAGATATGGACAACTGAATTGGCATATGTAGTATAGCTTACTCACATGTATAAATTAAGAAAAGGATAACTGTGATATTCCTCTCATTAATAAGTACATTAACCAAATGGTTTTAAACTTGATTTACAGAGTTTGATATATGATCAGAAGACTACCCACTAATAAATATTTAGAAATAAGAATGAATTTATCTTAACATATGTATTTATATTCTATTTGTTTAAAGTTTTGAGAAAACTATTATCATTTTCTGTGACCTCAAAGATAGGCAGGAAGTACAATTAATAAAAATAACTTCAAAACAAACAAGTTACAATTCACAGACCGCAGGAAGCTCAAGAAGAAGACCAAAGTGGGGTGATTTGGTTTTCACAAGAACAACTATGGAGACAAAATGTGGAGCAGAGACAGAAGGAAAAGACACCCAGAGACTGTCCTACCTGGGAATTTATTCTATAAACAGTCACCAAACTCGAAGACTACTATGGGAGGAGGAGCATATTCTTGGAGGTAAGGGGAGGGAGGATGGGTTGGGGGTTTTGGGGGAGGGGGAACCAGGAATGGGAATAACATTTGAAATGTAAATGAAGAATATATGCCTTTAACAAATAGCTATAAATAAACTTCAGGAGGCAGAGGAAATTGCTCAATGGCTAAATTTCTTGTTCAATATGTACAAAGATTAAGAAATCTCAGAACCCATATTAAAACTAGGTATGCATTAGAGAATCTCAAACACCAACTTTGAGGATGTAGAGAAAGGAATCTCTGGAGCAAGCAGGCCAGTTAGACTCAGAAATTCTGAAAAGAAAAGTTCCTGGATTAGAAAGAACAATGTCTCAAAAGATAAGGTGAGGCTCAAACAAGGAAGAACCCTCATGTTCACTTGGTTGCCACACATGCACACAAGGTACATGTCCACTTTAACACACATGTATACCAACATACACGTAAGCACCTATAAAACAAACTATGTACACATATACACTAAAAGAAAAAATTTCCAATATTAGTGTTTTGAATTATATTTTATTAAGTAAACATGACATAATTTATTATTCAATATGAAAACTATAAAATGTAGAGGCATCCAAGTAATTTAATCAACACTTGGGGAAAACTGATGATTCAGTTTTAATTCTTCAAGAAAACTTATATAAGCATACTTGAAATTATAAGATACTTCTAATAGAAACCGAAATCTTTCATGTATATTAATACAGCTATTAATCAAATATAAATGGCTTTCAAAAGACAAAGTAGTAATATTTTTCACAGAATTATTCTAAGTATCTCCAATTCTCTCATTAAATATTGATTTGATAACTTTTGTAGTTATAGTGTTATAGCGATCATATTTCCATTGTTTCAAAACAGTATACTACACAAAAATAAAATAAATTGTCAAAATACGAATTTACTCATCTCTGTATATAGCATGATGTGAAAGTTAAGTGATATAAATCAGTAACAGGACTAACTTCATATTATTTTGGAAGATAACATGTTAGATGGAATAAACATAGAGGCATATAGAATTAATATTTTCTTATCTGCACAATATTTGTCTTTTCTCTAACTGTAAAGCAACCACTTTCACTAGACATCCTGGGAGGTTCAGGAAAAAGAAACATGGAGGACAAAGAGGCATGGATAAAACAAAATCTATGGAAGGCGCCTGTGGAGACAACTGCTTCCGGGGGCGGAGACAAAGGCCATCATAGGGCAAAAGAGCCCTGTGGCTTCTATGAGGGTAAAGCTTAGAATCATGAAGTGCTGTTGGGTCAGAAAAGGATTCCTGTTATAACTAGCAAGGAAGAGTCCCCTGCAATCAATCCTATACCTAACTTCAGAGCCAGCGACCTAAAGAATGACATCATCAACTCCAGCGAGTTTTGTGTACCTAGAAATAGTGTTGACTTAGAAACTGCAGGTCTGTATGAGTGAGGTCATTGGACTTAGGACCGCCAAGCTCCTTAGACTCTCCAGTGCTGCATCTCTGGTGTGTTCAGAGCTGCAGCAGATGACGCCCCACACAGCAATTGAGAGATGCTCCTTATCGTTTCTCAGTTAGAGACAAACTTGGAGCAGGCATACATTTTCCACAGCATTGAAAAGAAACAATAGAAAGGGGGGGGAGAAAGCATAGCTGTTGCCAGGTCAGAGAGGGATTGAATAAATCTTTAAAGTGTTTTACATGGTTTGTCATGATATTTTTAAAATTCTTTTCATAATCAATATCGAAGTTGCTAGGACTTGGTAAACTAAGGCTCAAGTTCCCAATTGTTCCAGTATGAACTGAATAGGCAATTGAGCTTGGGAATTTTTATTTTCTCCAACTTTTTTTTTTTCTTAGTGGTAAAATACAAATTTTAGTACTGTCACATAAGTGCTATATATCAGTCAGGATAAGAAGTGCAAATAGGATGCTTATCAAATAATTGTCTTGAATCAAATACTTAACTATTATTGAATATTCTATTTGTCTACACTTTCCTCATCCATCCTCAAAATGCTCTTAATTCTCCGAGAAATAAATTGGAGATGAAAGGGAAAAGCAAAAAGAAATGAATCAATTTAAGAAAGCTATATCTTCAAAGCTTTCAGATAATGAAATGTTATTGTGCATAGCAAAAAATATTTCTGGGCATAAAGAGTTCTAACATATGCCAATGATGTATTAAATGAGAAAATCATTGCAATGGTTTTTATTTCCAGATATATGATTCTTTTTTTCTAGGACAATTTATCTTATTTATAATGTGGCATTTCCTATTATTTACTTGTACATCTTTGATTTTTATCTATATTAAGAAAACTTTGATTTGCCTGGGTCTTATCTTAATATACTTCTACCAAAAAATCCTCAGGCTTGCAACTTGAATGCATAATTTGAAGTCATTGAAAGAAAAACCTATTTGTCATTTTCCCATTTACAGTCTTATCTACTCATCAAGTGTATAGATTCATTTTATAAATAAGACAAGAGTTTCAAATTTGATGTCTTACTTCCAATACTTGTTCAAAAGAATCATATCCATAAATCACCTGTGCTTGGACAAGTGAAAATAATTGCTAGTTCTAATTAATTTCCTACTTCTAATCATATGCTGCCTGCACATGTACCTGTCATAGTTTAGAGCTTACTAACAATTTCTTCATATTAAGGTATAGTTTTTACATAGAAAAACTACTCCCTTCTGATTTTCAGGTCTATGTCTTTAAAAGGTATGGAAAGTTTCATACAGATACCACTAAAATAAAATATAAATTATTTACATGGTCTTAAAGTTCCTCAACCATCCTTTAAAGTTCATTTTCATATCTTTTAGACTTATTCATCATGTTGCTTTTGATTTCTTGTTCTTTTTTGGTGCATCAATAGGTAATTCAATGTGCATAGAGACTATTCTATTGTATGTATGTAACAGAAAGTCCTCAGAAGTCTTGACAACATGCACAAATAGATTGTCTGCATGTTTTAAAGAGTGTGAGTAGTTACAATGCATACATGAATATAGATATTTATATACACATTTGTATCCATTTGCTGTAACTAAATATGTAAAGTAATATTCCTAGGAAGTTGAGTGGATTTATATTTAACTCTACTTAAGAAACAAAAAGTGTATAGAATATGACTCTTAAGTATTTGATTTGCTTCTGACAGAGTTTTTTGTATTGCAAGCTGGCTTCAAACATGCCACTTAGTAAAGATGACCTTGAAATCTATCTTGTGCTTCTCCAACTCCCTATTACTCAGTGTTTGAGTTACTGGCATGGCATGCAACAAAATGCAACATTTATGAGGCCCTAGGGATCAAGCTCATGGATTCATGCATTCTAGGTGAATAGTCTACCAACAAAGCAATATTTCCACATGTAAAATCCATACAATTTTCAGTACCAGGAGTTATGAGTTAATTCCAGGTCTTCTGTATACTTATTATTGCTTAAAATTATTGACATATTCTCATAAAAGATGACCTGGTCAAGGTATAGTTATCTCACATAAACAATAATATTGAATTGTGTTCTATATTTATTACTATGATAGCTAATTTTCAGAAAATAATTGCACTCTGAGTTATTTTAATCATTAAAGTCCATCAATAGGTTTATGTCCTGAAAAATATTTAACCTATGATTGTGAATAATATCTTCATCTTATAAACAGTGTTTAAAAAGTAACAGAAGTTTGGTTGAGAATCAGAGATCTCTGAGGGCTCAGCCCTAAGCAAGATATTCATACTGTACCCTCCAAGGCACAAGGAACATTGTGGAAAAGGTTACAGAAAGAATGTAGGAACCAGAAAATAGTGGTTTTAATGTCATATTCTGGGCAAATACAATCGCTTCAATCCCAACGTTAGAATAGTTATTTGGTTATATTGGTGCCAACAAAGGGTCTGCATGCTAAGAACTGAGAATGAGAGACAGTAAAAGCTTCTGTGACAAACTTCCCCTAAAATAAAAGAAACAATCCAGGTATGAGGCTATTAAAAAGAGTACCTAAAATTGGGATATAGACTGAGCATAGGGTTCCCAATGGAGCAGCTAGAGAAAGGACCCAAGGAACTGAAGAGGTTTGCAGCCCTGCAGGAGGAACAATAATATGTACCAACCAGTAACCCCAGAACTCGCAAGGACTAAACCACCAACCAACACATGGAGGGACCCATGCTACATATGTAGCAGAAGAAGGCCATTTCAGACATCAATGAGAGGAGAGGTCCTGTGAAGGCTCAGTTCCCCAGAATAGGGGATTGCAAGTCAGGAAATTGGGGGCAGGCGGTGAGCAAGGAAAGAGGGGCTGGGATGGAGGGGGGTTGAGGGGTAACATGGAAAGGGGAAACCATTGAAATGTAAATAAAGCAATTATCTAATGAAAATAAAAAGAAATGGGATAAAGATGTTGAAGTGTAAGTCTTCAAAATTGGAGGCTTTTTGTGCTGGGGACTAGGTGGCAGGTGGACTCATTGGACTCAGTTAACCTTTTAAAAATTATACTATTTTATTTGTTTACATTCCATATGTTGCTCCTGTTATTGGTCCCCCCCTCCAGAGTTCTTCACCCATGCCACCATCCTCTTTGCTTCAGAGAGGGTGCTCTCCCACCCACTCACCCACACCCCTTATGCAGCCAGCACCCCACCATTCCCTCCTGAATATCCTTTCCTTTGGGCATCAAGTCTCTACAGGATTAGGCACATCCTCTCCTACTGATGCCAGGCAAGGCAGTCCTCTGCTACATAAGTGTCAGGGGTCATGGAGCAACCCATGTATGCTCTTTGGTTAGTGGCTTAGTCTCTGGGATCTCTGAGTGGTTCAGGCTAGTTGATACTGTTGCTCTTCATATAGGGTCACCGGTCTTTCAATCCTTAGCATAACTCTTCCATAGGGGTCCCTGATCTCAGCCCAAAAGTTGGATGAAAGTATCTGTATCTGTCTCAGTCAGCTGCTGGTAGAACCTCTCAGAGGACAGCCATGCTAGGTTACTGTCTGCCAGCATAGCATGGCATCAGTAATAGTGCTGAAGTTTGGTGCCTGTGGATGGATGGGTCCCAAATTGGATGGCCTTTCCTTCAGTCTCTACTCCCATGATTATTTTCTTTCCCCTTCTAAGTGGGATCGAATCATCTTCAATTCAGCCCTCCTTGTTATACTTCATACTGACTCTGAGGTGTTTTGTGGGTGTTCTGTAATTTTTGGCTAATATCTACTTATCAGTGAGAACATACCATGCATGTCCTTCTGGGTCTAGGTTACCTTGCTCAGGATGAAATTTTCTAGTCCATCCACTTATCTGCAAAATTCATGAGGTCTTCATTGTTAGTAACCCAATTAAAAAAAATGGGGTAGATAGCTAAACAGAGAATTCTCAACAGAGGTGTCTTGAATAGGTGAGAAGCACTTAAAGAGATGTTCAATATCATCAGTCATCAGAGAAATGCAAATCAAAACGACCTTGAGAATCCACCTTATACCAATCAGAATAGCTGAAATAAAAAAACTCAAGTGACAGCACCTGCTGGCAAGGATTTGGAGAAAGAGGAACATTCCTTCATTGCTGGTGGGATTGCAAACTGGTATAACCACTCACAAAATCAATCTGGCGCTTCCCCAGTAAGTTGGAAATAGTTCTACCTGACGACCGAGCTATACTACTCCTCAACTCAGCTATATTTAAAAGCTTAACCACTGGGAGTTTGACCATGGTCCAATGAGTTTAAGGGCAACACAAATCCGACCTGGAGTACTTTTTAATCTTTTTTTTAAAATCATTTTGTTTTTAATTTTGGGGGGTGGGGTAGGAGACGAAAATGTTAAAACAGACCTGAGCGGAATGGGATGTCAGTATGATCAGGGTTCAGTGTATAAAATTCCCAATTTATTAATAAAAATATTATGTTGCAGAACAAAAGAAAGTATCTGTTGGTGCCTGATGACTCTGCTAAATAGGAAAAGTAGTTTGCTGGCAAATCTGAGGACACAAGTTTGATTCCTAAGACCCACATGGTAGAAAAAAGAACAGACTCACTCAAGCTGTCCTCTAACTTCTGAATTCCACAGTACTTTGCATTCTGATATTGCACACACACACACACACACACAGAAACACACATAATGTAATTTCTAAAAGGATGAATGGGCTCCCAAGTAAGCATAATTTTGTTTAAATTATTTACTAAAGTAAATACAAAGTTTTGAAATGAAGAAAATATGTATGAATAGTTATCTCTAGGTTTTGGAATTTATCTACAATCTATTTTATAGATATAGAAATACATTGATACTGCTCCCAACAGATATACGCACTCTCCTTCCTGTTTATAAAACTCAGTGATTAAAACCCCACTAGTAACACAGCTGAATGCTTAATTGTTATCACATGTAGTTCTCTTAATTAAATACCATATTAAATAATTAATAGTTAATATCATGGGAATGAACTAACTTGACACAGAAAAGAGTCAATAAAGGTTGACTTGATCTTTAAATTGGAGGTAGACCATCGAAGAAGTTAACCTCATGAAAGCTTCTTTTATCTTATATTGGCAGTCTCCAAAAAATTATCAATTTGAAGAGCAGGTATACATAGTATTTACTTTAGTTTCAACATGACAAAAAATTTTGCAAGAATTATTAAAGGTGAAGAAATAGTGCTTGTCAATTTTGGCTAGTGCACACAGAATGTGATGGCATATTTTCTAAAGATGTAAATTTTTTAATCCATGTTATGATAAAATTATAGTCATGACTTTTGAATGGATTTATCATGAATAATGAGGAAACATATAATACTAAAAACACTACAAAATTGTTTTTTCTCAATGGACTGTATATGTCCATTGTCAACTGCTGGATTCCTTGATAATTTATTTTAATTTTCTTATTACCAATGGAATCAATGAATCCTTATCTCTAGTATACTGAATTTCCTAACAATCAGAAAAAAATCAAATATCATTATAGAATATTTTAAATCAATGTAAATCTTTAGCATAGAGTTTCTTAAACATGAATAGCACTGATTTATTCAGTGGCATATCTCCTACTCTCAAAATCTCAAGTCATGTTTTAAAATATTTTTCCTTTTCTTACTAAGTTTTGTGCTAATGTACAATTTTGTTTTGAAAATGAATATCACTCTTGGACTCTGGCAAACATGGTGATTCTTCTGCCTTCACCTCTAGGGTACAGTGATAATAGACTGTGCTGATTTGAATGAGAATGACCCCTTCACCTCATACATTAGATTGATTGTCCTGAAGTTTGTGGAACTATTTGGGAAGGCTAGGAGGTGTGGCAGTGTTGGAGGAGTTGTGTGACTGAGGCTGACCTTGGAGGTTTGAAAAGCTTATAAATCATATTATAACCAAGCTTTCAGCCAATTCTCAAGTGCTGTGCTTACCTGCCTGCCTACTGCTATTTTCTCAACCATCATGTTCATGGCCTTACCCTCTAAAACTGTAAGCGAGTACCAAGTTATATGGTTTCTATATAAGTTACTTTGGTTACAGTGTAACCAAAAGTAACACTGTAGCATAATAGAAAATAATGAAGACACAGACATAAGACAGAACATCAGCCAAATTAACTATTACAGTTTTTGGAAACAATCATTTAAATGACACTTTTGCTAATTACCTCAATGTTCTCATTTTATATTATATGCATGTATAGGATCATACTGTAATACATTTTAAGCCATTATTGTGCATAAATAAAATTTTAAAGAACTTATTTTAAAAAAGCAAAATTTTCCCTAATTGGAAAATGATCATATAAAGTATAGTATAGCATTTAAAAAAGTCTTAGAAACTAGTATTTACCTCTTATAGTTCAAAATATAAAAATTGTATTGCTATTTTTTACTAAAAATATTTTTATATGCTAATTTTGTCTTAGGTATATTTATTTTTTAATTCATGCTAAATTAATAAAAATAAAAAATATCAGAGGATTGTTTATATGGGAATTACTTGGGGATTTTAGTATTGGTTATTGAAGTATAGCAGCTAATTCTTAAAGATATCTATAATTATCTCCATGTTCTTGAATCATTTCTCTTTAAGTCACTAGTCTCTATTTTGTTAACAGAACTTATTTATATTAAAAAGAAGAGATGGTTGTTGAACATAATGATTCACGTTTTTTTTGTGATATAGAAAACCTAGTTTTAAAAGTTACTATATTTTTTGACCTTTACATACTAGTTTTAGGGGAAAAGTTACTATTCTTTTTTTTTTTTTTTTTTTTTGAGATAAGGTTTCTCTGTATATCTCTGGCTGTCCTGGAACTCACTCTTTAGACCAGGCTGGCCTTGAACTCAGAAATCCATCTGCCTCTGCCTCCTAAATCCTGGGATTACAGGCATGCACCACCACTGCCTCACTATAATGTTCTAAATTGAATAAATATGGATCTTTTTCCAAATATTCCTCCAAAGTAAAATAATCCTGGAAAGTGCAATTGTGAGCGGTAGCAACCTAATTCATAAGAATGGTAAAACAGGGATGAATGTCATGTTCATAATAAAATAAAATTGTATATAAATTAAAGAAAAATTTTAATTTTACTCATAACATAGGTTCTACAATTTTGGTTATGATATCAACATCATCTTAGGCATGTGCCATTTTTTGAGAGTATTGTTATCCCAGGTGTTGAAATAAAGGGAGATTACAAGTCAGCTGAGTTGTTTAAGATTAGCAATTCATTTCTCCTTGTTCATGGTTCTTGAATCATTGGTAGCTCTTGCAGTACAACCACTCAGTCACCTTCTCATGACATCTTTGCATAAAACCCCACGTTATTTTAAAAATCAGTGAACTGACACTTGAGAATTAGCTTATTAATTCCTCTGCACCAAATAATTTATTAAAGCTACAAAACAAGAATTGATAAAGGAAACCCATCAACTTGTTACAGTGGGCAACAAAAGTGCAGGGTCCCTCAACACTGCACAAAACAACTGAAGTCAAGAGAAAGAATCTTCTCCAGGGAGAGCATAGTAATTGGTGAACTAATTACAAACTGTCATCTCTGAAAACATGCAAAAGAGTAGCATTAGAGAGACTAAATAGTTTACATATATATAACACATACATAATATGTATACACATTTACATATATTTATATAACAACAATTAAAGGAAAATAGAGGCCATGCATTTAAAGGAGAACCAAAAGAACTATACAGTATCAGGAAGTTTTGGAAGTGTGAAAATGATGTAATTGTATTACAGTCTCAAAAAAAGAAATAATTTAAAAAGAAACAGAAAATTAATTTTAGAATATAGTTCTCAAACTTGTTCTTGTTCTGGCACACAGAAGTCCCAGTAAAACACAATTTCTTTATATTTTGAAGCTATTCCAGGGTTGAAGTCCTAATCATATTACTTATGAAACACAACTTGTTAGTATGAATTTGAATCTGAATTTGTTGCAAGACCCTCAGTTAATATAGAAAGTAGACACAAGAAGAGCTAGCTTTCCCACCAATGTTTCAGCTGCTGCCATATTTTTACATTTTTTTTCAGTGTTTCAAGCAAATTGAGAAAAACCTGCCTGTAGCTAAAAACAGGTAGTATAATTTCTCTTACTTGGTCTTCCTGGGACACAAATGACTCCACCAAATATACACATGGATGGTTTATGAAGCTAAATGCTATAGTGCATAAAGAGAAAATGTCCATATAACCTTGTGAATATGAAATATCTATACACAAACTCTTCCAAGTTCTTTTGACATGCAAATTTCGATTTTCCATATTGAGCTGCTCAGATCTGCATGAAGGCTCTTCACTTGTTTTTTATGCTCCTCTGGTTATGCTGTCAAACTGGATTGTCTAACCAGTTATGTCAGATGAAATCTGCCTGTAAACACATCAGATCTGGAGGCCAATAGGAGGTCACAATTAATCTCACTGACTTTATCAGGGTCAGTGAGTAGAAACTACAGTAAAATTAATCAGTTTGTGGGCTCTTTAACTGGCGCTTTGATAGACACGGTGTCTTTTACCATCTGGCTTAGTTATATTTTCTGATTTTTTCAGAAACCGAATCAAGATATTGATCCAGAGAGAAATCATTTCAGGTCTTGATGGAAAAATATCTATTTCAGGCTTCCTTAGGTGTAGTGGGTTATATTCAGTTATCAAATGATTTTGAACTGTAGGCTTCACTAAGGATCCTTTAAAATTGTTGTTGTTATTGATTGTTTTCAATTATCTATTTATTCATCATTATTTCCTTTTGTCACTCTGTTCTCTTGGTATGTTGCTTACATTATGTCAGGCCACATCAGTCCACTAGAATGAATAAACAGATCTGAAGAGAAGTAAAAAGCATAGAAACATGGATATATATGGAAGGTAATCTTGGAATTATTATGTAAGATTTCTGCTTAAGTTATCTATGATTCCCTGCAATGACTTATTTGAACCTCTTATACAGTGGTTATCTGATACTGAATTATTTCCAAACAGAATGTTAGTGTTATTCCCAAATAATTTTAGGAGATTATATTTTAATAACAATATACTGGATGACAATGGAAAGTGTAACTATGTATATTTATATGTAACAAAGTGTCCAAAGCAGCACCAGTATGTTTACTCATCAAGGAAACTGCTCTTTGCATTAGAGGAAGACCACTATAGAAAAACACAACAAATTAAAATGCAAAGCTCACTTGCTACAAGTCACTTCTTGTGGAAGTGGTAACAAAAAGATTGCAGGAGCTAGATAATCAGGACATTTGTTATGAGATTATGTCTACTAGTTATGTCAAAAGCTACATTCATAAAGGCTTACCAATATGGCTGCCTAATCATGAGCTGAACAAAAATGGCATCAATATATAAACCATTGAAGACAGGAAGAGGGCCATGAGCATTTAACCCTATACAAAGAACAACAGGTCACTAAAGAATTCTGATAGTGGGAAAAATAGACTTCCCCAGGAAAGAGTATAGAAATTGGTATCCATTAACAAATGGCCAGCCTTGAAAATGTACAGATTGCATTATATTTAGCAATAAATAAACTATTGTAGACATATATGCATAACTGAAAGTTTGTTAAGCTAATATTATACATGTAGCAATAAATTATTTAAAAAGCCATGAATTTGAAGGAGAGCACAAAATGATATTTGAGAAGGTTTGGAGGAAGGAAAAAGAAGGGAATACTGTTGTAATTATGTTATGTCAAGAATATAGGTAACAGCAAAACAACAAAAAATTAAACATATGTTCTTTTTTAATTTTATTAGATATTTTCTTTATTTACATTTCAAGTCCTATCCCTTTTCCTCTTCCCCCTCCCAATAAAAGAACCCTATTCCATCCCTCCTCCACCTGCTCACTAACACACCCACTCCCTCTTCCCTGACCTGGCATTCCCCTACCCTGGGGCAATGAGCCTTCACTGATGCAAGGGTCATTCCTCTCATTGATGTTCTACCAAGTCATCCGCTGCTACCCATGTGGCTAGAGCCATGGGTCCCTCTATGTATTCTTTGGTTGGGGGTTAAGTCCCTGGAAGTTTTGGGGGTACTGGTTAGTTCATTTTGTTTTCCTTCTATGGAGCTAAAAACCCCTTCAGCCCCTTGGGTCCTTGGTCTAGATCCTCTTTTGGGGACCCTGGGCTCAGATTCATGCTTGACTGAGAGCATCCCACTCTGTATTTGTCAGGCAATGACAGGGCCTCTCTGGAAACAGCTATATCAGGCTCCTCTTAGCAAGTACTTGTTGGCAGCCACAATAATGTCTGAGTTTGGTAACTGTATATGGGATGGATCTCCAGGTGGGGCAGTTTCTGCATTGTCTTCCCTACAGGCTCTGCTCCACACATTGTCTCTGTATTTCTTACCATGGGTTTTTGTATCGATCTAAGAAGAACTAAAGAATCCACACTTTGGTCTTCCTTCTTAAGCTTCATGTGATTAATGAAGCTTTCTTTTTAAGCTTCATTAATCATTCAATTTGTGAATGATTTCTTGGGTTTTCCAAGCTTCTCTTTTCAAGAGGCTAATATCCTCTTATCAGGGAGTACATAACATGTGTGTTCTTTTGTGATTGGGTTAACTCAATTAGGATGATATTTTCCAGTTCTAACCATTTGCTTAAGAATTTGATGAATTTATTGTTTTTAATAGCTGAGTAGTACTCAATTGTATAAATGTACCACATTTTCTGTATCCATTCCTCCGTTGAGGGACATCTGGGTTCTTTCCAGCTTCTGGCTATTATGAATAAGGCTGCAATGAACATAGTGGAGCATGTGTCCTTATTACATGTTTGAGCATCTTCTGGGTATACACCCAGGGGTGGTATAGGTGGGTCTTCCAGTAATACTATGTCCAATTTTCTGATGTACCACTAAACTGATTTCCAGAGTGGTTTTATCAGTTTGCAATACCATCAAAAATGGAGGGTTTTTCCTCTTTCTCTACATCCTCACCAGCATCTGCTGTCACATGAGTTTTTGATCTTAGCCATTCTGACTGGTGTGAGGTGGAATCTCAAGGTTGTTTTGATTTGCATTTCAGTGATGACTAAGTATGTTTAATATTTCTTTTTTTTAAAGACTTTTTTTGTTTGTTTTTCGAGACAGGGTTTCTCTGTGTAGTGTCCTGGAACTCACTCTGTAGACCAGGCTGGCCTTGAACTCAGAAATCCTCCTGCCTCTGCCTCCCAAGTGTTGGGATTACAGGCGTGCGCCACCAAGCCCAGCAAATATTTCCTTAGGTGCTTCTCAGCCATTCAATATTCCTCAGTTGAGAATTCTTTTTTTTAGCTCTGTACCCTATTTTGTAATAACGTTATTTGATTCTCTGGAGTCTAACTTCTTGAGTTCTTTGTATATATTGGATATTAGTCCTCTATCAGAAGTAGGATTAGTAAAGATATTTTCCCAATCTTTTGGTTATCATTTTGTCCTATTGACTGTGTCCTTTGACTTACAGAAACTTTGCAATTTTATGATGTCCCATTTGCCAATTCATAGAAAATCTTGGAGAGTATTGGTATTAGGTCTTCTTTGAAGGTCTGATAGAACTCTGCACTAAAACCATCTGGTCCTGGGCTTTTTTCTTGGTTGGGAGACTTATAGTGAGTGCTTCTATTTCTTTAGTGGTTATGGGACTATTTATATGGTTTATCTAATCCTGATTTAACTTTGGTACCTGGTATCTATTTAGAAAATTGTTCATTTCATCCAGATTTTCCAGTTTTTGTTGATCATCCATAATATGTGTCTTCTGTCATTTCTAGATGGAACCACTATAATTACTGTATTTTTTTATAAATTCTCTGAATTTTGTCCTTCTTCTTTGATATTTTTATGTAAATGGTGACTAACAGATGTGTCAGTAAATGATTGGACTTAGAAATGAACAACAGATCTGAGATTAACAACTAGATTGATAGCCAAGGCTTGTTTCAAACTCATGATCCTCCTTTGCTTCCTTTATCAAATCCCACCAGTGTGCATGATATCAAAAGAAAAATGTGACTACCAACCCAGCCACCAACCCTTCAATCTACAATGGGTCGTGTATACAAATGCAATTGTAACAATGAAATAAAACTTGTGGTAGTAATCAACCAATATATGATTTGACTTAATAGCCATTCCACAATATAAAACCTACAGCTGATTCTGCTTTGGTGACCATGAATTAAACTAGGTATTCCAGAGACATATGATAAAACCAAATACTATTAAAGAATATAGCAATAAAATGACTCCCAATGACATTCTGCTCTGCCATCATCAAAGAAGCTTCCTCCCACAGCAGATGAAAACAAATACAGAGACCCACAGTTAGATAATATGCAGAATTTGAGAAACCTTGGAACACTTAAACCTAAGTGGGATACAGCCATCAAATCTCTCTTAACAAGGTTCAAAGACCCCTGTGGACAGTGAAACAGAAATAATGTAAAAGTTATTTGGGAAGGAGGAAAAGAGTAAACAAAGTCTTCTGGTCACAACAGGGCTGGTACACATATTCACAGGGATCTGTAACAGATTTCTCGAATGTTTGCTAGAACTGAAAGGAGACCTGAATGCATACTCCAGACATGATACTAGAAGTTATCCCTAATTAATAACTGCTTGCAAATGAAACTTCAGTTTTTTTTCCTGAAAGGTTCTCACTGGGGAAACAAACTACATTTAAGGGCAGCTTCATGTCCAGAAATAGATAGACAACAAAATGAACTCAGTGGCATCTTTGGAGGTTCTTTATCTCATATTGCTCTGCTAGGGATCTCTCTCTCTGTGTGTCTCTCTCTGTATCTCTCTGTCTCTGTCTCTGTCTGTCTCTGTCTCTGTCTCTCTGTCTCTGTCTCTGTCTCTGTCTCTGTCTCTCTCTCTCTCTCTCTCTCTCTCTCTCTCTGTGTGTGTGTGTGTGTGTGTGTGTGTGTCTGTCTGTCTGTCTGTCTGTCTGTCTGTGTCTGTCTCTCTGATCTTACAGGTATTTTGCTTATATATTATGCCATTCAGTTGGGTGTTTTGATGGGACTCTGGAGTCTGTATACAAGTGAGTCTGTTTCGGTTTATTTTGCCTCATCCTGGGCTCGTTCCTTCAGTTTATTTTTATTTTATTCTGATGTGATTGTTTTTGCTTTATCTTATTTTAATATTATCTCTTATAACTCTGTTTGTCTTTCCAATCGAAACTGAAAGTGGTAGATTTGAATACGTAGGGAGATAGGGAGAAACTGGAAGGAGGAGAGAGGAACCTGTAATCATAATAGATCATTTGATAATAATCTCTTTTCAATATAATAAGACTATAAAGTAGGACCCTGGACAATGGGGAAAAGTTATGCATACCACCTAAGTTAAAATAAACATCAAATGTGTAGCCTTTCTCTCTGTGTTAATTTTATGAGCACATCTTCCTGATCAGCAATAGACTTTGCCTTGTGCAGATACTTTAGTTGAAAGATCCCTTTCTTTTGCAGCTCTGAACTTATTTCTAATACACTGAAGGAATTTGGTGAGTGCTGTCCCAGAAGATGACACATACTATAATGTTTATTTGAAATTAAAGAAATTTATCAGCAAATGTTGGAAGAAGCTTCCTCTTGTACCTTTGGTTCAAGCCAGAAAGTATTTTGGTTCCTTCTGAGATTCTGCGTTAAACCTTACTACAGGGAAAGGAAATGGTATCTGCCGACAAACATGGGCCTACTTATGTGATACGCTCTTAATTTTTTTGTCCCCATTTGCATAATTTATAAATCACTGCATAATCTTCATGTCAAACTGATCATTGTAAACCACACATATCCACCAAGTCTAAAGCTTCCCAAGCCCTTGAAAGTCATTTACCCTTCCTCTCACCTGCCCTCATCTCCTCCAATTTTGAAACAATGGGAGATGGGTTGCTTAGTAGTTCAGTAGTAATGAATAAAGACACTGTTTATACTTTCTTGCATGCTGTGATTTTTTTACTTTAAATATAAGTAAAAATGATTTTCTTGAAATAAAGAGTTAAATGGGTAGGTAAGATTGTACAATACACTGTCTATGTCTTATAGATGCTCTCATTCTGTTAATCCAAACAACTCACCATGTGACATATATGATTTTACTCATACTAATACAACATTCTTTAGTGAATGACAAACAAATCACATCTCTCTCTCTCTCTCTCTCTCTCTCTCTCTCTCTGTCACACACACACACACACACACACACACACACTCTAGAATCTGTATTCCACATGTCACTTGTTAGTCCTCTTGCCTCTTATATCAAGAAATATTTGAAACACCATTTTTTTGGTTTATTTTTTTGGGCATCCTCTTTTTGTATTTTGTTGTCATATTTTTTGTCAGACACAATATATGAACTTTGAATTCGGATGCACTTTGGGGGAAATATGTTTCACTCCCTCAAGATGGCTCCTGTTCTGGGTGTCAACTTCACACTTGAGGCAATTTCATGAAGGTGGAATGTAGTCATGGTGACTTGGGATGTAGGTACTAGGAAAGAAAAATCTGACTCTATGAGAAAAAGGACACATAGAGAGACCATGGCAGGGGCTAAGAGACCATGGCTGCATCAGGCAGCATGGGAAATTGGTCATGTTGCTGCTGCTGAGAACACTGAACTGCCTTTTGTCTTGAAGCACCATTTAAAAACATATTCTACTCCCTTTTAAAGCTATGGTGAACATTTGTTCAGAAAATATTGAGTTATGTAAATAAGTCAAAGTTAGGATCATTTGACCTATGTTAGCCTCTTATGACCAAACTCATTTTAATCACTGAACCAACTCTTCCCTTATTCAAGTAAAGAAAAATTAAATAGAAAGAAAGAAAGACAGACAGAAAGAAAAAGAAAGAAAGAAAGAAAGAAAGAAAGAAAGAAAGGAAGGAAGGAAGGAAGGAAGGAAGGAAGGAAGGAAGAGGGAGAGAGGGAAGAATGGAGGGAAGGGGAGGGGGGGAAGAAAATAAACAAATCACACATCCAAGGCTGGGGAGATGGCTCAGCAGTTAAAAGCACTGGCTGCTCTTCTAAAGATCCCGAGTTCAAATCCCAGTAACCATATGGTGGCTCACAACGTTCTGTAATGAGATCTGATGCCCTCTCCTGGTGCATCTGAAGACAGCTACAGTGTACTCATATACATAAAATAAATAGATAAATAAAATCTTTCAAAAAACACACATCCAATTACTTTAACTGTGTAAGCTTTCATAAGGGAATGATATTTTCAGGTATTTTCTGCGCTCAGAAATACCTCAACCACATGGCAAGACAAAAACCTTTAGCTACTGGATTTCAGAACCACAGCTGGTGCATGGAGTCCTCCATCATGGACTCTCCACTTCTGTGATGATATGCATCATCTAAACCATCAGAAGTTTTCCAAATGGTGCTCGACTTAAGTCAGTCTCCTTATTCCTTTCTGTACAGTGGCCTTCTGCAATTGTTCCTAAAATATGGTTGCAGAATCCACCATCATAGACATCTGTACAAATGGTATCCAATAAAGTATATATTTTGTTGTATATTATTTACTGCTTTGCCTCTCTAAATTGTATAATTATGGCATGGTCTCTTAATTTGGCAAATTTTCACCCACCTGGCCATCACCAGGTTTAATTGATGAGTTCTGCAGGATATTTTATCTGTTCTGAGCATCCCCAAAATAAATAGAAAAGGCAATAGTCTCTAGTTGCACTTAAGTGGTTAAAAAACTAGGACAAGAAGTTTATATATCTGAAAATGTGAATAACAGAAAGCTATTGATAAATCTATCTCTTCTGTTACCATAAGAAAAGTCACACACTGTTTGAAACATCAGAGTTCATGATGGAAATAGGAGTGTACCATATACCAAAGAAAGCAGCCTTACTCAGATATCAGACAAGTACTAGAGATCCACAGACATGCAAGACAATGGCAAGAAAGGCAAAAAACAGTAAAAGCATGGTGTCCTCAAATACTTCCTATGTTAATTTGAATAGTCCTTTTAAAAAAACAAATGTAATTTTCACTTGTTCCAGTGTTTTATTCCAGAGATGTTATCTCTATGAGTCATGTCTGAAGTTTCTATGCTGGAACAGTGAAAAAAAATTAGCACAGACACTTTTGCTTATTTTCTCTAAAGTAGTGAAATGATAGGGGGAAAAAAGGAAAATGAAATGTTGATTATATGGTAGTGGGAGATGAAGCAGGAAGAAGATGATTTCATGAGCTCATGTACTTGCAACCCAATTCATCATTTGAGATTCAACCACATGTCAAACAGGACAATTTCTGTTCGGCTGTTACTTGGAAACACTACAGCTATTGATTTTTAAATTTACTTTCTTTGTCCCATTTTTTTTCCTCAAAATGGACTGAGTTTAGTAAAATTTACTGCAATTTCAGCGTGAAGAAAATGACACAGTAAATACAAGAAAATAACTCAAAAAACTATTCAAAAAGTATTTTCAGGGGACTGTATATGTAAACAGGTAGATGTTTGTGTTAGATTTTTGTCACCAACCTTGTTACAATATTTTTTTATTTTGTGTGACACAACATAGAATAATATATGGCAATTTTTAATTCTGAAAATTCAATTAGCAAATATATGCTTTGCATGATTGCCTGGCTGGAAACATTAAATATTTGAATATATATTATGCTCATTAAGTTTGTTAAGTTACTTATCTGTATGCATAATCTCAATACTTATAACTAATAAGGTTAATACTAAAAATTATTGCAGATTTATGCATAATTTGAAGTTTAATTTTAGTTGCTATACATAGAAAACTTGAATTATTATGAAATTATATAATTCAACTGATAGATTAAAATTACTATACATTTAAAACCTAAATATCATTGGCACGACTTTGAAAATTGGTAAAATTACAATGAAAGGTCAATGATTTGTAAAAAGCATATGTTCTGGTTGCCATTTGCACCTGGGAGGCAGGCAGCTCCACAGCCTTCTGTGCAAGGCCTGCCAAGAGAGAATGATCTCCCAGCAGCCATTTCACTTCTGGGTGCAGAGGTAAGATCTCCACTTTCTCTCCAGTAACTGTCTGGAAGGGAACTGCTAGGAGTGCACAAGACATACAGTGGAGCAGCAGGGACAGGAGCCTTCCAATCACCATTTACACCAGGGAGCCAGGCAGCTCCACAGCCCTCTGTGCACAGACCCACCAAAAGAGAGTTAGTTTCCTAGGAGTGCTGACACAGGCTTACAGGCCCACAGGAGGAATCCAGCCAGAGACAGCAATACCAAATAACACCAGAGGTAACCAGATGGTGAAAGGCAAGCACAAGAACCCTGCCAACTGAAACCAAAGCTATTTGGTAACATCAGAACCCATTTTTCAAACCACAGCAAGTTCTGGATACCCCAACACACTGGAAAAGAAATAGTTGGATTTAAAAATCACATCTTATGATGCTGATAGAGAACTTTAAGAAGAACATAAATAACTCCCTTAAAGAAATACAGGAGATCACAGGTAATCAGGTAAAAGCCCTTAAAGAATTATAGGAAAATACAAACAGGTGAAGGAACTGAACAAAACCATCCAGGATCTAAAAATGGAAGTTGAAACAATAAAAAAAAATCATAAAGCAAGACAACACTGGAGCTAGAAAACCTAGGAAAGAAATCAGAAGTCATAGATTTTGTAACTGCCTGCAGTTACACCAAGCAAGCGGGTTAACTGGAAGGAAAGCTGGGGATTTATGGGAAGGCGGTGAGAGAACCAAGACAGCAGTTGCTGGTCAAGGTCTCAAGGTTTAATGGAGGAATCAGAATTTAAAGCTTCAGGTGAGTCCACTCTCCCAAATTCCCAGGTCAGTTCAGGGCAGGTCACCTGCTTAATTCAGGAATCTGTAGACCTGGAGGAACAATGAATGTGACCTTGGTTCCAGAGCTCCACCCTAGGTGGCGAGGATTATGGCTAACAGAGGTCTGGAATTCCTGCTCAAGGGCTCGAGGGGAAGGCACAAGAGGTAAGCACCAACAACAGAATACAAAAGACAGAAGAAATAATCTTGGGTGCAAAAGATACCATAGAAAACATTGATACAACAGTCAAAGAAAATACAAAATGCAAGAAGTGCCAGACCCAAAACATCCAGGAAATTCAGGACACAAAGAGAAGACCAAACCTAAGGATAATAGGAATAGAAGAGAGTAAAGATTTCCAACTTAAAGGGCCAGTAAATGTTTTCAACAAAATTATAGAAGAAAACTTCCCTAACCTAAAGAAAGAGATACCTATGAACATACAAGAAGCCTACAGAACTCAAAATAGGCTGGACCAGAACAGAAATTCCTCCTGTAACATAATAATGAAAACACCAAATGTACTAAACAAAGAATTTTAAAAGCAGTAGAGGGAAAAGGTAAAGTAACATATAAAGGCAGGCCTCAAAGAATTACACCAAATGTCTCTCCAGAGACTATGAAAGCTAGAACATCCTGATCAGATGTCACATAGACCCTAAGAGAAGACAAATGCCAGCCCAAGCAACTATAACCAGCAAAACTTTCAATTGCCATAGGTAGGGAAACCAAAATATTCCATGACAAAACCAAATTTACACCATATCTTTCCATAAATCCAGACCTTCAAAGGATAATAAATGGAAAACTCCAACACAAGGAGGGAAACTACACTCTAGAAAAAGCAAGAACATAATCTTCCATTAACAAATCAATAAGAAGAAAGCCACATAATCATATCTCCACTATTAACAACAATAATACCAGAAAGCAACAATCACTTTTCCTTAATATCTCTTAATATCAATGGACTCAGTTCCCCAATAAAAAGACATAGGCTAACAGACTGTATATGTAAACAATACCCAACATTTTGCTGCATATAAGAAACACACTTCAGTGACAAACACAAACAATTCCTCAAAGTAAAAGACTGGAAAACAATTTTCTAAGTAATTGCTTCCAAGAAACACACTAGAGTAGTCATTCAAATATCAGTAAAATTTACTTTCAACCTAAAGTTCTCAAAAAAGATAAGAAAAGACACTTCATACTCATCAAAGGAAAAATATATCAAGAAGAACTCTCAATCCTGAACATTTATGCTCCAAATGCAAGGGCAACCACATTCATGAAACAAACTTTATTAAAGCTCAAAGCACACATTGGACCTCATACAATAATAGTGGGAGACTGCAATACCACACTCTCATCAGTGGATAGACCACGAAAACAAACTAAACAGAGAAAGAGTGAAACTAACAGAAATTATGAACCAAATGGATTTAACAAATATCTATAGAACATTTTATCCTAAAACAAAAGAATACACCTTTCTCTCAGCACCTCATGGCACCTTCTCCAAAACTGACAAAATTATCAGTCACAAAACAAGCCTCAACAAATACAAGAAGGTTGAAATAATCCCATGTATCCTACCAGATCATCATGGATTAAGGCCAATCTTCAATAACATCAAAAGCAATAGAAAACCCACATATATGTGGGAGCTAAACAACACTCAATGATAATTTGATGAAGGAAGAAATAAAGAAAGAAATTAAAGACTTTTTAATATTTAATGAAAATGAAGCCACAACATACCCAAACCTATGGGACATAATGAAAGCAGTCCTAAGAGGAAAACTCATAGCTTTAAGTGCTTCCAAAAAGAAAATGGAGAGAGCATACACTAGCAGCTTGACAGCACATCTGAAAGCTCCAGAACAAAAAGAAGCTAATACACCCAAGAGGAGTAGACAGCAGGAAATAATCAAACTCAGGGCTGAAATCACCCAAGTAGAAACAAAAATTATTATACAAAGAATCAGCAAAATCAGGAGCTAGTTCTTAGAGAAAGATAGATAAACCCTTAGCCAGACTAACCAGTGGGCACAAAGACAGTATCCAAATGAACAAAATCAGTAATGAGAAGGGAGACATAACAACAGAAACTGAGGAAATCAAAAAAATCAGATACTACTACAAAAGCCTTTATTCAACAAAACTGGAAAATCTGAAAGAAGTGAACAATTTCCTAGGAAGATTCCAATTATCAAATTTAAATCAGGATCAGATAAAGCATCTGAACAACCTCATAATCCCTAATGAAATAGAAGTAGTCATCAATAGTCTCCCAACAAAGAAAAGCCCAGGACCATATTGTTTTAGTTCAGAGTTCTATCAGACCTTTAAAGAAGACCTAATAACAATACTCTCCAAACTTTTCCACAAAATAGAAACAGAAAAAACACTACCCAACTGGTTATAGGAGGCCACAATTACTCTAATACCTAAACTACACAAAGACTCTACAAAGAAGGAGAACTTCAGACCAATTTTCCTTATGGATATCAATGCAAAAGTACTCAATAAAATTCTTGCGAACCAAATCCAAGAACACATCAAAATGGTCATCCATCATGATGAAGTAGACTTCATCCCAGGGATGCAATGATCGTTCAATATAAGGAAATCCATCAATATAATCTACTACATAAACAAACTCAAAGGAAAAAAAACACATGATCATCTCATTAGATATTGAAAAAGCATTTGACAAAATTCAATAGCCCTTCATGATAAAAGCCTTGGAAAGATCAGGTATTCAAGGCCCATACCTAAACACAGTAAAAAACAATATACAGCAAACCAGTAGCCAACCTCAAACTAAATGGAGAGAAACTTGAAGCAATCTCTCACTGAAATCTGGAACTAGACAAGGCTGTCCACTCTCTCCACACCTATTCAATAGTATTCAATAGTACTCAAAGTCCTAGACAGAGCAATTAGACAACAAAAAGAGGTGAAAGGGATATAAATTGGAAAGGAATAAGGCAAAATATTATTTGTAGATGATATGATAGTATATGTAAGTGGTGCCCCAAAATTCCACCAGAGAACTCCTAAACCTGATAAACTTCATCAAAGTGGCTGGATATAAAATTAATTTAAACAAATTAGTGACCATCATCTACTCAAAGGATAAGCAGGCTGAGAAATAAATTAGAGAAATAACCCCCTTCACAATAGTCACAAATAATATAAGATACCTTGGTGTGACTCTAACCAAACAAGTGAAAAATCTGGATGACAAGAACTTGAAATCTTTGAAGACAGAAATTGAACATGTCCAAAGATGGAAAAATCTCCCTTGCTCCTCTATAGGCAGGATTAATATAGTAAAAATGGCCATCTTGTCCAAAACAATCTACAGATTCAATTAAATCCCCATCAAAATTTCAAATCAAATTTTCACAGAGTTAAAGAGTAATTTGCAAAGTCATAAGGAATAACAAAAAATCTCAGGATAGCGAAAACTATCCTTAACAATAAAAGAACTGGCAGAATCACCATCCCTGACCTCAAGCTATACTGTGGAGCAATAGTGATAAAAAGTGCATGGTATTGGTACAGTGACAGGCAGGAAGATCAATGGAATAGAATTGAAGACCCAGAAATGAACCCACACACTTATTGTCACTTGATATTTGTCCAAGGAGCTAAAACCATCCAGTGGAAAAAAAATTCAGCATTTTCAGCAAATGGTGCTGGTTCAACTGGTGGTCAACATGTAGAAGAATTCAAATCGCCCCATTCTTATCCTCTTGTACAAAGTTCATGTCCAGGTGCATCAAGGAGGACCTCCACATAAAACCAGGTACCTTGAATCTAACAGAAGAGAAAGTGGGGAAAAGTTTGAACACAAGGGCATGGGGGAAAATTTCCTGAAAAGAACACCAATGGTTTATGCTCTAAGATGAAGACTTGACAAATGGGATCTCATAAAATTACAAAGTTTCTGTAAGGCAGAGGACACTGTCAATAGGACAAAACAGCAATCAACTGATTGGGAAAAGTTAGCAACTTTTATAGTAAGACCTATCAACAGCATAACTCAATATAACATGAGAAGATAGTGAAGTTGGTAAGAAGACAGTTTCTAGATCCCCTTAAACAGTTAGGAAAAGATTCATAGTGGACCATGAGCTAGTCTCATATTATATACTTCATAGTACACCCCAATGAGTGGACAGTTAGGATAAAGGAATATATATAAAGCATGTAAATTCCTTACAAACCAAGTCCTCAAAAATGAACAATCTCAACAAATATTACTTTAGTCTTTATGTAAATCCCAGCATATGAGCTATAAAAGCACCAATCAGGGCCACCTGATGGTAATTCCATTAATTCTTTCTTAGTTTTCCTTAATAAGTCTGCATTTTTGTATCTTTCTTTGATGTGATAAAATAAATTAGCAAAACAATTGGCAAGGGTGCCTTTACTAAGGTTGAATATCTAGGACAGTTTTTCTCAAAAAAGGTATACCAGTAAAACTGAGGAACAAGTTATAAATAATCATGAATGTTTCAGTCAGTACTGTGTTACTTTCATTATTACCCGTTAAATGCAAGTGTGGAAAGAATGTGTGTTCTAGTTGGTAATATTAAGACATGTGCTTTGCTGCTATCATATTATACTCTTCTGTTTTCTGTGGGTCCATTATAGAAGTTTCAAAAGATACCAGTAACCGAATAGACTGTCTAGACTGTCTGGCAGTTTGAATGCATATGTGCTCTCCTGAGGCTTGGTCAGAAGTGGGATCAGTCAGAGATGCATGCTAAAAGATTGACACTTCTAAGTGAAATGACAGCTACATCTGTTTTTCTGAGAATTTTTATCAACATCTGCTTTCCATCACAACAGCTACATAATGGTAAATTGTAGTGTATTGCTGGTTTCATTGATATAGGTCAGTGGCACTGAAAGCTGTTCCTTTTCCTTGGTTGGGTTGTTCCAAGATTTATGCCTTATTATTCCAGAGTCATTTGAACAACTAATATCATAAATGAGATTAACCCAAATCCCTCGATACAAAAGCTTGAATGCAGTTGGTATAAATGCTGTAAAGGTTTTCCTAGGAGTCATACTTACTTAACCCAGAAATTATATTAAGGGGGAAAAAAAGCTCAAAACTTTGTTGTACCGACTGTAATTTTTCTTAAACATTTTGTTATGAAGGTGAATATGTTTAAAGACCAAACATAATCCATGATATAAATTATGACATTTGTTATTGATTTCTTTAAGTAGGATAGGCTCAGATAATATCACAGAACTTTGTAGGCTAGGAAGGCTTAAACCTTTGCAAAAACAAATCAGGTTGGAAATACAGAAAAGAAGTGAGGCCTGGTCATTAAGGAAGATTTTATTTGTTGTTTTTACATTTTTGACTACAAATTATTTCATCCTCAGGAACCTGATATTGTTTAAGGCGTTCAGAAGATTAAAAGAAACTTCATCATTTTGTGGAGAGGATTATGCTTTATTTGATTTTAATGTAATAATCAACTCTCTAAAAAATACTTTCTTGACAACATTTAGACTATTGTTTGTACAAATAATTAGACTACATAGCATAGCTTATAACTAATCAATTGGGGTGTTTGTTCTATAGTAGTGATGGCTATGCTGTGATGGCTATGCTGTGTGTCTCAGGTACTATCCTATTGCTGTAAAGAGATATCATGACCAAGGTAACTCTTATATAAAAACAACATTGATTAGGATGTTTACTCAGAGTTTTAGAGATTTAATCTATGGTCATTATGGTGGAGCACATACAGACATGGCATTAGAACAGTCGTTGAGAACCCTACATCCTGATCTGTAGATAAAAGACAGAAAGAGACTAGATTTTTTTATTAATTCATTTGCTTTTTACACTCCATATTTTATTACTATGTCCACTCTCCATCTGTTCCACATCCCATACCTCCTCCCCACCCCCTGTCTCTCCAGGGATGTCCCCACTCCCCACCCCATCTGACCTTTAAAATCCCTGTTGCCTCCAGTCTCTTGACAGTTAGGTGCATCATTTCTGAATGAACAGAGAACCAGCAGTTCTCTACTATATGTGTGTTGGGGACCTCATATCAGCTGGTATATGCTGCCTATTTGGCGATCCAGTGTTTGAGAGATCTTGGTGGAGTTCAGGTTAATTGAAACTGCTGTTCCTCCTACAGGATTGCTCTTCTCAGCTTCTTTCAGCCTTCCCCTGATGCAAGAGCAGGGGTCAGCTGCTTCTGTCCATTGGTTGGGGGCAAATATCTGCATCTTACTCTTTCAGCTACTTGATGTAAGTCTTCCAGAATAAGGTCAGGCTAGGTCCCTTTTAGTGAGTGCTCCATAGCCTCAGAAATAGTATCAGGACTTGGGACCTCCCCTTGAGCTGGATCCCACTTTAGGTCTGTCACTGGACCTTCTTTTCTTTAGGCTCCTCTCCATTTCCATCCTTGTAATTCTTTCAGACAGAAACAATTATGAGTCAGAGTTGTTGTGACTGTGGGATGGTCCCCTCTCCCTCATTTGATACCTTGTCTTCCTGCTAGAGGTGGGCTCTATAAGTTTTCTCTCCCTACTGTTGGACATTTCATCTAAAGTCTTTCCCTTTGAGTCCTGAGAATCTCTCACCTCCATGGTCTCTGGTGCATTCTGGAGCCCCCACACCCCAACCTCCTATCTCCTGAGGTTGCCTGTCTCCATTCTTTCTGCTGGCCCACAGGGGGCCTTTATTCTCACCCAATACCAGATCAGGTTGATGTGAACTTTTGAAACATCAAATCCCACCACCCATGATCCTCAAACCAAGACACAACAATTTTAAATAGACTATATCTCCTAGGCCTTCTCAAACTCTTCCACTAACTAGGCTCCACACATTCAAACTTATGAGCCAATAAGTGTCATTTTCCTTCTAAACCCCATACCCTGTTACACTAAATTATCTGAGTTTCTGGTTCAGTCCATTCTACTGCACTTGTGAAAATTGCTTTAAACATACATAAAACTATACTTTCAGAGGGAATCACACTATATACATCAGTTTGGTTATACCAAGAAACACCAGGGTCCCTGCAATTGAGTTTCTGAGTGAAAATAGTGCATGGAATGTCAGTGATAAAGTTATTAATAGTATTAATTTTTGTCAAAGTGAATAAGCATAGTAACTTTTCCTGCTCAATTTCATGCTCTACAGTTCTTAGATACCAACTTCTTTGCACGAAGTCATCAATCATGCTACACAATTTGTCCAAAAATTATGTTTTGTTTTATTTTATTTTCCACTTGACTCTACATCAACAGTCCTGTTCCATCATTTCAACTCTGAGTGGAACTGATTCTTGAAAGTTAAGGAACAGTGTTACACAATGGAGATAATGAAAATATCCTATAAGTCTCATGAATATCTAAAGTTATCTATATTTCTTAAGGACTCAAAAGAATCACTCTGAGCCTAAGACTTTGAAAAAATGAATGAAATGTTAAAAGACATCAGTTGCCCATTTATCAGTGGTATGTTTGTGCATTTGGACGTGTGTGTGTATGTGTGTGTGTGTGTGTGTGTGTGTGTGTACATTGGTACCCACCCAAAAGGAATCAGAAGACTTGAAAAATATATCATGTTAATGATATCTTAGCTCATAAGAATAAACTAAAGCAAAATTACATTCTTTATTAATTTTCCACACTTTATTTTTTGTTCACAGGATAGATTCTCTTGAAATTAAGTTGAACATTTTAATAGTTAGAATTCCAGACACCGTATGTATTTCTAGTGTGTCATTTTGATAAAGTTAAAATGTTAAGCTTTACTTCTGATTAGCATCACCTTGGAAAACACAAAAGCTATTCTGGTTGAAAAAGAAAATTTTTTTTTAGGTTTATTTTTCTTCACTTAAAGGCTTGTGTATATTTAATCACAGTCAATGTTAGATATGTAATTAGAGCTCAGGTATAAATGCGTAAGCATAGGAGATGCCTCATTGTTAATCTATCTGTTTTCTAGACTGACAGTGTAATAGTCTGAAGCTCAGTTAACAGAAGGTGGCATTGTCACTTGCCCCATATCATGTGTAGCTAAAGACGTACTAGAGCAAGATGTCTGTAGCAGTAACATACTATCAGTATTTAATATGAACTACTTTTACAAACATATAACCCATTCACTATAATAAGCAGTAATAAGTACCCCAAGTATAGTCTCAGCCATTTGTGTGTATGACTTCCATGGTTACACTGAGGCCATAGTGGTTGAATGACAGCCCATTCTGTCACTTTACATGTTCCAAACGAAGAAAAACCAACTAATAATGCATTGCTCATGATGTATTCATATTGTAAAGGAGCAAAAGACTCTATAGGTCCTATTCATATTTTAAGGTATTTTTAATGTGTTAATTCCTTTATTCCCAAAATAAACAACATTTTTAATTATAGTGGCAAAAGAACACATTCCCAAACTGCTCTGTGTGAATTTAAAAGAGAAAACAAAATGTAATAGTTGAGTGTTTAAATAAAAATAGACTGAAAATCATTTTGGAGAGCTTATTATATGCTTTTAGGCTTTTGTTTTCAGTTGAGAGAGTCCTGTTTGGAAATTGCTGAAAGAAAACTGTTCAGAGAACCACCACAATCTTGGTTCAGCTTGTTCAGGCTTCCCTCCTTTCCTAGAGTATTTGTGGACTTCTAAGAACTGCTTGGGGATCATTTGACAGTGGCTGATTTTGTCTGGTCCAGTCTGCTGCTAATATCATCTTGACTGCTCCTGGACTTTCAGAACTGTTAAGGTCAGCCTAAATTCTTGCAAATTGGGAATCTGGGATGAATAAACTGTGGCTATTCAAACAAGTCTTCCTTGTAGCAATGGGAGAAGCACAGAGGTGCTAACTTTTTTCCACAAAAATAATCTATTCAAACATGTTTGGTGAGCCTGATCTTGGGAATGCCAAAACTTAGGAAGTAGAGTGCACTCATCAGGGTGTCTCATGTAGGTTATAAATTTCTTTGCTTCCCTGCTCTGTTTCCCCTTCTTTTCTCCCACTGTGTCTTTTCTTACTTTTATTTTTTTTATTCGATATATTCTTTAGTTAAATTTCAGATGAATTCCCCGTTCCTGGCTCCCCGCTCCCCCAAAGTACCATATGCCCTTTTCCCTCCCCCTGTTCCCCCATTCACCCCTTCTCACTCCCCTGTTCTGGCATTCCCCTACACTGCTTCAATGAGCCTTTCCAGAACCAGGGTCCACTCCTTCCTCCTTCTTGGACATCATTTAGTATGTGGATTGTGTCTTGGGTATTCCAAGATTCTAGACTAATATCCACATATCAGTGAGTGCATACCATGGGTATTCTTTTGAGATTGGGTACCTCACTTAGTATGATGTTCTCCAGCTCCATCCGTTTGTCTAAGAATTTAATGAGCTCATTGTTTCTAATGGCTGAATAGTACTCCACTGTGTATATATACCACATTTTTTTGTATCCATTCCTCCATTGAGGGACATCTGGATTCTTTCCAGGTTCTGGCTATTATATATAGGGCTTCTGCGAAAATAGTGGAGCATGTGTCCTTATTACATGCTGTGGAATCCTCTGGGTAAAGCCCAGGAGTGGTATGACAGAGTCCTCCAGAAGTGTCGTGCCCAGTTTTCAGAGGAACCACCAGACTGGTTTCCAGAGTGGTTGTACCAGCTTGTAATCCCACCATCAGTGGAGTAGTGTTCCTCTTTCTCCATATCCTTGCCAACACCTGCTGTCTCCTGAGTTTTTAATCTTATCCACTCTGACTGGTGTGAGGTGAAATCTCAGGGTTGTTTTGATTTGCATTTCCCTAATGACTAATAATGTTGAACATTTCTTTTTTTTTTTCCTTCGGTTGGCAAGAATTTTATTTAGTATTTTTGCATCAATATTCATAAGAGAAATTGGCCTGTAGTTCTTTTTCTTTGTTGGATCTTTTTGTGGTTTAGGTATCAGCGTAATTGTGGTTTCGAAGAACGAGTTGGGCAGTGTCCCTTCTGGCTCTATTTTGTGGAATAGTTTGAAGAGTATTGGTGTTAAGTCTTCTTTGAAGGTCTGGTAGAATTCTGCACTAAAACCATCTGGTCCCGTACTTTTTTTCATTGGGAGGCTTTCTATAACACCTTCTATTTCTTTAGGGGTTATGGGACTGTTTAGCTGGTCTACTTGATGCTGATTTAATTTTGGTATTTGGTATCTGTCTAGGAAATTGTCCATTTCCTCCAGATTCTCCAGTTGTTTTGAGTATAGGCCTTTGTAGTAGGATCTGATGATCTTTTGAATTTCCTCCATTTCTGTTGTTATATCCCCCTTTTCATTTCTAATTTTGTTAATTTGTATACTGTCTCTGTGCCCTTTGGTTAGTCTAGCTAAGGGTTTATCTATCTTGTTGATTTTCTCGAAGAACCAGCTCTTGGTTTTGTTGATTCTTTGTATGGTTTCTTTGTTTCTACTTGATTGATTTCAGCCCTTAGTTTGATGATTTCCTCTCTTTTACTCCTCCTGGGTGAGTTAGCTTCTTTTTGTTCCAGGGCCTTCAGGTGTGCTGTTAAGTTGCTAGTGTATGCTCTCTCCAGTTTCTTTTTGGAGGCACTCAGGGCTATGAGTTTTCCTCTTAGCACTGCTTTCATTGTGTCCCAAAGATTTGGGTAGGTCGTACCTTCATTTTCATTGAAGTCTAAAAAGTCTTTGATTTCTTTCTTTATTTCTTCCTTGACCAGGGTGTCATTGAGTAGAGTATTGTTCAGTTTCCATGTGTATGTGGGCTTTCTGTAGTTCTTCTTGCTATTGAAGACCACTTTTACTCCATAGTGATCCGATAGGAAACATGGGATTAGTTCGGTCTTCTTGTATTTGTTGAGGTCTGTCTTGTGACCAATTATATGATCAATTTTTGAGAAGGTACCATGCGGTGCTGAGAAAAAGGTATACTCTTTTGCTTTAGGATGGAATGTTCTATATATATCTGTTAAATCCAATTGGTCCAAAGCTTCAATTAGTTTCACTGTGTCCCTGTTTAGTTTCTGCTTTCCTGATCGGTCCAGTGAGGAGAGTGGAGTGTTGAAGTCACCTACAATTATTGTGTTAGGTGCGATGTGTGCTTTAAGCTTTAGTAAAGTTTCTTTTATGAATTAGGGTGCCCTTACATTTGGTGCATAGATGTTCAGTATTGAGAATTCTTCTTGGTGGATTTTCCCTTTGACAAGCAGGAAGTGACCTTCTGTGTCTCTTTTGATGACTTTAGGTTGAAAGTCAATTTTATCTGATATTAGAATGGCTACCTTGGCTTGTTTCCTGGGACCATTTGCTTGTAAAACTGTCTTCCAGCCTTTTACTCTAAGGTGGTGTTTGTCTTTGACACTGAAATGTGTTTCCTGTATGCAGCAAAATGTAGGGTCCTGTTTCCATATCCAGTCTGTTAGTCTGTGTCTTTTTATTGGGGAATTGAGTCCATTGATATTAAGAGATATTAAGGAATAGTAATTATTACTTCCTGACATTTTGGGCGTTATTATTATTATTATTATTATTATTATTATTATTTGTATTTGAGTGGTTCTTTTCTTTTGGGTTGGATGAGATGGGGTTTCTATCTTGTTTCTTCTGGGGTATAGTTTCCCCCCTTGTGTTGGTCTTTTTCCCCGATAATCCTTTGTAGGGCTGGGTTTGTAGATAAGTATCGTGCAAATTTGGTTTTTGTCGTGGAATACCTTGATTTTCCCATCTATGGCAACACACATCACATTTTCATGTTCATAAAAGCTAGGAAAGTGGAGCATAGTGCTTACAGAAAGATTTCAAAGAAATTCTATACTAACATGTAATATTTTAAAGCAGGATGCTAGGAAAGTGTGATGGTTGCTTTCACTGTTAAATTGATGGGGTATGCCTCCTCCTGTGTCTATCAGTGTTTCTAAAAAGGGTTAACTGAGAAGGGAAGACCCATCTGGAACATGAGTGGCATCATCCCATGTGCAGGGCCTACATGGAATGAAATGAGAAAGTGAGCTGAACACCACCATTAATCTCTGCTTTCTGATTGCAAAGGCAGTAAGACTAACCGCCTCATATTCCTGCTGCTATACCTTCCTCTCATGATAGACTGTACCCTTATATTGTGAAATAAAGCAAACCCTCCCTAAGTTCTCACATCAAATATTTTGTCATAGCATGAGAAAAGGAAATAATACAGTAAGACTGATAAAGTGTGTCTTAGTTAGGGTTTTAGTGCTGTGAACAGACACCATGACCAATGCAAGTTTTATAAAAAACAACATTTAATTGGGGTTTGCTTACAGGCTCAGAAGTTCAGTCCATTGTCATCAAGGCAAAAACATGGCAGCATCTGGGCAGGCATGGTACAGGAGGAGCTGAGAGTTCTACATCTTCATCTGAAGGCTGCTAGTAGAAGACTGACTTCTGGGGAGCTAGGAGGAAGGTCTCTCAAAGTCTACCCCCACAGTGACCATTTCCCCCAACAAGGCCACACCTCCTAATAGTGCCACTCCCTGGGCCAAGCTTATTCAAATCACCACATTCTACTCCCTGGTTCTTGTAGGCTTGTTCAACCACATGAGTCTATGGGGGCCATACCTAGCCATAGTGTAATGGAAAATACATTTACTCCAACATCAAAATTCCCATAGTCTACAACAGTCTCAACAGTGTTAGAAGTCTGTATTAGTCTGGGTTCTCTAGAGTCAAAGATCGTATGGGCAGTCTCTATGTATTAGGGAATTTGTTGATGACTTACAGTCTGTAGTCCAACTCCCCAACAGTAGTCAGCAGAAGCTGTGGATGGAAGTCTAAGGATCTTGAAGTTGCTCAGTCTCACGAAGCAAGCCGGCAAGGAAGAATGAGTCTTCCTTCTTTCAATGTCCTTATATATGTCTCCAGTAGAAGGTGTAGCCCAGATTAAAGGTGTACACCTTTAATCCCAGATGAACTTGAAATCTGGGATTAAAGGTATATGTCTCCACACCTTTAATCCCAGATGACCTTGAACTGGAATCCATGCTTCAAGATCTCCATGCTAAGTCCAGGTCAGAAACTTATATCTCTGAGCCTCCAAATTAGGATCATAGGCGAGCCTTCCAATTCTAGATTGTAGTTCATTCCACATATAGTCAAGTTGACAACCAGGAATAGCCACTACAGAGAGTTTTGCTGGGTATAGTAGTTTTGGCTGAAGTTTGTGTTCTCTTAGGGTCTGCATGAGGTCTGCCCAGGATCTTCTAGCTTTCATGGTCTCAGGTGAGAAGTCTGGTGTAATTCTGATAGGTCTTCCTTTATATGTTACTTGTCCTTTTTCTCTTACTGCCTTTAATATTCTTTCTTTGTTCAGTACATTTGGGGTTTTGATTATTATGTGACGGGAAGTATTTCTGTTCTGGTCCAGTCTATTTAGGGTTCTATAGGCTTCTTGTATATTCATGGGCATCTCTCTCTTTAGGTTGGGGAAGTTTTCTTCCATAATTTTGTAGAAGATATTTGCTGGCCCTTTAAGTTGTAGATCTTCATTCTCATCTATCCCTATAATCCTTAGGTTTGGTCTTCTCATTGTGTCCTGGATTTCCTGAATGTTTTGGATTACCAGCTTTTTGCATTTTGCATTTTCTTTAATTGTTGAAACCATGGTTCCTATGGTATCTTCAGCATCTGAGATTCTGTCTTCTATCTCTTGTATTCTATTGTTGATACTTGCATCTATGACTCCTGATTTCTTCCCAAGGTTTTCTATCTCCAACATTGTTTCCCTTTGCGATTGCTTAGTTGTTTCTACTTCTGTTTTTAGATTCTGTATGGTTTTGCTCAGGTCTTTCAGTTGCTTGTTTGTGTTTTCCTGTAATTCTTTAATGGATTTTTGTGTTTCCTCTTTTATGACTTCTACTTGTTGACCCATGTTCTCTTGTATTTCTTTAAGTGATTTTTGTTTCTCCCCCTTATTGGGATTCATTTTTTGCTCTATATTCTCCTGGATTTCTTTAAGTGATTTTTGTTACTGCCTTGTATGGGCTTCTAGCTTTTGATCTATTTTCTCCTCTATTACTTTAAGAAATTTATCTAAGTGATCCTCAATCTGCATCTTTACCAGTGATTTTAGATCTGAGTCTTGTTTTTCTGGTGTGTTGAGATATCTGAGATTTAATTGTGTTTGCCTTGTAAGGGCTTCTAGCTTTTTATCTATTTTCTCATGTATTACTTTAAGAGATTTATCTAAGTGTTCCTCTATCAGCATCCTGACCAGTGATTTTAGATCTGAGTCTTGTATTTCTGGTGTTTTGGGGTATCCAAGATTTATTGCTGTTGGGGAACTGGGTTCGGATGCTGCCATACTGCCTTGATGTCTGTTAGTAACGATCTTAAGTTTGCCTTTTGCCATCTGGTTAACTCTGGTGTTAGTTGGTCCTGTAGTTACTAGCTGGTGCTTGACCCTCCTGTAAGGCTATTTCCCAGGGACTGGGACACCTGAACCACTGCCCTGCAGGGCTCCTGCTCACAGATTGCTGACAGGTGGCCTGAGTCCCCCGAGGTCTTAAACTCAGGATATCCCAGGTACTTGGTTCCGCCTGTTGGGCAGCTGCTCTGCACTGCTCCTGCTCAGGGTTTGCTGTCTGGTATCCTGTTTCCCCAGGGTTCTTAAAGTTGGGATATCTCAGTTATCTGGTTCCGCCTGCTGGTCCCAAGCTGCTGGGAAGCTGGCTGCCAGCTGGATGGGAAGCAGCTGGCAAGATGGAGCTGTCTGCAGTGAGTTAGGGGTCCGCCCTGGGAGAGCAGAGCGCAGGCTTGGCCGCTGTGCCCCAAACCGCTACTCTGTGCGCAGCTCCCGCTCCAGCCCTGAGACCCCGAAGGTCTTAAACTCGGGCTATCTTGGGTACCTGGTTCCGCAGGCTGGGTCTGAGCACCTGGGAAGCTGGTTGGGTCTGGCTCCCCTGCCACCTGCTGGATCGAACATTTCTTTTTTTCTTTTTTTTCCCGAACATTTCTTAAGGTGCTTCTCAGCCACCTGAAGTTCTTCAGGTGAAAAGTCTTTGTTTAGCTCTGTAACACATTTTTTGACAGCAATTCGACAACA
This sequence comes from Apodemus agrarius, assembly GCA_964023405.1. Lineage (NCBI taxonomy): Eukaryota > Metazoa > Chordata > Mammalia > Rodentia > Muridae > Apodemus > Apodemus agrarius. Next base: position 27,401,187 of record OZ030018.1, on the reverse strand, counting down.
TAAGGAAGTCAAAGGGATACAAATTGGAAAGGAAGAAATCAAACTATCACTATTTGCAGATGATATATATATGGCAGTATACTTGTGACCCAAAAAACTACACCAGAGAACTCCTACAGCTGATAAACAACTTCAGCAAAGTGTCTGGTTATAAAATCAACTCAAGCAAATCAGTAGCCTTCCTATACTCAAAGGATAAGCAGGCTGAGAACAAAGTTAGGGAAATGACACCCTTTACAATAGCCACAAACAATCTAAAGTATCTTGGTGTAACTCTAACCAAACAAGTGAAAGATTTGTATGACAAGAACTTCAATTCCCTGAAGAAGGAAATTGAAGAAGACCTCAGAAAATGGAAAAATCTTCCATGTTCGTGGGTTGGCAGGATTAATATAGTTAAAATGGCAATCTTGCCAAAAGCAATATACAGATTCAATGCAATCCCCATCAAAATCCCAACTCAGTTCTTCATAGTTAGAAAGAGCAATTCTCAAATTCATCTGGAATAACAAAAAACCCAGGATAGCTAAAACTATTTTCAACAGTAAGAGAACTTCTGGGGGAATCAGTGTCCCGGACCTCAAGCAATACTACAGAGCAGTAGTGTTAAAAACTGCATGGTATTGGTACAGTGACAGGGAAGTGGATCAATGGAATAGGATTGAAGACCCAGAATTGAACCCACACATCTATGGGCACTTGATCTTCGACAAAGGAGCTGAAAATATCCAGTGGAAAGGAGATAGCCTTTTCAACAAATGGTGCTGGCTCAACTGGAGGTCAGCATTCTGAAGAATGCGAATTGATCCATTCTTATGTCCTTGTACTAAGCTCAACTCCAGGTGGATCAAGGACCTCCACATAAAACCAAACACACTGAAACTATTAGAAAAGAAACTGGGTAAGGCACTTGAGGACATGGGCACAGGGGGAAAGTTCATGAACAGAACTCTAATAGCTTATGCTCTAAGATCAAGAATTGACAAATGGGACCTCATAAAATTACAAAGTTTCTGTAAGGCAAAAGACACTGTCAAAAGGACAAATTGGCAACCAACAAACTGGGAAAAGATCTTCACCAGCTTACTTTTATTTTTAAGGCAGTGTCACTACAATGTTCAGGATGAGTTTGAATTCTTAGTTTTCAATGCTTCTCAACCATCTAGCTTTGGATCCCAGCAAAGCTAGGTCTAGCTACTCATGTCAATAGGATTTTGGTATGAGTTTTATAAAATGCATCTCTGAAATTTTACTCTTCAGTATTCCTCTTTATTATATGCATTCAATTCTGTTCCATGTGTAAGTTCCACTTATGAAATTCTAGAGTCCAGTAGTCTCAGTTACAAATTCAGGGTTAGTTAGTGGAAGAGAAAGTGAAGCTAGTTAGTAATCTCATAACTGAACTCTCTTAATATTTGATGATTTCATGTAGTGCTTGGGGATTTTAAGTTTTTAATGTTCATGACCCATGGAAAAGAATTATGTCATTGAAGTTAGTGGGCATAAAAAATAAAGTACATATTATAAATGTATTATAAATGAATGTAATTTTGTACCCTTTAGGTAGCTGTGTGTGTGTGTGTGTGTGTGTGTGTGTATGTATGTATCTTCTTACTTGAATTTGGTTCTTCATGAATTCACAGAGGCAGCCTTATAAATATCTTCTTCATAACATTCACATCACTATGGACACTAGGAGAACAAAGAAGAAGAAATTGCTACCAGAGACTATTTTATAGTGGACACATTTTAAGACCAGAATCACTGCTCCATTACATTTATTCCTGATATCACTGATCTCAAGAGTATTTATAATTACTTTGAAGGAAATAGTAGTAATGACAGAGCACTGTTTTAATAATTAATTCCCCAGGAAGCTTTACAATCAAATCATGCAAATTGCTTATGACATTTTCTTTAACTGTGTCATAAAGACATAATGACAGAATGTAGAAAATTGACAATGATAACTAAGGAGGTGAAATTTTTAACAAATATTTTAGATGTAATTTGAATGTGTTTCCAAGGGCAAAAGTATATATATAATACTATATGTAGTCTATAAACTACAAAATAACATATATGCTCTATATGGTATAATAGTGTACAAATGATATATAGAAATATATTTGTTTGAATATTTATATTTTATATATACATAGATATATATCATATTTGTGTATCTATATTTGCATTTTTAACTTGAAGAGAAAAGAAACTTGTTACACATAGATACTAAAACCTGTCAGTTACACTTTGATAAAAATTAAATTATATTCTATATGATCTTTCTCTATAGTTTATAATTTTCAAAAATTATTAAATTTTGAATAAAATATTTTTCTTAATAATTTGTTATCATTTCATTTCTCCCAGTCAGGCATTGGATGGAGGTATAGGACCCTTTGGGAAGAGTTAGGGGAAGGATCTAAGGAGCTTAAGCAGATGTCAGCTCTATAGGAATACCAATACTTTTAACTAATCTGGACCCCTGGAAGCTCCCAGAGACTAAGCCACCAACCAAAGAGCATACACAGGCTGGGCCAAGACTTCAGGCACATATGTAGCAGAGGACTGCCTTGTCTGTGCTCAGTTGAAAAGGAAGTGCCTAATCTTGTAGAGACTTGATGTCCCAAAGATGTAGGATTCCCAGAGGAGGGGCAGGTCACCCTCTCAGAGATGAGGGGTCAGTGATTGGGATGTAAAGTGGACTAAAAAAAAAAATCTTCATAAAACACCTAAAACTTTTATTGTTCGGAAAACTATTTCTCCTTCTGACCCTAATTAAAATACTAGCACTCAATTTATGTTTTAAATTTAGGATAAAATTAAATATTATTTTTGCATATTATTTGTTTAAATTTGGATTACTGGAGTGGTAATTTTTAAAATAAAACTGCTACAGTTAATTCATATTCAGAACCCAGAGTGGGTATAGTTATTTCTGACATGGCATTTTAATATTTTTGTTGTATTAACTTAATTCAAGGTATTGTTGAAAGGAGGTAACAAACAAGAAATCCAATTCCATGTTGTACTGATTAATGAAACACAAACCCAGGGTATTAATCTTAAACTGGTAATAGTCCCCTATTAACTGAAGAGGCTCCTAAGGAACTATCCTGGCAGGGTGATGATTTCTTCTCAAGAAAATAAATGGGAGATCATAGTGTTACTTGGAGAGCACTGAATCGGAACACAGGGAGCGTGATGTTCTTTAAAAAATATTTTCATCATGCTGTATAACAGAGATGAATCACCTGTCCCTGCCCTGGAGAATTTTCCCTCTGAATACCTGGGACGAATCATGCAGAATGGGATTATTTCTCTTTTGAATGATGACAGGAAAACCTAGAAAAACCTTACCACAAAGTTCTATTTGCAGTGGTTTTCAATGCAATACAAATTCCTACTGTTTAAAAAAAAAAAAAAAAAAAAAAGCAAGTCTCTTGCTGAAATTTAAGATGGTTCAAATGACATTTACTTTTACTTGGTTTATAAAATGTGATTTTGGAATGGACAAATGGACCATAGGAAATCTGGTTATTTCCAAAGGCATTTTAGTTTTAAACACTTTATCTAGTATACAATACCCTCATATATTTTGAAAAAAAATTGTGGACATGATACATGTTTTTCTCCATTTATATCCATTTGAAAACATATTGCTTCCTGATTTTACCTCTACAATTTATGACAAAGCATTCTTTTTTTTTCCAAAGGAAGAAATTAGTGAGTTTTATTTATAATCATCTGTGAATGCTGTTGAAGATAGACAATTCCTTATTTTTTAATCTGCAGTTCATATTCTTTATAAAAATATTTATTATTTACATTCTATAACATTCTTCTCTTTTTTTCTTTTTTTCTTTTCTATAATCTTTGTTTACATTGTGACAAAGCATTCTTACTTGTGCTGTTTCCTATTTCGTTCAGGGGAAGGGATGTCTTACCTGCCTCTTGTGATCCCCTGGCCTCAGAGAGGCACTTACAGTTTCTAGGAGTCTTTTGGCCCTGGGTAGTGCCATTTATTATTTTTGAAGTTTGCTTTCTTTGAATCACCAGGAGATTTTAGATTTATTTGATGGCAGGGTTCATGCTGACAATGAATTTAGAAGAGCAAGAATGTCATGGGTGCAGATAATAAAGAAAGATTTCACAGTCCAGTCTGCCTGGCAGCTAGATCTTGGGAGACTCAGATGGGTGAAAGAGGAAAGAAGTTAACCTGAGTCTTGGAACTGATTCAACCTATGCTCAGAAGTAGTGCTAAAAGACACAGATACTACTGCTTAAACAGGTCATGTGTGAGCAGGTGCACATTACAAAAAGCAAAAACAAAAGCAAAAAAAAAAAAACCCAATAACAACCAACACTGCTTGTAAAGATACAAATCACAGACCACATGAAGCTCAAGATGAAGGAAAACCAGAGTGTGGATACTTTGATCCTTACTGGAAAGTAGATCAAAACACCCATGGCTCCCAGCCAACCAATAGAATGAACATAGGGTCCCCAATGGAGCAGCTAGAGAAAGAACCCAAGGAGCTGAAGAGGTTTGCAGCCCTGCAGGAGGAACAACAATATGTACCAACCAGTATCCCCAGAGCTCCCAGGCACTAAGCCACCAACCAAAGACTACACATGGAGGGATCCATGGCTCCATATACATATATAGCAGAAGATGACCATTTCAGACATCAATGAGAGGAGAGTCCATTGGTCCTTTGAAGGCTCAATTCCCCAGAATAAGGGAATGCAAGCCAGGGGTAGGGGAGATGAGATAGGGTTTTTGTTGTTGTTGTTGTTGTTGTTGTTGTTTTTGTTTTGTTTTGGTTTGGTTTTTTTTTTTTGGTGGGGTAATACGGAAAGGGGTTAACATTTAAAATGTAAATAAAGCAAATATCAAATAAAAATTTAAAAAACAAACAAAGAAAATTAAGGAAGGTTAAGTACAGAACTCATGTCTGTAGAAGTTTCTGAATTATTCAGCACTTACCTACAGCCTAACTCGAAGATTCCACATGGCATTATTTCACATACTCTGACCCTTAGGGTGTTATCAACATGAAGCACGAACTGACAAAGTGAATTTCATTCATAGGGACTGAATAATGAAACAATTCCATGGTCGTTAATATGATGGAAGACCTTGATATCTAAGTAATCTTTTCCTAGTTCTAAGAATGTGACTGAAGGCATTTTGTCCTTGAATTTGAATACATCTACACAGAACAAGTAGATGATAGTTCAATATTAACTTTAATATTGTAGGTTTTTTTACCAAAAATTTCTTATTCTGAAATCTGAACATAGTAAGTAGCTTTTGGAGTAATTTTTAATGTACCAAGTAGACACAACTTTAGGTATTTATATATTCCAAAGTTTTATGTTTCTGATGATTTAGTATATGAAACATAAAGGTTAGGTAATAGTCTTTTAACAAAGTATATGTTAAAAATACAATACATTTTAATCCCTTTTTAATTTTTAATTTTCTTTTTTAACTTTCTGTTTGTTTGTTTTTTGATTTTTTTTTTTTTTTTTTTTCCGAGACAGGGTTTCCCTGTATAGCCCTGGTTGTCCTGGAACTCATTCTGTAGACCAGGCTGGCCTCGAACTCAGAAATCTGCCTGTCTCTGCCTCCCAAGTGCTGGGATTACAAGTGTGTGCCACCACCGCCCCGCTCTTTTTTAACTTTTAAATTGTAATATATCTTAGAAGGTTATTATTTTAAATTAAAATCTCATTCTAGATATTTTTCTTACTTCTTTTTATTCTTCTCTCATTCAATATATTCTGCCTGCAGTCTCTCCTCCCTCCACTTCTCACAGTAGTACCACTACTTCCTCTTTTCCCTATCCTTTTTCCTGCTTGGTCCCCATTCAGAAAAGTGTTGGCTTCCCTGGGATATCAACTGAACAAGACATAACGAGATGCGATAGCATTATGCACAAACCCTCATATTAAGGCTGCTCAGGGTCAACCCAGAAGGAGGAAAAGTGTCCTAATGGTAGGGAAAAGAGTCAGTGACAATCCCAGTCTCACGATTAAGAGACCCACAAAACTCCCCAAGCTAATAGTGATAATATATACTCAAAGGACCTAGCCCAGACCCATTCATACTCCTTGATGGCTACTTCAGTCTCTAGGAGCTCATATAATCGCTGATTCATTGATTCTGTGGGACTTTATCCCTCTGGCTCTTAATGCTTCCTTCTCCTTTTTAGGGGAGTTCCCCCAGCCCCGCTTGTTTACATCTGCTCCCACCAGCTGCTGGAGGAAGCCTCTCTGATAAGAACTGGGCTAGGCTCTGATCTATGAATATAGCAGAGTATCTTTAAGAATCATTTTGTTGACTTTTATCCCAATTGTATTGTTTCTACCCTAGGTCTCTGGATCATCTGTCTTCCTGTTCCTCATCATCCAGGCACTATCTGGCATGGACTCCCTCTCCTGGCTTGGACCTCAAATTATAACAGTCACTGGTTGGCAAATACTATGCTATTAAATAGAGCTTAAATAGGAATTACTGCTAGGCCAGGCAGTGGTGGCGCAAGCCTTTAATCCCAGCTCTTGGGAGGCAGAGGCAGGCAGATTTCTGAGTTCGAGGTCAGCCTGATCTACAGAGTGAGTTCCAGGACAGCCAGGGCTACAGAGAGAAACCCTGTCTTGAATAAACCAAAAAAAGGGGGAGGGGAATTACTGCTTGGCTCAAAAGCTGGAAATGTATAAATAGAATGTTGAAGATTTTACTGGATAAAGAAGGATTTGGGTGACATGTACTTTAAAAGAATTGCTACCCTAAGTGTATCATTTATAATTTATTTTTCCATTAAAACACTAGTTTGTATTTGTGTGACTTTTGTATCTGGTGAATTATTTAGAAAATTACTTTAGAAGCTAGATCACGTAAAGGCTTAACTGTGGAATTACTTTTTAGCTACATCCCCTTTGATATAGGATGGAGCTGTGTGTGTTGGGGTAGATATTCTTGAAGTATGATGCTGGTTATTATAATGGTTATGTTAGACTGTTTTAATATAAAACAAATCATTTCAAACATATAAAGTAAGCTCTATGTTAGATATTATGTTTTAAATTTGAACAGAATATTTAACTAACAGAAAACTAGTGTTTGGCATTAGTTGTGCGAGAACATCTCTATTGGGAAATTTTGTCAATATTGAGTAAAGAAAAATATTAGGTCACAAGTTGGAGAAATTAAAACAATATTAATTAGCAAATATCTCTATAATAGCCTGGTTCACACTTTAGTAATTTTTAAGGTATATACTCTACCAAAGGAGAAAAGTTATCAGCACTTGTACACACTTGTAAACACTGCAGCCTACAATAACTACCTCACAAGAAGTGCCCATTGGATCAACAGTGTCATGAATATCATGGGGGTCACCAAACTAACTTATTTCTGATTAGATGTAAGACCTACTCCACCTGACAGAAGTATTAATCTGGGTTATATATCAAAGGGAGAGAGGTATTTATAGAAGAGGCACAATTGTGATTTTAGTTTCTATAACAGACATAGAAAGTATAATATGTCTTCTAAATACTTTTGTACTGCTTTCAGTACTTTTTATATACTTTTATTTTTTTAATACCTTTTACATTTCTGGGTGTTTTGCCTGCATGTTTTCCAATGCACTATGAAGCCCTTAGTGGCTAGAGGAAGAGCAGCCAAACCAGTATCTGATTCAATTTGAAGTCAACTCCACAAGAAGGAGCCATATCTGGCACTGCTTGGATGGCCAGGAACTGGAGACCAGATAGCTCAGAGACGCAGGGTAGAGCACGACTGATTTAAAGAAAAACACAATGGATCTCTAATGTCATTTTGATATACTCATAGATCAGTGCCTTCTCCACTGGTCATTGGAAAGGTTTCTTCAGGTAACAAATAGAAGCAGATGCAGAAGACTACACAGAGAGTCTCAAGTGGAGGTCCTCATTGGCACTATCCTCTGGAGATCAGGGAACCCCAAACTAGAGGGGGAAGGCAAAATGTAGGATTCAGAAAATGGAGGACACCAGGAGAATATACCCACTGAATCAACTAATTAGGGCTCACAGAGACTGAACTGACAGGGCTTGCATGGGTCTGCCCTAGGTTCTCTGCATATATACTGTGGTTGTTAGTTTGGAGTTTTTATGGGACTCCTAATAGCAGGAAAAGATGTATCTCCAACTCCTTTGCCTGCTCTTAATTTTCCCTCCTTTTAGGTTGCATTGTCTGGCTTTGCAGTAAGAGCTCTTGCTTTGGCTTATTTTATTTTGTTTTGCCCTGTTTCATTGATTTCTCTTGGAGGCCTGTTTTCTGATAGGAGACTGAGAAGAAATGCATCTGGAGAAGAGGGTGAGTTGTAGGGAGATGGGTAGAGAGTGGAAGGAGGTAACACTTTGTATGTTTTATATGAGTAATGAGTCTATTTTCAATAAGTGATGATGATGGTGGTGGTTATGGTTGTGGTGATGATAATGAATCAAGAAAACATTGCTTAAAACAAGAAACTGTGTCTTAAATCATTGCAAGGAAAATGTCTGGAATCTTAAAAGGAGTATATTGTAACATATCAACTCCTAAAAGTTAAGGGTGGGAAATATGACTACATGAGAGGCTTTCAGGGAGGATTCCCTCAGATTAAGCAGATTTGAGGTGGACAATAACTAGAAGTAGAAAATTTAGAGTCTTCAGAAAGAAGATAGTTTTATAAAAACTCTGGGATTCAGAGTCAAAAACAGAGATTCAGACTGAAGACATTGAAAAAGGGACTGTTTCCAGCGACACAAAGATTAGCCTTTGCAGATGGGAAATTCTTCCCAGGTCATCTTACTTGGAATTAAATCAGCAGAAGTACAGAATAGTCAGAGAAGTTCTCAGTCAGATGTAGGTGTAAAACATTTAACACAGAGAAGTATGTGTACAACTATAGGACTGATTATGTATCAATATTTGTCAAAAACAAAAGTTGAAAAGGAAATCTTGTAATAAAATTAACCTACAAATCTATGTTACCTAAATACTGAATTCTAGGTGTTCTTTCCTTTTTCTTTTGGTCCTTCTAAAATTAATTGCACTGGATGTAGGCCTGTAGGCAGTTTGTTACTCAATTCTATTGAAGAATAATCTCCATGAAGCAATAGTGTTTTATGAAGACTTCACATGATTGATTAACCAGAAGCATATGAGGAGCAAGTATGTTTTAACAAAAGACAGTTCATCATTCTACATTGGACCCATAAATTACAGTCTAATTACATTATTGAATCTAGCTTAGACTTAAGTCAATTTTCAAGCAAATAAGTTATCATTCGACAATTAAATAGGCTGAAAATTTTCATTCACAGATAAAATATAATATACATGTAAACACTCTAAGTTCTACTTAATTAGCAATCTTTCAGAAGTAACTGATAATGATAATATTTGATGTAAACTTACACTTATATTTTGAAATATGATACAGATGTTATGTAACTATATAGTGGTGAATAGATTAAAGCACTCTTTATTAATCTTTTATTAATGGGCAGTTCGTGAATCTTCCTATGGCTAGTTCACACTCCCCTCCAGCAATCCTTAATTACCACCTTTTAAAATCTATATTTTATCTTTGCTGTCCCAGACTCACAGGGGAGTGGCCCCTGTGGCTCCCTACCCTGATTCTTATATGTTGACCAGATCATAAGTTCGATCTCTCTGCTCCCCTCATCTCCTGTCATTGTGATTCTGTCTTTTGCTCTTCCCCCTCTGTCCCTTCCTCACAATCTAAAAGTCCTGCCTCCATCTCCCTGACCAGCCATTGGTTGTATGGCAATTCTTTATTACCAATCAAAATCAGCCAGGCGCAGGGACCCTCAGTGTCTGGAAGCATGGCTTTTGGTAGCCTAATTAAGACAAAGCATTAGAATTGGCAACATAACTCACTCTCATTATGGAACTCACTTAAGGTTCATAATATTCAATTTACTATCATAACAAATTGTTTTGCTTCTATATAACTAAAACCACTACAATCTAACATTGTTTATAAAATATATTTGCTAATTAGATATCAAGACAATATCTGTGAAAAGAAATCTGTTTGTCTTTAACTGTGCTGTTGATGAAAAGTAATACGTGATACAATCATTGCCTTGGTGTGGGCACTGTACAATTGGAACTGGATTGGAACTGTTGTGTTTTCTTAAATAAGAATGCCATATGTGTGAGACAGAGAGGATAGAATAAATACACACACACATACACACACACACACACACACAAACACACACACACACAAACACGAGAGAGAGAGAGAGAGAGAGAGAGAGAGAGAGAGAGAGAGAGAGAGAGAGCAACAGATTGAAGGGAAAAAGACAGGTACAGAGAAATATAAGAAATACTGAGATAGTTATGGGCTAACAGACGGAGAGGGAGAGGGAAGGAATCATTGGTGTGTCTTACCTAATCGCGTGAAAGTAAAAAGAAGTGTGAGAAGTATTTTACACCAAGTCAGATGAAGATGTCTACAAATGTATCATATAGCACTTCTCAAGTACCAAGAATCAAGGACGTAACTTCTTCATTTGCATGATCACATGAAAATAAACATTTCCACAGCCAAATCAGATGGTATGAGGAGAGCTCAAGCTCTAGAGAATACTCTCTAACCCATATCTTGAATTTTGTTTTGTAAAATTTTAAAGAGTGTGTAGAGATGTAATATCTGATTAGCACGTATATTTTCAAAACATGCTGTGTACAGAGGTAATAGCTAGTTAACTTTTAGATAATGTTTTTCTGTGTTTTTTTTAATTGACCAGTTTCTAGTAACTTGACTAATGAAATTAAAACTAGTAATTCTCCTCCCTTTAAAAATTAAATCAAATATTTGGTGTAACTTGGAGGGTAAACATTCCATTTAATCATTCCATATTTGTATAACTAGGTAAGTGTGATTTTAAAACAAACAAACAAAACCAACCAGTGAATTGGAGTTCATGGTGCCATATGTGTGAGAGAGGATAGAGTAAAATACACACACACACACACACACACACACACACACACACACACAGAGAGAGAGAGAGAGAGAGAGAGAGAGAGAGAGAGAGTTGGCATTCTTATTTAAGAAAACACAACAGTTCCAATCCAGTTCCAATTATACAGTGCCCACACCAAGGCAATGATTGCATCACATATAACATATCACAATTAACTCACACCACATCACAGACATTCCAAATGGAAGTCTTTATAAGTCATAGAGCTTATAAGAATCATGTTGGAGGGAGCCAAGGAGTGGGTAAAGAAAATATTTGGTCCATAGTTGATAAAGTAAAGCATGGTTCATGTCTAAATCATTAATTTTTTATTTCTTACACACATATTTATTCAGCATTAGGTGCACACCAATGTATGTATTTCTAAAGAAATAGAAGTAGCTATAGCAGGTAATGCCTTAACTGTCATAATACTTCGAACAAAGAAGACAAGTAAAAAAGGAAACAAGTAAATGAACAATAGCTTCACAAAGTGTCATGTTCAGTAATGATGATAGGCAGAGTAATGTTAACTGAAAAATGGGGCTTTTTGAGTGCTCATAGAAAGCATTTCTAAGGAATAAATGTAATAGGAAATCCAAAGTGATATAAATGTAACTCATTTAAAAATTCATGGAGAATGGGTCTCTTTTCCCCAGGAAGCTTCCTGAGGCAGGAATAAGCTTGATAAGTTCTACACAAACAAAATAGACAATTACAGCTATAGTGTGGGAAAAATGTGGAGATGTTGAGTGCTGAGTCCGGAAAAGATAGAACTCAGATTAAATGAAGACTTACAGGTTAAAGGACTAGGGGCTGGAGAGAGGGCTCAGTGGTCTTCCAAAGGTCCTGAGTTCAAATCTCAGCAACCACATGGTGGCTCATAACCATCCATAACAACATCTGACACCCTCTTCTGGAGTGTCTGATGACAGCTACAGTGCACTTACATTTAATAAATAAATAAATCTTTAAAAGATGATAAAGGACTAGGGCTTAATTCAGTGGGAAACGGGGAGGAAATGAGAAGACCTTAGGAAAGGATGTGACACAGAATGCCATGCTTTAGAAGGTTATTTAACAGATTGTTTATAAATTAATGCATGACTACATAGAATTTCAATACACTATATATTTTATTTTATTCATTTTCTTTTGAATACGGGTTTTCTTTTTTATTGAAAATGTTTTTTTTTCAAATAATATTTTCTCATCACTGTTTGCCCTTCCCTAACTCCTCCTCTGTATTTTCCAGTCTCTTACCCAGCAAAATTCATGCCCATTTTTCACTCTCTTTAAAATAAAAAGCACTTATCATTAACAACAATAATAAATATCTGTACATTTTGAAGAGAATTTTTCTTTCCTTATGTTTTCTTTAATCTATAAATTTTTGAATCTGATATTCACGTTTGGACTTGATTTACGTATGGCCAAAGAAAACAAATAATATAACAAATATTCTAGCATCATTGAATAGAGAGTTATCAAATGAAGACATACAAATGGCTATTGCATATTTTTAGAATGTTTAATATAGATATTGCCTGCAGCTTCCCGCCCAGCTGGTGGTGGGGAAGCCGGAGGGTCACCCAGCGTGCCAGGTGCTCAGAACCATGCGGCAGCGGCGGCGGAACCAGGTACCCGAGACAGCCCGAGCTTAAGACCTTCGGGGACTCAGGCCTGGAGTGGGAATTGGGCACAGAATAGCGGCTGCACTCTGCACTCGCGCGCAGGGCGGACCCCAAGCTCCCTGCAGGCAGCTGCCATATTGCCTGCAGCTTCCCGCCCAGCTGGTGGTGGGGAAGCCGGAGAGTCACCCAGCGTGCCAGGTGCTCAGAACCATCCGGCGGCGGCGGCAGAACCAGGTACCGGAGACAGCCCAAGCTTAAGACCTTCGGGGACTCAGGCCTGGAGTGGGAGTTGGGCACAGAATAGCGGGTGCACTCTGCACTCGAGGGGCGGACCCCGAGCTCCCTGCAGGCAGCTGCCATATTGCCTGCAGCTTCCCCTCCAGCTGGTGGTGAGGAAGCCGGAGTCAGCCAGTGTGCCAGGTGCCCAGACCCAGCCGGAGGCCGAACCAGCCTCCCATCCAGCCAGTGGCAGGGAAGCTGGAAACCGGACCCAGCCAGCTTCCCAGCAGCTTGGGACCAGCAGGCGGAACCAGATAACTGAGATATCCCAACTTTAAGACCCCTGAGGAAACAGGATATCAGACAGCGAACCCTGAGCAGGAGCAGTGCAGAGCAGCCGCCCAACAGGCGGAACCAAATACCTGGGATATCCTGAGGTTAAGACCTCGGGGGACTCAGGCCACCTGTCAGCAATCTGTGAGCAAGACCCCCGCAGGACAGTGATTCAGGTATCCCAGTCGCTGGGAAATAGCCTTACAACCCCACAGGAGGGTCAAGCACCAGCTAGTATCTACAGGACCAACTAACACCAGAGTTAACCAGATGGCAAAAGGCAAACGTAAGATCGCTACTAACAAAAGTCAAGGCAATATGGCGGCATCCGAACCCAGTTCCCCAACAGCAATAAATATTGGATACCCCGAAACACCAGAAAAACAAGACTCAGATCTAAAATCACTGGTCAGGAAGCTGATAGAGGAACACTTAGATAAATCTCTTAAAGTAATACATGAGAAAATAGATCAAAAGCTAGAAGCCATTGCAAGACAAACACAATTAAATCCAAGATATCTCAACACACCAGAAAAACAAGACTCAGATCTAAAATCACTGGTAAAGATGCAGATTGAGGATCACTTAGATAAATTTCTTAAAGTAATAGAGGAGAAAATAGATCAAAAACTAGAAGCCCATACAAGGCAGACACAAAAATCACTTAAAGAAATCCAGGAGAATATAGAGCAAAAAATGAATCCCAATAAGGGGGAGAAACAAAAATCACCCAAAGAAATACAAGAGAACATGGGTCAACGAGTAGAAGTCATAAAGGAGGAAACACAAAAATCCCTTAAAGAATTACAGGAAAACACAAACAAGCAACTGAAAGATCTGAGCAAAACCATACAAAATCTAAAAACAGAAGTAGAAACAACTAAGCAATCGCAAAGGGAGACAATGTTGGAGATAGAAAACCTTGGGAAGAAATCAGGAGTCATAGATGCAAATATCAACAATAGAATACAAGAGATAGAAGACAGAATCTCAGATGCTGAAGATACCATAGGAACCATGGATTCAACAATTAAAGAAAATGCAAAATGCAAAAAGCAGGTAACCCAAAACATTCAGGAAATCCAGGACACAATGAGAAGACCAAACCTAAGGATTATAGGGATAGATGAGAATGAAGATCTACAACTTAAAGGGCCAGCAAATATCTTCTACAAAATTATGGAAGAAAATTTCCCCAACCTAAAGAGAGAGATGCCCATGAATATACAAGAAGCCTATAGAACCCCAAATAGACTGGACCAGAACAGAAATACTTCCCGTCACATAATAATCAAAACCCCAAATGTACTAAACAAAGAAAGAATATTAAAGGCAGTAAGAGAAAAAGGACAAGTAACATATAAAGGAAGACCTATCAGAATTACACCAGACTTCTCACCTGAGACCATGAAAGCTAGAAGATCCTGGGCAGACCTCATGCAGACCCTAAGAGAACACAAACTTCAGCAAAGACTACTATACCCAGCAAAACTCTCAATTGCCATAGATGGGGAAACCAAGATATTCCACGACAAAAACAAATTTGCAAGATACTTATCTACAAACCCAGCCCTACAAAGGATAATAGGGGAAAAATACCAACACAAGGGGGGAAAAAACACCCCAGAAGAAACAAGATAGAAACCCCATCTCATCCAACCCAAAAGAAGAGAACCACTCAAATACAAATAATAATAACAATTCCCAAAATGTCAGGAAGTAATAATTACTATTCCTTAATATCTCTTAATATCAATGGACTCAATTCCCCAATCAAAAGACACAGACTAACAGACTGGATACGGAAACAGGACCCTACATTTTGCTGCATACAGGAAACACATCTCAGTGTCAAAGACAAACACCACCTTAGAGTAAAAGGCTGGAAGACAGTTCTACAAGCAAATGGTCCCAGATAACAAGCTGGAGTAGCCATTCTAATATCAGATAAAATCGACTTTCAACCTAAAGTCATCAAAAGAGACACAGAAGGTCACTTCCTGCTTGTCAAAGGGAAAATCCACCAAGAAGAATTCTCAATACTGAACATCTATGCACCAAATGCAAGGGCACCCTCATTCGTAAAAGAAACTTTACTAAAGCTTAAAGCACACATCGCACCTAACACAATGATTGTAGGTGACTTCAACACTCCACTCTCCTCAATGGACCGATCAGGAAAGCAGAAACTAAACAGGGACACAGTGAAACTAATTGAAGCTTTGGACCAATTGGATTTAACAGATATATATAGAACATTCCATCCTAAAACAAAAGAGTATACCTTTTTCTCAGCACCGCACGGTACCTTCTCAAAAATTGATCATATAATTGGTCACAAGACAGACCTCAACAAATACAAGAAGACCGAACTAATCCCATGTCTCCTATCGGATCACTATGGAGTAAAAGTGGTCTTCAATAGCAAGAAGAACAACAGAAAGCCCACATACACATGGAAACTGAACAATACTCTACTCAATGACACCCTGGTCAAGGAAGAAATAAAGAAAGAAATCAAAGACTTTTTAGACTTCAATGAAAATGAAGGTACAACCTACCCAAATCTCTGGGATACAATGAAAGCAGTGATAAGAGGAAAACTCATAGCCCTGAGTGCCTCCAAAAAGAAACTGGAAAGAGCATACACTAGCAACTTAACAGCACACCTGAAGGCCCTGGAACAAAAAGAAGCTAACTCACCCAGGAGGAGTAGAAGAGAGGAAATCATCAAACTAAGGGCTGAAATCAATCAAGCAGAAACAAAGAGAACCATACAAAGAATCAACAAAACCAAGAGCTGGTTCTTCGAGAAAATCAACAAGATAGATAAACCCTTAGCTAGACTAACCAAAGGGCACAGAGATAGTATCCAAATTAACAAAATTAAAAATGAAAAGGGGGATATAACAACAGAAACAGAGGAAATTCAAAAGATCATCAGATCCTACTACAAAGGCCTATACTCAAAACAACTGGAGAATCTGGAGGAAATGGACAATTTCCTAGACAGATACCAAATACCAAAATTAAATCAGCATCAAGTAGACCAGCTAAACAGTCCCATAACCCTTAAAGAAATAGAAGGGGTTATAGAAAGCCTCCCAACCAAAAAAAGTACGGGACCAGATGGTTTTAGTGCAGAATTCTACCAGACCTTCAAAGAAGACTTAACACCAATACTCTTCAAACTATTCGACAAAATAGAGACAGAAGGGACACTGCCCAACTCGTTCTTTGAAACCACAATTACGCTGATACCTAAACCACAAAAAGATCCAACAAAGAAAGAGAACTACAGGCCAATTTCTCTTATGAATATAGATGCAAAAATACTAAATAAAATTCTTGCCAACCGAATCCAAGAGCATATCAAAACGATCATTCACCATGATCAAGTAGGCTTCATTCCAGGAATGCAGGGATGGTTCAATATACGGAAATCCATCAATGTAATCCACTACATAAACAAACTAAAAGAAAAAAACCACATGGTCATCTCATTAGAAGCTGAAAAAGCATTTGACAAAATTCAGCATCCTTTCATGCTAAAAGTCTTGGAAAGAGCAGGAATTCAAGGCCCATACCTAAACATAGTAAAAGCAATCTACAGCAAACCAGTAGCCAACATCAAAATAAATGGAGAGAAACTTGAAGCAATTCCACTAAAATCAGGGACTAGACAAGGCTGTCCTCTCTCTCCATATCTTTTCAATATAGTACTTGAAGTTCTAGCGAGAGCAATCAGACAACATAAGGAAGTCAAAGGGATACAAATTGGAAAGGAAGAAGTCAAAGTATCATTATTTGCAGATGATATGATAGTCTACTTAAGCGATCCAAAAAACTCCACCAGAGAACTTCTACAGCTGATAAACAACTTCAGCAACGTGGCTGGTTATAAAATTAACTCAAGCAAATCAGTAGCCTTCTTGTACTCAAAGGACAAGCAGGCTGAGAAAGAAGTTAGGGAAATAACACCCTTCACAATAGCCACAAACAACATAAAGTACCTTGGCGTAACTCTAACCAAACAAGTGAAAGATCTGTATGACAGGAACTTCAAGTCCCTGAAGAAAGAAATCGAAGAAGACCTCAGGAGATGGAAAAATATTTCTTGCTCCTGGATTGGCAGGATCAATATAGTAAAAATGGCCATCTTGCCAAAAGCAATCTACAGATTCAATGCAATCCCCATCAAAATCCCAAATCAATTCTTCATAGATCTAGAAAGAGCAATTCTCAAATTCATCTGGAGCAACAAAAAACCCAGGATAGCTAAAACTATTCTCAACAATAAAAGGACTTCTGGGGGAATCAATATCCCTGACCTCAAGCAGTACTACAGAGCAATTGTGTTAAAAACTGCATGGTATTGGTACAGCAACAGGCAGGTAGATCAATGGAATAGGATTGAAGACCCAGAAATTAACCCACAGACTTATGGTCACTTGATTTTTGATAAAGGAGCCACAACCATCCGGTGGAAAAAAGATAGCCTTTTCAACAAATGGTGCTGGTTCAACTGGAGGTCAACATGCAGAAGAATGCGAATTGACCCACTCTTATCTCCTTGTACTAAGATCAACTCCAAGTGGATCAAGGACCTCCACATAAAACCAGACACACTGAAACTATTAGAAAAGAAACTTGGGAAGACCCTGGAGGACATGGGCACAGGGGTAAAGTTCCTGAACAGAACACCAATAGCTTATGCTCTAAGATCAAGAATTGACAAATGGGACCTCATAAAATTACAAAGTTTCTGTAAGGCAAAGGACACTGTCAGAAAGACAAAACGGCAACCAACAAAGTGGGAAATGATCTTCACCAACCCCACATCCGACAGAGGGCTAATATCCAATATATACAAAGAACTCAAGAAGTTAGACCCCAAAGAACCAAATAACCCTATCAAAAAATGGGGTACAGAGCTAAACAAAGAATTTTCACCAGAAGAAATTCGGATGGCCGAGAAACACCTTAAGAGATGTTCAACATCATTAGTCATCAGGGAAATGCAAATCAAAACAACCCTGAGATTCCACCTCACTCCAGTCAGAATGGCTAAGATTAAAAACTCGAGAGACAACAAGTGCTGGCGAGGATGTGGAGAAAGAGGAACACTCCTCCACTGTTGGTGGGATTGCAAAATGTTAAAACCACTCTGGAAATCAGTGTGGCGGTTCCTCAGAAAATTGGGCATGCCACTCCCAGAGGACCCTGGCATACCACTCCCGGGCATATACCCAGAGGATTCCCCTGCATACAACAAAGACACATGCTCCACTATGTTTATAGCAGCCTTGTTTATAATAGCCAGAAATTGGAAGGAGCCCAGATATCCCTCAAAGGAGGGATGGATACAGAAAATGTGGTATATTTATACAATGGAGTACTACTCAGCAATTAAAAATAATGAATTCATGCAATTTATAGGTAAATGGTTAGATCTGGAAACTATCATCCTAAGTGAGCTAACCCAATCACAAAAGAATACACATGAAATGCAATCACTGATAAGTGGATATTAATGAGCCCAGAAGCCCTAAATACTCAAGGCACAATTAGCAAGTCAAATGACTCTCAAGAAGAAAAAAAGGAGAGGAGCCTGGGCCTGTAAAGATTGGATCCAGTATTGTAGACCCAGAACAGAGAAATCGTGGGTGGGGGGGAAAGAGTGGGGAATAGCATGGGGGGGGAGAGGAATTATGGGACATATGGTGGGGGGTACCTGGGAAAGGGGAAAGCCTTTGGAATGTAAACAAAGAATATAGAAAATAAAAAAATATATATATTAAAAAAAGAATGTTTAATATAATTAAATTATAAATATATAAAAATTACAAAATTAAGCTGCATTGAGATTTCTTCTCACCTCAGTCTGAATGGCCATCATCAAGATAGAAGAGGAAGGCAAGAGCATCAAGTAACACTAGGAATGTTTGATAAAGCCTGAAGAAAATATCTTTCATAAAATTATATACAAGGTGTATATTGTATTAAATTATACAATACACATATACACATATATTCTTACATTAAATGAATCAGTACATATGAGTTGAGAATGCTACAACCAGATCCTTCCACTATCACACACAACAATAGCAGCAGCAACAGCAACAAAAACAACAACAAAAACATGGTATCAGGCATGAGAAACCTCTGCTGGTGTGGTTGGCCAGGACAATTCATGTGACTCCCCCAAATAATCCAGGCTATTGTTGTCATTAGTTGTCACTCAGTGGCTAATGATAAGTTCATTTTGCAGAAAACACAATGCTTTTCAGACACAGGACATAGAAGATTAGAGTTAGGTGTCACATGAAAGCCTCCTTCCTGCAGACTAGCTTTCACAGTACCAGGATTTACTATGCACGATGTCAAAGAAAAGGAGCATTCCATAGACTTACCCAGCTCTAATATCTGTGAACCACAAAAGTGGCCATCATAACTATGTGTCCTCATACATTGGGAGTAAAAACAACTGTCAATGTGGACTTAATACATATTCAATAAGAGGGAAATCATACTTCAAACTAGAAAGTGGCAGTTATCCAGGGCCAGAAATGTCATGTGTCTTAGAAGGGAATCTACAGCCACATTACTGCAGCAACACAATTCCTAGCAACAGTCTCAAACTTATCTTTATTTCCATAGTTAACTGTATAACATGAGTATCCTGTACACTTATGAGTACATACCATGCATTTGTTTTGTGATATGGGTTACTTCTGAGAATGATATTGTCTAGTTCCATCCTTTTACCTGCAAATTTTGTAACAGTTGTGGTTTTTATTTTTTTTCAGATATATTCTTTATTTGCATTTCAAATGCTGTCCCCCTTCCTGGTCCACCCCCCTGAAAATGCCCTAACCCATCCCCCTTCCCCTGCTTACCAATACACCCATTCCTGCTTCCCTGTCCTGGCAGTCCCCAAATACTGGGGCATCTAGCCTTCTCAGGACCAAGGGCCTCTTCTCCCTTTGATGTCTAACAGTTGTGGTTTTAATAGATGAATAGTTATCCTATTATGTACATGTACCACATTGTTTTTATCCATTCTTCAGATTTGACTTTTTAAATTTTTCAGCCCTATCAACTACTCCTCTTGGGTGTATTTGGTTCCTTTTTTCCCTAAATCTTTTACATGTATTTTCAAATTAGTAGTATGGGTACTTTCCAGTTTCTTCATGGAGGCACTTAGTGCTATGAACTTTCTTCTTAGTATTGCTTTCATTTTGTCCCAGGAGGTTAGATATGTTATGCCTTTGGTTTCATTGATTTCTAGACAGTCTTAATTCTTTTCTTTATTTCTGCTGTGATTATTGAATAGAGAACTCTTGGAGATTCCTTGAGTTTGTAAGTTTTCGGTTGTTTCTTCTATTTTTGAAGTCTACCTTTAATCCATAGTGGTCTGATAAGATACAAGGATTTATTTCAATTTCCTTGTATGTGGTAAATCTTGCTTTTGACTAACTATATGGTTAGTTTTGGAGACGGTTTTCTGGTAGACTGAGAAGGTATATTCTTTTATGTTTGGGTGAAATATTGTGTAGATGTGTTATGAATTCTTATGGGCCCTTCTTTTAGAATTATTTTTTGTGCCTGGTTTGTGGATATATATTGTTTTAATTTAGTTTTATCTTGGAATATCTTTTCTCTATGGTGATTGAGTTTTACTGGGTATAATGTCAGGAACCATAATAGGACAAGCTAATACCTAGCAGGTGATCTTACTGAAATGGTCTGTTTTGAATTATAATATAATCGTCAATGGATTTGCTCTCATAAGTAAGGCCCATAAGAATTCATTTTAGGAAATATTCCTGCTGTTAATCTGTGTTTCCTGATACTATTAAACATATATAAATCACTAGATATTAGCCCATCCCTTTTGAGCATATCTCTGCAAATCTACAAAGATGTAGTGTCTTGTTGTGATGCTATAAAGACAATTAGATTACTTCTTAAGTCTTAATAAAGGCCCTATAAGAATTACTAAAATTATATCAGTAATTATTAAGCTCTTTTATAGTGGGATCGCTATTAGGTCCATTTCTGATAATCAAAATTTCAATGAGAACTCTGTTAGTATTCCATGTTTCCTCAGTTAATTGCTCTTAGATAGTAACTAGACTTTCTCCTACTCAGAGTATATTCCAAGAGCTTGTAAAACAATTAGCCAAAGGTCATAAAAGGGGAACTAATGATTTATTATAGGTGCTAGGGCAGAAGATAAAATATGGACTGGGTTTATCTGTACAAAACTTCACAAAAGAACTTAGTTTTGATTTTTTCAACCTTCTATTAACCTGTGAAGCTGTACAAGTGATAAATGTTTAGCCAGAAAATTCTCCTAATGGATAGGTATGTAAACATTCTCTGTTGTAAACTATTTCAATTTATGATTTGGTTTTTTGTGTGAACTTGTGATGAACTTTTTAACATGTGATCATGCATTAAAGATGTATAAGTACTAAAGACAGAGACAAAAATAAATTAATTAAGTAAGTAAGTAAGTAATTTTTCCCTTTCCCAGAAGAGAATTTATCCCTTTTCCCACTTAGAAGAAATTTTCCCCTTCTCCAAGTTAAGATCTTTCTGCTTTTCCCCTTAAAGAACTTTCATAGGAAACTTTTTATAACTTAGTGATAAACGCTATATTTACTTTTCAAAATGCTCCCTTTTCTTCCTGGACTTCCAACTAGCAGGCTGCAAGTTAGAGTCATGCAGTTCCTGCTGAGATAGAACAAAGACCACATTACTTAACCCTCAGCTGTTCAGCTATAGGTCTTAATCACCTAAGCAAGCAAGCAGCTTCAGAAAGAGCAAATAAGTTTTAAGAATTTTATAGAAATTATCATCAGCATTTCAGTACACTTGGACAGCTAGAATATCCTGAGACTGTCAGACTTTAAAGCCACACAAGATTCCTACTCTCTGACCCTGGCACTACCCTCTGCAGGCTGGGAGGCTCCCAGCAGTATAATAATCTAGATTTTCATCTTTGTTCTCTTAGAATATGCAAGATATCTCTGTCCAGGACATTCTGGTTTTCAGAGTCTTTATAGAGAAGCCAGGTGTACTTTAGATAGAACTGCATTTGTAGGTTACTTGGCCCCATTCTCTGGCAACATTTAATATTCATTTTTTTTGTTTTGTACATTTAGAGTTTTGATTATTATGTGATAGGTTTCAGTTTGTTTGTTTGTTTGTTTTTGTTTGTTGGTTGGTTAGTCCAATCTATTTGGTGTTCTGTGTACTTATATGTTTATAGACATCTCTTTATTTAGGTTGGAGAAATTTTCTTCTGTGATAAAATGATATTTTTGAAAATATTTTTTGCTTCTGCCCTAGCACCTATTTTGAAAGCTCTAACTCTTTACCTTCTTCTGGTTCTACTATTCTTAGGTTTGGTCTTTTTCATAGTATCCCAGATTTCCTGGATGTTTTATGTCAAAATATTTTATACGTCACCTATTTAGTTGTAGGTCTGTGAAGTTGGTGACTGGTAGACAGACAAATGGGGATATATATCTTAATAAGATGAAAAGTAGAACACATGAGATGTAGAAGGAGGAGTTAAAATACTGGAGATAAAGCAGAGATGGAGTCAGAAAGATGGAAAAGAATATGAGGGAGGGCTGTATTTAAAACTGTACATATAAACTAATTCCTTTGAAAGTTGATTTTGAATTTATAATACAGCAAAATTCTTTGAAGAAAGTTCTTTTACAAGAGTGAGTGATACTATGTACCCCATGGTGTATAGGGTATACAGGCAGAAGTGAAAATGAGAAATATTCTTCACAGGCTCATGTACTCATACATAAGCCCCAAGTTAGTGGTATTATTTGTAGAAGTTTAGGAAGTTTGGCCTTATTGGGGGGGGGATATGTCACTGGAGACAGACTTTGAAGTTTGAAGTCTTATGTTATATTTAGTTGAGTCTGTCTTCTTTCTGCTTTTATGTTCATGATTTAATTTGCCTTTGTCATGGTATGTTATCACAGCAATAGAAGGGTAATTACCGAGTATTAATGTGCTAGACAGGGCATACTTTTCTATGCATTGGCGGGAAAGGTATTTACTGAGATTTTCAATAATACAGACTATTGCTATTTCTCCTATTTTTCTCAAAAGCTAGACAATAATAACTTTTTTATGAATATACTAGGATTACAGAATAGAGTGACGATAATCTGGAAGCAAGCTGGAATCTTACTTCTATGGCTAGCTGGCATCCTGTACTTCTCAGAGAGAAAGAGATGTCATCAAAGATCTTGCCAGCCTTTGAATCATATACTCTGCAATGTTGATTTACTAAGATATGCCAAGGGGTTCAATAGTACCATATTATGGTATTAACAAATTATATTGTGAATATATATAAGGTAAGCTCCACTGAAGGAATCCATGCTTTTACATTATAAATCTGTTATAAAGGCAATGGATTCAAAGTCATATGAATGGAGGTGGTAGGAGCTAATGTTGTTGTTTTGCTAAATGGGAATGCTGTATCACCATATTAATCTTCTCAGCTTTAAAAATAAAAGAATTTTTTATGGAGTGGGAAGTGATGAATTCACAGACATATCGGTCAGCTTAAACTGCTGAGGAAAATCCTCTTGAAAGATCAGAGAAGATTATAGAAAATGGAACCAAGAGAATATGAGTCAGGGATGAAAAGGGGTGCTATGAAACAGTCTTCTGGGCCTGAAGAGGCAGTGCATTCTTCAACTCACAACAGGTAACACTTCCTTCATTAGGACTGCACAACCCTGAGCTGCTTTCACTCTTCCAGTATGTAGACAAAAGGGAACTATGAGGCATACTCATTTCTAAGGATATCCTTAGATACAAATATGTATTTGTATGAAAAGTAGACATATAAAAAACTAGAACTGTATATGATACTTCCTACTATATTAAATTCCATATTTCTCCTCAGATGACCTTCTACAATGGTGTCCTGAAGTCAAGATATGCTACTTTGGAAGTACAAGGATCTCTAAATTAGCTGATCAAAGCTCAAATGAACTCAGAGAGCCTGAAGGAGCAAACATTGTGCCTACATGGGTAAGCACCAGGTTCTCTGCACATATATTATAGCTTTCAGTGTAGTATTTTTATCAGACTCTGAATGCATGACTATGTAATTTTGATTTTTTTGTGGCTTCTCTTGGGGCTCTTTTCCTTCAGTTTGCTTTCCTTGTCCAACTTCAATGTTTTGTTCTGTTTTTTTTTATTTTTATTTTCTATATTCTATGTTTACATTCCAAAAGCTTTCCCCTTTCCCAGGTCGCCCTCACCATACGTCCCATAATTCCTCTCCCTCCCAACTATTCCCCAATCATTCCCCCCCCACGGTTTCTCTGTTCTGGGTCTACAAAACTGGATCCAATCTTTTCAGGCCCAGGGTCCTCTCCTTTCTTCTTCTTGGGAATCATTTGATTTGCTAATTGTGCCTTGAGTATTTAGGGCTTCTGGGCTCATTAATATCTACTTATTAGTGATTGCATTTCATGTGTATTCTTTTGTGATTGGGTTAACTCACTCAGGATGATATTTTCCAGATCTAACCATTTACTTACAAATTGCATGAATTCATTATTTTTAATTGCTGAGAAGTATTCCATTGTATAAATATCTGTATCCATTCCTCCTTTGAGGGATATTTGGGCTCCTTCCAATTTCTGGCTATTATAAACAAGGCTGCTATAAACATAGTGGAGCATGTGTCTTTATTGTATGCAGGGGAATCCTCTGGATATATGCCCAGGAGTGGTATTCCAGGGTCCTCTGGAAGTGGCATGCCCAATTTTCGAGGAACCGCCAAACTGATTTCCAGAATGGTTTTACCATTTTACAATCCCACCAACAGTGGAGGAGTGTTCCTCTTTCTCCACATCTGTGTTGTTTTCATCTTATGATTAAAAATTATTTATTTTGTATATTTATTTTGATGTTATTCTCACTCCCTCTCTCTTTTTACTCTATACGTTCTTTGTGTTTAAATATGATTTCTGGTCTTGCAGTTTTACGGATGGGCTTTTGGGGCATGCAAATAAGTGGCTTCCCATTCTGCCTGTATATTTGTATCTTGTTCCCTTTCTTAACTATACCGCTTTTGATTGTTTTGTCCTAGTTTGATACATTGTGATTGCTTTTATATTTACTTTATTATACTTTCTTCAATTTTATTACTACCCCCTATATGCCTGGTTCTTTTCTAATGAAAGAAAAAAACATGAAGCTGGTTGCAGATGAGAAGGAAGGTGGAGAGGGACCAGGAAGAGTAGAAGGAGAGTGAGTAGCAGTCATGATATAGTATATAAAAATATCTATTTTTAATTAAAGGAAGGAAAAATTGAAATCATGAGAGAGAGAGAGAGAGAGAGAGAGAGAGAGAGAGAGAGAGAGAGAGAGAAACAAAGCAAACAAGCAAAAAAAAAAACCAAACTGTCAATCAAAAAACATCAAATCATAAAATAACACAAGAAACATATAGACAGAAACACATACCCATAGTCCATCAAAACCAAATTAGAAACCATAATAAATGAGCAAAAGATCACTAAGATAATAAAAACAAATATCAAAACAAATCATTATGAAGCAAAAAGTCTACAAAATTGCAATTGACTTTGCTTTGTGGCTGGCCATGGGTCTTGCAATGACATCTGATTAGTATATGCACCCCTTCCCTACAGGACTCTAGCAACTCCGGAGGAAGAGTAAATAGAGGATTGTAAGCATCAGATGGAATGAGTGACTCCAAGAAAACAGTGTCTTCCATGCACCAAAGAATTTATACACATGCCAGAGAGGTTTTATCTTAATAATAGAAACTTTAAAAGAAAAACAAATACTTTGAGAAAAGTGTATCATTAAATAAAAAAACCCTTAATTTTATAGTACCAATGGTACCTATGTGCCATTTTTCTTTAATAATTTCTTTTATTTTAAATATTATAAAATATTTTAATGATAGTAAAAATAAAACATGACTCTTGCACAGAGAACAAAATGTGAATTTCCTAGTGTGGTTTGTGATGTGATTGCTTATTGATAAGGAAGTCAAATGAATTCCTATCTATATTTCAAACACTTGTCAGCATTTGGAGAACCTAGTCTCTGGATTAGCAATCTTAATGGCTTCTAATTGCACATTCTATATTAAACTATATATTAACTCATATTTTCTTTTATTTGATGAGCCTTTTAAATGAATACAAGTCTTATGGAGTTTATATAATTGTCATGAATGCTAAGACTGTGATTATAACATTTATGAGTACTGAATACAGTCTGTCTTCTCCTGTAAAGAACCAGTGTCCATCTGCTTCAGGAACAAGCCTCTCGGACAATGACAGGTAAGGGGATTCTCTATGAATGTAGCACAATATTGTTAGGAGTCATTTTAGTGATAATTTTTTTAAGAGCATCAATGTTTGGTTTTGCCTTACGTTTCTGGGTTATCTTGCCTCTAGAACAGGTATAGAGACACAGCCAGACATTTAACTGATAGTCTAAATTGGAGGGGGTATCTTAAAATGCTTCCAGTTAGAGTTCAGAATTCCACAGAAGCAGAGACAGAAAGATTGTAAGAGCCAGAATGGGTGGAGAATATCTGAAGTACAAAGCTTCTGAATAAACTAAGCAAGGTTCATATGAACTCAAAAAAGTGGCAAAAAATATGTCCTACATAGGTCTGAATCAGGCCCTGTGAGTATATATCATAGCTATTAGCTTGGTATTTTTATTGGACTCTTGACTTTGAGAACAAGTATGTCTCTGACTTTTCTGACTGCTCTTGTGAAGCTTTTCCTCCCATTTAGTTACCACATCCAATTTCAATATGATCAATTTTGCTTCATCTTATTATATTTTATTTTAACATGTCTCGTCGTGATCTCTTAAAAGCCTGATCTTTTCTAACAAGAGACAGAAAGAAAGTAGGTCAAGAAGGACAAGAAACAGAAAGGAGGAGGGAGGGAAAAATATGATCGGGATATATTATATGAAAAAGATTTATTTTCAATAAATTGGGGAAGAAAGAAAAATAAAGAATCAATTGTATATGGTGACTGTTAAAACATAAATCACTAACAGAGGGTGCTATAAACTCAATATTATTTTGTCCAGGAAATGTTATTCTGTTTACTGTGTCAATAATAGATCCTCATTATTAACTCACTTTTCACCATTTTGATGCAATATTATTATCTGCATCCAATAATAAAATCAAATAATTTTAAATAAGTAGTATATATATATAGAGAGAGAAATGCATACATACATGCATGTATTCATGCCTACATACATATATACAATGTAATATATACAGAGTGGGAAAAAACAGAAGGAAGATGCACTTGACAAAGCTGTATATTTCTTTTGTGGCTGCTAAAGCCACTGTATGTATATATTTTCATTAATTTTACTTACAAAGGTCCTCTTAATCTGTTTATTATAAATGTTGAAGTTAAAGTGCATAAAAACCAATCCCTTTTTGTCTGTTAATTAACAAATTCAACTGTATTAATATAAGCCACTTCTAATAATTAATAAACAGAAACTAAACTGACATTTTAAGAATTATAAGAAGACATTTCAAGTAAACACAGGCTTAGGTATTCTGTTCAGGCTACATTTGATTTCATTCCTCCAAACTTGTGAGGAACTAACTTAAAAAAAAGAAAAAAAAAAGAAGAAAAAATAAAAAACTTGATTTATGCCTTAGAGAACAAAGTATAAACCAAGGATAATTCATTGACCTGACAAAAACTACAGCAAAAGAGAAAAAGTCAATGGGATTTGGTGATAGTTTATCACTCACGGTGACTGGGTTTATCTCTGGGCCAAAATCAATAATGTTCTGGAGAAAAAAACAACTTAAATGGAAGAATGCACAGCCTGTCTTATAGTTAATATGTCTATCTGCTTTTCTTTTACTCATTTTAATCTAGTGAGTCATTCTTTAAAGTAACTTCAATGACTTATTATGTAAAAAGATAATTCATCTTTGAATTATGAAAGAAATAAAATTCAAGGGGGATTTTCACTTTTAAGCAACTAATATATCCAGTCACATTTGCATTAATAAATTAAAGTTGACAAGATATTTATCTTAATTATTGTTCAATATCAAGACTATAGCTCTGTTGTGCATTGTTCATAATACTATGTCAATTGAACCTTAATGAAAATTCTGATGAATTGTTTTTATGGTAATTAGTCTAAAACTATAAAGATAGAACTTATTACTGTCCATTAGTCATGGATATTTCACTGAAAAGATGATTTTATTTTTCACATAAAGACAAAACCTTGTTATTTTTACTCTTAAGGAAAAAGGAATCAACACTTACTTAACATTCAATTTCTTTATGGCAAAGAACATACAATCTTTTCTTCCCACTGTTTCCCAGGCTGGGAGCTATTAATTATATGTAAAACAATATTATACATGAGCAAATACTTTTAGTTTTTATTTTAATATGATGTATTATTCTCCTTATCAATACCATATAACCATCTCAATATTTGTAACATAGTATATTAGGGCATCTAAGATCATTGTGAAAAACATGGTAATGGTTCTTGCAAATGAGGAGATTGGAGAAACAAGCTAACTCTTCAAACATATCTGTCATTTTCAAACTTCTGATGCATATGTCACCTATGCTATGTAGGAGCTGACAAATGTCCTCACAACCTTTAAAGCTAAGATCAGAATGGCAAAAGAAACCACATGGGATATTGTTTCTACGACAGTATTTCCATTGCTGAGAACTCCGTGGAACATGGCATTTTACCTTGTTTGCTATCAGTTTGGGATGTTCCTATTCTGTCTAATCTGTGAGAAAACAGATTACCTTTGGCTCAAAGATGAGAGATGTCTTATTCTTCACAGCAAGTGGACTGGTTCCCTAAGTCCAAATTTGCATAGAATAAATAGCAAGAAGGCTGGATAATCCTGTGCACACAAGGCATTAGTGCAGAGAAACCCTGGGCTTAGAAGACCCAAAGGTTTTATACTAGGTAGTTGACAGATATATTGTTTAACACATATGCATTTAAAATTTTGCAAAACATTTCACATTGTTTTATGTAGAGTATAAATGGAACTAGAAAAGACCATCCTAATTAAAGTAAAGACTTAGACAGAAAAAAAATGTACTTGTGTATAAGTGGCTATTAGCCATAAAAGACAGCCATGTTATAATCCATTGACCCCAAAGAGCTCAGTAACAAGGAAGCCTCAAGGGGGGGGGATATTTGAATCTCACTGATAAGGGGAAGTAGAACAGATATTGTGGATAGACCGTGGGAGGAGACTGGGCAGGGGAGAGTATGAGGATGGGAACAGAAGCTATCATGTGAGGGAAGACAGGAAGAGAGAGACAGAGTACTGGTCCAGCAAAAAATGCTGGACCAAAGGCAGCATTTAAGGGACCAGCTAGAAACCTAGGCCAAAGGAAACTCCCAGGATTTTATGAGGATGACCCTATCTAAGACTACTAGCAATGGGAGATATGGAGCCTGAGCTTGCCATCTATTGTAACCAGACAAGACTTCGGGCAGAGGGACTTAGAGCATCAAACGAACCACAAAGCCTTCGCCCTACAATTTGTCCTGGCTACAAGAAAATCTGGGGTAAGGTTGTATACAAATTATGGGAAGAGCTTACCAATGACAGGTCCATATCAAGACCCATTCCATGAGAGATAGTCAACTTTAGACACTGCCTGGAGGGCCAGTACTAAAAGGCTGAATAACCCAGAGAATTAGGATAGATCCAAACATGACCGACAATAATAAATAAATAAATAAATAAATAAATACATAAATAATCACTAATAAATACAATGATTCCTAATGATATATTCTCCTATACATACAGGTTGGTGCCTAGCCAAATTATCATTAGAGAAACTGCACCTAGAAGTAGATGCAGAGATCCACAGCCAAATACTAGACAGAGCTTGAGGAATCCTAGGGAAGACAGGGAGGAAAGAATGTAGGAACAAGAGGAGAACCAAGAACAACCAGAGAATCAACTAATCCAGGCTCATAGGAGCTCAGAGTTTGACTCACCAACCAGGGAGCCTGCATGGTACTGACGTAGGCCCTGTGCACATATGTTTTAGTTGTGTAGCTTGGTCTTCTTGCAGGACTCCTAACATTGGGAGCAGGGGCTGTCTCTGACTCTTTTGTCTGCTTTTGGGACCCATTCCTTTTACTGGGTTGCCTCCTTCAGACTTAATAGGAGAGGAGATGCCTATTCTTACTGCAAGTTGATACTCCATAGCTGCTTGATAGCCATGAGAGACCTGCCCTTTCCTGAAGAGAAATGGAGCAGGAGTTGATTTGAAGGGGGAATAAAGGTGTTTGTATGTTTCAGGTGGGGAGGGTGGCAGGCTGGGAGGAGAGATGGGAAGGAATTGCAACTGGGATATAATGCAGTCATAAGTTATTTTTTTAAAAAAAAAAGGATTGCTACACACAGAGAAAAGGCTAATTCTAGAATTGAACTGTTTCCAATTTGAAGTTTTTGATATTGAGAGACTTGTGGCCTACCTGCTAATGTGGGGGCCTTTAGAGGAAACTTAGAAAAGGGAGTATTAGATAATTCTGACTCAATGTAATAAACAGATCTGTTTACTTATAATGGTATTACCCAGGGTGTAATTTGAAAAGATGTGTTTGCTTTGTACCAATACTGATCTGTACAATTATAGACAAAGCAATGAAGATGAACAAATAGAATTTTTTGAACATGTTATTCAAACCAGTAAGGTACTAAATGACAAAGATCTCTAAAGATGCGACAAAGGACAAATTGTTATCTTACCATAAACTTTATTCATACTGTTCTGAGTCACATTTCCTTTGCCAAATCATGGTCTCTATGGTTAAAAAGTTTAATAGATCCATAGATTAGTTCTAATGTGACATTGGTTTGGAAAGTCTATACTTTATCATTCAGGTTTAAATGATAAGAAATAGTTCTTTTATTTTTTTCAATCTGAGTCACAGATTTATTTAAAAATTTCCCTTAGGACTGTGTTCAGCACCATTCTATTATCTATTGTAATGCTCTGTCTTGTGAGTACCCCATAGAACATTGCACTTATTCATTGCTTTAGCAGCATGTTAACCTGAAATATGAGTATAGTTAAAGGATTGCTCCTGCCTATTCTCTCCCTCTGTCTCTGGATCTGTCTCTGTTTTTCCATCTCTCTGTGTGTCGGTGTCTCTCTCTTTCTGTATATGCCACATGCATATAAGTCTTTATGAATGTGTAATCCTGTGTTTGTTTTTGTAAATCTCTCTCTCTCTCTCTCTCTCTCTCTCTCTCTCTCTCTCTCTCTCTCTCTCTCTGTGTGTGTGTGTGTGTGTGTGTGTGTGTGTGTGTGTGTCTGTATCCGTGTCTGTGTTTGGATGTCTTTCTCAGTTGCTCTTCAACTTTCTTTGTGACAGTCTCCCTTTATCCCTCAGGCTCACTGATTAAACTAGACCGATTATCTAGCAAGTTCCAATGATTCTTCCTGTTTGTACCTCCCAGGTGTTGGGATTGTGAGTGTGTGCTTCAGCACCTGGCTTTTTAAAATGGGTACTGGGAGTTAATTCATTTGTTCAATTTCCTAAGCCCTTAAGCCTTTTTAACATACATGTGCTATTGTGAGCACTAAATAAAGATCATGTGAATTCAGCATCTAAACATTTTAATGAATATGTAGCTCTTTGGGGGAAAAATGCTACAATATTTTCCATAAAGTAAAAGACAAATAACTAAATCTTGTATCTATTCATACACACACACACACACACACACACACACACACACAGAGAGAGAGAGAGAGAGAGAGAGAGAGAGAGAGAGAGAGAGAGAGAGCAGGGAGGGAGAGAGAGAGGACTGTATATAAACACATATGAGGATCTATATTAGTGTTTTTTAGGTTATAAAGGAAATATACTTTAAACTGAGGAATGCCATTTTTATTGCTCCTTGAATGGTGTCTACCATTTTCTTTAATGTGTGGAACAACGAATAGCTCCATAGAAAGTCAGGGTTCTGAAATAGTCTGCTTTGCCACATGCCAGATCATGCAGTTTGGCAGACTCTAATGTATTTCTCTGTGATTAGAAATGGTTAGCTATGCAGGATATGCTCTCTCACGTGAACTGTACTCAATAGGTCCAGATCTGCCATACAAAAATTTGACATTGGTAAAATATGCAAAATCAATTAAAAGATGATAACAGTGTGATAAACCTTTTGCGTTTATAGAACAAAATTTTAAAAATATTTATTCAGTCGCCTCACCAGATACTAATATAACTGGTCAAGTTTATCTTTTTGCAAACCCTCCATAAGTTGGAAAAAAAGGTAGCTACCTTCATCTTATGGCATTTTCTTCACATGGTTGAGGGCAGATTTCTAACATTATTCTCTTGAATTTTTTGTCTGGTACTTCTAAGGAAATATTAAAAATA
This sequence comes from Apodemus agrarius, assembly GCA_964023405.1. NCBI lineage: Eukaryota > Metazoa > Chordata > Mammalia > Rodentia > Muridae > Apodemus > Apodemus agrarius. The sequence continues at coordinate 27,368,446 of OZ030018.1, read as the reverse complement.
TAGTTGCCATTATTGTAGGGTGAGTAGTTCTTTTAGGGAACCATGTGGGTTTTATTTTCTTGTTTATGTTCTGGGACTTGAGCAATGGAAATAAGTTCATCTGTTGCGCTTTGACTTCTTCCTGTTGCATTTTTACTTCAGGTCTTCAGGTTCACTTTTGTTGTTCGGCAGTGTTGGTTACAGTGATCGATGGAAAACCTAGACCCAGTTCAGGTTTAGGTGTCATTTTCATTTTTGGAACTAGTATGTAGATCTGAAGGCTCTATCTAGAGTTTTTCTCAAGGTCAGGTGTTATTCTTGTCAGCTTGAACCTACTGTCTGTGTCTGTAACTTTCTCTGTGAATTATGGAGTTCTCCACACTCCTTTGAGCCTCCTTCGACAGAATCAGGTTTGATCTCCACTCTCTGTCTACAGCTTTAGCTGAAGCCTTTGAAAGATTGAAATGTGGAGCTTCCTGTGCACATGTGGATTCACAGAATTCTGTGGAACAGGGCAGGAAGAGATTGAATTAGACTTTAGACAGAGCAGGGCTATTCCACAGCTTCACACGTCTTCCGCAGAAACTTGAGTTGGCATGATGTATGAGTTCCTGGACTCCATATTCGGTGGCTCACAGTTACCAGTAATTCAAGATCCAGTGAATTCATGCATTCTCCTGGCTTCTGTGGGCATGCTCACATGTATGTCATCAACACGTCCACACAAAACATCATTATCAGTATGACCTCAAATATTTCAATTATACAAATTCCTTAGTGATATTTTTTTCTTAAATTTTATTTCCAAAGTTCTCATGCTTTTTTTATGTGATAGTACTGAAGAACTTGTTTCATATTTTGCATGTATGAATGATGTATGTATGTGTGCACATGTATTTGTGGGAACAGTTTGTGCATGCACATAGAGAAGCCAGAGATCAATATTTTTGCCTACTTTTGTTTCGTTTGTTGGTTTTTGAAACAGGGTCTCCTTATTGCACACAGGTTGGCCATTTTCGTTGGGTTGACTGTTCAATGAGCCCCTGGCATCTATATTTTTCCACCTGTTCAAAGATATGGGGTTAAAAGTGCCAGCTACCCCATTTCTTTTAGTGCTAGATATCTGAACTTTATGTTTGTGTAGCAAACCCTTCACACACTGAGTTGTTTTCTCAGTGCTTCTAGTTGTATAATATTTTTTATAACTTTCATGTGGAATTAGAAAGCATGTGCTGAAGCTGTATCTTTTGTCCTTAGTTAACCTGTTTGTCATAGTGAATTAATTATTATAAATAAACTTTATATTTAGTAGCTGGATTTGGTTAATTAATGTTATTCTAGAAAGGTTTGCATATATATTCATCAGAAACAGTAGCTCTGATTAATTATTATAATTTTTGTTAGTGCACTGTCCTGGATTTAGTATCAGTAAGTCAGTTTCTGCTCACTTGTGAATAGTCAGTCATTTTCTCCTTTTTATTCTGAATATTTTTCATTCCCACATCTTTAATTTTATTAATTTTTTTCTAGTAGCATTTTATCTGCTATAATAGTTTTGTAGGTAAAACATCCAAAACTTCCTAAAAGACATGCATGGAAGCATGTCTCAGATGATTCTGAATCCAGTCAGGATCCAGATCATGATATTAGCCATACCTCCTTCCCCTCCCCCAATGCAAAGAAAATAACATTAGATAGTTATTCACTTTATTTCCTGCAAGTTATAAGAGGATTCATTTTTACTATTGTGATTAGAGTCATCGTGAAAGTAGGTTATTCTTTCCTCTTTTTTTTATGTGATTCTTTTTCATAAATCCATGTGATCTCTTCACATATCTGCACGAAAAAACTTAACAGGTGGCTGATTAGGATCACTGAAAGTCTTCAGGTATCTCTTATCTCTTTGCCTTTATACCCATTATACTACCCAGCCCTGACCTCCTCGGACATTTTCAGGTTCCTACTGCTTCTATGTCATCTCAAGGGGATCTCAGATGCATTCATCTCCCAACTGCAATGGTAGCACAAATATAGTGTGTTCTTAGAGCATCACGTTGTTGAGACTGATCACTTAACTGGCTTGGATCTATTGACTGCAATCCTTTCTTTTTCTTTATATATTAGTTTTGATTTTTGTTTGTTCATTTATTTGTTTTATTTTATCAGGAAGGATGCTCAAGTTGTTTATTTGAGCATTCTTAGAAATTTTTATCTCTTCGTCTTATTGTGCTCCTAGAAATATAAGAAAGAAAAAATCCTTTAAAATTTAAAACAAATATTCACCCTACTCAGCTTGCAAGGAATGTGTCAGATGACTAGTAGTTTCTTGAAGTTCCCTTAGGATTTCTAGAGACAAAAGTGGGATTATCAATAGAAGATTCAATCTATCAATCCAGACTTCTTTGGACTATTCTTTGAGTTACTGAGATCAAACAAAATTCAAGACATTTTATGTAAATAGAGTTTTAATACAATGCAAAGCAATATGCAGGAATTTAAATCCAAACATTTTACAGAATTTTTATTTTGAATCTCAAAATAAAACCTATGACTTTAATATATTAATAATTTAGAAATGACATTAGAATGTTTTATATTAGTAGCAATATTTTGAAAACAATAGAGGAGTAAATATTCCTTTATCTGGATTAGTAATATTAAAATTAAAAAGTATAATAATGAAAAAGGAAAAGAAATAAGTCATCTATTTTATTGTATCCAAAACTAATATTCTGAAGAAAATTGATGGAAAAAGATCCCAGATAAACTCACTGCATGCACCTTTTGAACGAGCTATCAGGACAAAAATTATGATGGTACTCTGATTCTCTATCCTACTGTCATTATTTTCAATTCATACAATAAATTGTGGTTTGGAGCTCTGGATAATCTATCTCATAATTTATTTGTTATAATAACTTATTACCCTATGGTAAAATAATTAATGAAAAATAACAAAAGTATAATTTTTAAGTAATAAACATAAGTGTCCGTAAATGCTCAATGTTTTTATTCATTTCTATTTTTTCTTTTCTTTTATTAGATATTTTCTTTATTTACATTTCAAATGTTATCCCATATTCTGGGGTCCCCTCTGAAAATCTCCCAAGCCATCCCCCTTCCCCTGCTCACCAACCCACCCACTCCCATTTCCCTGTCCTGGCATTCCCCTGTAATGGGATATCTAGCCTTCTCAGGACCAAGGGCCTCTGCTCCCTTTGATGTTCAACAAGTCCATCTTCTGCTACATATGCAGTTGGAGCCAGGGGTCCCTCCATGTATACTTTTTGGTTGGTGGTTTTGTACTTGGAAATTCTGGGGTTCCTGGTTGGTTCAAACTCCTATGGGGTTCCAAACCCGTTCAGCTCCTTGGGTTCTTTCTCTAGCTCCTGCATTGGAAACCCTGTAAAATGCTCAATCTTAATAGAGGAAAACATTTAAATGAATAGTGTCAAAAGGAGAAATATATGACATGTATAAGATTTAGAAGCCATAATACAATTCATGTTTTCAAACTTTTATTTTATTTTATATGATGTTTATGTGTCTGTTTAAATGCACATGTTCTTGTGGGTGCCTGTGCTGAACAGAATGAGCATAATTCTTCATACAATTGAATTTACAACTGAAATGTGATCATTTTGAAAAAATAGCATGTACTATTACTGTTCCCAGCCCCAGGACTAATATTTCATGAATAATATATAAACCCCAGATAGTTGGAACTAAAATGAACAGCAAATGTAAAATGAAACTAAATTTGCCTCCCTAATTTACAAATAAAGACTATACAAAAATAACCTGACTTTTCTGGCCCTGCCTACTTTTGTTATTCTCAGTTTTAACTAGATTGAATATGGTACTTAATGCATATTTATGCAACCGTACATTAATCAAAAGTCTATTGATGAACATTCAAAACTCGAAAATTAGGATTCAAAATTTTATAAGAATTAAAAATAACATCTCTTTAAACTGTGTACTTACTTAAAAAACTTGGAAATTGTTAGAGTTGTTATCAGTTGTTGGATGCAAATGAAGTGTTGGTACCAGAATAATACTAATGGGATTGTTATATGGTGACATGAATAGATGCTTTAAATGGTCTGTATATAACTTAACCATTTAAGAAACTTCTTGACTAGAAAAGTGACTTCTCACACTCTTAACAAATACCCAGGATTATATTCTGTTTTTGAGGCAATTGGTTTGTTACCTACAACTCTAAGAGGAAAATAATAGTCTTGGGCAGATTTCAACAGTCAATATAATATCTTCCCAAGATCATATTGAGTTTTAGGATTAAGTTAATGCCAGAGGAAGATTTCTTGATGTTTTCAAATGTATGTGTAATGATGATTGTTCTACTAACTTCAAATAAAAAGTCACATAAGATTTGTATATTGAACAAAATGCCACAAATTAGATGACTGCATCGATTATTTTCTAAAGGACAGGTAACTTGCTAATGTACCAAGTGATTGAAAGCTATGATGTTCTATTACAGGTTTCGTTCTAGGTTTATTCCCCACCTCTGCAAGGCTAGTGAACAAAAAAAAAAAATCACCAATGTCTAATATAGTATTAACAAACAATCTGTTATCATAGTAGACAGAATGAAAAGATTATAAAATTATGCCTTTTTTCTTTTTTCTTAAATATGTTCTTCATTTACATTTCAAATGTTATACCCTTTCTCAGATTGCCTGCCTCACAGAAATTCCCCAAACCACCCTCCCCCCAACCCTGCCTCCATGAAGATGCTCCTCCACCCAACCCACTCCCACCTACCACCCACCCCCCACTTCCCCCTCTCCCGATTTCTCCACACTGGGGCATCTATTGAGCCTTCATAGGACCAAGGACCTCACAAAGAAGAGTATTAAGTAGCAGTAATGCCTGACAAGGCATTCCTCCAACACAAATGTAGCTGGAACCATGTGTGTACCCCTTGGTTGATGGCTTAGTCCCTGGGAGACCTGGGGGGTCTGGTTGGTTGACATTGTCATTCTTCCCATGAGGCTGCAAACCCCTTCAGCTCCTCCAGTTCCCCCTCCAACTCTTCCATTGGGGACCCTGCCTTCAGTCAAATGGTTGGCTGCTAGGATCTGCCTCTGTATCTGTAAGGCTCTGGCAAGGCCCCTGAGGAGACAGCCACATCAGGCTCCTTTTGGCAAGCACTTCTTGGCATCCACAATAGTGTCGCAGTTTGGTGACTGTTTATAGGATTTATCCCTATGTAGGACAGCCTCTGGACAGCATTTCCTTCAGTCTCTGTCCCACACTTTGTCTCCATAATTGCTCCTATTTTGTTCCCTTTCAAAGAAAAACCGAAGCACCCACACTTTGGTCTTCCTTCTTATTGAGCTTCATGTGGTCTGCGAATTGTACCTTGTTTATTCTGAGCTCTTAGGCTAATATCCACTTATCAGTGAGTGCATACCATGTGTGTTCTTTTGTGATTGGGTTACCACACTCAGGATGACACTTTCTAGCTCCATCCATTTGCCTAAGAATTTCATGAATTCATTGTTTTTAATAGCTGAGTAGTACTCCATTATGTAAATATACCATATTTTCTGTATCCATTCCTCTGTTAAAGGGCATCTGGGTTCTTTCCAACCCCTAACTATTAACCAGAGGGCAGAGAGGCACTTCCCAAATTAATAAAATCAGAAATGAAAAGGAAGACATAAGAACAGAAACTTTGGAAATTCAAAAAATCATTGGCCCCTACTATAAAAGCTTATTCTCAACAAAATTGGAAAATCTGGACAAAATGGACAATTTTCTAGACACATACTAGGTGTCAATGTTATAACAAGATCATATAAGCCATCTAAATAGTCCCATAAGCCCTGAAGAAAGAAATAGAAGCAGTCATTAAGAGTCTCCTGATCAAAAACAAAAACAAAAAAAAAACAAAACAAAACAACAACAACAACAACAACAACAAACAAAAAACAAAAACCCAGGACCAGACAGGTTTAGTGGGGAATTCTATCAGATCTTCAAAGAAGACCTAATACCGAGACTCTTCAAACTATTACACAAAATAGAAACACAAGGAACACTACCCAATTCATTCTATGAAGACACAATAAAGCTTATACCTAAACCAAAGACCAACCAAGGAAAGAACTTCAGACCAATTTTCCTTATGAACATTGATGCAAAAGTACTCAATAAAATCCTTGCAACAGAATACATCAAAATGATAATTCACCATGATCAAGTTGGCTTCATCACAGGGATGCTGCGATACATAAATATATCGAAATCCATCAATGTAATCCACTACATAAACAAACTCAAAGAAAAAAAACCACATGATCATTTCACTAGATGCTGAAAAAGCATTTAACAAAATTCAGCTTTTCTCTAATATGGCGCATTGTCTCTTACTATTTGGCTGTTTCATGTTTTGTGCTATTTTGTTTTACAAATTATATTTTTAAACCATCTTAGCTAAATGTAAGATGAACCCACGGAAAGTAGGCAAGATACGAATATGCCTGAGGTAGTCCATGTCTTCCAGGCACAAGACCATTAAATCTGTTTTTAGTAAACAACTACTTATGCGATGCTTTATAGAGAGCAAGTTATCTGTCACAGTCTTTCTAATCATTAGACTTGTTCAGTATAACATATTGTTAATATTCCTGCTCTGCAGGATATCTCCAAAAGCTTATGCTTGGTACATTGTACATTTTTCAATAATTCCTAGGAAAAGTGTAAGGAAAGATATAATAGAAAAAATGGAAAAATTAATTACATGAGACTAGAAAATAGAGAGCAAAAACAACAAATATTAAATTAGAGCAGTTTAGAGAAATACTTGGAATAATTGGTCTATAACTCTTAAAATGGAGATTGAATGATTGCAAACTATTCATTTATTTATTTGGCATAAATTATCATCTCTAGAAGTCTGAACTTGTGTTTGTATTAGTGATAAGAGGAAGGGACGAAGAGGAAGATAAACTTTAAAATGAGTTTCTTATTGTTAATTTACAGCATCTGCTGTTGAGATGTATGATTGGATTGCTTGCTTCCACACTGACATACATTCATGAACTGGAGTTGAAAGTTGTTGCTCTATACCTTGAAAGCAACTCATCTTCACCCATTACTGGATGATGAATTTTTCTCCCTAGGAACATGCTTTCAAATTCTTTCATCTATTCACATTAAGGGCACTATTGTTGTGAGAATGGCACCTTATTTCTCAGTTCTCCATGCCTTTAGGAAATATTGCTATTTTTTGTTGAGTAGAATTGTCTTAAATGTTAAATAACTGGCATGGTGTGAAGTTATTTCCTCACACGTCACTTTAGCACCTGGTCCATATGAAGTTGTAAGCACCATGTCCTTTAGAAATAGGATTATGCCACTATGAATCAGACCCTTGGACATACCACGTCTTAACTTTCTTATCATTTGCTTATGAAATTAATGCTAACAACTTATTATCCTCTTCTCATGCTCTAGGGTATTTTTTGAGAATTCAGGAATGATTTAGAACCAAAAATTCATCTGCTCATGATGAGCTACCTGTTTCATTGGTTATTTAAAGGAAAATATTTTCAGGAATGTATCCTGGCATATGGTATAACTAGTGAATCCTTCACAGTGCCGCTTTTCCTTCTGTTTTATGGGTAGAGGAACAAGGTACATTGTAACCATAGGGAGCAATAATTCACTAGAGGTTCCTCTTCTTCTTCTTCTTTTTTTTTACTTATGCTTCACACTAAATTATGAAGGCAAATTGTTTCTTGGAGTAAAATGGAATTTATGGCATGTGCATAGTTGTCCTGTAAATGTACTTTCCCCTGAAAGATGCTACACAAAATACAGAGGAATCTGTGTTGACATGGAGTGGAAGAGTGTCTAGCGATTTATGTCGAATTACGATTGATGTTTTCCCAGCAGTTATTGAAAATATTTTAACCAAGGTTTAACAAATGTCCCAAACAAAATAAATAGAAGGGGCACAGGCGGTGTACAGGTGAATTACCAAGCATAAACTTAGTTGCTAAGATGTTCCCTTATCTAGCTAAATCCTTCCCTCCCTGTGCACTCATGTCTAACACTTTATAATTAAGGACCAGTATTTTCATCCCTCAAAAAGCTATAAGACATAAAATGCAAACACCCCTAGCCAAGGCAGATCTCCACTCAATTTCACAGTAATTTGTAATTGAATGATAACATATGATATGTGACCTAGTTACCCTGAGCCCTTGGATACTCTGAGAAATCTAAACCCTGATAAATCTATGCCACCTGCAAGTGGTCAATGATGGATAAAGGTTCACTGATCATACAGTTTAAAGTTTTACATTTAAATTATAAATAGAAGTGTGTTAGGTATAAAGTTTGCCTATGAAAGTAGGCAGAAAAGGGAGCAAAGATCTCCACTTTTAATTCTTGATGGAATTTCTGGCACCTAATTGAAGCCACCTTCCTTTTAACTCATGTGAACTCTCCATAATCAGTTTAACTCGGGACTGCAATAGAGTATGTATGCATCTAAGATATGCGGAATCAGTTTGTAGGTGGTCTGAATTCCTTCAACTTCCATAGAGTAAATTCAATAAATTTCTCCATACAAGGTTCATGGATTATGTGCTGCAAATTGAAATAATTTAATCTGTTAACATTGTGTCAATATTTTATAAAATACACCTCTTGAGATTTAAGAAAAATGTCATTAAAGAAACAAATAAAATGAGCATACTTGTTAAACCTAATACTTAAATAATTAAAATTTAAATGTATGCCAAAACACGTGGATTAAACACACATATCCTAAGCAATACTTGAAAAAAATAGCTAAAGAGAAGAAGAATTTGTGATTAAAACCCAATATTAAATTGATTAAATAAAAGCTCTAAATAGTTCTGAAAAAAACTTGAGGAAAATATGACTTTTGAAATATTAAAGCATGTGTTTGTTTTTGAAAAGAAAACATTTATGGGACATTCTAGAGCCAATATTTAAACATAATTATTTTCTCTCTTTCTTTTTTTATTTTAAACTCTAGATTTTATTCCCCTCCCAGTTTACCCTCCAACTGTTCCACATCCCATACATCCTCCCTGAGCCCCTGTCTACATGAGGCTACCCCCCCACCCCATCAGACCTTTAAACTCCCTAGGGCCTCCAGTGTCTTGAGGGTTAGATGCATCTTCCTCTGACTAACCCAGATGCTAGAGTCCTCTGTTGTATATGTGTGTGGGGCCTCACATCAGCTGGTGTATGCTGCCTGGTTGGTGGTCCAGTATCTGAGAGATCTTGGTAGTCCAGGTTAATTGAGACTACTGGTCTTCCCACAGGTTTGCCCTCCTCCTCAGCTTCTTCCAGCATTCCCCTAGTTCTACCACAGGGGTCATCAGCTTCTGTCCATTGGTTGGGTACAAATATCTGCATCTGACTCTTTCAGCTGCTTGTTAGGTCTGTTGGAAGGCAGTCACCATAAGTCCCTTTTTGTGAGTGCTCCATAACCTCCATAGTAATGTCAGGCCTCCCCTTGAGCTGGATCCCACTTTGGGACTGTCACTGGATCTTCTTTTCCTCAGGCTCCTCTCCATTTCTATCCCTGCAGTTCTTTCAAACAGGAACAATTATGGGCCAGAGTTTTGACTGTGGGACGGCAACTCCATCCCTCATTTGATGCCCTATCTTTCTGCTGGAGGTTGGCTCTATAAAGTTCCCTCTCCTCAATGTAGGACATTTCATCTAAGGTCCCTCTCTTTGAATCTTGAGCGACTCTCACCTCTCATATCTCTGGTGCATTCTGGAGGGTCCCCAACCTCCTACCTCCTGAGGTTGCATGTTTTCATTCTTTCTGCTGGATCTCAGAGTATTTCAGTCCTTTTCTCCCACCTAATAATCATGTTCTCTCTGCACCTTCCCCCCATCCTTTCCTTTCCCAGGTTCCTCCCTCTCCCCTTGTGGTTGCTTGCTTCTCCCTCCCAAGTAGGACTGAGGCATCCACTTGGGCCTTTCAGCTTGATGACCTGTATGCCTTTATGAGATCTTTGGGCTAGATCTTGAGTACTCAGCATTTATTTTTGTCTATTCAGTTATTAAGAATAAAGATACCCTGAGTTTTGCAGACAAAAGGATAAAACTAGAAAATATCATCCTGAGTGATGTAACTCAGACCCAGAAGGACATGTATGATATTAACTCAGTAATAAGTGGATAAATTATTATATTTCATTGAAGAAAATTTATATTTTTATTAAACTTCACATATAGACAAAATAACCTTTAACACACTTCACAAAATTATTTGTGCCATCTGTATGGAGAAATGAGTTATAAAATCTTTTATATTTCATATTTTAATTAAAATCTTTCATATTTTAATATAAAGTATATAAACTTTAAATATGAAAATATAAATGAATTATGAGAGATTTGATACTAAGACATCAAGTTTAGAAAAATAAACGGTTAATAGTGTAAGTTTTGGATGTTAATTGTCTTGTTATACAAAACTTCAGTTTTCACATATAATCAAACTTCAAAATATTCACCTTGGTGGACAAGCAAACTTGTGTGTTTACATAAAACAAGTTTTAATGTTTGTTTTTTGTGGCATAACATATCACTTTGTTGCTCACGTAGGCTTTGTCCCTGAAATTTAATATTATCTTGCCTCAAATTTCTGAGAACCGGGATTTCATGTCTCATCTACCATGTAATAATAATAGTACTACTACTACTACTACTACTACTACTACTACTACTACTACTAATACTACTACTAATAATAATAATAATAACAGTAATTAGTAATATAATAAAGATTAATAGAACATTTTACTTGGAAGATTCATTTTATTTTAATTAAAATTTTCTGTGTATGTGTGTATGAATACATGCGGGTACACATTTACAGTTGTACAGAAAAGGGAATTTGAGATATTATACCTGCCCATTGTGTATCTCCTTATAGCAACATAAGAACAGCTTTAGATGTTGTTCCTAAAGCACTATCTCCTTTTCTTCTGAGGCAGACCCTCACATTGGTGAGGGATATTGCAAGCAGCCTGGCCTAGTTGGCCAGAAGCCCTGAGGGATCGTTCTGCCCACTGAGATGTCCATCACATGAGCCATAACACATATGTCTCATTTTCACAGAGGTCCTGGGATTGAACCTGTCTTCTCACACTGGCAAGGCAAGCATTTTGCCATCTGAGTGATTGCCCTGGTGATGCTATAGTACTTTCAATTTTTATTATCTTTATTAAGAGTGCAATGGGAATTTTTTTAAGAGATCAAAATATACAGGCGGTTGAACGTGAGAATGGTTTCATTTAGTCATTGTTGGGCTTACAAACATAAATAATGGTTCAAAATGTGATTTATGTTTTCAGAGTTTGCTCTATGATGATTGAAGTATATCAATCTAAATTTAAAAAAAGGACTCTAATACAATGTTTCTTTCATAGACGGTATTAGTAACTTAGAGTTCATTGTTCATACTTGTGTATTCTGAAGTTTCATAAAAGTCTTTTGAAGTATGTACTCTTGTAATATAAGCATGGGTCAAATTTATTTTGAGGTTCTGTTTCATGGATATATTACTATTTTGTGGTGATTCATTTGATTTGGTAATGATTGCCTATCAAATACATAGTGGTATCATAATTCTTCAGAACAAAATCTCACTTTTAAAAAATACTACTGAAATAGTTTTATATATTTAAAATATTAAAATTGTTCCCTCATGAAATGTAATACACGAAGTAAAATTATATGTTTTCATAATTCATATCTAAATTAGAATGTAAAAATGCAAACTAGATTATAAATATGCAGAAATATTAATAAGATTTGGTTAAACTTGCATATTGTTGTAATCATTCTTTGCTACAGAAGAATATATTTCAATGATTTTGAAAACTGGGACATTGTTTTACCCTAGATGTATGATGTATATTTAGGGAAATTATATTTTCCTAATGAGAAAACTATAAACATTTTAACTATTGTCTTTTTTTAATTAATGAAATAGATTCGGAGAACAAGAATCCCTTTGTATACTCAATATTCCCTAAAAGAGAATAATAATGCCCTAGGCAAAGAATCAAGATTTATACACTAGTATAATTTTATAGTTTTATCTGTTATTCCTAGTTCTTTTCCTTTTAAGACAACATAAAAGACTAATTTAGTTCAATGAAAGATAACTTGCTCTTTCTAAACCACTAAAATTTTTTAAAAGTTTACTAACACTTTTACTAAATTGGGTTTCCTTTGACGGGCATAAAGCCAGATTCAATCAATCATGGGATGAAGTTTTCTATATTGTGAGCCAAAATAAAGAATTTTATATGATTATTAGTTTCAATATTCACTGTAATAAAACAAAGGTGGTTTAACAAATGTATCATTGTTACTTCTATAATTTCATTAAACATAACACCACCCACTGTTTCATGTACTGAGACATCACCCTATCAGAATCAGTATGAGTTTTCTAATACGTTTTTTCTTAGTTTTGACTTTTTTAGAATATATTTACATTTTAACCATTTGTTGAGATTTCATAATTTACTCATGACATGTGTCAGGCTATATACTGTACTTTTCTCTTTTACAATTGTTCTTCACCCAGAATTACTATTAAAGAAATATCACATGTCATTTCTCCCCAATTATTTTATCTAAGAAGTAATTTTTGTGCAACAAAGGGAAATTGAGGAAAAAAGGCTTTCTTATAACTCTCTGGACTATTTTCTTGTTGTACAAAATGGACACTAGGTTATTTGGTTCTTTGGGGTCTAACTTCTTGAGTTCTTTGTATATATTGGATATTAGCCATCTATCAGATGTGGGGTTGGTGAAGATCTTTTCCCAATTTGTTGGTTGCTGTTTTGTCTTTCTGACAGTGTCCTTTGCCTTACAGAAACTTTGTAATTTTATGAGGTCCCATTTGTCAATTCTTGATCTTAGAGCATAAGCTATTGGTGTTCTATTCAGAAACTTTCCCCTTGTGCCCATGTATCCCCAGGGTCTTCCCTAGTTTCTTTTCTATTAGTTTCAGTGTGTCTGGTTTTACATGCAGGTCCTTGATCCACTTGGAGTTGATCTTGGTACAAAGAGATAAGAGTGGGTCAATTCGCATTCTTCTACATGTTGACCTACAGTTGAACCAGCATCATTTGTTGAAAAGGCCATCTTTTTTCCACTGGATGGTTGTAGCTCCTTTATCAAAGATCAAGTGACCATAAGTCTGTGGGTTAATTTCTGGGTCTTCAATTCTATTCCAATGATCTACTTGCCTGTTGCTGTACCAATACCATGCAGTTTTTAGCACAATTGCTCTGTAGTACTGCTTGAGGTCAGGGATATTGATTCCCCCCGAAATCCTTTTATTGTTGAGAATAGTTTTAGCTATTCTGGGTTTTTTTGTTACTCCAGATGAATTTGAGAATTGCTCTTTCTAGATCTATGAAAAATTGAATTGGGATTTTGATGGAGATTGGATTGAATCTGTAGATTGCTTTTGACAAGATGGCCACTTTTACTATATTGATCCTGCCAATCCAAGAGCATGGAATATTTTCCATCTCCTGAGGTCTTCTTCGATTTCTTTCTTCAAGGACTTGAAGTTCCTGTCATACAGATCTTTCGCTTGTTTGGTTAAAGTCACACCAAGATACTTTATATTGTTTGTGGCTATTGTGAAGGGTGTTATTTCCCTAATTTCTTTCTCAGCCTACTTGTCCTTTGAGTACAGGAAGGCTACTGACTTGCTTGAGTTGATTTTTTTACCAGCCACTTTGCTGAAGCTTATCAGCTGTAGGAGTTCTCTGGTGGAGTTTTTTGGGTCACTTACGTATACTATTATATTATCTTCAAAAAGTGATAGTTTTACTTCTTCTTTTCCAATTTGTATCCCTTTGACTTCCTTATGTTGTCTAATTGCTCTTGCTAGAACTTCAAGTACTATATTGAAAAGATATGGAGAGAGAGGGCAGCCTTGTCTAGTCCCTGATTTTAGTGGGATTGCTTCATGGGGTACAGAGCTAAACAAAGAATTTTCACCAGAAGAAATTCAGATGGCTGAGAAGAACCATAAGAGATGTTCAACATCATTAGTCATCTAGGAAATGCAAATCAAAAACAACCCTGAGATTCCCACCTCACACCAGTCAGAGTGGCTAAGATTAAAAACTCAAGGGACCACAGGTGCTGGCAAGGATGTGGAGAAAAAGCAACACTCCTACACTGTTGGCGGGATTGCTAGATGGTACAACAGCTCTGGAAATCAGTCTGGCAGTTCCTCAGAAAATTTGGCATGACACTTCCAGAGGACTTTGTCATACCACTCCTGGGCATATACCCAGCGGGTTCCACTGCATACAATAAAGACACATGCTCCACTATGTTCATAGCAGCCTTATTTATAATAGCCAGAAGCTGGAAGGAGCCCAGATGTCCCCCAAAGGAGGAATGGATACAGAAAATGTGGTATATTTATACAATGGAATACTGCTCAGCAATTAAAAATAATGAATTCATGAAATTTGTAGCAAATGGTTTGATGTGGAAAATATCATCCTAAGTGAGTTAACCCAATCACAAAAGAATACAAATGAAATGCAATCACTGATAAGTGGATATTAATGAGCCCAAAAGCTCTGAATACTCAAGGCACAATTAGCAAATCAAAAGATTCCCAAGAAGAAGGAAGGAGAGGTCCCTGGTCCTAAAAAGACTGGATCCAGTTTTGTAGGAGAGTATCAGAACAGAGAAATGGGGGGTGGTGGTGATTGGGGAATGGGTGGAGAAAAGAGGACTTATGGGACATATGGTGAGGGGGGAACTGGAAAAGGGGAAAGCCTTTGGAATGTAAACAAAGAATATAGAAAATAAAAAAATAATTAATTAATGAAAAAAACAAAAAACAAACAAACAAACAAAACAAAATGGAGACTGGACTACAAGTGATATGCCTGCCCTTACAGACCTGTCTTTCATGTTATTCCTAATTTGAGATGGTTTATAACTTCTTCTTAACTATTTGAATAGTCAATGTCAGGTATAAGAAAATATTTTAAAAATGTATTTTAAAACTCACAACTACATGTACAGGTGCTCAGTAAATAATCAGTGAGGAATAATAAAGTGAGAGGACATTCTCAATAAAAAATACAAAAAAGTGATCCTATCCTATCTATGATTTAAGAGGTCTATTCAAGTTAAATAGATGGACTATGATGTGATTTCATAACAGAAGACAGCCAAACTATGGATGGCCATATATTAAAATACTATTTATTTTAACATTCAAAAAGCAACAACAGGCCAAATATCAGAAATAATACATTTTCTCATCAATGGAAAAAAAAGATATTTCAACCTTAAGTTGACTTAAACAAACTTAATCTTCTTATTAAACCAGTTATAGTCAGTTTCTTTAATTTTCCTCAAATCAAGTTGTTGAAGACTGATTTTTTCCCCTCTATCTTATATCTAAAGAAGAGGATTCATTACTAATTATATAGTTATACTCTTCTGAAGTGAATTTTACATAAAGATTTTTCCATGGAATAATAATTTTTCAAATTGCTTCATTTTTCTCTTAAAATTCAACCTTTTTGGCAATTACTATAACATTATACTTTCCAGGCAACTATTTTTTGTGTTATTATTTTACCTTGTAATTATGCTAAGACACAAAAATTCTTCATTGAATATAAATTCATGGTAATGAAAGAGCATAAAAGTTGAATTATTGCTCCCAAAGCACATATGCAATTATTTGGAAAGTTGATAAATCCTTGAAGTGTGTTTTTTTTTTGTTTTGTTTTTGTCTCTTAGTTTTACAATGCTTGTCTATTTTCACAAATACTCACTAACTTTGCGGAGTAACTTCTGAAATCTTGCCTGTTCAAAAGACAAATTCTCTTGAAAGAATGTCCACAGAAACCAAATAATTTTAATTTTTTAATAATAAGGAATAACCATAGGTCATCCATGGTCTCTGAACTTTATTCTGTATCACTGTAGAACATTATGAGTCAGGTCTACATGTTTTCACTTATTATACTGAATAACTGATTGACCTTCTGCAGTCAATCTGAGGTTAACATATATATACCTTACAGATATAGACAAGTGTGCCCTCCAAAGGAAAATTGCCTCAGTTTTAAATAAGGGAATTGAATCTACAATAAATGTAAATTGTGAAACCAAAATTTTCAATAAACAGTTGAATTTAAATAGTTATTTAAACCAAATAAATAAATGAAGCATTTTGTGAGTTTAGCAAATGGTTATATTTATCCACTCTCCCCTACTAGCCAACCATCAACAGTACTCCAAGTTTTAATGTTTCATACTTGTGTATCTTTGAAGGATGTTAGAAGAGAAAGGGAAAAATAACTCAGTTTATATTTTTGTCCTATGTTGTTCAGAATGAGATAGAAAAATTAAGTAACATTTTCATAATGTAAAATGAAAAGTAATATGGCGAACTCACTTTAGATAATAGGTAATTATGTTTGTCATATTTTTATTTTTAAACCACATTTACTAGTGCTCATGTAAAGTATCACTATTCATGTTTTTTGGTTTTGGTTTTTCGAGACAGGGTTTCTCTGTGTAGTCCTGGCTGTCCTGGAACTCACTCTGTAGACCAGGCTGGCCTCAAACTCAGAAATATGCCTGCCTCTGCCTCCCAAGTGCTGGGATTACAGGCGTGTCCCACCAACGCCCGGCTCACTATTCATTTTTTAATTAAATAGTTTATTTATTTACATTTCAAATGTTATCCCCTTTCCAAGTTTCCCCTCTGCAAACCCCCTATCCCATCCCTTCTTACCCTACTTCTATGAGGGTGTTCCCCCACCTCGCCACCCTAGCATTCCTTTATATTTGGATATCAAGCCTTCTCAGGACCAAGGGTCTCCCCTCCCACTGATGACAGATAAGGCCTCTTCAGCCCCCTTCAGTTCTTCCCCTAACTCTTCCATTGTGGTACTTGAGCTCAGTCTGATGATTGTCTTCAAGCATCCACATCTGTATTGGTCAGGATCAGACAAAGCCTCTAAGGGGACAGCTGTATCAGGTTCCTGTCAGAAAGCACTTCTTGGCATCCGAAATATTGTCTGGGTTTGATGTCTATATGTGGGATGGATCCCCAGGTGGGGCAGTCTCTGGACCTTTCCTTCAGTCTCTGCTCCAATCTTTGTCCCTGTATTTCTTTTAAACAGGAGTAATTCTGAGTTAAACTTCGGGAGATGGGTGGATGGCTGATCCCTCAATCGGGGCCATGCCTATCCTCTGCATATGGTCTCAGTAAGTTCTCAGGCAAATAGATGGATCTAGAAAATATCATCCTGAGTCACAGATAGTATGTACTCATTGATAAGTGTATATACAGCAAAGAGCATGGAATACCCTCAATATAATTCACAGATCACGTGAAGCTCAAAAAGAAGGAAGACCAAAGAGTGGATGCTTCACTCCTACTTAAAATGGGGAACAAAATAATCAAGGAAGTAGAGGACTTGAAAGGATGGGAAGTGGGGGAAGGGAAAAGAGGGCAAGATTCAGGTATGGGAGAAGATGGAGGAGATGTACAGAGGGCCAGGAAAGTGAACAGAGGTGTGTGGCAATATGGGATGGGGAACTTGGAGTAGCAAACAGAAAGTCCCAGATACCAGGAAAGCAAGATTTTCCCAGGACCCAATGGGGATGGCATTAGCTGAAATACTTCACTATTCATTGTTATTGAACCATCTTAGCTTTAGTCTTTTATGAACCATGCATTAGGATTATACTGTATAAACTTAGTAAATATAAATATATAAGTGAGGAAAGTCTTCCACATGTTATTCATATTTGTGAGATTAGATTATGAGATTAGAGAATTGGAGATGATGTATAGACCATCACAATTATTACGATTGATCTCTAATACCCCAGTGCCTGGTAAATAGGCACTGATAAAATTTAAGAATTGATTACTAATGAGAAAACCCACTAGCAAGAATTAATTGTCAACTAAATATGTGAGTTAGAATGTTTGAGAAGAAATTACAGTAAGTTTATTATTGAGAGAAACAAGGATGACATAGATAGAAAAGGTGCTTTATTTAGTTTCATTAGCTTACACTTGGCAACATTTATCCTTTGTTTCTAATTCACCAAATTAAATGGACTAAAAGAACAAATTATTGCTCATTCCCTAATCTGACAACTGCATCCCACAGAAACTTACTCAGGCACGTCCATTGCTGCCCTATTCACAATAGCTAAGAAAAGGATACCCTGAATATCCTTCAACCTCTGAATTGATAATGAAATGTGGTATGTGTATGTTATGGAATATTATTAAGGTATGAAAAAATTAAATGATTTTTTTTCTGGTAGATATGCAGAAATTTGAAAGATCATTTTGAGTGAAGACTAACCCTGGTCCTCATCCCACCTATATATAACAAAGTAAAAAGTATTATTGCCTGTAGAAGAGAGGACATGCAGGGATCTCATAGAGAAAAAAAAAGAGGAAGGGATGTATTAAGGGAGGGGAAAGGTAGAAACTACAGAAATAGGAAGAAGTAGGATAGAACAACAGTAAGGATGTTTGACGGCAGTAAATCAGGTGTTTGACTAGTATCCTAGATGAAAAACCTATAATATATAAAAGTCTGTGGGTAGTTATATATATGTAGCTGAGAGGAGATTTTCTCATCGGAGCTGATGGAGATCCCCCCAAAAGCTAAAGAATAACTGGTAAAGAACTCCAACGCCAGGCATGAGAAGCCCTCCTTTGAACTATTGGTACACATTTTCCAAAAGAATCTCAAAACATACAACCTATTGTTATTGACATTGACCCCCCAGAAGTGGAATAGAGGTTCCTGTACTGAAGAAACTATGCAATTCAGAAATAAAGCCTAAAAGCTATAGTTATAGCTGACCTGTAACTACCTGAGGACTAGATTTCATGATTGCAGAAAAGCGTTCAAAGGAAGGAAACAACCAATAGTCCTACCAAACTAAGACATCTGTGAACCATACCAGTGAAGAGCATAGCAGGGTCACAAGAAAGGCTCAGTAGTAGCCACATACCTTATCAGTAATCAACAGATTGGGACATAATATCCACTCTACAAGAGGGAAATAGGGACTGGTACTAGAAACCAAGGAAATAACCTTGGGCTGGTAAATTCATGGAATATGAAGGATAATCTAAAACCTGCATAATCCCTAACTACACTCTAAATATTTGTCTCTATACTGACAGATAAGTGTAGTCCTCATCCCTCATCAAGGAACGTTCTGTTTCCAACAGATGGGGGCCATTACAGAAAATTAAAACCAATAAAGTAAAGACTTGTGTTTGGACAGGGAGGAAACTAAAGTGCTTAGACTTGGGGATTTCTACCTTTACTTTCCTCTTCTCTATACTTCTTTATTAGGTAAAGGAAAGGGGGGGAAGAAAAGGGGGGTATAGTAATATTATAGAAATTAGAGAAATAAACAAATAGGAATAATATATTAAATTTACTCTTAAACAAAACATTATATAAACGTAATCTTACATTGATATAAATCTTTATATTTGATACAAAACTAAAGCCACAGTTCTTACATTGGTAAAGAATATATATATACATATATATATATATATATATATATATATATATATATTCTCACCAGGCATGAGAAGCCTTCCTTTGAACTATTGGTACAGATTTTACAAAAGAATTTCAAAACATGCAACCTATTGGTATTGATATTGACACCCCCAGTATGTGGATAGATAGATAGATAGATAGATAGATAGATAGATAGATAGATGGATGGATAGATAGATAGATAGATAGATAGATAGATACGGTTTAAGATTTTCATTGGTATAAATTTTATATACTAATAAAATTTAAAATTAACATTTTTACTCTTAGGCATTGTGATTATACAACTCTTTTAAGAATACAAAGGCTTTTCAATAGAGTAGCTATTGAGGCACTATTCAAAATATAGAAAGAACTCAAGTTAAATACCAAAAAAACCCAAACAACCCAATCAAAAATGGGATATAGAACTAATCCAATAATTCACAACAGAGGAATCTCGAAATGCTGAGAAGCACCTAAAGAAATGTTCAAAGTTGCTGGAAATCAGAGAAATGCCAATCAAAAAGACTCTGAGATTTTGCCTTACACCAATCACAATGGTTAAGATCAAAACCTCAGGTGACAGCACGTGTTGGAGAGGATGTGGAGAAAGAGGAACACTCCTCTATTGCTGGTGGGAATTGCAAACCACTCTGGAAATGAATCTGGAGGTTACTCATAATATTGGAAATAGATCTTTCTGAAGACCAAGCAATACCAGTCTAGGAAATATACCCAAAAGATGCCCCATCATGCCAATGGGGCACATGTTTCATTATGTTCATAGTGGCCTTATTTGTGATAGACAGAAGCTGGAAACAACGCAGATGTTCCATGACAGAAGAATGGATACAGAAAATGTAGTTCATTTACACAATAGAATACTACTCAGCTATTAAGAATGAGGACATCCTGAGTTTTACAGGTAAATTAATGGAACTAGAAAATATCCTGAGTGAGGTAACTCAGACCCAAAAGGACATGAATGGTATGTACTCACTATAAGTGGATATTAGCCAAAAAAGTTCAGAATATCCAGAATTAAATCCACAGAACTCAAGAAGGTTAACAAGCCAAAAGGCCTCATCCTAATTGGGAAGGAAAATGAAGCCATCACAGGGGTTAGAGGGGGAGCAGAGAGATAGAGCTGGATGGGAAAGGGGACAGGGGAACGTGCTCAGGTACTTGGGGGGCTGTCAACAGGACTGAAGCCTCGAGGTCCAGCAAAAAGAATGGAAACAGGCAACCTCTGCAGATAGGAGGAAGGGTCGCCTCTTGAACATACTAGAGACTTGGGAAGTTAGAGACTCTCAGGACTCAAAGGGAGGGAGGGATTGTAAATGAAATGTCCTACAGTAGGGACAGGGAACTTGTAGAGTCCACCTTCAGTAGAAAGACAGGATGTTAGGTGATGAATGGGGTTGCCATTCCACAGTCAAAAGTTCTGACCCAGGATTGTTCCTATATGAAAGAACTGCAGAGACAAAAACAGAGAAGAGCCTGAGGAAAAGAAGGTCCAGTGACAGACCCAAAATGAGATACAACTCAAGGAGAGGCCCCAAGGCCTGACACTATTATTGATGCTATAGTGTGCTTACAAATAGGGTTTTATCATGACTGCCCTCTGAAAGGTCCATCAAACAATCGAAAAAGTCAGATGCATATACTTATACCTAATGAATGGACAGAAGCCCCTGTGGTTGAATTAGGGAAACGTTGAAAGAAGCTGAGGAAAAGGGCAACCCTATAGGAAAACCAACAGTCTCAACTAGCCTGGATCCCCAAGATCTCTCAGAAACTGAGCCACCAACCAGGCAGCAAACACCAGCTGAAATGAGGCCCCCAACATATACACAGCAGAGGACTGCCAGGTCTGGGCTCAGTCAAAGAAGTTGTACCTAACCTTCAAGAGACTTGAGGACCCTGGCTAGGTGTGGGTTGGGTGTGGTCTCCTCTAGGGGTGATAGATTTAAAAGCCACAGGTAGTAATCTACAATTACAGTACCTGACATGGACTCTTTTTTTTTTATATTTAGTGAGATTTTACTGGCTGGTTTTGTGTGTCAACTTTACACAGGCTGGAGTTATTACAGAGAAAGGAGCTTCAGTTGGGGAAGTACTTCCATGAGATTCAGCTGTGGGGCATTTTCTCCATTAGTGATCAAGGAGGGAGGGTCCCTTATTGGTGGACCATCTCTGGGCTGGTAGTCTTGGGTAATATAAGAAAGCAAGCTATGCAAGCCAGGAGAAGCAAGCCAGTAGGAAACATCCCTTCCTGGTCTCTGTATCAGCTCCTGCTTCCTGACCTGCTTGAGTTCTAGTCCTGTCCTCCTTTGGTGATGAATAGCAGTATAAAATTGTAATCTGAATAAACCCTTTCCCCTCCAACTTGCTTCTTGGTCACGATGTTTGCACAGGCATAGAAACCCTGACTAAGAGAGAGAGTTAAGGTCAAATAGAGCTTTGTTGGTTATTCTCAAGATGTAAGTGCCAGTATTGGGTTAACTTATTATGAGGGCTATATTCTTAGTAGCTGAGGGGAGATTGCTGATTAGTATTTTTTCCCTTCTTAGCTTATATATCACCTTTGGGCTGTATGGGTGTAGTCCTCAGAGAGAGGTTTTGATATCTGTTCCAGCTTGATTCTTCCAAGTCCCTGGTCTGATTGCATTCTCTTTTGCAGGGGGACATTCCCTTCAAGGTCAGCCACTTTTCTGATCCTCAATTTTATTACATCTAAAGTGGAACTTAAGACTTATTTCAGAAGACATTCTGAAATTTAGTATTAGAAAGATGCATGTATTTTATATGTAATCAAGTATGTAATGCTTCCCAGCCTTAAATATATGTATATATTTGGATATTTTTCCTAACAATAACTTTACTGTAACAAAACACAAGATCTAACATTAGGAATAGTGCAGCAGTAATCAGTAAAAACCAATAACATCTGAATATAAAGTTCTTATTTTTTAAAAAGCAACAAGAGGGAATACAAAGTAAGATTGTGAGAGAGATGGGCAGTGCCTGGATTTGGTCTTTGGACAAGAATGAGATTCAATGTCTATAGATCTTTAATTGGTTCTTTTAAAAGTTCACTGATGTTAAAGTGTATGAAGCTTGAGTGATATCTGTGGTTGAGTTAAGAGGGTTGACTCATGATGCTTCGTGATGTTGATTAATAGATTGTGATTACACAAGTTTATTTTAACATTAGTGTAAAGCAGGCAATGAGTATGCATGAACTTTCTGAAGTTTTCTACAATGAAAATTAAATCATAATAAAATTCCTATTAAAGTTCCCACAAAGTGCAATCTTGAGCAAAAGTTATTTTAAAATTTAAGTTATATCTGTTTCTTAAAATAACTTGGCTCAGGACATTTTTAAAAGATAGAATCTCCCTATACAGTCTAGTCTGGCCTTAAACTAACAATCCCTCTGCCCCAATCTCTTCAGTGCTGGGAATATACCTGTATGCCATTTGCCAGGCTGTTAAGGGTTTTCTTAAATTTTGATTTGACTCAAAGATACTTTTCATTTATCAACACCATGAAGTTATCCTAAAAATAGTTCTTGTTTTTTTTTTTTTGAAAGAAAGGGTTATTTCTTTGTAATATGTTGTTAACATTGAGAATGACAGAATAAGTCAACACACAATTTAGGGAAAACATAACGGCTATGATAATTGGCTTCAACAAATTGTGCTAACATTGAAAATACATAGGGTTTGTAAAGCCTTAGAGAATCCTTAGATTTGTTCAAATCCACAAAGGTTTGTGTACCTTTAGGATATTTTTTTTCTAAGGTGAAAACTGTCTAATCCCTTTGCCCCTAAGAGTCATTTTACCTGGGTCAGATGTAAACCCTCACAGAATGTCTGGACATTTGTAACATCTTGATGTCTGTTTCCGCTCTATCTTCATGTGTGCTTTTGTTTTGGCGTTTGTGCATGCGTGACTCTGCTTTTCTCCCTGCTTTAAAGCAGCAGGAGAAACACTGAAGCCACTTCTGGAGCTGTGTCTCCCCCCAGAGGCTTTTCAACATTCCTTCTGGTGATTTGTTCACAGACCGACAATCACAGACACTGTTTTTTATTAGGTCGTTGATTTCTTTTTTTTTTTTTTATTTAATTTTAGGTTAAGAATCAGGATAGTCATTTTATAGGGGTGTCTCCAAGTTAGTTAAACATTTTTGAAAATCCATAGAGAAGCACTGAAATAAATTAATAATATGACCAGACTTTTAATCTTAATAATTTGAAAATGTATCTGGCTATGTTTTTTTTTTTTAATTTTGTTCTTTTGGCCATTTTTATATTGATTAAGGAAAAAATTGAGACCAAGCATAAGAGGACATGTTTAAATAACCACTTTGTATACAGTACCACTGAAGGGAAACATTTGTAGATAACTATTATGTTCCAAACAAGTGTGCTAAGAGGCTACTCTTTGTAGAATTCTAGTTTTATACTGATTTAGCTTGAAAAGGAATGTGTATAAAGCTATTCATTTTCTAGTCACTAATATCACTTAGTCGATACTTATGTAAAGAAAGGCTTATTTGAAAGTACTTTTGTTGCTACAATCTATTTTGTATTTAACAATAGTTGTGGGAGGGTGTTACATAGCATTTACCATGTATTGGATTTTAGTTACTTCTTGCCACAACATGATTTTTCTCTTTATTAGATGTCACATTAGTATTCTTTCACATGTTCAGAGCAATGAAAGTAAGACCCAGGCGCATCTGCCACTCTAGAAACTTTTAGGAATTTTTTAAAGCAACGCCAAGAAACAGCAAATCAGGTAGTGTGTGCAATTTTTCACTGAGCAAATTACTTTTCTGAAGGGGACCAGATAGCTGTTGGGGTAAGTAATTGGATGGAGAGCTTCTCACCTCCAGGGTGGCCTTTGTACCTAGAGAGGGTCAGTGGTGACAGAAAGCCATTACCCTTTGATTGCTGTTTGCTGATCTGTGTGAAATAAGTTGATGGCATCCGATCAGTTTCTAGTGGACATGTGTACGAATCACATTTGGCATCCTTGTTGGTTACTTCAGGAAAGGAAAGATGGATTGAGCAGGTTGTGGTATTACACTGACCCTTCAGTTTAGGATGGACTTTCTTCAGAGAGGAATTTTCCTTTATTATGACCCATATTCCTTGCCTACTTGGTGGCTAGACTTAGGGTATTAGAGACATGAGATCAAGACTGTAATACACTTGAATTTTCCTTAGAAAATGAAACAAAATCTTGATCTTATCTCCAAAAGCTCTTCTTTGTTCTGAATAAAAAAAAACTTGTGTAACTATTAATGTAGTTCATGAATAAACTACATGATCTTTAAGTAAAAAGATGGCCCATAGTGCTCGTATTTAAACACTATTAAGTACACTAGTGTGTCACCTAATGTCATCTTAAGTTGCCTTCTGTTATCAGAAAGATTGTCTACTCCATTTTGTTGCCTTGATTTATATTTCCTTTATCTGGAATAATAATAATAATAATAATAATAATAATAATAATAATAATAATAATAATAATTTGTAGCTGCCCAATCTTTTGATACTGAGACATGTGGTCTATAGAGTTTATTATGCTCTTCTTGATCTAGGCAATAAAATTGCCCAAATCATACCAAATTTTAAGGAAGTTTACTACTCTTCTTGGCCAAATGTTGTTCAGGTTCCATGGGTTGGCCACACTTACAATTTAGGGTTTTATATCAGGCTGTCTATGAAGCCCGGTCTTCATAATAAAGTCAAATCTAAATACATTCATAGTTAATAATATAATTTTGCTTTCTAAAGGATACAATGAAATAAATTATCATGTATTTTGGTTAGAAAATATCTTTTGGATTATATTTCAAAAAAAAAAACTTAAGGTCTTTTTTCTACTAAGTCCATTGAGAATGGGAATACAAGAAAAATGAATAGTGGCTGAAACACTGAAAACATACAGCCAAATTTAAAGAAACAATTCTGATAGTATTACCCAAATGAAATGAATCCTAAAGTTGTACACTAAGAGCAGACAGACCTAAAAGAGAAAACCTAAGATTATTTTTAGTAAATAACAAGGAAGAACCCATTATGCAAATTATAGAAATCATTAAAGCAGAGATGTTGAATGGCTAGAAGCTTGAAATTGCTTTTGTTTTGACAGTCATTCTTTAGTTTAATTAGGTGAGGTGATAAATTTGATAGGACATATCAATTTAAATAATATTTGTATATATGTATACATATGCATTGTTGGGGGTCCAAGACTCACACCAAAACTATACATACACAGATCTCAGTCAGAATGGGATGGTTTATGGTACAGAGTCCCTAAGACTGATAGATCAGGGCCAGAGCTCAGAATTTAGGGCTGAGGCTATGGCCACAAATACTTCTGGGGGATGGCTTATAAAGGAAAAAAATTGCAATGAGCTCATCTTGAGGTGAAGGAAGTGCCACTCGGTGGTCATCTCTGATTCAGGCTACTTTTCAATAGCTAGACAGAACAGTTCAAACTAAACTTTCTTCTGATTGGTCCTAAGTGAAGCTTACAGTTGTCAATATTTTTTTTAAGATTAACAAAATTCAGTACATATAGAACATAACAGGATATGTGACTCGCATGACCTTGCTAAGAGTCATGTTATTTCTCTATGTCAATGACTGGCAGGCCTATTAGAGCAACAATACGAAACAGCAAATAGCAAAGAGTCATGGAACAAAATGGGTACAGCTATGCTTCAACACACCACACATATTTATTGAAATAAGAATTTTAATCTGTCCACACATTGCTGATATATTGTAATTTGTGTGAAAATATAGAACTATGAACAAAACAGGATTAATTGTGATTGAACTTGAACATTGATCCTCTAAAGTGCCTTTGATTCTTGCTCAAACCAATTTTCATCAATGATATTTTTGCTGACAGATAAGACATATCACATCAAATGTGTTCATTTTGCATATGTATATTTTATATAATCAAGTGTTCTAAATATTCCTCTAGGGTAAATCTCTGTGGCAGCTATTCTTGGTTGTCAACTTGACTACTTCAAGAACTTACTAAAAATCCAAGCAGATGGACCAGCTGGACACACTGTGGGATTCTTCTTGATTGAATCATTTGAAGTGGGAAATCTCAATTTAAACCCAGATCATTGGAGGTCAGTAGAATCACCACAAATCTGAGTCACATCTTCTTATGGCAGCCTATATAAAGAACATAGGTCAGAAGCTTCAATTTTGCTTGCTCTTTTTCCTTTTCATTGGCAAGTTCATATATCTTCGTGCTGCTGCTACATTCCTTTGCTGGGATTCAAGACAGTATTCCAGCATATACTGAAGACCAGCTGGTGACACCCTGTTTTCTCCTGGACAAAAAAGCTATTGGATATTTGGACTTTCTTTTTAGGATACAACCATTGTTAAAATAACTACATCACAACTTGTGAGTCACTCTAGTGGATGCCTGTTTTTACATTTAGATTCATTCTGATTTCTGTTCCTTTAGAGCAGTGGTTCTCAGCTGTACTAAAGCTGCAACACTTTAATAGAGTTCCTTGTGTTGCAGTGACCAAAACAATAAAATAATTTTCATTGTTACTTCATAACTATAATATTGCTTTTGTTATGAATCATAACATAAATATCTATGTTTCATGATGGTCTTGAGTCCTGTGAGACAGTCATTTAGCATCCCAAAATGGATCACGATAAGTTGAACCACTGATCTAAAGAAACTTGATTATTAAATTCTCCAAATTTGTGAGAGGGTAAATATAATATTATATTACGATAATAAAATTTAAACTTATCTAAATATTTTCCAAATTATCCAGTAATATTCATTGACTTTGTAATATACAAATATATATTGCACATACATGTACATATATATGCATATATATATAATGCTTATAATTTCTCACAAGAGTATTCGAAATCATAGTGAGAACAAATAATAATATATGTGACAAACATCATGCTAGACACTGCTAGAGTATTAAGATATTTTTATCACAGATAGGACCTTCGCATGGATTTCTAATTTAACAGGTTTAATTTAGGAATAAAAAGATATTCTTGAATGAAATTGTACAAAGTGGGGCAGTCAATAGGAGACCTGAAAATGAAAATGAAAAGCACACTAAGTTATTTCAGATACTTACTAATTACTTTTGGATATTTCATTACCTAATATATAATTTTAAATATGTCAATTTTAATGTTTTAGAAGACAAAAATACTGAACTATATAAGAGTAACCAACTCCACTAATGAGGGCTGTTCACACAAGACATTGATATAATAGAGAAATACAACTTAATATCTATTGTTTGTAGATCATGTGGATTTGCATTGTTTTATTTTTCCTGTTTTACTTCATTCATTTTGTACAACTGTATTTCATTGGAGATATTTTGTTAACTTTGTGTCTTGAGAGAAATTAAATCCCAGCTTCTACTCCTAACAATCAGCAAGCAATGAAGTTAAATTTTGGCCTAAAAAGTCAAGTCTTATAGCACTTCTGATTAGCCAATATGCATTATTTATTGTCTGCTTCATCCTTTATATATCAATGAAGTGCTTATACATTTATCTCCTATCCATCTTCATTAGTTTATCATCTCTTTGTCTATTATCTATCTATCTACTCATCTATCTATGTTCTCAAATATTTATGTACTAGAAAATCTCTCTTTACGTAGCTATAAAAATAAGAAATCCACATATGTGTTTATCTATTTTAAGATTCAAGACACATAAGGGTGTAGTTCCATTTCAAAACCCAACAAGCTCCACACTCCAAAAAAGCCATGGTTTTGCTTAAATCTTATAAAAGGAAATATCAATGTCACTAACTCATGTAGGTAAGAAAAAAATAAAACACAAGAAGAATACGCTCTTTACTCAGCTAATAGATTTCAAACCCAGAAAATGCTTAAACAGATGCCTTGACATGATAATCCAAACAAGTCAATACAAAAGTAATGATCAAATATATTCAAATGTGCTATAATAAATATTTTACATCTTTAATTTAAGTAATATCCAGTTGGAAAGAAATAATGTAGCATTTTATATTTTGCAAAATTAAAGGAGAGTGACTAGCAAATGGTGAAATATACTTCATTCATATAATATTAAATTTGTATTAAAACTCTCATCTTAATAGTTTATAATGTAAACTAATGTAAAAAAAAATCTATGTACTGAGTGTTCAAGAATATTCCTCTGGTTAGGCTGTCACATGTCTATTCTAGCAAAAAACTTACAAGTATCTGATTATCATTTGAAATACCTATTAACTATTCAAGTATTGATATTAACAGCTGACAGGAGTAATATGCCTGTTGGTTAAAAATACATAGAGGTCTAAGTATTTATTCCCTTGATTAATTAAAAGTATTTCAAAATTGAATGACAAAAGTATATGAAGAATTTGAGGAGCATGTAAAATTATTAAAGCACACAGTGACACAGATGAGATATTTATAGATAACTTAAACCATCTTTATTGGGGTAATGGAATATGATTATTAAAGAAGATGATTTTGGTTTAGCTTGAAGTTCAAGAGGTACTGATTTTTGAGATTCTGCCATATATGGTCTGTGGAGCACAAGAATTGATTTGAGAATGACAAACTAGTAATTGCAAGGAATATCCATATCTTCTGCAAATAGGCAGTGATTTCTGGGAAATGTAGCCATTTCTCCCTTCTTACCCCATCCTTCCCTAGTCTAATGGTTCTTCTGGCTTGTTGTTATGAGGATTGTCAGCTTCTGTTGCATTGGACTTTGCCATTTAGCACACTGAAGGTAAAGGTTGCCTGGTAGTCACTCTAGTTGCCATTTTAGATGTGATTTAGTTTCAGTTAGCCTACCTGAAAGGAAGCTTCTAGCTCACACATATCCTGTCCTCAAGATAAATCAAATAAGGCTGTGATACATATTCAGTTGTGTTATGTAAGCAGTCTTCAGTGGACTGTAGGTAAATACTTCACTGTGGGCATAAAGATTAATATCATACAAATGCTTCCAGGACCACCATTGTGCCTTTCAGAACATTGTGATTATTCACCTGGAGTCGTGTGAGTCCTGGTAGGTATGGAAATCACTGAGTAAGACTGAAAGAAGCAGAATCATGAAGCAGCCCTAGAAAAAGAGCCAAAGGAAGTGTCTTGTGATTGCTCATATATATCAATCTATCCTAATACTTGCAGTTTTGAACTGGGTAGAACCTTACAGGTCTCTGATGTGACTTTAAGTTTTCCTTTCATTGCATTATTTCTTTTCTTATTAGGATTAAATATCCCAAAGAATATTTATACCCTAACTTAATTTCCTTAATGAAGACAACTTTTTAATTCCCTTTTCCTTACATCATTTACATCCCTAAATCATCATTTTTCTTCCATATATTTTACATTATCCACAAAACATCTTTTTTATTAATTATTTTTATACACTCCATATTTTATTCCCCACCCTGCCAACCCCTGTCCACCCTGACTGCTCCACATCCCATACCTCCTCCGCTCTCTTTGTCTCCATGTGAATGTCCCTACCCCCTACCCCACCTGACCTCTAAACTCCCTGGGGCCTCTAGTCTCTCGAGGTTTAGGTGTATCTTCTCTGTCTGAACCTAGACCCTGCAGGATGCTCGCTTCCTCATTTTGTTTTTGTTTTTGTTGTCCTTGTTTGCTTATTTGTTTGTTTGTTTCTGTTTGGCAGATGCCCTAGTCCTTCACCTAAATTCCCCTCTATATCCTACAGTCTGATAGCATAAATACAATTCTGCCAATGTCTTTGAAATTTTACAACCATGACGGCCTTGGCTCACCTTCCTCTGCATTTTTATATGAGACCTTTTCTGGATAACCTTTACAGTCTGCTCAGCACTGGTTTGAATGCAAAACACAGCTCTTGCTCCAAATGGGAGCCAAATATAAGTGACCAACATTAAGGGGGAAAAAAAAGCACTCATTTCCTTCAAAATACATCCCACTGTAGAAGAGGTTAAATAATTGTGATAGTCGCAAAACAAAGTAATAAATCAATGAATTTCCCAAATATACTGTTTACGTCATTAAGAGTGTGGATTGCAGTGAAGTGAGTCTCTTCTTCATTTTCCAGAGATTAGAAAATACTTAGTTTTCTGTTGAAGTAAGAAGACTGGTAGGTGCCTTCCAATAGTGTTACCTGGTAGTCCTAAGGATCAGCCAGATACAAACGTTTGACATTATGTCTAATAAGAAGGACAACACCTAGCTTACAAATTATGTTGTTCATAATATTCTATCTTTTCAAAAACAGGATTTTTTTCTAGTCAGTAAATTAAGCTATAGAAATTACTTCAGTTTACATGAGATTCTTTCAGATACATACTATGTTAATTAATCTCTAAGAATTTTCTGAAGTTACATATTTCTCCACCTTATGAGTAGAATCCTGTTTGATTTGGGATTTAGTTGAATTTGGTACCAACTCAGCTAGATTGATCTCGAGAGACTCTCCAAACAATATTGTCTGTTACCATTGCCACTGGATCTTTCATTGCCAGGCCCTCTTCCTAAAGACACCACTTCTCAGTTACTAGACTCAAAAGATCTAATCTGGATTTGACAGAGAACCTGACAGGCAGAACTTATTTAGAGTTTTTACTAAGTTTTCTTAATATTTCCTGTGGGTGATTGTGTCCCTTGGTAGATGGCCTTAGGAAGTGTAAAAAGCATGCTGAATATGTCATAACGAGTGAACAGACCAGTAAGCAGGAATACTCCTCAGTCTCTGCTTTAGTTCATGTCTCCAGGTTCTTGCCTTGATTTATTTACCTGAACTCATTGACGAGACAACAAAGAAAGAAAGAAAGAAAGAAAGAAAGAAAGAAAGAAAGAAAGAAAGAAAGACCTGAATTCTACAATCATGGTAATACATACAGTCCTCCTCCTCCTTCTCCTTCTTCTGATTTTTCATTCCATCTCAAAATCATCTCAACTCCCCTCTATAAATCAATCACAATAATCTGGTAACCGTCACATGCATATATATGAACTATATATAGTTCAAATTCCATTGTTCATGTTTTCGTGTTCTCACTTCATTCATTTGTTGTTGCCAAAATTTAATGTTGCAATTCAGCAATACACTGAAAATAACTTAGTTTTGGAGGTGCCAGGGTTCTGGCAGCCGAGGAGAGCAAGGGTGTGGCACCAGCATTTGCCTGGCATCGAACGATAGTTTTCTTGCTGACTCTTGGTACAGAGTGATGTCAACCTCTCAATACATTGTTCAAGAATGCTTGCTTGGACCTCTCCACTCTTTATCCCTGAAACCTTCAATGCTGCTAGGGGGATCTCGATTTTAGAATATATTGTTTATTTCAAATTTCTTTTACACATTCACCTCACATTCACATATCAGTGTTGAAATAATACTTCCAACATATGAAATTCTAATGAAACATATTCAATCCATAGCCATGCTATTCCCCACAATAATTGATAAGAGGACAGTAAAATACTTATTCTGTTCTAATTTGACTGTGTTCTATGATGAAATAAAATCTACACATCTTTCTGATTTTTTTAATTGAAAACCTCACTATGCAGTCTTACAGAATTTTCAACAAAATAAATTCCGTTTTTAAATACTCATTGTACCAAGACTAATGTTTTTCCTTCATAGTTGTCAAATATGAAACGGGCTGATGATGGCTTAAAGAATGACTACAAATTTGTAGCGGCAATTTTCTTTCCTTCCTTTAATGGATTTTTTTTGTTAAGATACTCACCTATATTTTTCTGTGTAAGAGATGTCTTTATTTCCACCCTGCAAACTTATCAGACATTATTATAGAAATCTGGATTCCACTAATTTGTAGAGCTCATGTATTTTTCAAGTATTCCTTAAGCCAGTGCATTCTTGATAGTTATTTTCCACGATATACACACCTTTGAAAAAAAGTAAATGTATTTGCATTCAATCCGAAATTGTCAAAAACTATATGCTCCTCTTGATTCAGCACCTGCATGTGGTTCATAGTTTTGAACAGACAAGCAAAAGAAGCCATTAAGTAACCTGGGATTCTACATGGCTTGCACTATACATACCCCATCCCAAAAATATCTAAAACAACTTTTAGCAAACTAGGAATCACCCCATATGCATTGCTGGGCAGGCAAACCTGTTTTAAGCCATGCAAACATATTATTACCAACCAACCCTTCAATTATGTCCATTTCAAGCACATTCTGGAGTAGAATATTGGAATTTAAAGCTAATATGACCTACACAGTTTTATTTTTAAATATGTGTGCAATATGTTAAAATGTATCCCAATCTTTGTTGACTAGCTTGTGTGAACTTGAAGCAAGCTTGTATCATATGAAGGGAGGGAACCTTGCCCTAGAGAGTCCCTCCATGATATTAGGCTGTAGGTAAGTGTGTAGAAGATGTTCTTAATTAATGATTGGTGTTGAACATCTCCACCCATTGGATCTAATGCTACCCCTGGATTGTTTATCTTGGGTGCTATAAGAAATCATAATACACAAACCATGAGGTACAAGCCTGTGAGTAGCATGCCTCCTTGGATTCAACATCATTTTCGGCTTCCAGGTTCATGATTGTTTGAGTTCCTGCCCTGAATCCATTTACAAAGAACTGTAATAAAGAACAGTAAATAAAACAAACCCTCTCCTCCCCAAGTTGCTCTTTAGATATGGTATTTCATCATAACAATAGTAGCCCTAATTAAGATGTCAAATAAAGTCTTAGAATGCCTGATTGCCTTTCTACACTTATGTACAAATAGAAATGCATATGATTCAAATTAAATGCATTATGGAAATGGGCACAAAAACTAGAAAAGAGGTGGTTAATGTAGCTTAATCTGACAGTCATGCTAAAGAATCTTTCAAGTTATGCCCTTGGCTGACAAAGTCCTTCTTATCTTGAAACACCAAAAAGAAAGCTGTAAACAATAGGTTCTTGATTATTTTCACTCATGCGGCTGCTGTGTTCTTTCTCTCTCCCTCCCTTTGAATATAGATTCAATAAAATATACTCATTTTTTGCAATGTATGTGTGTTTTATTTCATTCCTGAATAAGGGATTGAAAAATCGCAAGCATCTAGCCCTAGACCCTAACAACAAGCAACTTTCAATCCATTCAGGCTATCCCACTCTTCTTACACTAAGAACTCTGTCTCTTTGTCTTTGACTCTTACTGTTTCTTTGTCTGTCTCTGTATGTTTTTCTCTATCTCTGTCTCTATCTCTGTTTCTCTCTCTTTCTCCATCTACTATTATTTTGTATGCCCTTAATTACTTTATAGCTCTCAACCCACTGTACCCCCCAAAGAAATTATTTATTTCTTACAGATTGCAAATCCTCTGACT
This sequence comes from Apodemus agrarius, assembly GCA_964023405.1. Classification (NCBI taxonomy): domain Eukaryota; kingdom Metazoa; phylum Chordata; class Mammalia; order Rodentia; family Muridae; genus Apodemus; species Apodemus agrarius. The sequence continues at coordinate 27,334,399 of OZ030018.1, read as the reverse complement.
GCCTAAGCCAGCCATTTTCCACAATGTATGCATGGCATAAAACACATCATTCAATTTGGGAAGTAAACATTGATATGCATTATTTTTCAATAACACAGTATGATAATTTCAAGTATAAACTTTTCTGTAAATTTCTTTTAAGGAGCAGAGTTAATCATTTTCTTCTCTGTGCATAAATATCTTTAATGTTATCTTATTAACTGTCTTCATAATTAAAATTGGAGTTGTTTGCTTGCAGTTATTCATGTGTGTGTATGTATGTATGTATGTATGTATGTTTATATAATTTAAATCTAGGCTTTTTTGTACATGCATGCTCAGAACATAATATATATTTAGTTTATTAAAAGCTACAGGTTACATAATTATAGATGTAATATAAAACATTTCCTTTCCTTTCTGAAACTTACTTTAAGCAAAATTAACGTATTTCCCATATTTTTATCCTGATGCAAACTACATTTTGTCTTCATAGAATGTGTTTCATCTCTGTCTTTCCACTCAAGATCCTGAAGTTCCTATGTTGCTTTTTGTTTGTTTGTTTGTTTGTTTGTTTATTTTTGATATTTTCTTTATGTGCATTTCAAATGTCATCCCCTTTCGCAGTTTCTCCCCCAGACTCCCCCTATCCCATCCCTCCTTCCCCTGCTTCTATGAGGGTGATCCCCCACCAACCCACCCACCTACTCCTGCCTCCCATCCCTCACATTCCCATACACTGGAGCATAGAGACTTCACAGGACCAAGGACCTCTCCTCCCATTGATGCCAGACAAGGCCATCCTCTGCTACCATTGATCACAGACAAGGCCATCCTCTATACATATGTGGCTGGAACCGTGGGTCTCACCATGTGTACTTCTTGGTTAGTGGTTTAGTCCCTGAGAGCTCTGGGGGGGGGTCTTGTTGGTTGATATTGTTCTTCTTCCTATGGGGATGCAAATCCCTTCAGATCCTTCAGTCCTTTCTCTAACTTTTCCATTGGGGATCGCATGCTCAGTCCAATAGTGAGCTGTGAGCATCCACCTCTGTATTTGTCAAATACAGCAGCTCCTGAAGGTTTTTATATGTATTCTTCTTTGCTTAGAACAGACAAGTACTTATTAGGAAAGAAATTTTGTACACAGACTGATGAAAAAATGAAACTGTGATGATTGGATATAGAATACAAAAACTTCTTATTGTTGCTTTGGTTAATAAGCAGTTTGTTCCATGCATTTTCCTCCTTATACCTTGTATGATAAGTTTGGCCATTAACTTTCCCATGACTTTTTCCTTCCAAATATATCGTTTATGTGTTTTGATGCCACCACAGAATATTTTTTTTCTCTACTAATTTTTGGCAATCATGTAAACGCACTCAGGAAACAACATCACAGTGGAACAATGCCAGGATCAGTTGATGTCTGTAGGAAATTCTTCTTGGGATGCCATCAAGATGTGTCTATACAAAGCCACTGCTTAACTAGTTATTCTAGTGATTCACTTGAGTTATGTGGGGATGCGTCTAAAATCAGCAGTATGTGTGACCGGCAAATGACACAAAGAGAAATCTAGTATGTAATAAAGGGAATATATATATAGCCAGTAGCTTGCTCTTTTATGCAGACAGAGAATCACACGGGAAGGCTCAGGTTTGTGAGAAGATTTACCCTTCTGTTCAAGGACAATGTAACTGCTTCCCTTTTGTTCTTCCTGCTACCACAACTGCAATTGTAAGCAGCTAACACCAACTACTTTCTAGGGAGATTTCATCACTGCAAGCTTTGGAATGCTTTCCAGGACAGGCTGTTACCGCCCTCTATTGATGTTTTCCATTGTTCAGATCATTTCAGAGGGAAAAGAAGCCAGTTTGATTTCAAGCTAGCTGCAAGTGAATTTTGATCAGAAGCAGTGTGAAGACAATTTTAGTCTGCTTGTGAGGCCCCCTTTTACCCCTTCCAAAGTAGATCCATTGGAAGGCGGGATACTGGCATTCTCTATTCTCTCACTAGCGACAGCTCTCTTCAGTTTGATGCACTAAAGAGTAAATAAAGACATGCGAAGCAAACAGCATTGAAAAATGCAAAATCATTATGAAATTCTATAGATTTTTTTTTGTTAATACACAAACAAAATAATTGAGCAAAGAGCTGGGGAAATTTCAGTCGCATTGATTCACATCTGAACTGTAAATATTTTGCAGCACTTTTTAGAAGTTTCCTCAAAAAAAAAAAAAAGACTATACTCCTCACTTTGAGATGACATTATCATTATCTACATTTTTATTTCTTCCTACAGTGAGCATGTAAGGTTTAAACATCAAGTTTTGATATTTTAAATTTTACTCATATAACATTTCATTGATTATTTTCTGAGTTTCTTTTGAAAACGATTGGTTTTTTCTTTTGTTTTGTTTTTTTTTTAACATGTTTAATTTTGTTTTTTCCCCCTGTGGAAGCCAAGCTTACCTAAAATTCACGCTTTAACTTAGAGAGACAATGCTCCTGTCTGTTTTGAAAAAATGCTACGGTAGCCAGCAGATATGATGATTCAATTTCTAATCATAAAGTTTTCAGGTAAAATGTAGCCTGAGTCACACAGTGAACTAATCAAGTCTGTGTAGAATAACTTATTCCTTTGCATTTTATTATCTCCTAAACTTACTTATTAATTTTTCCCTACTTTTATCCCAGTTGGAAGCTTTTAGACTTTTTATAATAGTTTAGAGAAATTGCAAATCTGCTTAATTGAGAACTGTGCAATTATTTAGGAGATAAATATTCTGTCTTCTAATGTAGTCAGAGAAATTAAAACGGTGTTATAAGCAAGACTGAGACCTTACTTCTCTCTACAGAGTTCTTTCCTTTTTCGTATGACTATGAAAGACTTCTATTTCCCGCAGAGTCCCACAAAGGAATTAAAAATAAGGGAAGGGGGAATCCTCTTGTCACAGAGGGCAACTTTGTGAATTTTCAAATTAAAGCCTGTACTCTGACCTTGCTAAATGCAAAGCTTTAGGCAGAAATTAATTTAAAATGCTTTCTTTCTTTGTTCCTTCTTTTGGGACAGAAATCCCTAAAATTCTATTGGATGTTGGAAGCAAGGCACCATTATTTGAATAAGATAATGAAGTCCATGTAGTTTTGCAACTGGACTCTGAAGATTTTCATTTCTTCAACTTCTTAGAGAATAATAGAATTATACCTTCTTTAGAAACTAGAAAATATCCCGTGGCAAGATATCACTGGAAGACTTTGGGGGCAGGCATTGGCTCTGTTTTTCTGTTCAGTATTATTCCCATCTCATATCATGTCTGGGAAAATCAAAAAAGCAACTGATGAAACAAACAATAAATATTGCTGATATGCGATGCAGTAAGCACCTTGACTCCACAGACATTCAGTTTGCACACCACAGAGCAGGCAAAAGTTGGTTCAATAACATGTAGCTTGTTAGAAAGTGCCTTGAAAACTTAGGCCCTCTGTAGGCCCCAGTCACTGGTGAATATAATAAGAAAACCCATGTTACTGAGAGTTGTTTGGAAGAAACAGGTGACCTGAACATATAGAGCATCATAGGTGGCATAGTGAGATTAATAGAAGGAAAGAGGAAACTGTAATATATTCTAAACAGGGTTTTACCACAGGGCTTAGTGTTAGCACTCATTGGGTAAACATGGGTGAAATTCCCCAATGTATTTTCAAAATAGCCATTGTCTTTTCCTTAAAGAAATAATGAAGTTTAAAATATGTGCAAACCAAGATGAAGAAAATATATTTTTTATATTATAAATATGTGGTAGAGAAAATAATAGCCAGTGAGTTTTCATCTGGAGTGAACCACTTCTACTTTGTGTTGCCAAAGTTTATTTCATAGAGTTCAAATAATAATAAAAAATATCCTTGTTATTGAACATTAATTTTCTTTCATAATAGTTGTCTGATACTATCCTGGTATTTGAAACAGTTAGGGTTATTTTTTTAAAGAAAACTATTACAAGCAAAATAAAAGCAAAGTATTCTAATGTTTCCATATTTTTCTGTTTGAAACAGAGCTATTTATAATTAGTAATATTGGAAAAAGTAATTCTGTAATGATTAAACAATTTATTAAACACTTGAAGGCCTTCTATTTCTTGCTTTCAGACATTTGCCTCTTCCATGCAATTCTTCTTCTTTTTAATCTTTTATTTTCTATACTCTTTGCTTAAATCCAAATGATTTCCCCTTTCCAGGTTCCCTCCTCCCCAAAAGTACCATAAGCTCTCTTCCCTTCCCCCTTTCCCCAATCAACCCCCTCCCACTTTTCTGTCTAGGTATTCCCCTACAATGCTGCATGAAGCCTTTCCAGGACCAGGGCCCTCTCCTTCCTTCTTCTTGGGAATCATTTGATATGTGAGTTGTGTCTTGGGTATTCAGAGCTTCTGGGCTAATATTCACTTATCAGTGACTGCATTCCATGTGTATTCTTTTGTGAATTAGTTACCACACATAGGCTGATATTTTCCAGTTCCAACCATTTGGGTAAGAATTTCATGAATTCATTGTTTTTAATTGCTGAGTAGTATTCCATTGTGTAAATATACCATATTTTCTGTATCCATTCTTCCATTGAGGGACATCTGAGGTCTTTCCAGCTTCTGGCTACTATAAACAAGGCTGCTATGAACATAGTGGAGCCTGTGTCCTTATTGCAATTCTTCTTATGAAGAAATCTGTCTCCCAGAGCTGGCAATATGGCTTGGGTTTGCAAGTGATTGCCAAACCAGTGGAAGTGTTGAGTTTGAATCACCAATGGCCATAGAGAGGCCTGACATGTTGATGCACATCTGCAATCTCAGCACTCCTAACCCAAAATTGGTTAACCCAAAAAGTCTGAGACAGGAGAAACACAGGGACTCACAAGCCAGGCAGCCCAGCATACTTATTAGCCAACAGCAAAAGTGGCTCTGTCTCCTCACCAATCTCTGACATCTTATAAACAAAGAGTAACGGTGAGCTGTTTGATAGGGTTGTTGGACCCAAACTTGGTCCTCTAGAAGAATAGTCCACTGTCTTAACTCCTCAATCCCTCTTAATCCTTTGTAATGAGTCATTTAATGTTCATTAAGAATGATTCTGATTAGGAAAAAATAGTAAAATCATATATTAAATATATTTCATATCTGTAAAGTAAATACAATGACACACAGAGTTGAAAAGCAGCAAATTTGTAAGCAGTATTTTTGGCTGTGAATGATACAACAGGATTATGAATTATCTTGGGACATAAAAAATGATGCTCTGGTTCTATTCAATAGCCCCCCTTTTTATTTTTGCCTAGTTCTATAGAGAACTATAGTATTAATATAATACTTTCATATGCACACTGCTCAATTTCAATTTATGTATCATTGTAGTCCAGCTGGATAATTAGTGTGTATGTGTATATATGTGGTATAAGTGCACACCAAAACACATGTGCATATGTATCCCCATATGTGCATGAAGAATTCAGAGAACAATCTCAGGTATCTTCCTTCAGTCAACTTCCAGCTACTGTATGAGACAGGCTATTTCAACATCTGTAAACATTGATCTGTAGACTAATCTAGGGAGCCCACTGAGTTTCTAAGACTATTCATGTTTGAGCCTTCCATCTGACCACAGCTAGGATTATAAGCACATACCAAAAGACTAATTATATATATTCTAGAAATTAGAACTCAGGTCAATGATTATAAGTGAAACACTTTAGCAATTACACACACACACACACACACACACACACACACACACACACACACACACACCCTCAACCCTAGAGCATAGCCTTTAAAAGAGCAATAGCACATTCAACACTAGGGTCCCCCTTACTCCAACTTTAATTAACAAATCTTTTTCTACAGCTCAATCATAACCACCTTTTCTGATCAGTTAAAACATTTGACCATTTGATTGTTCCAGGGATTCTGCTTAGTAATCAAATTCATTAAAAATATATGAGATATTCAAAGCAGAATGACAAGCTTTAAAATTTCAATAATAAAAAGCAGAAGTTACACTACCTTTCAAAACAAAAGGAAAAACACATGCTAATGTAGTATTTATAAAATAAAATTTGGAATGTTTTCATAAAATCTGTTTCATATTAACAAAACCTGGCAAAAAACATAAAAAATTAATTCATGGTGTACTTTCCATTACGTTGATATTAAAATTGTAAAATATTCAGGAACTTTCCCCCTGTGCCCATGTCCTCCAGGGTCTTCCCAAGTTTCTTTTCTAATAGTTTCAGTGTGTCTGGTTTTATGTGGAGGCCCTTGATCCACTTGGAGTTGATCTTAGTACAAGGAGATAAGAGTGGGTCAATTCGCATTCTTCTGCATGTTGACCTCCATTTGAACCAGCACCATTTGTTGAAAAGGCTATCAGAACACCAATAGTTTATGCTCTAAGATCAAGAATTGACAAATGCGACCTCATAAAATTACAAAGTTTCTGTTAGGCAAAGGACACTGTCAGAAGGACAAAACGGCAACCAACAAAGTGGGAAATGATCTTCACCAACCCCACAACTGACAGAGGGCTAATATCCAATATATACAAAGAACTCAAGAGGTTAGACCCCAAAGAACCAAATAACCCTATCAAAAAATGGGGTACAGAGCTAAACAAAGAATTTTCACCAGAAGAATTCGGATGGCCGAGAAACACCTTAAAAAATGTTCAACATCATTAGTCATCAGGGAAATGCAAATCAAAACAACCCTGAGATTCCACCTCACACCAGTCAGAATGGCTAAGATTAAAAACTCAAGAGACAACAAGTGCTGGTGAGGATGTGAAGAAAGAGGAACACTCCTCCACTGTTGGTGGGATTGCAAAATGGTAAAACCACTCTGGAAATCAGTTTGGCGGTTCCTCAGAAAATTGTGCATGTCACTTCCAGAGGACCATGGCATACCACTCCTGGGCATATACCCAGAGGATTCCCCTGCATACAATAAAGACACATGCTCCACTATGTTTATAGCAGTCTTGTTTATAATAGCCAGAAATTAGAAGGAGCCCAGATATCCCTCAAAAGAGGAATGGATTCAGAAAATGTGGTATATTTATACAATGGAGTACTACCCAGCAATTAAAAATAATGACCTCATGCAATTTGTAGGTAAATGGTTAGATCTGGAAAATATCATCCTAAGTGAGCTAACCCAATCACAAAAGAATACACATGAAATGCAATAACTGATAAGTGGATATTAATGAGCCCAGAAGCCCTAAATACTCAAGGCACAATTAGCAAGTCAAATGACTCCCAAGAAGAAGAAAGGAGAGGACCCTGGGTCTGTAAAGATTGGATCCAGTTTTGTAGACCCAGAACAGAGAAATCGTGGTGAGGGGGGATGATTGGGGAATAGTTGGGCGGAGAGGAATTATGGGACATATGGTGGGGTGGAACTGGGAAAGGGGAAAGCCTTTGGAATGTAAACATAGAATATAGAAAATAAAAATTTAAAAAAAAGATCTAGTATTGGTTTTCATCCTACCAATCATAACTTTATAAACTCTTTTTTGAAAATAATAATCAATAACAACTGATTTCCATGTGATATTGACCTCACCTTATGAATAATGTTAGGTAAACAATGTTAACATAGGTGTGTGAATGTTTTTATCACATGTACACACATATCTATCCATCCATCTATCTATCTATCTATCTATCTATCTATCTATCTATCTATCTATCTTTCTATATATATCATGAAGAGAACATGACATAATATTGACTGTAGTATGTGCTATCTCATGTTATTTTATCTTTGTCTACATATATACATTTATCTGTACTGTATATGGTACATAAACAATTTGATTTTTCACATGTAAGTGTGGGGCTGGAGGAAGATACCCAATGTCTTGCTCATTTAGTCTCTACCTTTTATTTGGGGGCAGAATCTCTCATCGAATATGGGTCTCATTGTTTCAGGTATAATAAGTGACTCTCTAAATAACTTCAGGGAGCCACCTCCTCAGCTCTTGGAAATAATTTGTTTTCTCACTTTTGAAATTTATTTTTTATACTTTTAATTAAAATAGAATTTCAGCTTTCTAGAAAATTAATTAGGCCACCCACAGACATTCTCATCACTGTTTGTTCCCTACACTAGACCAAATCCTTGTTGTCTCCTTACTAACACAGCAAATGAGCATCAGCCACAACCTCCCCCTATGCCTCCACACCCAGAAACATCTCTTGTGACTTCCACAAACCATTTGTTCCTAACCTACTTCTCCTCACTTATTTCTTTTTCCTAAATCCCATCTGTAGCATGTAACTCCTACTAACCCACAGGCACCCAGGGTTCACCCAGGTAACAAGTTGGATAAAGCAGACCCATACCTCCCATGTTGCTCCTGTGATGCAGTGCCTCCAATCGCACCCTCATGTCTATAGTGAGAAACATGCTGTGGTCTCTCTCTCTCCTCTCTGACCCTATTTCCAATGGTTCACAAAGATCTTCTCCTCCAACATTTTTCCTCAACTTTATCACAGCTATATAACCTCCAATACTAGCATGATTTCCCTCTGAAAACACTGCCTGGCAAACCAGGTAAACAAGCTACACACAGCTACCACACTCTCCAAATATACAGATTGGAAACAGAAACTAAGGAACAACCTATAGAACACCAAATAGTATTCGATTGTATAAATATACCATATTTTCTTTATCCATTCCTCCATTGAGGAGCTCAGCAAATAAAAACAATTAATTCGTGCAATTTGTGGGCAAGTGGTTGGAACTGGAAAATATCATCCTAAGTGAGCTATCCCAATCACAAAAGAACACACATGAAATGCAGTCACTGATAAGTGGATATTAATTATCCCAGAAGCTCTGAATACTCAAGACACAACTAGCTAATCATATGATTCCCAAGAAGAAGGGAGAAAAAGGCCCTGGTCCTGAAAAGACTTGATCCAGTATCATAGGGGAATACCAAAACAGAGAAATGGGAGGGGGGTGATTGGGGAATGGGTGGGGGGAAGGGGACTTATGGGACATATGGTGAGGGGGGGGAACTGGGAAAGGGGAAAGCCTTTGGAATGTAAACAAAGAATATAGAAAAAGAAAGAAAAAAAAGAACACCAAATAAATGGAACCAGAAAAGAAGATCCTCTGACCCCATCATAATCAAAACACTAAACACACAGAACAGAAAAAGAATATTAAAACCTGCAAGGGAAAAGGGCCAAGTAACATACAAAAGTAGACCTATCAGAATTACACCAGACTTCTCAACATAGACTATGAAAGCCAGGAGAGCCTAGGTAGATGTCATACAGACTCTGAGAAGACGAATGCCAGCCCAGGCTACTATACCCAGCAAGACTCTCAATCAACATAGATGGAGCAACCAATATATTCTAAGAGAAAACCAAATTCAAACCATATCTGTCTACCAATCCAGCTATACAGAGGATCCTAGAAAGAAAACTCAAACACAAGGAAGGTACCTACACCAAAGAAAAGGCAAGATATTAAGCATCTCACAGTAAAGCCAAAAGGAGAGAACCAAAGGCACATAAAGCCACCTACAAAAACAAATGTAACAGGAACTAACAGTCATCTGTCTTTAATCTCTCTCAATATTAATGGATTCAATTCACCTATAAAAAGACATAAACTAACAGACTGGATAAGCAAACAAGATTCAGCATTTTGCTACATAAACGGATCATACCTCAATAACACAACAGATACTATCTCAGAGTAAAAGGATGGAAAAAGGTCTTTCAAGCAAATGGTCCCAAGAAACAAGCTGGAGTAGCCATTCTAATAATGAATAAAATTGCCTTTCAACCAAAAGTTATCAAAAAAAAAATATAAGGAAGGTCACTTCAAACTCATCAATGGAAAAATCTACCAAGATGAACTCTCAATTCTTAACATCTATGCTCCAAGTGCAAGGGCACCCACATTCATGAAAGAAACTTTACTAAAGCACAAATCACCCATTGCACCTCACACAATAATAGTGGGAGACTTTAACACCCCATTCTCACCAATGGCCAGGTCATTGAAATAGAAACTAAATAGAGACACAGTGAAACTAGTAGAGGTTATAAACCAAATGAATTTAACTGCTATCTACAGAACATTTCATACTAAAACAAAAGAATAAACCTTCTAAGCACCTCGTGGTACATTCTCCAAAATTGACTATATAATTGGTCACAAACAATCCTCAATTGATACAAGATTGAAATCATCCCATGCATCCTATCAGAACACCATGGCCTAAGACTTGACTTTAAAAACAGCAAAAACAACAGAAAGCCCACACATATGTGGAAAATGAAAAGTTCTCTACTCAATGATAACAGGAAAGAAAGGAAATGTTGACACATCCTACCCAAACTAATGGGACACAATGAAAGAAATGCTAAGAGAAAAATTCATAGCACTAAGTTCCGGCAAAGAAACTGGAGAGCTATTAACGCTGGTCCTCTGTGCCTCTCTCCTGTCTCTCCTCATACCTTATCCTGCTTCCCCTTTCCCCCTCCTTCTCTCCTCTCCTACCCAGCTTCCTCCCTCCCTCTGCCTCCAGTGATTATTTTTTCACCCTTCTAAGTGGGCTTGAAAAATCTCTTCTTGGGTCTTTTTGAAAAGCTTCTGGGGAAAAAAAAAGACCCTTTCAATAGGAAAAATTATTAACCTATAGATTAGGAAAAGATCTTCACTAACACTACATCCCCCAGAGGGCTAATATCGAAAATATATAAAGAACTCAAGAAGTTAACCTTTGAGAAACCAAATAGCCAAATCAAAAATGGGATATAAAACTAAACAGTGAATTCTCAACAGAGGAATCTTGAATGGCTGAGAAAAACTGCTAGTCATCAGGGAAATGCAAATCAAAATGACCCAAGATTCTACCTTGCACCAATCAGAATGGCTAAGATTGAAACTTCAAGTGATAACACATGCTGGCAAGGATGTAGAGAAAGAGGAATTCACATTCATTGCTGGTAGGAGGGCAAACTGGGACAAGCCCTCTGGAAGTCAATCTGGTGGTTCCTCAGAAAACTGGAAATAATTCTATCTGAAGACCCAGCTCTACCACTCCTGGGCATATACCGAAAAGATGCTCCACTATATTACAAGGACACATGCTCCACTATGTTCATAGTAACCTTATTCATAATAGCCTGAAGCTGGAAACAACCCGCTTGCCCCTCAACTGAATAATGGATACGGACAACGTTGTACATTTACACAATGGAATAATATTCAGGTATTAAAAACAAAAACATCATGTATTTGTGTGTGTGTGTATAAGTGTGTGTGTGTGTGTGTGTGTGTGTGTGTGTGTGTGTGTATGTGTGTGTGTTGTCTCCATGTGTTCTAAAGAGAAGCATCTTTTATGAAGAGTGGTGGTTATACTTGTATGTAGGTATAAGAATAAGACATAGAATATAGTAAGTAATTATTCAGGTCAAGTAAAGTGCTAGTAGTAAAGTCATGTTTTTTTTTTAAAGTCATAGAATAAAAAATTTAAAAGAAAAGATGTTTTTTCATAGAAGACATTTTGATGAGTCCCTTCCCTACACTTCCTTCAGAGTCTCCCACTCTCTTACTCATCTGACTATGTGTCCTTTCTTCCTCGTTTTCTATAAAAACACACAGAAAACAAACAAGCAAAAATCAGACGTACAAAAAACAGTCTTCATAAAACCCAAAACAGAAAACAAAATGTAAAACCAGAAGACAAAATGGAAGCTGTACAACAGGAAGAAGGCGTTCAGGCTTTTGATTCAGGTCGAAAGACAGAGCCGTGTGTCCTCAATGTACTGTAGTCAACAATAGGACTTACTTTCAACCTCTGAGAGGCAGTTGAGGGTAACAGCAGGAGTCCGTAATGTTTCGGAAATCTCTTGGACTATTTGACCAACAACTCAAAAGGAAGTTTCTCATTTTTGGTACATATATAGTATATATTAATATAAAATGCATATTATGCATAAACACATTACATGTATATGTTGTTTAGTGTATACTATTAGGTAAATGCAAGAAAATATGATTATTTGAACCCTTATCAAATACCCTTGGTGTTATTTGTTCCTAGTGTTTCTTATGAGCAAAAAAAGTCCACAAATAATAATTTTTACATAAGCTGTTTTAAGATGGTTTTAGTTACTAGATTATTATTAAATAATTTAAAAAATATTTATCAAGTGCAGAATCTTATATTTTACTTAGAAATTATCCAAATACTGGTTTCAGTAAGGAAAAGGAGGAATGTTTCTGGAAAGAGAGGTCAAATACTTAAAATATGATGTCTAATTAGTGACAGAAATGGCAATCATGTACACTGGAAACTTGCCATTTTAAAAGTACTACATGATCTTCTCCCCATTCCTTGTGATCTAAGTCCATACAATACTGAACAGTTCTACCAGCAGCAAGAACACTCAGTCAAAACCTTAAACATATTTTTGGAAGGAGACATGACACTATGTTCAGCCAAGAAGCATTTACTAGCCTGATCTAGACACTTATCTACACTCTCTCCCCAAACATGCTGAGCCTCCTTCTGCTCAGCAGCGAAGTCAGCCGCATCTCTCTCTGCTTATGTTAAAGATGGTCTTGTTATTAATCCACATGCTTCTGAAATACGGTTTTAATTGTTAGAAATCATAGTCCTGTGGCACGAATGCATTATTACTATTCAGAGAAGATAGTGGAGGTGGTATGATTTTGTGTCTGCAGCTTTCAACACAAGCAAATAAAAGTTAAAACAAGAGATTAGCATGAAGGCTAGACTCTGGATACCCCACCCAAACCTTCACAACATCTGAAATCTAAACCACCGCCACACTATGGTAATAAATGTCTCTTGCAAAGATGGCCCTGATTTTCTGCAAAAGCCAGATAGTGGGCCACTTGGAGATTAGCAGTTTATACAGGATTCTTTTAAAAATAAAAACAACTTTCCCCACATTATTTTCCATAGATAGTTTTTTTTTTCATGTTCACTCTTGCAGATGACGTTTTGTTTTGTCCTGTGCCTTAGTCTGGCCATTAGAATAAAGGAAGAAGAGTATGCCAAGCATGAGGCTCAGGCATGAAGAACTGGATGCTTAAGTGATTGTTTCCCAAGTCCATACATGGCATGAGCCACAATCTCAAGCGGCTATGCTTCAGACCACCTGTCTTACACTTTAAGGAACTTTGATTTCATCATGTTTATTGTGGTAAGGCAAGAATAATAAACCCATAAAACTCAACCCATTAATCTTGTTGAATTCTCTTATCACAGACTGTGAAATAAATATAAATCCAATGTACATGGTCACCTTTTGTCCTGTGCTGCTGTTTCCTGGAGCTAGACTTGAACGTTTTACTTCTTACACTGAATCTGTTGCTCACATTCCTTTTGGCGTTTCTGATATTTTGACGATTGCTCCAGTAGAAAGATTTCAGGCCAGCATCTAAATTTAGGAAATTGTCCTGGGCTGTTGAAAATTCGATTTGAAAATGAAAGAACACGGAGACATGCTCACTATTGTTTTGGGACACAAAGAGAATTTTTGAACTGATGAAAAGTCTTTAAAGAAATAAGCTCATATTTCAGTCAAATCTAAATTAGAAGAACATCATGATATTTGTGCATAACCTAAGATATACCAGAGAAGGTCAAATGCACAGTTAAAGCACTGTCCTAAGTTGTTTTCTCATTTAAGCATATGGAGTTAAAGTGAGGCATTGTGCTTTCATGATGAAAATAATTTAACTCTTGAGTTGGGTTAAAAACAATACAAAAGCATCTATGCTTTGCTAATAAATATCTCTAATGGCCCCCACCAGCCATTTCCACTGAATCAATTTTATGATGCTAAAACAATATACATGAACTAGATGCTTTATATTTTAAAAACAAGTTTATCTAACTCCCAGTGTTAAAGGAAGGAGAACATGACTCAGGCATATGTCGAACTTTAGTGAGAGTTTTCTTGAGAGATGATATCACAAAAGAGTGGCATATGATGCATGGATGGCACATATGCAACAAGAAGTCAGGGGAGGTAAAACGTAGCTCTTCTCAGATCTTTATTTTTACAGAAACTAGCATGCACTCCCAAGAACTACATTTATCTCACTCTGTTTTTTATTATTTAACCAATTTTTACAGTGGAGACTTTATTCCCCTCATGGTCAACTCTATGACTGTTCCACATCCCATATCTTCTCCCTGCCCTGCCCCAGTCTCCAAGAGGATGTCCCCACTCAGCCCCTACCCCACCAGACCTCTGCACTCCCACAGGCCCAAAATCTCTCTAGGGTTCAGAGCCACACTCACAATGGCCAACTATCTTACACAATGCTTTACTCCTTCAAAATTCAACAATCTCTACATGGACACATAAAGAAAAAAAATTAAAGCACCAACCAAGAAGAAACTGCTTAAGAATCTTTGTTTAGAACTGGAGAGACGGCTCACTGGTTAAGATCACTGACTACCCTTCCAAAGGTCCTGAGTTCAAATCCCAGCAACTACACGTTGACTCAAAACCATCTGTAATGATATCAGATGCCCTTTTCTGGTGTGTCTGAAAACAGCTACAGTGTACTTACATAAATATATAAGTCTTTTTTTTTTTTTTAAAAAAAGAATCTTTGTTTAATAGTTAAGAACCACTGCAAGCATATGCATATTCTGGTATTACTTCATCAACATTTCCCTAATCTCTCATTTAAATTCAACCTAATGAACTTACTTTATATTCCTTAAATATCACCCTACTTTTTCTATCCTTTAATCTTTATTGATCCTGTTGACCTAGGTGATAGTGCTCTAGCTATTCATGAGAGCCTTTTTCATTTTTCTTAGATCCAGTTTTTACCATGTATTACAATGTGTTTCTGCTGTTCACACCATTGAATTGTAAGCCCTTTGTCCCTTCTACACACTTCCTTGTTTAAATCTTCTAAGTAGAAGAGTTCCAAATTATTTTGGTCATTTCCCAATATGCTCTTTATTTCCCATCTTATCCTTGAGATGAATACTTGAGAAAGAATTTAAATATACTCTCTAAAGTCATAGAACGATGAGCAATAACTTGTCATAGTCTGAGATTTATTGTCAGAATTTGTGAAAGCACAAATGATAAGCTGTTGTGCATCAAACTCAATATGAAAAGCATTTTACTTCCTTGAATTAATATTTATAATGGAGTTTTTTCTCTTGCTCTTTTATATCAGTCTTATCCTTACATCTGTCTTAACACTAGTTTTTGAGTTTAAGTTTGGCATTTACTTTCATTAATACATTCATTTATTTAACAATTACTTTGAAGAATCAACTAAGTCAGAAACATGCTAACTAATGCATAGATATAACTTTGATTAAAGTGGAGGATAGCTGTACTACTAAACAGTTTAGCTTCATTTAGGTTTTCAAAAAAATTCCTGAAGTAACTTTTCTTTGTGTTGAAATCACATGCATTCAGGTCTATCATCAATTAAATGATGTCTAGAACATTGATCATTGTTGAGAGAGTGCATAACTGTTTTTGATGAGATTAACCAAGAACATTTAAATTTTTTCCTATGTTCACTGTAGGTGGATGTTACACTATACTATTTAATCCATTTATCGCATTAGTAAACCCACAGAATCAAGCTGAGGTAGATATTGACTATTTAATTGTTTGTAATGGAACTTTTTTTTTTGATGAACTGAGAATCAGTCTGTGGATTAAAAGCATGGCAACAATAAATAACTTTCAGTCTCATATAAAGCACAATTAAAAGTCATAGCAAACACAGCGAGAGAGTCTGTAGATAGGTTTAAACCCATTGTCAAAAAAAAAAAAAAACCAAAACATTCACTTCCTTGAAATTGATAAGGCTGATGTAAGCAGAGCATGGGAAAAACTCTCTGTTATAGAGAGTGGTTCACATGTATATTTTATGATGCAAACATATGAGTCTAAAATCTACAGGAGACTAAGATTGTGAGTCACGAGGAGACATTCAGGAGTCAGCCTGTATATTTTGTTGACTTACAACACGGAACTTTGTAAATCCCAGAGGTTATTTCTTATCATCATTGCAATGCTGCCTTTTCTCTTGGCCAATTTCCTAGGAGTTTTCCTAGGGGAATTGCTTAAACTAGCCTGCTTGAACTTTTTCTGTGATGTGTTTGACAGAAAACAACTTTTGTCTTTCAAAGGAAGGTAAACAAGTGTTGAGGGATTGAACCTATTTCCCATCTCATTATTATGCATACAATGGACTGAAAGAATGACCTAGGAGGTCTCTTGATTGCTCCTATTTTTTAATACATGATGCCTTCATTTTATTTTATTTTTTTTTAAATAGTTTAATGACTTGGGATTTCATTTACAGCAAATAATGAGACCCTGTTCAAGACTGTAAATTGTGTCTTGGGTGTTGCCATGCACTGCTGCACTTGATAGATAATTTATTCAGAGTCCTGGAAGAAAGCTTTTTAAAAATAA
This sequence comes from Apodemus agrarius, assembly GCA_964023405.1. NCBI lineage: Eukaryota > Metazoa > Chordata > Mammalia > Rodentia > Muridae > Apodemus > Apodemus agrarius. Next base: position 27,317,897 of record OZ030018.1, on the reverse strand, counting down.
CTGACATTGAGGATGCCAGTAAGCACTGACGCCATGTGTATGCCAGCTGCGAAATCATTAGTAGGTTGAAACACCCTACCGTGCAAACAGCTTCAAACTGATTTGAGAAGGGTTATATTTTAGCCAAAACATAAATGAATTCACAAATCTGCCCTACTTGCAGCTATCTCTGTCTTTCCGTTCTGACTTAAATATTCTTAAAGGAATTTGGGTTGCAGAATACCATATGTATAAAACCAGAGTTATCTATTCTTTTATATTTCTTAAACAATAGTCACTAATGCTTCTCTATTAGCCAAAGTTTAACATCATAAACACATTCTTCAAGGTGACTGATAAGTACAAAGTCTGTTTTAAAATTGCTTATGCCTTCTCAGTCAGATGGGTGATTAGGATGCCAGGCTCATATGTTGTTATAGTACTGGTTTATGCTGTAAGAGATAAGTACATATACTATTTCGTTTCAATTGCATGTAATCAGGAAAAATACTTAAAATCTATTTTATATGTCAGTAAGACATAGAACTAACACTGGTGGGCATTATAGAAATATAACTGGCCAAAGAGAAAATATTTCATTGAATAGCCAGTCCTTTTTTGTTTTTTTCTGGATATGCTGTTATGTGAGTAGAAAAAACAGAGGCTTGAGGATAAAAAGGTTATTGTGCAATATGATTTTAAAGATAGTAGACAGGTTACTACCTATTGGTTTTTAAATTTTTTCAAAGAAAATTCCTTCAAAAGCTCTATATGATGGAAGAAGTAAATTGAAACATTAAGGGAGAGAGAAGAGGAATACAGTTGTTGAGAAATCTCCTTTCTTTATACCTTATGACAAAATCTCCTGACAGAAAATGTACTTGACAAACAGCTATATTCATTTTTAGTGTTGTGTATTATTTTTGCAATTAAGTTCAGCACCCCTTCTCTCCTTTTCCATTTCCTTTTGAAAATAGCCAAATAAACAAATAATATTTTAAGATTCCTGTTTATAGAAGCACAAAATTATCAGCTAACTGTAACCAATTTCACAGTTAAAAGTATAACAATTAGCATTTCATTATATTAAATGCCTTCTTAAAACACTTCTTAATAGCATGAGCCATTACATTTCTCTGATTGCACTCCTGAATTGTAGTACATAGATTTTTCTGATTCTTAAAGCAGTTTTGAATTATAAATATGCCTACTTCATGTATATTTATTTGTGGCACAACAAATACCAAGATTAGAGTGTCTGTACAAAGACAATACCTCCTTCTCTCTATTTTTCTTTCCTTCTCTCTTTATATCACAAGGCCCACAGAGCCACCACAACCATGAAAAGGGTATAGAGCAGACACACATCATTTTCCTTAGATTAGCACACACTATTTTTACTTAAAGGAGATTGGTCAATGCTGGTATCACTGACTGCACATAATTGCCTATGTAGTCGGGAAATACCGAGGGCCCTTCAGTCAGCTGTGTGCACTTGCCAAATGTAAGTACTGAGAAGCACATAGCATTCCACACAGAAAGAAGACGATGGAAGAAACCTTAAATTCTTGTAATTGAAACAATGACAAAGCCCCATTTGATATACCTTCCAATATGTTTCAGTCCAGTAGAAAAAAATATCGCTCCTCATTTTTCTTATAATTTTATCTATTTAAAAATATACTCGTCAAATGATGTAAGCAGCCTTACCAGATTCAATGCTTGCAAAAATTATGGTTATGTTAATTAATAAGTTGTAGTGCTCTGTACCCCATTTTTGGATAGGGTTATTTGGTTTTCTGGGGTCTAACCTCTTGAGTTCTTTGTATACATTGGAGATTAGCCCTCTGTCGGATGTGGGGTTGGTGAAGATTTTTTCCCAATTTGTTGGTTGCCGATTTATCCTTTTGACAGTGTCTTTTGCCTTACAGAAACTTTGTAGTTTTATGAGGTCCCATTTGTCTATTCTTGCTCTTAGAGCATAAGCAATTGGTGTTCTGTTCAGAAATTTTTCCCCTGAGCCAATGTTCTCAAGGGTCTTCCCCAGTTTCTTTTCTATTAGTTTTAGTGTGTCTGGTTTTATGTGGAGGTCTTTGATCCACTTGGAGTTGAGCTTAGTGCAAGGAGATAAGAGTGGATCAATTCTCATTCTTCTGCATGTTGACCTCCAGTTGAGCCAGCACCATCTGTTGAAAAGGCTATCTTTTTTCCACTGGATGTTTTCAGCTCCTTTGTCGAAGATCAATTGGCCATAGATGTGTGGGTTCAATTCTGGGTCTTCGATCCTATTCCATTGATCCGCTTCCCTGTCACTGAACCAATACCATGCAGTTTTTAATACCACTGCTCTGTAATATTGCTTGAGGTCCGGGATATTGATTCCCCCAGAAGTTCTTTTGCTGTTGATGATAGTTTTAGCTATTCTGTGTTTTTTGTTATTCCAGATGAATTTGAGAATTGCTCTTTCTAGCTCTATGAAGAACTGAGTTGGGATTTTGATGGGAATTGCATTGAATCTGTATATTGCTTTGGGCAAGATTGCCATTTTGACTATATTAGTCCTGCCAACCCACGAGCATGGAAGATTTTCCCATTTTCTGATGTCTTCTTCAATTTCCCTCTTCAGAGACCTGAAGTTTTTGTCGTATAAATCTTTCACATGTTTGGTTAGCGTCACTCCAAGATACTTTATATCATTTGTGGCTATTGTGAAGGATGTCATTTCCCTAATTTCTTTCTCGGCCTGCTTATCTTTCGCGTATAGGAAGGCTACTGATTTACTTGAGTTGATTTTATAGCCAGCCACTTTGCTGAAGTTGTTTATCAGTTGCAGGAGTTCTCTGGTGGAGGTTTTTGGGTCACTTAAGTAAACTATCATATCATCTGCAAATAGTGATAGTTTGACTTCTTCCTTTCCAATTTGTATCCCTTTGACTTCCCTCTGTTGTCGAATTGCTCTAGCTAGTACCTCAAGTACTATATTGAAGAGATATGGCGAGAGGGGACAGCCTTGTCTAGTCCCTGATTTTAGAGGGATTGCTTCGAGTTTTTCTCCGTTTACCTTAATGTTGGCTACTGGTCTGCTGTATATTGCTTTTACTATGTTTAGATATGGGCCTTGAATTCCTGTTCTTTCTAGGACCTTTAGCATGAAAGGATGCTGAATTTTGTCAAATGTTTTTTCAGCATCTAATGAGATGACCATGTGGTTTTTCACCTCACACCAGTCAGAATGGCTAAGATTAAAAACTCAGAAGACATCAGGTGTTGGCGAGGATGTGGAGAAAGAGGAACACTCCTCCACTGCTGGTGGGAATGCAAGCTGGTACAACCACTCTGGAAATCAGTATGGCGGTTCCTCAGAAAACTGGGCGTGATACTTCCGGAGGACCCAGCCATACCACTCCTGGGAATATACCCAGAAGATTCACCAGCATGCAATAAGGATACATGCTCCACTATGTTCATAGCAGCTTTATATATAATAGCCAGAAGCTGGAAAGAACCCAGATGTCCCTCAACAGAAGAATGGATACAAAAAATGTGGTATATATACACAATGGAGTACTATACAACCATTAGAAACAATGAATTCATGAAATTCTTAGAGAAATGGATGGAGCTGGAGAATGTCATACTAAGTGAGGTGACCCAGTCTCAAAAGAATACCCATGGTATACAGTCACTGATAAGTGGATATTAGCCTAGAAGCTTAGAACACCAAAGACACAAATCACATATCAAGTGATGTCTCACAAGAAGAAAGGAGTGGACACTGGTGCTAGAATGGACCAAAACATCATTGTGGGAGAGTACAAGAACAGTAAAGTGGGAGGGGGTGGATGCGGGAGCAGGGGGAGGGAAAAGGACATGTGGGACCTTTGGGGGTGGGGAACCAGAAAAAGGGAAATGAATTGTAAATATAGAATATATACAATAAAAAAAACAAAAAACAAAAAACAAAAAAAAAGAGTATAGTTGAAAAAAAATAAGTTGTAGTGCATGTTAATATAGAAATTGGATCATTAATATAAAATGATTTTGTATCAGAAGGAAGTATCAGTTGTGGAAATCGAAACTTTCTTCTCGGCAAACACAGCATGTGTTAGGAAGGCATTCAAGAATTTAGGTATGTCAGAGGAAATCGTGGACTGATTTGTGTAAAAGCAATGGTATAAATATAAAAACATGACCTTCTTAGTATCCCAAATCTGAACAACTACCTGATTCTGAAATCATATAGTGATCACAATTTTCATATCACTTGATATCAACAATGATAAATTCTTTTATTAAGTCATGATTTGAGAGCAAACCAGAGTTAGAGACTGTCTTAGGGAAACAAAAGCAATAGTGACCCTGCTTCAGTATTAATTAATAATGCAGGAAATATACTTATCTTCCTTTTATAATTTGTAAGAGAATAAGTAGGACTGGGATGAATAATGATCTTTAGACTAAAAGATGTGGCAATTTTATTCTACTCTGTGTGTACCTATGTGCCTTAAATATAAGTTGCTATTCTTTGGAGAAGTTCTTTGGAGAAGGTGTAAGAGATGCTAGATGCTTAAATATAACTGAAAGTCAAACATAGATATCAGATATCTATGGAATTTATACTACTTCAGCTATAATGGATGACCACGAGGCCTCAATCCTCTCCAAAATTCCTACATAAAGAATGCTCATATCAGGAGAAATAGTTTTCCTCTAGATAGAGCACACTAATTAATTTCCCAGTAGCAAATGACCAGTTTTGAAAACAGATAAACAAGTAACAGTACATACACTTAGAAGGTTATATGTAGGATGCATAAACATATATGTGCAATAAAAATTAATGGCGAAAGGCATCATGAATTTGAAAGAGAGAAAGTAGCATACATAGGAAGGTTTGGAGGGAGTATAGGGAAGGGAGAAATATTGTAGTGCCATCATGAATTCAAAAAATTTAAAAAGTAAATAATAAATTTGGTAACAATAACAGATATAAGTGCACATAACTGAACAGAAACAAATATTTCTTAAATTATGGCATTATTTTTATAAAACTTATTTTATATTTAATATTCTTCAGAGAAACTCCAATCAATGAAGTCAGAAACATGCTTGTGTAAGTGGAACTTTGAATAGTGAAGAGTTTTGTGCCTATTGTCCATCTAGATCAATTTTTGAAATACTGAATTTTTATGTCAAATATATTTGACTGTTATTATGATTAAATGTGTTTATTTCAACAGCTTCTCTAATTTTGTTTCAAGGAATTACACTTGGTTAAACACAAGAATGCATTTCAAAGCCTCCTGCTCAGTGTTCAGTTTTCTCTTTTTATTCTATTCTCCATATTACACACAGGTTTAGAATATCAACTGAACAAACTAGATATCACGTCTATTGATTTCAATCTGACCATGGAGTCTCCACTGTTTCTAGTCTCACTATAAGGCAAATCTTTACTATTTATCCCTTTATGGTTTTCTATAAATTCACCGTGATGGAGGAGAATTTTTCCTTTCAACCTATGTCTTCTTTCAAGGACAACCAAAATCCAGAAAAAATAAATTTAGTTCCTGACCTCACGGTTCATATAGTTGAATCAAACCTATGGATGGGGTAGATAGATTAATATCCCCTACAAACATTCATGTTTTTATTCTCAAAATTTGTTAATATTTTGCATGGAAAAATAAAGTGTACATTTGCTTAAAAAAGGGTAGATTACCTTTATTCAGAAGAGCCAGATGCTACCCCACATATATACACACATACTTACATATGTATATATTTTAATATATATATATGTGTGTGTGTGTGTGTGTGTGTGTGTGTGTGTGTGTGTGTGTGTATTTTTATAAGAAACTGTAGACATGGTACTCTATCTCCTGGAGCCCTCTGAATTGCTTCCTGTTGAGTTCTTTATATTTTCCTTCTTTCATTGAGATGTCCTCAGCTTTAGTTTTTCTGAAGTCTCATCTCGTTACTGTAAGTTTTCATCTGTTAGCTTGCTTATTTTCTGTTCATCCTGGATGGCAAGTTACATTCATTGGCCATTAGATAACTAATTTTCTGACTAATACCTTCAGAATACCTCCCTAAGAACACTTGTTCCACACCCACATAGACTGTGCAGCAATATTTACATTGTGTTAGTGATTCTAGTCTATGTGAACTAGCAAGCATGCTGCTTCTTCCAAATTTCTCCTATGTGTACTCCTCCACGATGCAGGCAGAATTTTTATTTCCTAATATTTATTCTTCATGTCATCTCTCTCATGGATGAAGTATCTAACCTCTCCTCTTCTAAGTATTGATGTGTTTACTTTCTCTTGTTGATTTATTGTTCTAAATTCACTCAGACTCACCCTTGTAAGCTCCAGGATGCAAAGATTTTATTTTTCCTGTTACTATTTTTTCTTCTTTACTATGTTATGTTCCTGTTATCACATTATTTTGTTGTTGTTAAATAATTACATATATGAATTGGTAGTTAACTTTCTCATCAATTGTATACAATTAATTTTTATTATAAAGAGAATAATATTTTTTTCTTATCCTAACAAGAACCAGGCATAACAATATAGAGGAAAACATACAGCTCAGTCATTCTCAGCTAATAAATCAGTTAAGCTTCTCCGAACTTCACTGCAGTCACAAAGGAAGGAGCCACAGGAGAAAATGATTCATGTCTTGTGGCATTTTTGTGGATTTTTTATTTTTTGGAGGGGCAGGATAGGGTATGGTGGGTAAGGAGTGTTACCACAAGCTACTAATTGTACTCTGTGAGTTATGGGGAAAATAGTAAATAGTGTGTGGTCCATTTGTCACAAAATTCGTACCAGGCAATCTTAAGAGTCAATGCAGCAAATGTATTAAATTGAGAACTTTAATGGTAACTCTTCCAGTCAATTGGGATAAGTCAATGATAAGCAATTGGGTAAAGTGGACATTTTAGGTGTTTGTCCGAAGGAGAATTTGGGGAAGTCATACCAGAGTGAAATGCTTCTAGGAGGACTGAGGGCCACATTCTGAGGAGAAAATAAATAATATGTGCAAGAGCCACACAGCATGAGATGTAAATAAAACTGCAGAGCAGCCATGCATAGCATGTTAAGATGCTAATGAGTTTCAAAGCTATATTTGACTCTGATCTCTGCTTTTGAATAGAGGAAATAATGGCTCCTTTTTTTATTTCTGCCACCACTGTCTTCAAGTGCCTTTGTATTCCGTGATAACTTCTCTTCGAATATCTAAGATGACTGAATATATAAAGTTAATTGTTTATTCCTATTAATTTTCTACCTTTGAAGGATTCTTTTATACTGCTCACGTAGATGACTGACTCGGATAATTATATGCGTGTCTAAGTGCTTCGTTTTGAGGGAGAACATTGATGATTTTTAAAGATTTTATTTTAGATTGTCTTTCAGCATTACAGCAGATGCATTCTCTTGTACAATTAGCTCTGCTACTGCTGAACAAAAGAGGAACAAATTTATGCTAGGCATTATGACGCTACTTTTCGCTGGCAACATATGCTCACATAAAGTATTTTTCAGTTTGGGATTTAAATCTCCATCATAATTTTTGAGAGTTACTGCCATATTCTACTTATCTATCAATGTGTCCACCCTCACACCCATTTATTCATCCATTTTCTGAGAACTTCTTAGGTACTAGACATTGTTTTTACCTAAAGATATTAGTGTTAAATAACATTCAGGCCTTTTACTTAACAGGTCAACGATGAGAAGAATGTGAAACATAATGTGTATAAATTAAACACAATGTGGTCATTGTTACTGCTTATACATACAATACTTCATAGGTTTTATTAAAGCTTAAAACGTATCTACAGATACCAAACAAAATGAATTTGATTTTTATTAATTAAATATCATTATGCTTAAAAATTGTGTGCAATTAAGAAATAGAACACTATTCAAAAAGCTTATGTTTATTAAAATAGATATTAACATTGGAAGCAAAAATAGGTCATACTGTTCACTGTCAATTTAAGGGTGCACAGTTATGTTTTACACTCTAAAGCCATTATAATGATATAGAGAAAGAGAAGATTAGTCTAGAGGAGAGAACGAGATTGGAGAAATTTGATCCAAATGTGTATTAAAATGGCAAAGCAACTGAATATAGATGAACTCTATCAGCACCAAGAAAATGATAGCTTTCCAGCTTAATTTACTTTGGCAAACACTTGCATGCATGCCATGGGAATATAATCTAAACACCTTATTAGAATATGTATCTCTTTTCTGCAGCTTGCATTATCGTTCAAATAGATATGTAATGCTTCCAGGAATAATTTGTGTAGAAATGTGTTTTGTTAGCATGTTCCCAGGGAAACAGAAGGAAAATATGTTTACCAAAATATTTCCAGTATAATTTTCTATAAAAATATAATATTCATATTAAGTATACTCACACCAGTCATTTCCTTGACCAAGTTCCTTTCTGGATTGTGTAAGATGAAAGTAAATAAATAGATATCTGCAGAAATTAGAAGCTAAATAGTAAATTCTCTCTGCAAATTATCTTTCATGCATAGGTATCATTAGAATCATTAATGAGGGAGTGATGTAAACTGAATATCTTCAGGACTAGAATACGTTATCACTATGACCTAGTTGAAATTTTAAGATTACTTTAATATTGTTTAAAATGAAAAGCAATGACATGTATAATATATGTGTAATATAAAAATTATATATAGATACATGTAATCTTTATCTTAATAAAGAACATAAGCTTTCTCTATTTCTCAAAGAATTTAGGGCGTTGATTTCTAGTGCTGCTTTGAACATGCCAAGTTTGTTTGATATCAGTGCTCATTAAAACTTCCTTAACTCTGAGAATTTGCTTTGTAAGTTGGGATCAGCAAACCATTAATGTTATCAAACTGTTTTTTTTTCCTTTTGCTTGTGCAAGTTTTTTGTTTTCCAGTCTTTCCCAATCTATTCAGAAGAATCAGCACTCTATAGATCTCTACTTATTTTACAATAACATTACTTCTATATGGTCCACATTCTTTACTCTTTGAGACAGCCAATACATACATACTTTTGAGTGTTAGCAAATGTCTACAACCACAAATGATTTACTCCCTTAGGGTGAGTAGGGAAGCTAAAGAAACAATTGGCTGTGACATTTTGCCTACCATGTGTACTTGCCCTCTGTAAATATCACTAATTTCAGAAAAAAATCTTAAGTTTAATTATCCAATGGTGGGCTAGCTTTCTAAAGACTATTCTGAGTTGGTATATGTCTATGGTCCCATGCATATTATTCAGGAATATCCTTCTTTTCTTATTTGACAATAGGTCATAAGTATGTTTTCAAATTCTAAAGTTTTAATCTGAGAGTGTGTTAGTTAGGATGAGGAACTTCCTCTGTAAAAATCTCCCCTGGCATCTGTCTTTATTTTTATTGAATTATAACATTTTTATATGCAAAGTAATCAAAAACTCATACATTTTACAAATATTACTATGACTTTTCGATGTTATTATTTAATTATTTTCAGGTGTTTAAAGTTTTAGGTAGAGAAACCTGATGAAATTTTTATATAAAATACACCCCAACCTCTTCCTTTCTCTTATATATCATTGGTACCATTTTCAGATACTCAGTGTTCAACTAAACTAAAGGGTGATTCCCAGGGTTGTATGATTAAATGATTAAACATTACAGGTTGTATCATATTTAAGCACAAATATTTCTTGCTTCTGCATATGGATATTTGCAGAGGAAATTTTCAATTAATGCTCGGTTGTAATTTGATGATTGGTCAGCACGAACTTTCTTATCTTTCTCCTTTCTTTTCTTGCTTCTGTAAATAACCATTCAATTTGTTCTACGTATAAAAATTTGGGACATATACTCTATATTTAATGTATATTATATTGTACTTATACTCTACCTTTAACTCATGTTAAAGAGTTATGTTGATGAGTAGTATATTCTCTTAATAAAACCTTTAATCTTCGTGCTTCTACTGAAGACACTGAGGTCTGGCTGGCTATTCTGGAATGACAGATCTTCCTTTCTACTTTCTCTGACAAGGTTGAGGGACTGGAATTTCCGTCCCTGTTTCTGTACATAGGTATGGAAAATAAAACAAGTTATTTCTTATATCATTAGAGCCAATGATACTTCTAACATTTAAAACATTATGGAGGACACAACACACAGGAAAATAAATGCAAATACAGATATCATTTCTTGGACTTGCTTAGAAAATGATCCAATTTTCAAGTCCATTTCTTTCTTTTTCTTTCTTTCTTTTGTTATCTTTTTTCTTTCTTTCTTTCTCTCTTTCTTTCTTTTTGACTTTCAATTGTTTTGCTTTTTATGTTGCTATTGAAACTCACTGACTATATTTCCCAATTAGTTGTCTTCTTTGCTCACTTTCTTCCAAACTGTAGGATCCAAGATTCTAAGTTTTAATGTTTCATATGCTTAATTTTTCATATTCACCATTAAAACTCAAACTTTAAAGACATATATCTGGATTTTGCCACCTCTACCACGTGTGGGTGGAGCTATCTCTTGATGCCTACACAGATGGCAGTCTTCCTTGGGATGCTTTAGTTGTTACTTCACAAAAGGTTTCCTTGCTAGTTTTTCATCAGGTTGGACTGTCTAAGTTTCTCAGACTGGTGGTCATTTCATAAATGTCAATAAGTGAAGAGATTTCACCATTCTAGAGACAAATCTTCATCCCCATAATCTTGTTTACCGTCACAGGATATGGCTCACTAAGCCAAGTGCTTTCCTAGCAAGGATGAAGCTCTGGGTTCAGTCTTCAGTGCAGCATAAAACCAGGTATGTTGGTGCATACCTGTAATCTCAGCTCTTAGATCCAGAGGCATTAAGATTAGGAGTTTGAGGCAATACTTTGCTACATGGGAAGTTCAAGGACATGTTGAGGTGTATGAAACCCTATCTCCAAAGAAAAAATAATACAAAACTAAAGAAATAAAAAGTTGTTTAAATGTTCTCAAGTCCATATAGAGTTGGCTGCTTCTAATTTGATAGGACTTTCGAATGCTCACTTATTTCACAGATGCTAAATGTTGAGTAAATTTACTTTCGCAAAATTAAGCACCGTTTTGTTTTTTTTTTTAAAGAACCTCAAAAAAATTTTGAGGGAAGGAGTGCTTATCTAGGAAAAAGCAAAGAAAAAATGATTTCATTGTAGCACTTTCAGTACAAATGAAAGATAGGGTTTTTTTTTTTCTCCTAGTCTGTAAAACCAGGAGAAAACACAGTTTGCCTTTTCAGCTTCCCTGATATTTTAATGAACTCGTTGACATAAAAGTCATTTTTTCTTTTTGTGTAAGTTTTACTCTACATCAAAAAGTATGATTTTATAATTCACAAGTATAATAAGAGGGCACAATTAAATTCTTCATTTAGGTTAGTACATAAAAGAAATTAAAAGTCTACATTAGAATGCAAGTAGATACATCACAATGTTCCTGGACATTTTAATTTTATGCTCCATTTTTATGCACTGATATTTTCATAGTCTAAATTTATTTTTCTGTTGGATGACTGCCTGAGTCAACTCCAGACACCTTCAGCCCTTCATCAGTTGAGCACCCAAGGCATAATTTTATAATTACCTTTTTAGGTGAATTAATAAGGTCTGGTTTCTCAACTACAAATACTTCCTCCTATACTTTATGCTGTCATGCTGGTGACAGAACCTGAAAGTGGCATTTCTTCATTGGGTGACTATTGGATTATGGGGGAAGGGGGCATGAATTGAGATAGAAGTCTACACGGGGGGGATGCACTTTTTCTCCTCTTTCTGTTGTCAGTGTTTTATCAATGAATATTTTTCTTGACAAGACTAGTTTTTCCCAGTGCACCGCTTCTTTTATGCCTAACAGGGCTAAGGTTGTTGCTTTTGGAGAAATTACACGGACAGCAGGGTTGTGTACACACATCAGTTCACATATCTCCCTCTCCATATCTCAGACCTCAGCACCAACATACCTCACACATCATCAGAAGTCCATCTTATAATCTGCTAAAATATATCACCTCTTCTCCAGTCTTCTAGGTTAATAAAACATAACCTTACCTTTTAATTTCTTTTATTTTCTGAGCAGTTATTATATCATTTCTCTTATTCCTTTCCTCCCTCTGAATCCTCCCATAAATTATCCCTGCTTTCTTTCATAGACATCACACTTTTTACTTTGACCATTGTTTTATATATATATATATGCATATAATCATAAATACATTAATGCAACCATCTCAGTCTGGATAATGTTACTCAAATATGCCCCCATACACATGAGAGAGGGGGGGAGAGAGAGAGAGGGAGAGGGGTGAGAGAGAGAGGGAGAGGGAGAGGGGGAGGGAGAGAGAGAGAGAGAGAGAGAGAGAGAGAGAGGAAAGAGAGAGGAAAGAGAGAGGCTTTCTTCGTTTACTTCTTTTCTTTTTTTTCTTTTCTTCTCTGATCTCTATTCACTATTTAATAGCTGTCACCTCACTCTGTGAGCTGAGGCAACTGGCTTAGTTTTGGTTTTTGTTTTTGCTTTCTGTGACTGATGAAATGCTCTGAGATTCACTTACAGATCACATATTGAATCTAAAATCAAAGACATCTAATTTAATTTAATCTTACATTAAACATTTCAAAAACCCTATGATCTGCAGTGACATGAAAAACCAAGTTTTTGAAGCTTATTTTGCTAACTAGCAATTGTTTCCTTCTCATTAACTAAAGAAAGTGGACTTTCGAAAGCAAGTAAGCAAAAAGAGACAAATAAGAAAGACATTTATACAGATTACATGGAGTATATAGCGACTCACAGGAGGAGATGTTTTATTCCCTGGTGTGCTGTGAGGTCTTAAGCTCCAACACACGAGTGAAAGGTCCATAGACTCGTTTAATAAATATCTTCTTAAAAATACATTTTCATTTTTTCTTTTCTTTTTTTTAAATTTTATTTTCTATATTCTTTGTTTACATTCCAAAGGCTTTCCCCTTTCCCAGTCCCCCCCCCCATTTTCAATTAAGTTTGGGGTGTTTGGAGAGTAATACAGATATGTGAAATTTAAGGAAAATGAAAATTAAAGAAGTACCTTATTTTTCCTTTTATCATATTTTTAACCCTTCTAGATGGACATTCCCTGAGCAACAGATGCAGAGGCTGTGATATAGATATACACCTGTTGATCTCTGAATTGTGTACAGTTATGTTTTTTTTTTGTTGTTGTTGTTGATTTTTGTCATGGTCTCCATTCATGGTAAAGACAGGACTCCTTAATGATAGGTATGTACAATTATTTGTGGACATAAGAATAAGACTCAGACAGTATTGATATATTATTTATCCTGGTCTAGAAGTTCTATGTAACAGTCTCTTAGAAATAGGCACCTCAATAGGACTCACATAATACCAGTTGAATATGTTAGCATGGAGGGGTAAAATTTTGTGGGGTCCCATCCATAGACAAAGATCTATAGGCAACTAGTGACTACTGGGAGAATTAGAATCTCTCAGGTATGAGACTTCTTATTGTTTGTTAAACACAGAGTGGCCAGCTCTGAGGCCATAGATACACACAACCCAAAATGAACTGTACACCTGCATTCATAGGTGTACATATATACATATGTACATAGCAATAGTAATTGTCTTAGTCAGGGTTTCTATTCCTGCACAAACATCATGACCAAGAAGCAAGTTGGGGAGGAAAGGGTTTATACAGCTTACACCTACACATTGCTGTTCATCACCAAAGGAAGTCAGGACTGGAACTCAGGCAGGTCAGGAAGCAGGAGTTGGTGCAGAGGCCATGGAGGGATGTTTTTTACTGGCTTGCTCAGCTGGCTGTCCTATAGAACCCAGGACTAGCAGCCCAGGGATGGCACCACCCACAATGGGCTCTCCCCACTTGATCACTAATTGAGAAAATGCCAATTACAGCTGGATCTCATAGAGGCATTTCCTCAAGGGGTGCTCCTTTCTGTGTGATAACTCCATTTTGTGTCAGGTTGATTCAAAATTAGCCAGTACAGTAATTAAAGAGAAAAAATATCACATTGAAAGTGAGGTAGTAAACATGGTCGGTTTTGGAGGGAAGGAAGCATTTAGGGGCTAGAGTAGGGGATTGGCCAGAGAGAAAGTGATGTAATCCTATTTCAATTAAAAAAAAAAACCAGCATTTTTTAAAGATGCACTTTAACCATGACACACACAAAAAAAATCATCCATTTTGACTGTTTACAAAATTAGTGTTTTAAATTTTATACAGAAAATGGTGAATATATAATAACTACTTGTAATAACAGAACTCCCTATTAATGACTGTGAATAGGATTGCTGGTTAGTAAAAGTAAATTTTATATTCATAAGGTTGATAATGTCAGTGTTAAGATGATAGGTGGATATTTTCTTTATTGTTGTTGCTGTTTTACTTTTTTACAATCTATGGGATCCGTCTCAAGGGGCTAGTGGGGTGGGGGGAAGGGGACGAAGGCCTGACACTATTACTGATGCTATGATGTGCTTGCAGACAGGAGCCTAGCATGGCTGCCCTCTGAGAGGCCCAGCCAGCAGCTTGACTGGGACAGATGCAGATACTTACAGGCAACCATAGGAATGAGGTTGGGGACCCCGATGGTTGAATCAATGGAAGGATGGAATAAGCTGAAGAGGAGGGGGACACCATGGGAAGACCAGCAGCCCCCCCCCAACTCACCCGGGCCCCTGGAAGTTCCCAGAGACTGAGCCACCAGCCAGGAGCTGGTCTGAGAACCGCAGTACATATATAGTAGAGGACTGCCTGGTCAGGACTCAGGAGAAGGTGGATATTTTCATTAGAAAATGTATCATGAGTCCTTTAGGATTATAAAGTGAATAAGAATTTCTGAAACAAGGGTGTCTGCATAGGCTGAATCAGATTTCAAGAATGTGAAGAAGCTGGACGTTTGCTTTCCCAGCGCCTGATTGCAAATTATCTCCAGTGACATTTTAGCCCCAGAACAAGCCGTTACTTGCCCCCTTCTGTGTTAGACTTAACATTCTGAAGAACAAACTTTTGTAATGTATTAACCTAACACCACCCAACCTTTGTCAATGAAGAGGCTGAGAATGTTTTTAGACATCATATGAGGCCTATAGCTCTATTCTCTTATCTTAGGTACCTGACTCTAGTTTTTTAACTCATGTATTTTAAAAATGCATGCATTTTAAATATTAAATTTCTTTGTTTGGCTGATATAATCATCAGTGAGACTGCTTCCATGTTGGGAAAGAAATGCTTGGTAGTTTTGTAGTAAAAAAAATCTGTGTTTTCCTGTGTAAGATTTTGAAAAAACTGCTAGTTTTTCTTACATTTTGTTTTTTGAAATTATAATATAATTACATCATCTCTCCATAACTTTCTTCCCAACCCATCCTATATTTTACTTGATACTCTGTTGAAATCAACTGTAAAATATAACAGTAAGAGAAACTAAATATTTTTGTTGGGTTTTGTTGATCTTGTTGTTATTTTTGTTTTGTTTTTTTCAGTTTTTTTAATGTTTGTGTGTGGTTTTCTTTTTAATGTGATATTTCCTTTTAATACAAGCTTAGTGGAAGTTAAGAAGCTGATTTCTGAAACATGAAACGTTTTCCTTGTTTAGAAGGATGTCCTTGTTCAGAAGCATGTCCATGACACATTTCATTTCCTGATGAACTATTATTATAGAAAATATGGCAGAAAGAATTTGAAGCTCTGATTTTACATATCTACCCATTTTTTTTTCTGGTAAACATGTGAGTGAATTTTATGAAATAACAAATAATAATTAAGAGCAATAGATCTCTCATTTAGGCAAAATTGACATTGATAATTATTTTTAAAAGATTTCAAAGTAATTGTCTATTCTTCACTGAATTATTAGAGACTTACCATATAATTTATTGAAGATATTAAGCACAATGATGTCAGTAGAGTAAGATTTTCCTAAATCTTTACAGTGGTTTTATGGTGTGTGTGTGTGTGTGTGTGTGTGTGTGTGTATGTGTGTAGTATGTACAAGAACACAATTTCCCACATATCCTCAAATGGAATTTTAGAATGACAGAAAACACACTAAACTTTAAATCTCTTTTACTTCCTAATGCCTAAACAAATGTCAGAGCTAAAGCTTCCATTTATTGAAACAAAATATGTTTATTGAATTGTTTTAACTTTTGTGAAATGTGAATACTATGACTCCTAAATGTTTGTAAAAAAGAAAACAATTTTTGATGTTGACATGATTTCTTGTTTGATAACCAGAATACTGAAATTTGCATGTAAATTTTATTTCTTATTATTAGTGTGCGTGTTCAGGAGGTGTGTCTATGTGTTGTGATACATGTATGTGTGAGGTCCACATGCAGTCTGTGTGTGGTTACCCAATAACTTTCTGGGACCAGATCTCACCTTCCACAGATGGATCCAGGCGTCACACACGGGTCTTCAGACTTATGCACAACTGCACTTACTCACTGGGTCATCTTCTGGATCTTACTAGTTCAATTTAAAATATTTTAAAAGCATTTTACTATCTTTATCATTTTAATTGCCAAGTTTAGATTTTAAGTTCTTGTTCTATTAAAATAAAAGTATCTATAGCAATATTTTAATGCCTAAAAGGTCGTTATTTATATCTTTTAACTTGTTGATTTATACATATCATAATATTTCTATATTTTATTTTAAAATTATAGGTTGGTTATTAAAATTTGAAAGTATTGATAGTTATGGCACTTTCAGTTAGGCTTTTGAAAAACTGTCAGTAGATCTTGTAGATGTTTTTAAATATAGTTATAAATTCTTTGAGATGAAAATTGTATTGATTATAACACTCACATATAGGCGACGTGTGAACTAAATGAATTGGACATTATAAAACAGAAGTATTCAAGTTTAAAGAGACCTCTGAAAATCCTCTCTGTTTATTTTGCTGTTTATCTCAGACCATGGAGAGCACCTAGCTAATTGGAATATTTTTTCTCTGACAACTTTTTACTGATTTTTGTCATCATTATAAAACTTGCTGGTGGCTACTGGAAACTGTGTGGGCAGTTAGTACATAATTTAATTTTTGTTATACTATCACTGGATTTAATATTATTAAGAATGATGTTGAACTGACTAGTTGAATATATTTTTATTTAAAGTTTGACTGAGGAAGCATAAGTCAGTCTGTGTTCAGCAAAGAGACAGTTCATCTAAGATTTAAGAGGCATCTACAGCCATTGTTAGGCTGCAGAATAAATGCAAAGACATCTGAAGCCCAAGCTGAAAAGCTTCTGCTATGAAATATTCCTGCTGTCTCCTGGAGAAGAGCAGGGAATTGTCATAGGACACTGTCAATTGCTGTAAGTCATTGTAATGATCATAGTCAAAGCTACCTGCTGGGAATAATGACTTCTTTTTCTCATCTCACGTCTAAGTTGTGTATAATTTCTGATTGACAGTATCTAAATGGGAAGCAAGAGGACAGTTATAAACATAGTGCCAAAGCATCCCAGCAATAAACGGGACAAGCCAAATAGGCAGCATCGAGTAGAAAATAGCATGTATGGATCAGCTTTTGAATGTCATCTCAGACATTACTTCCTTTCTTTGAAAATTTTATTACAACAAACAATATGATGCATTTTGGCCAACCCCAACTTGCCTCAAATATATCGCAGGAATTCCTTGTATGCCTACATTTTAAAGATAAATGCAAGTGATGTGAGACAGACATTGTTGGATAAGATTAGAGAAGCTTATGTATGTGTATTTTATAGTTATATTTGCATTATATATATATGTAATTGTCATGATTGTACTTTTAGTGAGTTTTATACCAATATACTGAGTACGGTGGGAAAGTACAGCAGCCTGTTCGCTTCCTTACTGAGCCAGATATTTTGTACCCAGTGAAAAGAAATGTCTCCATTGAGTTTAGTCAAAAACAAATCTTCTTTAAATTTCTTCATATTAGGAAAAGAATAACATTCTTCTGAAACCGTGACATTAGAAAGCAAAACATATATTAAATGTGATGGTTTATATGCCGCTTTATTTCGCAGTCTATTATTTTATAAGATTAGCTTCATTTCAAATAATTTATTTTTATAGATAATGAAGTTTTAAGTTTGGAGATGTTTACATTTCTGCAAATCATTTGTAGGCAGAGTTGTCAATAAAACAATGTACTTTTTCTCAAAGCAAAATTAATATGTTGAAGAGTACAAAATGGTCTTTTGTCAATCTTAATAAATCCTTTGATTCTGAACAGTGAGTAAAATAAGTGTATCCTTGCTCTTCTGGTTTGTGTTATAAAATAAATATGAATAAAAATCAGAAACGTAAAGACTTTGCTTCCTTAGAAATTAGGGCAAACTTTGAAAAGCCAAAAAAGTCAAATGAATTCTTGAAAACTTGGTTATGTTTATTTTTAAACGGGAAGCCTCAGCCCTTGTAAATACTTTGGTGACATAAAATGCAGAAGGCAATGCACAAGAGAACTCCTAACATAGAATCAAACAAGCTAGGCGTGTGCAAGGTAAAAGGAAGCCCAGACGCCACATGGAAGGTCATGTGTCAGGGCTGAACGGTGGATCATGAAACTTGATAGAGAGAGCAATAAGGCAGGTGTTTGGAGGACAGTGGCTTTTATCACTGGAGATGAGACTAACATTGAAAGAAAATGGCTTGGTGTGGAAATTGCTTTAAGAAAACAATACAAATCGGGGGTAATAGGAAAATTGTCAAAAGAAGTTTAAAGGGAAACATTTTGTACCTTTGCAGCCATCCTCCTGTTAGTTCCTTCAGCTCTCCTGGTGTGGAACAACTGAAAATAAGCAATACCAAGGAATATTAGCTCCGTAGGCCATTTCCCACAAGCACTACTTTCCTGGTAGTATGGGAAAGCTGGGGGCAGCAGAAAATAATTTGCTTGAGAGGAAGAAAGATGGAGACAGGGAAATGTATAATTCTTATATCATGCAGCCATTTCTTGAGAAATGTTGAAGGATT
Source organism: Apodemus agrarius (assembly GCA_964023405.1). NCBI lineage: Eukaryota > Metazoa > Chordata > Mammalia > Rodentia > Muridae > Apodemus > Apodemus agrarius. The sequence continues at coordinate 27,298,868 of OZ030018.1, read as the reverse complement.
CCAGGCACATTCTAAAAGTGTATCTCAATGTGTCAATAAATATTGAATATTTGAAGAACATTTTTATCTTTCAACAGAGAGAAGAATCTTCAGATTGTAGCCCCTATCTTGTAAGAGTTCTGGGATGGATTATTTAGGGAACAAGTAAAAAAAAAAAAAACCCATGAATAATAAAAATAAAACGCTGAGGAGCACAAGACAGTACTGGAAACAAGCAAAAGGCAGAGATTTCCTGGCTTGAGATGATTTATATTCTGATTATTTCACTTTTTTTTTCTGCTAAGAAAAAATAATATGCACTAGAAAGAAAGCTTGCTTGCTAACGTAAGAATAATCCCAGTTTTTCCATTATTGCTAATTGTTGTCCTTTTGGCAATCTCCACTACTGGAGCCATCTTTACATATTTGCTCTGTTGTTTATTGTTTGCCCTCCTCCCAACTGCACTGTGGGTTCCATAGGTGACAGACTTTTGCTTATTGTCTCTATTGTGGGTCCAGTCACAATGCCTGAGAGTAGGAGCTCCAATAGAGCACTAAGCAGAGATGTGGGTAAAAACAGATGCAATTCACAGATATAAGGTTAGATACATCTCCTTTCCCCAAAAAATCGAAAGCAATACCAGGGAATGTTAACCCCTGTAGGCCATTTTCCATAAACACTACTGACCTGTCAAATGCAACTCCAGACAACAACCCAGAACAAATATATGTCCAGAAGTAAGACGTTGCTCTGACAACATTGTCAGTATTGGGTAGGGAATGATTGCATAGTTTTCACTGTAGAAACTAAATTTCAGAAAGGTCGAAGAGCTTTGTGTGGATTGAATGCGCATCTCTCTTTGTACGGGAGCTGGTGACAACAGATCAGAGATAGGCATATAGATGCCAATAACTAGGTATGCAAAACGGGTAGAACCTAAAGCTGTATAGCCAGACCCTTGCTTGATTATAGTCTCTATTATCTTATTTATTATCCTTCCGATACATTTGTTCTTTATTTCAGCATTGCTTTCTTGCTAGGGAGCAGCTGACACCATGACAGGAGAAGCATGATCTTAATTGCACCACTGTTTGGGCTGGTAGAGATCGGCAGTAACTAGATTCAAATGGGCAGTTGGCCCATGCCATCTGGGTGGTAATGGGGTTGGTGGTGCCAGAGCCAGGCGAAGAGCAATCAAAATTCCACAAGTAACCGTATTTTTTTGGCTGATCTTTTGGGTAGTTTTATTTGTAACAAGTGCAAAGACAGAGGCTGTTAATTGGCATTTTCAAGTTGTCCCCTCTTCTTCCCTCAGTAACTCTTCAACCTCGCTGCTCCCTCTCAAATACGCACATGTCATTTTCCCCCATCCATTTTTTTTCTCAAGAAAACAGTCCCCCGAAGCAAATTATATATGTAGAGTTCTTCATGGCAGAAGGATTTCATGCTTTCCGTGACTTTAGAGTCGATACCCACAGAGCAAACACTGAAAAGCAACTGCTTCCAAACAGCATGCTACGTGACATAGGGCGAGCACATTTGATAATGAAAGACTGTATAATTTGCAAATCATTTGGTAAATTGACAGTCTCCGGGAGGGTCTTGGCCACCGCTGCCCTTCACTGCATCTCCTTATTTTATGTTAGCAATTAACCTTCTTTTGCTAAATTTGAAGGAAAGACAATCAATATACACGTTTCCTCTGCTTTTACTATGATAATGAGAAAGATCTGACAGACTATCACTATAGAGAATTATTATGGTTATATTTTTAATTGGAAATCAAAATGTTGTGGTAAAATGATTATTTTCCTAGAATACATTTATGTTATGTGGTCATTTTTGTATTAAATATACTGAATGTATATGAAAAATAAATGACTGGGCCTTAGTTGTTGGACATGATCATAAGCAGGGCTATCCAAGCTACAACAGGAAATGTATGGAATGATCCACCCTCATAATTATGATTAGTTTACATTGACAACATGGACTTTTTATTCTAATTTCAAAGAGTAAGTAATTTTTGTGTGAATGAACATAGTATCTCTTGTTATTGTGTTGTTACCTTGTATCAGGGTGTGGAGGTTTGAATAGGTGTGACCCTCTATAGACTCATGTGTTTGAGTTCTTGGATCCAAGGGAGTGGCATAACTAGGAGATGTGTCTTTGTGTGCTGTAGATGTGACTATGTTGGAGTGAGAGAGTCACTTTGGGGTCAGGCTTTGAGGTCTCCTATTTCAAACTGTACCCAGTCTCTTTACAGCAACAAAACCCTAATTAAGACACAAGGGTAGCCTAAAACTGACTTTTATAAATAAGTCAAGAAAATTCTTTACGTTATGATTGTATTCATTAATCGGAACTAATTAGAGACTCGCTATGCCTTAAGTCTACTTGAGCTCTTTTTTTTTTTTTTGTTTTTTGTTTTTTGTTTTTTCGAGACAGGGTTTCTCTGTGTAGTCCTGGCTGTCCTGGAACTCACTTTGTAGACCAGGCTGGCCTTGAACTCAGAAATCTGCCTGCCTCTGCCTCCCATGTGCTGGGATTAAAGGCGTGTGCCACCACCGCCCGGCATACATGCATTATCTTAAATACCTATAGAAAATGTAAACAGGTTAAAGAGGTTAACCATTAAGCTGAGGGGCACAGGGAACATGAGAACCCAGAGTCAAACCACATCTCTTGGACTCAAAAAATATCCCTGCTTTTCTTTTACATCACACTTACTTTTGTTTCTTGAAAAGAGGCTTTCAAAGAGCATATGTATTTTCTGGGTATGCAGTCTTCACGGACAATCTAGAAAGCTAACTAGAAGGCACTTCAGTTGGTTTTCTATTTTGATCAGACAGTGTGAGGCAATAGTAGGGAATCAGCTATAGGGAGCTTAGCGAGTCGGGGATTCATAGTGTGTCAGCTTTTGCTTGGTCAGAGTCTACTACCTTCATCTATGCTTTCCCAGAATGCTTCAGTACTTCTTTAAGAACTTTTATGTTAGTGTCTCTTACACAGGACATTATTTTTTTTTTCTAGGTTGAAAATGACTTCTAGTTATTTGAAGGACTAAAAACCAGAATTTTGCAAACAACAATTTAAGAAATCATTCAAACATGACACAACTTTTTACTGCTGTAAAAACTGAATATTTCCAAGTTTAAAAATTTTCTCCTTCTTAAGCAAACGCCAGTTGGTTCAGAATCTCAAGACTCTTCTAGGGCTTTACTAATACATTGTTCAATGTAACTCTCATATTGTCCAATTGGAGTTATATAAAAATATAGTAATTCTACTGTAGGAAACAGTAGTGCACCAGTTTGGATCTTTTATTCAGTTTATTTCAAAAACAGGATTAGATATGCATACTATTTACTGGGGGGGGGGAAATCCCTTTCAAAAAGAAACTGGAAAAGACCCAATAGGCAGGGAGAATCTTCTCAACAATGGGATTAGAATGAACAAAGAGAAACAAAGAAAATCATCCAGATAATCTTCCTCTACAATGAAACTCTGAAATCTCTTTCCTAGTCTTAAACCGAGTGAGGGGACAACAGCAAAGATTTCCCATTCTGGTAACTATATGCTCAGCAGAAACACCATGGTTCTTTCAAACCCACAGCATTGAAGTAACTGATGCTGAATAACCATGGTAGATTACAGTATTAGGATGGATAGAAGAAGGCAAAATTTAGTGGCAAGATATCTGTCAATTGCACAACATATACTAAGATCTCTTTATGTAATGTATTACATATACATTTCCATTACCACCACAGACAATCTGCTAAAAGTTTCTATTGAATAGAAGACACTGTCAAATATAGTATTTCTACAATTAAGCTTGAGAGATGCCAAATATATTTACAAATATGTATATTTGTTTAAGTAGTTTGAAATGGGTGCATCTTATTACTTATAGTACTTAATTTACTGTTGTGTTTTTCAAGACTATTTCTTTATGTATCCCTTTCTGTCTTGGAACTTTCTCTGTAGATCAGGTTGGCCTCAGACTCAAAATCTGCCTGCCCCTGCCTGCCAAGTACTAGGATTAAAGTCATGTGTCATCACGACCTGGCAAAACACTTAATTTTTAAATTGTTAAAAAGAAAAATCAAAATAGATATGCAGAGCAGGGGAAAATGTTGCCAAGCATTGAGAAAATAATAAAGGATGTAAAATGCACATGTAGTGATACGCAATTCAACATGAAGAATATTTAGAAATCGCAGTCTAAATGAAAGGAAAGCTTATGGTCATCTCTAAAAGAGGAAGTATTACTGTTTGAAAGGATAGCATATCTATCGATGTGTACTGTCTAATGTGTGGTATCTAACACCACAGGATATGGATGAGGTTTTAAATGTTCTTCATCAGTAACAAAATGATGCTTACTTTGTGAACAAGTCTAGAAAAAAAAGCACAAGAGTATTTTGAGAAAACACTTCCAGAACTATGACTTTTGTCAGCATCACAGTCAATTTCCCCTTTTGCTGTTTGTACATTTGTATTACCTTCGGCATTGCCTTAGTTAGGGTTTTACTGCTGTGAACAAACACCGTGACCAAGGCAACTCTTATAAAAGGACAGTATTTAATTGGAGCCAGCTTACTGGTTCTGAAATTCAGTCCATTATCATCAAGGCAGGGAGCATGGCAGCATCCAGGCAGATGTGGGGCTGGGAGAAGATCAGTGCTTTTTAGAAGGGGGAACAAGATACACTCAGGAGGAAACATGGAGACAAGTGTGGAGCAGACTGAAGGAAAGGACATCCAGAGACTGCCCTACCTGGGGATCCATCCCATCTACAGGCACTAAACCTGGACATTGTTATGGATGCCAGGAAGTGCTCTGCTGATGGAAGCCTGATATGGCTGTCTCCTGAGAGGCTCTGCCAGAACCTGAGAAAGACAGAAGGAAGCTCAGAGCCAACCATTGGACTGAGCTTGGGGGTTCGTGATGGAGGAGTTAAAGAAGGGACTGAAGGAACTGAGGGAATGGTGTTTAGTCCCATGGAGGGGGCAATAGTGTCAACAGACCAGACCCCCTGGATCTCCCGGGGGCTGGAGCACCAACCAAAGAATACATATGGAGGGACGCATGCCACTGGACACATATGTGTCAGAGGACGGTCTTGTTGGACATCAGTGGAAGGAGAAGCCCTTGGGTCTGAGGGTGTTCGAGGCCCCAGTGGGTTTGAGTGGTGGGTGTGTGGGAGTGGGTGGGTGTGTGGGGCAACACCCTTATAGAGGCAGGGGGAGGGGGCAGGAATAGGGGGTTTCTGAATGGGAGACCTGGAAATGGGAAAACATTTGAAATGTAAATAAAAAAAATATACAATCAGAAAATACGTTAAACTTACTCATATGAAAAGGCAAAAATAAATTTAATCAATGAATATAAAATGAAAAAAAAAGTAAACCAGAGAAATCACCAGAACATCAGGACTAATGCCAAGATTATATGCTCCTTACCAGAAGACAACAGCATGTCACAATTATGAAAATAAGCCTATAGTCAACACATTGCCTACGGAAAACTCAAGCTGTTGCCTACAAAGAGCATTCCCACTGAAGTGCTAGCATCTATTGCACCAGCAGGTACTACTCTACATGCTACCAAAGGAGAAACACAGACACCAAGACAGTCTGCCACAAACAGTCTACCCTTGTGTCCTAATAGCAAAGTATGCTAGGTCTAGAATACAATGTATGCTGGCAGCTCAAATGATATTAAAAAAATTATCTTTGGAAATAAAAAAGAAAGTTCTACATATTGATCCAAAGACAGACAGACATGTGAATACTGTCTTCCGACAGCTAGGAAGGGGAGGTCTCAGACACTTCCTCCAATAAGGCCACACCTATTATTAATGCCACTCCCTGGGCCAAGCATATTCAAACCACCACAGACGTGTTGACAAAATTATATGTTCTGTGACACAGGAGTGGCTTGTAAGAGTGGGTGACTAAAATGAAGTCATCCAGTTTCTGTAGATCAATAATAATACAAAAATAGAAAAGAGCATAAACAGCCAGGCGGTGGTGGTGCACGCCTGTAATCCCAGCACTCTGGGAGGCAGAGGCAGGTGGATTTCTGAGTTCGAGGCCAGCCTGGTCTACAGAGTGAGTTCCAGGACAGCCAGGGCTATACAGAGAAAACCTGTCTCGAAAAAAACAAATCCAAAAAAAAAAGAAAAAAAGAAAAACAAAAAGAAAAACAAAAAGAAAAAGAAAGAGAAAAAGAAAAGAGCATAAACAAAGTGATAATTTTGTTAATCTAATCAAAACATAAATGTTAATATTAAGTGAAAAGAATGAATAGATTTCAAAAATATAATTTATACATATACTGTACACATATGTTTTTGCAAATCTGTTTCCTTTATTTCATTTAATAGGTAATTTTGTAAATGTTAATTACAAAATAATTTATAATCTACAGTTTAAAGTATGAAACAAGGTTATTTTAAAATAAAAGAATATAGAGTAAAAATTGAAATCACTTAAAACCTAACACCAACTGTAATTTATTAAATGTAAGTCTTTATTTGAGGTATTATTAAAAATTTCAAAGAGCAGCAGGTCTCATTTTATCTTTGCTGATATTCTTTTTTTAATTATTTAAATTAGATTCTTCTCTCTTGACCACAGTTTCTGCTTTCCTCCTCCCTCAGATGCAACATGTCTGTGATTCCCTTCTTGAAAGATAAGGCCTCCAAGACATAACATCCAAATACGACAAAGCTAGATTCTATAAGACAAGCCAGAATCTAAAGTGGAAATTTCTGGTTTCGTTAACAACTCAGATATGCCACATTATGTTGTTCTGGAGGCTGTCTTATGAGGGGGCATGTAATGTTTTGCTGAACACAGACCCTTGAGAGGGCACGTGAGGTTTTCAAAAAATGTAATTAGAACCCCACAGACAGTGAGAGGATGTTCTCACATTGCCACCCCCATGCAATGCTTTGCTGGTCTTCCCAGGACTTTGCTGGATAGAGAGAAATGTGCCAAAGAACTTTCTGTGGTATTCTGGCTGATTCTGACTGCTTCCGTTGACTGGTGCCAATCCATCAGAGCTTTGCTGCTACTGTTGATTCATGTTTAGTGTTTGCTACTGAACCGGACTGTTGGTATCCTGACAACAAAGTGGGGAATCACCCTAAGGTACGACTTCTAAACAGGACCATAACAACCTTTTTCTACTAAGATTCTTTTACCCTACTGCTGGTTGGTGGGCTAGAACGGAGGTCAAAGAGTTTAAGGACCCAAAATAAAATAGGTGAAAAGACCCTAAGCCTTTAAGCTTGCACACCAAATGGCTGTTCAAAATCAAATGGCCGACTGACAAATATTCAAAGTACTTGAATACCAGTCATAACAGCAAATAATGCATCAGGCCCATGATTGCTGATTACATGGAATAGTAGTTCTTATTCCTTTTCTATGTAAAATAAAATCCTAGCCAAACCTTTATATATTGACTTTTAAAAGGAATTTTAATAAGAAATTAACAATATGAAAAGTAATATTCTTCTAACACCCACCGTCTTTTGAAGTACTGCTAACCATAAGTTGCTGTAATATTAAGATGGGATTTTATTAAAGGAGTCTTATTTTGTAGTTATTGGAACAATTCCTTAAAATGTTAAAAACATAGAATTTTAATTATAATTCAAGCAACAACCATAATTATCTGAAATGTTTCCCTAACTAGACTGCCTCGTCCAGAGGGAGAGAATGTACTTAGTCCTGCACCAACTTGATATGTCAGGATGGGGTGATACCCACAAGGGGTGTTCCCCATTCTCAGAGGAGAAGGCCTGGGGAGAGCAACTGTGTGTGGAGGACTGTGAGAAGAGGGGGCACTGATATTTGGATGTAAACTAAATAAATAAATTAAAAGGATAAAAAGAACAAATGATTGAAGAATAAAAAGATAATTCAGTACTGCTAGAGACAGAAATGCTTGCTTCTTTTCATGTATCTAAAGATGGATGAGCATAGCTTTTGCCTAGGTGATTGGTAATCACTTTCACAAAATTGGGAGTCTTCCCATCCAGCTCCACATCCAGCATTGCTTATATATTTTAAATGCCTCTTAAAATTGCATCGGCTCCTAATTTGATTCATGAAAGTATAAATATATAAACTAAATGTTATTATACATGTAAAATATTGTGATACATTTGTATCATGTATGCAGTACAAATAATGCAAGGTCCACCCAATAACCACAAGTTTGAGTATTTTTAGATCACAGATCCAAACTGGATGAAATCTACAAATGGCCAGCAGAGGGCGCACACGCCCTACTATGTGGAGGAAATGAACCGCTTGCATCCTTACATTGTTCAGAAAGGTGTGTTGCTTTGCCAGTTTCTTCAGTAAAGACAAGGAAAATGTCATTTCTATTCAAAGAAAATTAAGAGGAAAAAAATTTTAGAGTAATTGTCGTGAAACAAAGTATCAAATAAAATTGAACTGCAGAGATTTTTAAAGGCAAATATAGGTACATAATGTGGGATATTGCTATCTCTCTGCCTTTTTATTTCTATCCATAAAAACCATAAATTACCTACTTATAATTTTAAACTTCAATTGTGTTGTTATAAGGGCAAATTGTTACACATATATTATGGCAAAAATTGATCTATATGTTATTACTGATAGTAGTGTAACTATGTTTTGCTTTTCTTTTGATTACTGTATTATTGAATTGTTCACACACATTAGGACATGTGACTGAAATCCAAGTACTCGAGGGTCAGATTTTACCATACTATTTTTGTAACAAAATTGTTTCTTAATGAATAATGTTTAAAATATTTATTATATATCAAATTAATGGGTTACATAAAAGGTAGAAAATGAAACATTTGTATGTTGGCACCTGATCATATGATAATATATTAAATATAGGTTGTTGTATAATAAATTTTATAAAATTTTCTTCTATACTTCTTATTTTCAATAGAATATAATTCATTTTAAATTATGTTTTATATAATTCATAGTAGAAACAAATCTTTTAAAAATATTTGTCCTCAAAGTTTAAGGTAAAATATAGTTCATTTATAACATATAAACATTAATTGAGACCCGAGAAAACCAAATAACCCTATTAAAAATGGAGTACAAAGCTAAAAAACGAATTTTCCCCTGAAGAACTTTAGATGGCTGAGAAGCACCTTAAGAGATATTCAACATCATTAGTCATTAGGGAAATGCAAATCAAAACAACCCTGAGATTTCACCTCACACCAGTCAGAATGGCTAAGCTTAAAAACTCTGGAGACAGCGGGTGTTGGCGAGGATGTGGAGAAAGAGGAACACACCTCCACTGCTGGTGGGACTGCAAGCTGGTACAACCACTCAAAATCAGTCGGGTGGGTCCTCAGAAAACTGGGCACTACACTTCTGGAGGACCCTGCTATACAACTCCTGGGCATATACCCAGAGAATTCCCCAGCATGTAATAAGGATACATGCTCTACTATGTTCATAGCAGCCCTATTTAAAATAGTCAGAAGATGGAATGAACCCAGCTGTCTCTCAATGGAGGAATGGATGCAAAAAAATGTGGTATATATACACAATGGAGTACTATTCAGCCACTAGAAACAATGAATTCATGAAATTCTTAGACAAATGCATGGAGCTGGAGAACATCATTCTAAGTGAAGTAACACAGTCTCAAAAGAACACTCATGGTATGCACTCACTGATAAGTGTATATTAGCCTAGAAGCTTGGAATACCCAAGACACAATCAGCATACCAAATGATGTCTAAGAAGAAGGAAGGAGTGGCCCCTAGTTCTGGAAAGGCTCAGTGCAGCAGTGTAGAGGAATACCAGAACAGGGAAGTGGGAAGGGGTGGATGGGGGAACAGGGGAAGGGAAGAGTGCTTATGGGACTTTTGGGTAGGGGGGATCCAGGAAAGGGGAAATTATTTGAAATTTAAATAAAGAATATATCAAATTGAAAAAAAGAAAAAATTCCTCATTCTAAAATTTTTATTTATTTAATTACTTACTGATTTAGTGTGTGGGGGTGTGTATAGGTGTATATGTGTGTGTATGTGTGTGCAAGTATGTGGGGGGGTATGCACATGTGTATGTGTGCCCATGGAATTGCCATGACTCAGAGGAGGAGTTCAAAGGACAAGCCCTGTGAGTGTGTTCTCTCCATCTACCATTTGAGACCTTGGAATCAAACTTACTCATTAGGTGTGTGGGCAAACACTTACACCTGCCCGGCTAACTTTCAGCTGCTAGGTTTAATGTCTAAGACGTTAGTTTTGAATGAATGCAAAGATATATGCAGAACATCCACGACTGCATTTCGTGGAAGATTTTTAAAGGTAAAATTTTTAACTAAAGGTTCTTCTAGAATTGAGTTTTGAGAAAGAGAAGCAGAATATCAAGTACTTTAGGTAGAGATTTAGTTCGTATATATTATAATGATCATTCATGTATTAAATTATCAAAACATATTTCCCCTTTTTAAAATTGTGCTTTTAGAATTTCATGCAGCATTGTCTTTATCTCACATTATTTTTTTTTATCCCCAGATCTTTCCAGATCCCCTAATACAAGCTGAACTTCACCTTCATATTTTTTTCTGTCTCTTAAATAAAACAGAGGAGAAGCCTGCCTGAAACCATGACCCCAGGCGGGAGTGAGCCCCAAACATGGGGACCTGAAATACCACCATTATGGTGCTACAGGGACACAGACCACGCGCAAGCCTAAGATGACCAGCGGTCTGGCACCACACGGGTCTGGGATCAGGGCAAACCATGACTGAGATGACCCCTGCCCGTTGTCTTAATGTATGGGCAGGAAATAGAATTCCTGAGACCACTGCAGAAATGAAGCCAGACACTCAGAGACCCCAGGGCTCCCCAAAGAGGTGAAAGTAAAATGCGGAGAAATAGAAGAGAAAGAGAAGCAGCGTAGCTGTCCTGCAAACCGGGATGAACTGGGTTACCTCACTAGGGGACTGGAAGTGAAAAAGAACAGGGGGCAAGAGAAGGACGAAGCCAAAACAAAGGTTTCTGATCAATGCTCAAAGTTTAATAATCAGCACTGAGTTTATATAGGGACAGCCTACAGACCCAAATACTTTGCTCCAGCTGAATTGAGTTGCAAAGCAAGCTCAGCAGGCAGTCTACGTCCTGTAAGAAATGGACTCCACCTCGGTCATTAAGGTCCAACTGCAGCAAACACTTAAGGTCTATTTAGCCTGCTCAAGGCTGGGGGAAGGGCACAAGGCAGAAGGCTGTGGGCACAAGGAAGAGGGGCATAGCCTGAGACTTCCAGGTAGTGACACCAACTATGACCATGATGCAATCCTGGCCTGTGCTGCCACCGAGAGCCACGGCTGGGTCTGCAGCCATGCAGCGGCAGGAGTCTGTTGCCACCACAGGCCAGGCAGATGTCCAGGGTCTGGACAGCTGACAGTGGACACGATGATGCCTGTGAGCTGTGCAGAACCAGGCCCACGTGGGAGTGCTGGACCTGAGAGGGTAGGAGCAAAAGAGCTCGTCCCTAACCAGCTGCAGTACTAGGGAGAGTAGGACTAGGCACATGACCCTGGAAGGGCGGTACAGTGGTTCCTGTTTGCTTGTGAGAGTTGCTGGTGAACCAGCCCGAGGATATGAGCATGGGAGAGCTGGCCCTGCAATTTGTCTGCTGGGCAGTGGATTAGTAGACGGAGAGGATGCCCACTTCCATCTTCTTCTCTTGACACCAATGGCAAAAGAGAGAGATGGATCCAGAGTCATGAGAGCAGGAGAGCGATGCATGTCCCTCACTATCCAGCACTCTGGAGAGGGGACCTTGTACCTTGCCTGGCCATAGGGTAGAGATGGTCCTGATGGCATGAGACAGGAGAAAGGAGCTGGCTCTGCTCCTTTCTGTCCGTAGCGTTGGATGAGCTAGCCTGGGCAGGGCGGGAGAGCTTGCTCTGGTGGTGTGAGCTCCAGGGCTTTGAATTGGCACACCCTAACGTCTACCACGTGGATGAACTGCTGGAGTTCATGCAGGGGCCAGTCCTACAGATCCAAATTAACAGGATCGCTATGACACAAGGCAACAACAGGATATCCAATGGACAGCCCCTCTGAGGTTCCTGTATTGCAAATGTGGCAGGAGGCAGAGGAGTGAACATTTGAAAGCCAAGAAGTCTAGACAAAAGGCTCTACTTTAGGAGGGGCACACTGTGACATATTACAGTTTCAACAAGAGTTGTGTTGTTGTAGTTGTTGTTGTTGTTGTTGTTGTTGGAGTTGGTTGTTTTGATTTTTCCTTTTCCTTTTTCTCTTTTGGTGGGATAGATGCAGGGGGTAGGGAAGCGAGAGGAGATCTGAAGATGAGTGGGATCTGGGTGCATGAGGTGAAATTCACAAAGAACCAATAAAAGGGTTTAAAACATTAAATGAAGTGAGTAACTACATAAAGATTGCATTCCAGAGGCATTCTGGGTACTTTCAGTATGTGTGTGTGTGTGTGTGTGTGTGTGTGTGTGTGTTTTAAGACTATCAATATTCAATATTTTTGTTCATCCCTTTAAAAGAAAGAATGAAAGAAAGAAAGGGGCTGGACTTTTATGCCTTTAATTCCAGCTCTTGGGCAACAGATCTCAGGTGGATTCCTGTGAGTTCAAGGCCGGATAGGTCTACAGAGTGAGTTCCTGGCTACCTCGGGCTGTCTAAAATCTGTCTAAAGACTGTCTGAAAACAAGACGGAGGAAGAAGAGAGGAAGAGCAGCGGGGTAGACACAGAGAAAGGGAGACAGAAACAGATAAAGCAGAGATGTACAGAGAGACAGAAAGAGACAGAGACAGAAAAACAGAGTCAGAGACAGAAACAGAGATACACAGAGATACACAGAGTGAAACAGGGACTAAAAAAAAAATAAAGATGGACCCATATTGTGAGCAAGATGCCTGCCCTGAATGTGCTTAATGTGCCCAGTGTCCCCCACTTGAAGAAAATTGATTTCGCATCTCCCAACAGCTATTATTTGCCAATAGGAGGAAGAAATTTGTACCCACAAATCTTCTTTAGTGCTAGAAAGTCTGTGCAGTTTGAGCTTGGCGGGTCATGTGCGTGCTGCCCCTGCCCGTGAATTCGCATTGTCTTCTCCCCTGCTATCTCTGGAAAATACTGTTTGCTGAAAGCATGCACCAGCTTTGACTCTTACGGTCTTACACTCTTCTGCATGATCAAGCAAGATATTGAATTCAGGGATGAGTTTTCCATATTAGTAACGAGCAGATTCCAATATTAAACGGTTTTGTTAGACACACTTGAATTACTCTAAAAATTTACCTAATTATGTATTGTACCTCAATGCTAAAATCAATTGATTAATAAATCAATCAAAACTCAGTGGCAACCTTGTAATAAGAAAATAGGTTAAAGATGTTGGATTTGCACTATCTTAGAAGCAGTAATGTATTAAAAACTTGGTGATTTCAGATATTAATAGTACAAATACTACTAAATATGGTACAGATATTTTATGCTTAACTCACCACTCCCAAAATTCTTCCTTTATGCTTACAGTTCTTTGAATATAGTTATTTTAGGTAAATTAACCTTATTCAAGTTTTCCAAACACTAAAACAAGCTTTTCTAATATTAATTTTATAAATTTAATATTAATAGTAAATATTCAACAGTATAAACAAAATATTTATTCATAACTTTTATAAATGTAAATTTTGGATTTTTAAATTGTGGTGGTAAAGAAAAATTGCCTTAGGAGACACAGGTGTAACTTAGTAAAAATGCAAATATAAATATATTTTTGGATGACTTTCTTCAAGACTTTTAGATATTTTTGATTTCTTAATTTGTCAGATGTACAGCTTGGTCTTGTGGGTCTTGAATGACTGGAGAAGGGAAAACCCTAACAGCTGTTGTCTGTATGTGGGATATGTTCTTTTGGCAGGGTTGTCATGTCTGACCTTAGTGAGACAGAAAGCACCTAGTCTCAGAATCTCAAAGTTTTGTATACAGGGATATCCAGGGCCGCCCCCCCATTCCCCCCCCCTGCCAGGAGGAGGACAGGGGGAATGGGGGAAGGGTAAGAGGGATATAAAGTGAATAAAAAAATTAAAATATAAATTTAAAAAGTAAGTTTCACTCAATAGTATCCTTGCAACTCTACGCTTTTGGATGCCTGACATTATGACTCTATTTTTATATAACCCAGTGTATCAGAAGTATTTAACCTTTCTATATCTGGAGATGCTTTTTCAGTACCTGTGGCATAACTTGGGTTTAAGTAACTGCAAAAATACTGCTTAGGTAGTAGGGTTATTATTTTACTCATTATCTCCTATTCATTTCCTTTACTGTTTTTCTTTTTTTTAAATGTTTTTTTTTATTTTCTATATTTTTGTTTACATTCCAAAGGCTTTCCCCTTTCCCAGATCTCCACCACCATACATCCCATAAGTCCTCTCCCCCCAACTATTCCCCAATCATCCCCCCCCATTTCTCTTTACTGTTTTTTTTTTCCTTTTCTGAATTTCTTCCCCTTGTATCTAAATGTAGGTGGTTTTAATCTTTCTGGGTTTTCCCAAGCAAAATTGCTCTCAATTGAGTCATCAGCCATCCCAGCAATCAATGGAGATGGCCACATGATGGATCCAGTTATTGCAATCAGTATAGATTTTGAATAAAGTGTCAGCTGTGCCCCTGGATCTATTTGGCCTCAGAAAGTACATCTTTTCTCTTCTAAGTCCTACCTTTTAGAAAGAGAGGTGTTGGACTGAATACAGATCCGCTAGAGGCATTTAATCAATGAAGACAGAGGTGATGAATGGCAGGTAAACCTATGTGGACTAACCAAACTAACTGTTCTTGAGAGGAAAAAGGAATCAAGCTGTAAATACCATTTCAGCGAGTTGCTGTCATGTTTAAAAGGGGGTGATAATCAACTTAGAAGTAAGGACAAGTATGGAGATGCAGGGAGCATTAAGAATTCAAGAAGGGTGCAGATCTGGGCTGTCTTCCTAGCTTTCTCCTTCCATATGCCTCCAAAGATTTACTTTTGCTGAAATCATACAATTATTAAACTGCAATTTTACTCACATTTAATTGCTTTTCTTTTTTTAATTTCCCAACAGTTCTGTCACTTTCTTGTAATTCATGAAGGACAGGATTTCATTTTTATTCATAGTTGAATCATACTCTATTGTGTTCATATCTATCTATCTAAAATCCATGCATACATCTATCATCTATCTATCTATCTATCTATCTATCTATCTATCTATCTATCATCAGTCTAGCTTCTTTTTTCCTATTTATGATTCTTTTCCTACTTACCTGCTTATTGGAGTCTAGAGTGACTCAATAAATTTATTTGAATAACACCGTATAAAACATGAACCAAAATAAATCCCCCAAATTTCCTTTGTTTATGTTGCTTCAAAAATGACATTCAGATGGAAATAAATTGTATACAAATTGCTCTGTTCACCCCCTTCTTTCTTATTTGGTGACCAAAGGGCATTAGTAACAACTATCACGCATGCATTTTATTTAGAAAATCATCCTCAAATTTGGTTGTGCATGAGATTTATGTGGAATTGATTGCATGAAATACATTTGCTTGTTCCCATTTCATAGAAATTTTATTTAGAAGTTATATTGTAACATCTAAGCATAGAAAGGTTGATGCATAGTTCATGAAAGTATAATAGGCCCAGTAATTTACGGAAAAGTATCCTAAATAGGTTATATATATATATATATATATATATATATATATATATACATGTATATATATTTACTAAATGGGTATAGATAAATAAGCTCTTCATTATAGTATTAAAGTTACTAACAACCAGCAATTGCTTGTGAACTAGTCTTATTTGCCATGAACACCATATATACACAGAAAAGTATATATATACTAATGTATATACACATGTACATAAGTTCACCTACCCATGCAACCACAAGTATATGTACAGGTTTTTTTCCTTTATAAAAACAAAATGAAAAAATAAAAACAAAACAACTTAGTCCTTACCACCCAAAGACAGTCTTTGAAAAGGCAAATTATATTAATGGTTATCAACCTCTTAGAAGTGAGTGTGATAAATTTTCCAGTTTTATTTTTTTAAAGCATGAGTTGCTATATGAAATAAAAAGCAAGAAGGAGAAAGCAATCACCGTGTGCGTGTTACAACAATTTCATTGCTGTATAGTTTCAAAAATGAATAAACGAGAGAACAAGATAATTCATAACAATAATCACCTCTATGATCTCTTTTTTGATGTCATTCTGGTTGGCTTCTTTACTAACTTAAAAAAAAAGTCAAACTAAGCCTAAGTCTGGAATTTTTAATGCCTCCATGGTCCAAGTACTCACATTAACCTCTATTTTCAGTGCAGATACAAAGTGTTAACTTTTCCCCTTTTCATGTCAAATTCTGTCGAAAAATCACTCATCACATGCTTTCAGAGAACAGATATTCTGTTGTTTCTCATTTGAAAATGGTGCTGTTCTTTGTTTTCATCAGAAGCACTACTTTGATTAACTTGCAAAGGATAGGTAGGTAAGTCACTGCAAAAGAAAACGGGACCTTTTAGACTTTCAAAAACTGAACAGTTTGTGCAGTAGCTTTATTTAATGTGACTTTGTTGAAATTTGGTAAGAAATTGAAAAGGTCACTTGTGTTGCCACTTGGCCAAAACACCAAGCAGTGAGTTTACACTGAATGGAAGCTTGCATTCCAGTCTGGAGTGGATACTGCAATTTGGTCCTTCCCCATGTTACTATACTAGTTGGGTTGGTGTTCTTGGTTCTTCCTGGATATTTTACAATATCCTGTTTTTTTCTTTCTTGAATTGCTTACTATGGTCTACCTTCTTGGCTTTCAAAGTACCCAGCTATCAGTGTGCAAGTCCAGTAAATACTAATATTCAAGGAAGGTCTTCCCATATCAAAATACCCTAAAACTAAAACATAAGGACAGAATGGTGGCATACTCATATGAAAATTTTTAGGAGAGTCTGCAAAATTGAGTTTTCATGATTGGACTATTAGGAAGACTACTGCCCACAAATTCTCTACATGCCCAGAGTATATTCTTCATTGGCTCTAAAGAATATTCAGTATAATTACAGACTATCTGTTTTTCTGCAAACACAGGTCACTAGATGGATAATTTTATCGAAGCTTCCTCCCAGAGAACAAATCTGTTCACAGATGTTGTATAAAATGATATTGTCATGAACTGAAAGGTTACAAGTTATTAGGGATGAACCGTAATGATCAAAGGTGACCATGTAAAATTTCCCTTTCATAGGTTTAAAATTATATAAGAATTCAGATTGTCTTTGTGAGGGGAGGCTTTCATGTGGTACATGGAAAACAGTGCTTACGAAGAAAAATGAGTGAATAGAATTTAAAGCAATTGAAGCTTTCGGCCCTCTGAGAGGTATGTACATGCCTGGGCCTTTGGAGGTTCTGCTTGCCACAGGAAGGCTAAATTGTCAGTGATTTAATTGCTCTAGGGATTGCAAAGGTGATCTTGTAGTTTGCCTCCAGTGACAGGTGCTATCCCTTTATTATAATTTGCCCCCCTGGGTGTTAAAACATTCATGGCTTTTCTGTTAGGAAATCTGCATACTCCTCTCTGCATGTTTATTCATAATCCTCTGATGAGGTTTAGACAAACCGGCTGTAGAACTTGAAGCTTTGGCATTTTCTTCAGGAATTGTTACCTGCACCCAGGAACAAAAATAAATAAACTTCATTTCATTTGCAATTAAAAAAATCATTAATTGACTTTGTGTTCAGATTTCGGGCTCTCATAATTGGGTGTATTTTGAATTGTTAAATTGTAAGGGGGTTTCTTCCCCCTGTAATTAGTGTTTAGAGGATATTATGTAAAGAATGTGTGCTAGACTATAAAGTATTTGCACACCAGAGGGCGTCATAGCTTTAATCCAAGCTTTTTGAGAGATCTTTAGAATAGTTTCAATTCTTACTTTTTTTCTCCTAAGTATCATTCTTTTTCTATCACATGTATAATACCTATTTTGCTAATATCCCTGCTGTGTGTCAATCAAAGGAGAACAATGTGATTAAATGAAAAAATTAAAGTACATGTTAGTGAAATTACTTTCCCCCTAACATGTGAGATTTCGTTAGATTTCTGGGTTTTCTCTCAGGTCAAATTTATCATTGATTGTATGTAGTGTTTTTGGTTTTTATCCCCCTCAGGCTAGTGAGCAACCTGCTTCCTGAATTTTGTGTATCAACAGTTTTAAGTTTATTTTTCTTTCTTTATTTTTTAATGTATTTGTTTTTTATTGGATATTTTCTTTATTTATATTTCAAATTTCCTGTTCCCCCCAAAACCTCCTACTCCATCCCTCCCCTGATTTTATGAGTGTGCTCCCCCACCCACCTACCCACTCCTGCCTCCCTTATTTTTGCTGCACTGATGAATAAAATTTTTTTCAAATTTCTCCATGTGATTATTCTATATAGAAAACTTTCTGTATACAAGCCTGAAGGGAAGAATAAACTATTAAAATAGCAAAAGCTATTTTATGTTGCAGAAGGTAGGTACAAGCAGAGGAAGGGCGTACACACAGTATACACATAGTCATCGGAGTATGACCCCATGGGTTTAGAGGACGCCCACATTTCATGCTCTTTGAGCCCTACCCAATATGGAGCCAGGGTGAAGACATAAACAGATGGCTGAAACTGAGCCATGATTTAAAGTAAAAATTTAAAAAATTAATCACATTCTTTAGGAAGACGTTTTATTTTATGTATATCATTAAAAATTATTTTAAAATCTAAATATTTTTAAAATTCATAGTTATTTTCATTTATAAATATCTATACTTATGAATCTGAAGACCCAGCTATACCACTCCTGGGAATATAATAAAACGATGCTCCACCATACCACAAGGACACATGCTCCACTATGTTCATAGCAGCCTTATTTGTAATAGCCAGTAGTTTGAAACAACCCAGATGTCCGTCAACTGAGGAATGGATACAGAAATTGTGAATTAATTATACAATGGAATAATATTCAGCTATTAAGAATGAGGACATCATGAATTTTGCAGGCAAATGGAAGGAACCAGAAAATATGATTCTGAGCAAGGTCACTCAGACCCAAAATGACATATGCATGACAGGAGCCTAGAATGGCTGTCCTCTGAGAGGATCTGCGAGCAGATGACAGAGACAGATGCAGATACTTACCGCCATCAGTAGACTGAGTTACAGCTAATAATTATATTTTAAGTAACAGTGAGAAACATCCCAAACAGGGTAAATTCACTTATTATGGGACAAGATTTTAGGACATAATGTTTCATAACTCTTAGCCAATGAGACTTCTGAATGATTCTTCTACATCAAGTAAAACTTTTCTACTAATCATACAGATAACACTAAATCCTGAGGAATAGGGTGAGTGGAAGTACACTAGTGTGTGAGACACATAGTTCCAGGTAAGACTCAAGGGGTGAAATAAATTTCATGTGAGCATTTGGCAAGAAAAGAGATTCATTCTAACAATAATTTCATTAATGTCTCTCTTCGGGAATTTTATCCAATTGTCCTCACTAAAAAAGAAACTTCCATCACACAGAAGGTTGTTTTTCTATAACTCCAGTCCTACATTACGTTTTGCTATTAAATAATAATCTTGGTGATAGGCTCAACATATTCCTATATCTCTCCCATTGTTAGACTAATTCTCAGAATGGCAAAATAGGAACCATCAATACGCATGTCTAAATAGAAAGCTGTCAGTTTGACATACATGCGTAGACATAAATATGATAATTGAACAAAATGGGATTTTAATTGATACATTTCAGAATGTGAAGAACATCATTTCTAACATTCTTAACATGACTGACTATCCAAATAACTAGCTTTCATCTTATTTGGATAATTTAGAATTTTTGCATTTATTTTACCAGTTAAAGACTGGAGTTTAATATGCTAATAATGTACGAAATCATGTAATGCATGCCAGGTCCGTCAACAAGGTATTTGTGTGTCATGTTTATTCCTGGAAAATGAAAGCGTCTTCTGACTTCATGAGCTACTGATCATCCTTTCTTCTTATGGTCTGGAAGTGATTGGATCATAGTGTCAATTTAGCAGACATCCCACTGACACTCTCAGGCAGAATCACAACACAGGCATTCCCTCTCTTATCTGTGAACTCAATCTTTCCTCTTCCCCACATCTGAAATGCTATAGTTCTATAAAGAAAAAGAAATCACCTAGTCATGGTGCAATAAAGGGTAATTCAATTGTCCCACAGTATGTTCTCTTCTCCTACAGATATAATGTTTCCTTTATTATTAATTTTGAAAAAAAAAAGACATCGATTTCTCCTTACAAACTCTACCCTATGAGAACTAACATTTAGCTAGTGCAGACTTTTTAAAAGAAGGAAAACACTCCTTTAGGCTATTAAAATTGGGCAGAATATGCATTCATAAATAACCTCAACCTTTGATGAAAAGGGCTTTGTCTTAAAGATTCCTCCTCTTACCTTCACGAAGAGCACAAGAGTGTATCCTTTTGATTCGTTTTGCAAACGGTAAGTCATTGCCCTTCACAAAGGAGGAAAAAGATGTATTTAAAAAGAGCCATGAACGCTATTCAAATTCATTGCTTTTTCCAGGTGTTCGTAATTGAGTTGCCTCAAGATCAATATGAAACTGCCTAGGATACAGAAAGTCAATAGCTACTTCCAAAGTCAGCCCTGCATAGTGTAGGTGCCTGGAAAGAAAAATTCCAGCTGCTGCTTCAGAGGAAATCTACATCTGCATAACAAAACTTGGAGGTGAATTTCATAAAGCTTTGAATCTATGAAAATCTGAATGTCACAAAAAAGTTCTTCTTAGAAGACATCTCTTTTTTTGTTAAGCAAATAGCAGTCTTTGTTTTTTTCACAATCCCCAGTGATACTGAATGAACTACATATTTGATTTCATCTAAAATCTAAAGCTAGAAGGATGGTCTTAATCAAGGTTAGCATCACTATGTTCTAGTATACTGGCCACTGTTAGATTTTAAGAGCGGTCAAGAAACCGTGCCTTTTCTTTCATGAAAATGAATTACTTATTTTCGGGTGATGAATATTGAATTGCATCATCTAGCTTTTTTTAAACTAGTAGTTGAGATGGAATGTGGTAATGCATTTAACATCTAAACAAAGATTATGGAAATCTGATATTTGTGAAAGCATGGGTCATTTTTAAGTGGAAAGATACTGCTACCTTTGTTACTACTAGGTATCTATCTTTAGGGCGGGGTGGGGGGGACGCAAGCAAGCAATTTGAAATATGCAATGCTAGCTTTACTTCCAAGATACCTTTCAGGGTATTCGTGCAGGTCATCCTTTTGTCTGTGAAGAATGGAGACAGCACAGCGTGGTTATTTTAGTGTCTAAACTCTGTGTCCACAGAGGCCATCAGAATACCCCTGTGAAGTCATGCATTTACATAAGAAAAGTCAAAGCAAGCAGGATAAGTACAGAATGCATGGGCTAGAACAGTGACAGTGGCTATTGGCATCTATTGAATTCCCTTTTTGAGACCTGTTAGTCCATTTGCCTTTAGTTATTACCTGAAGTCACATAACCATGATGAAATATCATGTTTCACTTATTAAATGTATTCCTGAAATACGCAGGAGATTCTTTTGTTGTTGATTCTAAGTGACATTTTCTTATTCTGTGTATTTGGGGGGTGGGGGTGTTTAATGCTTTGTTCTTCTTCTTTAGACTGGGGACAAATTTTCATATAGGTTGACCTAAAATATTATACATTACTTGAGGCATCCATAAAAATTTTGATTTTCTTGCTACAATCTTCCAAGTTCCTTGATAACAGGTGAATGTTACAAAGCCACATTCTAATTGGCTCTTTAAAAAAAATGTTTTGTTGCCTGGGACCCTGCGCAAGGTCCTTGGGGCTGGGGGTAAGAAGGCTGTCAATGACACAGATTCCAAGGGTCGGTCAAGAGGCAAAACTGGGTAACCCTTTGTACTCCATCCCTGCATCTCATTGCCCTCAAGTAGCCAGATGTGAAACTGTCTTTTTCTCAATGGCTCAGTCTGTCTCCAGGGTCAGTATCAATGGTGTCTATCTGTGCAGGCAGATTCTCCGCTGGCTCGGGAAGTATCAATGGGTCATATGCCAGTATTGCAGCTAGGCCTGCTTGGTAAGTTCCTCCTACAATAGTTTAAGGCCTATTTTTATACCTTTCACCTTATTCACTGTTCCTTATCATGACAATGTTTTGTATGTACTAATTTATTCTTAGAAGTCACAACTTTAAAATATTGGGTCTTCAGTCTTCAAAATGAAATAGCATTACTAATAAGTACTCTAGGGCTCTTTACTTCCCCTGTTCCTAGAAGTAGATAAACTATATCATCCATGCTCAAGAGCTCTCTGCCTAACAGTGATAATATCAAAATCAAAAACTGTTTTGATTAAGGGTTGTGAAGATGAATCAGTGGATAAAGGACTTGATGAACAACCATAGAGACCTGGGCTCAGATTCCAAACATCTAAGAAAACAATAGGATATACTGGCACATCCTGTAATCCAGGCACCTGACCAGAGGAACAGGGATGGGACATGCCTGGGGCTTAACATTGGTAGCCAGTCAGTAGAACCATTCTGTGAGTTCTTGATTTAATGAGGAACATTGTCTTTAACACATAAAATGAGTCTCTGGGAGGGGAGACCCTTGGTCCTGTGGAGGCTTGATGACTCAGGATAGGGGAATACTAGGGCACTGAGGTAGGAGTGGGTGAGCAGGGGGGAAGGACCCTCAAAGAGGCAGGAGGAGAGAGGAGGGGATGAGGGCTTGTGGCCAAGAAACTGGGAAGGGGGGGATAACATTTGAAATGGAAATAAATAAAATAACCAATTTAAAAAGAGAAATTTACTGAACATATTTTAAGTAAATAAATTGAAAGATCAAAAAGATGAAAACTACTTCCTTATGTTGTCTAATTGCTCTTGCTAGAACTTCAAGTACTATATTGAAAAGATATGGAGAGAGAGGGCAGCCTTGTCTAGTCCCTGATTTTAGTGGGAATGCTTCAAGTTTCTCTCCATTTATTTTGATGTTGGCTACTGGTTTGCTGTAGATTGCTTTTACTATGTTTAGGTATGGGCCTTGAATTCCTGCTCTTTCCAAGACTTTTAGCATGAAAGGATGCTGAATTTTGTCGAATGCTTTTTCAGCATCTAATGAGATGACCATGTGGTTTTTTTCTTTCAGTTTGTTTATGTAGTGGATTACATTGATGGATTTCCGTATATTGAACCATCCCTGCATCCCTGGGATGAAGCCTACTTGATCATGGTGGATGATCGTTTTGATGTGCTCTTGGATTCGGTTAGCAAGAATTTTATTTAGTATTTTTGCATCTATATTCATAAGAGAAATTGGCCTGTAGTTCTCTTTCTTTGTTGGATCTTTTTGTGGTTTAGGTATTATCGTAATTTTGGCTTCGAAGAATGAGTTGGGCAGTATCCCTTCTGTCTCTATTTTGTGGAATAGTTTGAAAAGTATTGGTGTTAAGACTAGTAGAGGGAGACACTCTATATTAACATAGACAACCAATATCAACTTCTCTCTTCCTAGGTGTATAAACATGGTTTTAAAAATAACTTTGATTTGCCAGATGTAATTGTCATCTCAGAGCCTTACTGCTGAATGAGCTCATACTTTCTCTCTTTCTGATCTCTGGCTGGCTATTTCAACTCGGCTATTCTAACTCAAACTCCTCTATAGGTTGACTGACTCAAACTGACTTCTCTCAGTTTCTCATTGACTTGTTCTGCTTGGACTCAAACTAGCACTGGCAATTTGCTCTAATCTGGCTCTTTCTTATTTTCTGGCTTCTACTGCCTTTGCTGACCTGCAGTGAACTGTGTGAACTCATGAATGAACTCAACTCCACTGTGCTACATTCACTGCCCAAATTGAACTGAATGGACTGACTTTTCCTGAAGTGCTCTTAAAGAGCCTCCCTTTCCTGTTGTATTCTCATGAGAGCTGGGCATACCCCATTGTTGACTCATTCTGTCAAATCTTTCTCTGGTTCATTATTTTGTCTGTCCATCATTTAGAAGCCACTTTCAAACATGACTACTTCCTTCTACAACGTAACCCTACCTTCATTGTTTGGAATTAAAGCTGAGTGCTGAGAGCCTGTCAGTATCCCATGCAGAAGAATTAAAGGTGTGTGGTATATCTTATTACAGCTGGATCATACAAACTTAGAAGTTATTTGGATGTGATCCTTTGCCAGATTGCCCATGTTGCTGGTTAAAATTCCTCTACTCATGGTCACATGTTCCTACATATAAGAGTACACACATGCATACATACATACACATGCACTCCCCCACATTCATCCTCACACAAGGGTTTAGCAGTGTTTACTCTCCTGTGTCCTTTCTTTTTCATTGCAATGAGACACAGCAAGGCAAGAAGTCACCTTTTATGAATATGAATTATGAAAACTCATTTATTAGTTGGGCCTAATTTTTTAGAAAACATGTTTATTTTTATGCTTGGTTTCTTAGATAAAGTTAAAAAGTAGAAGAAAACAAAGCTGGGCTTCAGGGAGGCCATTTCAGGGAGGAGTAAGAAATAGATACTAACAAATTCTGAACTGTAAGAGTGCTATGGAAACATAATAAGTATAAAATAACTTTCATATTGCCTGTTTAGGGAAAGTTTGTTATAAACTATGCTAAAAATCACAATGCCACTTTAGGAAAGGAAACCCACTCCACTGAAGTCTCTGTCTCTCTTTCTCTCTGTCTCTCTGTCTCTCTCTGTCTCTCTCTGTCTGTCTGTCTCTCTGTGTCTGTCTCTCTCTGTCTCTGTCTCTCTCTCTCTCTGTGTGTGTCTCTGTGTGTGTCTCTCTCTCATCCTCTTTTCTTTTTATGTATTCTCTCATATAATACACCCTTACTGTGAATCCACCTTCCCCAATGCCCTCCCTCTTTTCCAGATTCACTCTTGTTCCTCCACTTTATTTAAGAGCAGTACTCCCAGAGACGTCAACTGAACACAGTATAACAAGATGGGATAAGTTTCAGTATAAACCTTCATATCAAGCCTAGTTGAAACAATCTGTTTCAAATAAAAGGATTCCAAGAGCAGTCAAAAGAGTTAGAGACATCCTCCACACCCATTGTTGGGAGTCTGACAAAAATGTCAAGCTAAACTATTATTACTATTAAGTAATTAATATCATCCTATTATGTATGCAGAGAACCTAGCTCAAACCTATCAATATTCATGGCTGTCTCTAAAGCCATATGAACTCTACTTAGTTGATTCTGTGTTCAAGTGGTGTCCTCCAACCTCTGGAATCTTTCTTCCCTCCTCTTCTCCAGAATTGCCAAGCTCCCCCTAATACTAGGGTGTGGTCTCTGCATCTGTTTCCAACAGTTATTAGATTAAGCCTCTCAGATGACATCTGAGCTTGTCATGGATCCTATGAGTCTATGAAAATATCATTTGGAATCATTTAATTTCATTGACCTTTCCTTCTTTCTTTCTTTTTGTTTTTGATTTTTGCTAGTTGGGTTTGTTCCTATTCTGGGTCTCTGGGCCACCTAACTTCCAATTACTGACCATTTGGGCAAAGCTGGCTTAATTACAGCACAAGAAGTTCATTCAGTATAAACTACATTAGCCTTGCAAATAAATTTATGAATGATCCAGGTTTGCTCATGAGGAAAAGATCCAGATGTCACTTGTGAAATACCACTACTAGCAAACCGAAGGGGGCAATTCCTTGAGAAAGTTCCTTAGACGGCCTTGGAATATCTTGGTTCAGGAGTTATATCAATATAGTTATATAAAGATGAATGAGTACATCCCACTAGAATTTATTCTGCTTTATGGAAAAATAATATATCCTTTTAAAAAAATTCCTCTACATATTATTTCATCTAACTTGGAAAGCCTTAAACATATTTTTTTTTTACACACAAAGACTACTTAAATCATCTTACATTTGATTTTAGGAAGACAAATGATCACAAGACTGTAAAATAAGATAGAAACAATTATAAAAACAAATTAAATGTAAGTAAGAAACATAATTAAAACAAAAAGTCAATACATAATACTGTGTAGACAGTAGAAGTACTTTCTAATATAAACATCTAGGATAAAGTCTAATTATAACCCTTTTAAAATCAATGACAATATTTTATTTATTATTTTATAATTTGATTTGAAATTTTGTTACCACTAAGAATCATGAAGAGACAAAAATACACTTTTTTTTCTTCACATAATTCTTTATTCTTCATTTTTCAGCAACACAGGAAACCCTAGAGACTAAATTATCTTAATTAGATACAATTAAAGGAGATTGCTTTATCTGTTAATTAACAAACTTGGGATTTAACAATACTGCTATAAGCATCATGTTGTCTCTTTCTGAGAAGTTGTTATATTTGTACAGTATTCATTTAAACCTCATTTACTGTGATTTCTGTTGAATGTTAACCTCTTCTCTGGTGGCAATCCATATTTCAGCAAAGACAATTATCTATTGAACCAGACTTATTTTTCCCTTCATGGAATTTGGCATTTTCCCAAAATATCTGCATGAGAAATATACTTTGAGAAAAATACTAAGTTCAAGTATGAATCATACATCCTGTGTTTCCAAGGCAGTTTGAATATAAACAACATTTTAATGCTTTATATTCCAATTAAGATAAAGAATCTCTCAGGAAGCCATGATAATTTCTCTCAGTCTGAGACTTAGAGTTAACTCACCCTCTCTCATCATTCATTGTTTGTTGAAGCTACCGTCACTGGGCAAAATACAGGCAATACAGGGTCTCAAGACTCTTAAGCATCGCACTGTTCCAGCTAGGTTAGAGAACTACCTCAGCTCATGGTAGCAGCTCTGTGTCTCCATTTGTGTTTCTATACAGAACTGTCTCTGATTTGTTTTATTCTATTTCCAGTGAAAAAAAAAGAAATTCAGTATTTCAAAACATATGATACAATCTGTGCCTTGAAGCCATTTATTGACTTTTTAGTGAAATAATGCTTACATGCACACAACCCTTGGGGAACTGCAGCTTCTTCTCTAATCTTATTGCCACCTTCCTTTCAAGGCCTGAATCCTCTTCACATTCTTCCCACAAAAATCCATCTTTTTAAATACACCTTTCTTCCTGTCATTTCTCTCTTCAAAAACCTTCAGTCATTCTCCAGTGCCTAGAGCAGTCTCTCCCCTGAGTATTACATACAAAAGATTGTAAAGCCAATGGAGACACCATGTACCGAAGGTAGACTAAATAACTATCTTGTACAAATACTACTACAACATTCCAAAAAAATACAATGGGGTTAATTTAATGTTTTAAAACTGACTAATTTTACTCTAACAACATTTTACATACTCTTCAGAAAAGAATATTAATATTTTAGTGCTTTTATTCATTTAATATTGTGCTCATCAGCATATCCCAGACTATCTTCTTTTTCAATAAAATACATGAACTCACACAAAAATATATTTTCTTAATGTATACCCATGTGACACAGCATACAGATACATACACATGAGGATACACATAATCATTACTATTATTGCAGCTGAGAAAGTAACATAAAGAAAATTAAAGTCACTTTCTCATATTTGCAGAAAATATCACTAAGCACTAATAGATAATGCAAAAATTAAGAGTACATAACTATTTGACATACAAAACCTATGCAGATAGTTTTACCTCAGTCTTTTCCACAATAAAAATAACAGTATGTTCCAACTGTGATATGAAATAGATATTTAGATACTTAGAAAAGTATCCACATTATTTCATACATGTGCCAAATTAATTCTAAAATTTACTTAAAATCCTATAATAGATTTCATGCATGAGAACACAAAGATAATTATATTCATTTAAAAATCAATATTATATCATAATCACAAATTTTGAATAGAAATCATTATGCTATTTTAATATGAAATTAACTTTATAGTTAGTTTTAAAGTGTTCTGTATACTAATATGTTTGAAAAATAATTAATCTTTAAATTAGAGGTGGGAATTATGAAGCCACAGAAACTCTGATAGCTAAACCAAAGAAAGATTCAAACAAGATAGAGAATTTCAGACCAGTCTCCCTTATAAACACTGATACAAAATTACTTAATAAAATACTTGCAAACCGAATCCAAGAACACATCAAAAACATAATCCATTATGGTCAAATGATGGATGCTTCCTTCCAGAAATGCAGGGATGACTCAACATACAAAGATCTATTAATGTAATCTACCATATAAACAAACTGAAAGAAAAAAGAAACCACATGATCATCTCATTAGATGTTAAAAAGTCCTTTGACAAATTCCTACACCATTTCATGATAACAGTCTTGGGATACCAGAATACAAGGCATCTACCTATTTCAAATCAAGGCAATATATGGAAAGCCAATAGTCAACATGAACTTAAAAGGAGAGAAACTTAAAGCAGTTTCACTAAAATCAGTGACAAGCCAAGGCTGCCCATTCTCTCCATATTTATTCAATATAGTGCTTGAAGTTCTAGGTAGACTAATAAGACACTGAAGGGAGACCAAGAGAGTACAAATTGTAAAGGAAGAAGTCTAAGTATCACTATATAGATGTGATATGACAGAATATATAAGTGACCTCCAAAATTCTACCAGAGAACTCCCACAGCTGATCAACACCTTCAGCAAAGTGGCTTGAGTCTTAGCTTCTTTGGGACTATGGTTTGTACCATGGTTATCCCATATTTTATGATTAATATCCACTTATAATTGAGTCCCCACCATGTTTGATTTTTGGGTCTGGGCTACCTTGCTCAGGATGATCCTTCCTAGTTCCATCTATTCGCCTGAAAATTTCATGATGTCATCGTTTTTAAGGACTGAGTAATACTCCATTGTGTAAACGCACCACATTACCTTTATACATTCTTCAGTTGAGGGACATCTGGGTTTTATTCTAGTTTCTGGACATTATGGATAAAGCTGGTATGAACATAGTTGAATATGTGTCCTTGTAGTATTGTAGAGCTTCTTTTGAGTATACTACTGTGTATTGCTGTGTCTTGAAGTAGATCTATTACCAATTTTCTGAGAAATGCCCGAATTGACATCCAGATCTGTAGCCTAAATTTTCATTCCCACCAGAAATGGAGGAGTGTTCCTCTTGCTCCACATTCTTGCCAGCATGTGCTGTCCCTTGTGGTATTGATATTAGTCATTCTATGGAAGCAAGGTGTAATCTCAGCATCATTATGATGCATTTCTTTGATGGTTAAGGATGTTGAATATTTCTTTAAGTGTTTCTTGGCCACAAGGGACACTATTAATGCTATTCTGTCATACTTGCAGAAAGAAGCATGGCATAAATGTCACCCTAGAGGCTTCAACAAGCACCTGATGGAAACTGATGCAAAGACCCACAGGTAGTTTGGGAAATCCTGTGGAAGAAAGGGAAGAAGTCATTGTCAACCTGTGATTTGTGACCCATTTGAGAACATTAGAAAACACAGATATTTATATTATGATTCAAAGTAGCCCAAATATAATTATTAGGTAAAAACAAAAATAATTTTATGGCCGTGGATCACTACAACATGAAGTACTATATTAAGAGGTCACAGCATTAAGCAAGTTGAGAACCACTGACATAGACTAAGGAGATTGAGCAACTTGTATTTGTATATTTATGCAAATATATAAATATAGATATGGAAATAGACTAATAAATAGACAGAAGATAGATAAAGAGATGTGATAGATGATAAATTGATAGATCAATAGATTGATCAATTGATAGATGTATAACCACAGCAATTAAAGAAAAGGAGGCTGTGAATCTGAAAGAGAACAAGGTGGAAATGGGCATGTAAGTGGTTAGAGGGAGGAAAATAACGGGGAAACTGATGTAAATATCTTTATTCAAAGAATTAATTTCAAAAATAAAGAAATAGATATTACAATATTACAATTTTCATTCTAAAAATTAAACATAAAATCACCACAGTGGTAATAGATTCTTCCATGAAACAAAGATTTGCCTTTGTTTTGCTTATATGTAGAGGCTGCCCTATGTAGCCCAGGGTAGCCTTGTTCTTCCACTGCTCCAAATGCCTATGTCTACCTATTATTGTATTCTAGGTACACACTGTTACATTTGCATTGAGTTTCTCATATAATGTATTCCAGAATAATTTTGAAAAACAATAAATTCTACTTAAATACATTAATGGCAATGTCTTATCAAAATGCTTACTGATAAACAGGTAAACCATATATGGTTAATTTAATTAAATCAACATTAAATTTATTTTTCAGTGTTGACCTGAAAAATATTTAGATGATGAAACTCAATATATACAGTGTATAGCAGGCATCCTGATGAATACAAATCATAAAGAAACACTGAAGACAGCTTCACGTTGTTGTTGAATTCAGATATATGTGTTTTCTTTCTTCTTTCAATGCAATTAATATGAATATAATTTTTGAATGCATTGGGTAAGCCTATATTTTTCTTAAGGTATTTAAAGACCGTTGAAGCCTTTCCTTTGTTGTTTCAATGTTGTGGGCAATAGCATGCCCATACTGAAAAGCCGTTTAATACTTAAATATGAGGGGGCGAGCAAATGGTCATTCTCCATTTTCAGATTAATAGAAGGCCTTTGCATGAGAAGGAAAATGCCACCCACATGCCATTGTCTTTGGCCTGCAGACTAATCACTCACTTGCATTGTCTTTTCTGATTGATTTGTCATTTGGTGGCAGCTGAACTGCGTGTTTGAGGCGCTTTTGTATAGATTTAATCAGGAGATGGAAATCGCACCTTTGATTGACACTAATAATTTATAATCATTTGCACTTGCTGGAACAGCTGCATCTCTTTAAGTTTATGAAAAGAAAAGGCCCTTACATTTCCTGAAACTATTCATTTCAAATCAATTTAGGCAGGTAGCCATAGAGGGAGAGCTGACAATTTGGAATTATTACTGTGTTTTAAATTTTCTAAATCGTAATGTAAAAAAACATTTTAATGCTGTGCATAAACATGCCTTTAATAATTCCATTAAAATTTCAAAGTAAAACTTAGGGCTACAGTATTATGATGCAGGTTGTTAAAGAGTGCCTGATAGTACAAAGAAAAGGACAGTTTTAAGCTTCTGAAAGGGTGATGTCTAATGCAATTTTCCATCTGTAATAAGATGGAGACAAAAATGTAGATCCTTCTGAAATGACCAAAATCTAACACATAATTACCACCGACTGTCACCATGTACAGTGTGATATTCTGCTCGTTATTTTTCAACTATAGGATTTTTCTTTGTTTAGTTTTGGTCTCAGGTTCATATTGTCTTTAATTGTTCACTCATGTTATACTTGATGTATACTAAATATATTTTTGACTGAATACAGTGCTGCATTAGGATAGCTACTATACATGAATCTGTCTGGCATATGGGTGTCTACATTCATATCTATTTTTTCTCCTTTTTGAGATTATGATATATTTACCCCTTTTTTCTTCTCCTTTTTGAGACTACATTTAAATATTTTTCCTGTTTCTCATTTCTCCCCAAACCCTAGGATATAACTTTCCTGTTTTCTTTCAAATCCATAGCCTCTTCTTTTCATTAAATAGTATATATATATATATATATATATATATATATATATATAAACAATCTCACAATTGTCCAAATCATAACAAAACAAAATGATATCATAAGTGAATATATGTATGTGTATATATATATATATATATATATATATATATATATGGAGAGAGCGACTGAGAAAAATAGCAATAGACCGCAAGTATATGTTTATATATGTATATGTAGATGATGTAGATGTAAGATATATATACATATGTATATGTATATATGTACTCATACATTCCTTAAATATGTAAATTCAACTTCATCTGTCTATATGAAGGCATATGTGTGTATGTTTTCAGGGCTGACCATTTAGTATTAGATAGTCAAATAGCGTGCTCTTCCCTGAGGAAGATTATTTTTCCCACTCTCAGAATTTCTTAGTTGCTTATAATCACATGTTCAATGTTGTCATATGCTTCCAAGTTTATCAGTGATTCCAGCTGTTTGGATTTTTGTATGAATGGTCATGTTATAGTTCCTCCTAAATTTATTAATTGTTTGGGAAAAGTTTCATGTATGTCCATATTTTTTTTCCTGTTCACACTAGTTGCTATTTTTAAAATGAGCTGAATCCCCTCTCCTAACATCTATTAGTCCTTCCAGTACACATTACATTTCCTCTAGTGGTATATTTGCACATTTTGCAATCTGTCTTTGTGGATAGAGGTCTCTCTCACTTTTGTTCTCAGGGATTGAATCTGTTTGTATTAGATTTGACCATGTTGCATAACATCACATAACACAACACATCTCACTGAATACTGCAGGCAGGAACGAAATATTTTTAAATAAATGATAGCATCAACAATTCTCAAACAACTTAAAGGCAGAGAGATTTCCAGATTTCCAGATACGGTTGTGAAAATCACAATTGTCCAAATCATAACAAAACAAAATGCTGTAAGTGAATGAAATTTTGCACTGGTTCTTCTGCTTTTCAGACAAATCAGTTGTCATTCCACACATAATTTAGAGAGAGGGCATTTTGATATAATAATGACATATAGTTATTTTGTAGATGTTAAAATATGCCATTAAGTAATAATGCAGGAGATATTCACCCTAATATAGGAGTTAGGATCAATCATTCTTCTTCTTTTTTTTTTTATTGAAAGATGAAAGATTACATGCCGAACAATGAGGAAACAGGACTAATCTGAGGATTGAAAGTGAGTGCTCATAATAATTTCTATATTTCTGGTAAAAACATGTAATTAACAGTCATATGCTTAAAAAAGAAGCACACACTCTCCTCAAAACTCTTGTCATGTTACTTTTAATTAAATCATTTCAGGATATATGAAACATTAATAATGTTAATGCATTTCTGGGTGTTTTTCAGACTTCCATATCTGTATTTTCATCTTTATCTGTCTGTATCCTTGAAAATACCTTTTGTATTTGAGAGAGGATTAAACTCACATCTTACCTTTAATTCACAGATTTACCTCAACCCAACAAATATTCAAACTTAATGAAAATTATTGTTAGGTACCCAGCCCTAATTTCAACAGGGATTTCTGATAAAATCTTTTAAGAGTTTATTTATTTATTTATTTATTTATTTATTTAGTATAAAATCAAGCACTTTTGCTGTTCAGGTACGTTTAAAAAGTCTTTAGTCTAGAGAAACTACATGTTTGAGTGATTTTCATTGGATAGTGTGAAGACTTAAAGGAAAGGAGAAGGTTATGAGAAAAGAATGCATGGAATATGATATTTTAAGTTGTATAAGCCTACCATCATCGTTCAGAAAATGAAACAGAGTTCAGTTGGGTGTCTTCTTCCTATTTTTTCCCAACAAACTATCATGCATACAGTAAGGACAGTGTCATAAGCAGGAAACTGATGTTAAGACACTTGAGTGTGAAGAATCCTGTCGTGTTCTGTCCATCCTGCTGTTTGTTCACAGATGCCATCAAGTCTCTGCTCATATTGCCCCTTCGTTAAAAATATTTTTATTCATTTTTTTAGGAATTTTATATATTATATGTTGAGTCTTCTCAGCACCCCTTTACACGTCTCCTCCTAAATCCATCCCTTATTCTGTACCTACCCTCATGTGGGTGTTTATTTTTATTTGGGTTCCATTAGTGCTCCTCCTATGTACTAAGGTGTGTGGATACCCCCTGGAGTCAATTAGCCCCACCAAAGGCTTCACGTTAAAAAAAATATGAAGTCTTTATCACTAACTCTGAGTCTGGTAAACATAAATTTCTTTCCATGTTTGAAAGTTTCATTTTGAAACTGTCACCAAAATAGACTGTTAGAAAGAATAAATTTAGAGATTGATTTTGCTATCCACACCATCTTTCTGGACACTTCAAGTTCATGAATCGGTCATTCAAATTGTTCTCGCAAGTCTGATTGTCCAATATATCTTCTATTTTTTTCTTTCCTCTCATGAGAAATTTGTAGGACAGGTCTCGTACATGTGAGTTCTATCCTTTTCTGTTTATTAATGCTATTTTCCCCCATTGATTCTCAAGGACAGTTTCTTTAAGTGGAAGGGATTTTGGAGGAGGAGAGGAAGGGGAGGGAAAAAGGGGGACAAGATCAGATGTGGAAGAAGACAGGGATGATATACAGAGGGTCAAGAAATTGAACAGAGGTGTATAGAAATAGGATATGAATAACTAGGGTAGCCACCAGAAAGTTCCAGATGCCAGGAAGGCAAGAGGCTGCCAGGAGCCAACTGGGATGAGATTAGCTCAAATGCTCAGCTCAACAAAGGGGAGGAAGAACCTGTAGAGACCATATTCAGAGGTTAGGCAAGGCTCCCGGTTGGGGCATGGAGACACCCACACATTTCCTAATTTTTAACCCAGAATTGCTCCTTTCTAAAGGGAATACAGGGACAAAGAGTAGAGCAGAGACTGAAGGAAAGGCCATCCAGAGAATGCCATTCCTAGGGCTCTATCCCATATACCGACACCAAAATCGGACACTATTGCAGATGCCAAGAAGTGCTTGTTGACAGGGGTCCTGAGAGGCACTGCCAGAGCCTAACAAATACAGAATGGATGCTTGCAGCCAGACATTGGGCTGAGCACAAGGTCCCCAATGGAGGAGTTGGAGAAAGGACTGAAGGAACTGAAGGGGCTTGCAACCTCATAGGAAGAACAATATCAACTAACCTGACCACCAGAGCTCCCAGAAACTAAACCACCAACCAAAGAGTACAGATGGAGAGACCCAAGGCTCCAGCAGCATATATGTATCACAGGAAGGCCTTGTCAGGCATAAACAGGAGAAGCCCTTGGTCCTGTGAAGACACAACGCCCCAGTGAAGGTGAATGCTAGGTCTGTGAGGTGGGAGTAGGTGGGCAGGTGGGGAAACACTCTCAGAGAAGCAGTGGAAGAGGCAGTGGTATATAGGGTTTCCAGAGGGGAAACTGAGAAACATTTGAAATGTTAATAAATAAAATATGCAATTAAAAAACCAGATAACATTTGAAATGTTAATAAATAAAATATGCAATTAAAAAAGGTTTTTTGTCACTCTTTCCTTTCCATTAAATATGCTTCCAATTTTGTTCAATTTATAATTCTATTTGGTGTCTTTTGATTTAAAGAAAATTGTAATTGGTTATAGAAATCATTTTGATGGCTATTTTAGAGCTTTTGTCAGATAATTCCTTGTTCCAATTGACATCATTGATTGTTTCATTTGACTGTCTGTTCTGATGCTGTGCTTTTTTTTTTTTCTTGGATCTTGAATGATGTGCGATTTCCAACATTGTTCTTGAGACTTGTCTGTTGCATGAAGGCTATAGGCCATCATTTGCCTTAATTTTGTCCAATTGTCACACAGGTTTGTCAAATTGTCACACAGAAAAGTGGATATTTTTCTATGATATAGTCTTTTAATTTCTTTTTGATGTACACTCAAATAATTCTGGGTCATATGACAGTTCTGTTTTTAGCTTTTTAGGGAACTGTAGTTTTGTTTTCAAAATATCCTTACATATATGAATAAACATATATGCAGGCTATTATATATACTAATATAATATATACTAATATATTACAAAATTACATAATTTATATTATAATAACATAATATATAAGTGACAATAATATATTATATCATAGAATAAAATATATAATATACAATATACAATGTAATATGTGTAATTTGTGGTATATAGTATAGAAAATAAAATATGTATTATATACTAATATACCAATATTTATATATACTGATAATAAGATATATTTTATAACAGTATGTTTGTGTTTATTTATATATATTTTGTATAGATGCATACAAACAACATACATACATATAAACAACATACCACCAAGAGTAAACAAACTCTCCCTTTTCTACTCTACACATTCTTAACAGAATTTAATTTCCAAATTTCATAAATTGTTTATTTTTCTGAGTGAACATGTTTTCTTTATATCTGATTTCTTTTGCATTCATATTTTATATACTGTTTATGTAGAGTATCTAATGTCCTGTTTAAATTTATGAATATCTGTCTGTTTCTTCATGTATGTTATTTTTTTATAATTTTCTTATATATGTTCAAATAAACTCACTGGCAAATATGTTATTTTTGTCTTTGAAATGTTGACTTTTTTTCTTTGTAGTTTAGATGCCAGAGTCTTCTTGCTGTTTCTTCTCAGTTATCCATTTTTAGAATTCCTATTCTTACGATTTTTGGTATTGTCATAAAATCTTGCTTATTCCAATTTTATGAAATGCTTCTCTCACTTTTTTCATTGTTCTGATTCTTGTAGTTAAGTTCAAAGTTTTTATTTGTTCATTGTAACAAGTGATCGATGTGAGTCTGACTGAAGCTGTGTCCTGTCGCGTGTTGCTGTTTAACATTTCCCATTTTATTCACTGAAGACAGTCTTTCTTCAAAGTGTCCTCTTCACACCTACTCACTACGTTATGAGAAGTAGTCATTTTTACATCAAAGGCTTTATTTTGATCATTGTATTTCTGGTAGTCTGTGTTTTTATTGTTGATATCAGTATCATGCTTTATTAGATTTATTTGTGAGAAGTATTTACAAGTTTCAGGATCTTTTCCCTAGTTCTGACAAAAATTCTACTGATATTTTGATGAATATTGACTATATAAATCCCTATATGTTATATGAACATTTCTCACAATATTGATTTTTCCAAGCTATAAATAGGTGGGAAATTTTTGTCATTTTTTGTAAAAGTAACTTCTATTTACCTGATATAATTGTCAACTGAGAGGCTTTATTCCTCAATCTGATAGCCTAATTGTAGTCTTGAAAGCTTCTAGCTGCCGGACAATCTAATCTAGACCTAGAATGTTCAGCCTCTGAGACTTACTGATAAATAACCTCACTCCTTTTAGTTCTTTCTGAACTCTGGATGGCTGGTTCAACTCCTCTCAAAGCTGACTGTTCAATCTGGCTTTTCTCAGTTTCTGATTAAATTCCCCTACTCTCTCAAATATTATCTCTCATGCTGTAGGAGTTCTCTGGTGGAGTTTTTTTTGGATCACTTAAGGACACAATAATATCATCTGCAAATTGTGAT
Organism: Apodemus agrarius; assembly: GCA_964023405.1. Classification (NCBI taxonomy): domain Eukaryota; kingdom Metazoa; phylum Chordata; class Mammalia; order Rodentia; family Muridae; genus Apodemus; species Apodemus agrarius. Next base: position 27,261,572 of record OZ030018.1, on the reverse strand, counting down.
AGTTTGACTTCTTCCTTTCCAATTTGTATCCCTTTGACCTCCTTATGTTGTCTAATTGCTCTAGCTAGTACCTGAAGTACTATTTTGAAAAGATATGGAGAGAGAGGCAGCCTTGTCTAGTCCCTGATTTTAAATGGATTTATATCCTCTTGCCTGCAGCTTCCCATCCAGCCAGTAGCAGGGAAGCCAGACCTAGCCAGCTTGCCAGGTGCTCAGACCCTGCCGGCGGAACCAGGTACCGGAGACAGCCCGAGTTTAAGACCTCCGGGGACTCAGGTCTGGGGCAGGAACTGTGCACAGAGTAGCGGTTTGGAATACAGCGGCCGTGCCTGCGCTCTGCGCTCTCAGGCCAGACCCTGAACCCCCTGCAGGCAGCGCAATCTTGCCTGCAGCTTCCCATCCAGCTGATAGCGGGGAAGCCAGACCTAGCCAGCTTGCCAGGTGCTCAGACCCTGCCGGCGGAACCAGGATAAGCAACAATTCTTGTTTATTAAGGAGAGTGAGGACCAGCTATAGCGGCAGGCCTCCATATTGCAACCAGGACACAGCTGGAAAGGTGCAGGTAGAGACTCCGTCTGGGGCTAGAGCAGGGAGAGCTGCTAAGCTCTCGCCCAAAGGCAGGCCCAGGCGCCTAGGCTCTGCAGCACGTCCCTGCGAGCTTAGGCCGTGCACTTAGGCAGCCGGAACCACCCAGCTCCCCAGGACCCCGGACCAGCGATAGCTGCAGGCCTCCATATTGCAACCAGAACACAGCTGGAAAGGCACAGGTAGACAGATTCCATCAGGGGCTAACACGTGGGGGGGATCTGCTAGGCTCTCCCTACTAGGCAGGCCCAGCAGCACCTGCCAAGGCTCTGCTGCACTCCCCCACACTTCCTGGAGACCTCAGGCCGTGCACAAAGTCAGCGGGTGGCAGCCAGCTCGTGATCCCATTGAGCAGCAATCACGCATAACCACCAGTAGAGAAACAACAGGTAAGCCCAGCCTCATAGGAGATTCAAACACCAGCCAGTGACAACAAGGTCAACCAACACCAGAAATAACCAGATGGCAAAAGGTAAATGAAGGAATGTCACTAACAGAAATCAAGGCAACATGTCAGCATCTGAACCCAGTTCGCCAACAACAGGAAGCCCTGGATACCCCAAAACACCAGAAAAACAAGACTTGGATATAAAATCATTGGTCAGGATGCTGGTAGCTGAACACATAGAAAAATCTCGTAAAGAAATAGAAGAGAAAATGGATCAAAAGTTAGAAGCCTTTACAAGGCAAATACAAAAATCACTTCAAGAAATGCAGGAGAAGATGGATCAAAAAGAAGAAGACAATAAGGAAGAAAGGCAAAAATCACTTAAAGAAAAACAGAAGAACGTGGGCCAACAAGTAGAATCTATGAAAGAGGAAACACAAAAATCTATTAAAGAAATACATGAAAACACAATCAAGCAAGCGAAAGATCTGAGCACATCCATCCAGGTACTAAAAACAGAAGTAGAAACAACTAAGAAATCGCAGAGGGAGACAACATTGGAGATAGAAAACCTTGGGAAGAAATCAGGAGCCATAGATGCAAATATCAACAATAGAATACAAGAGATAGAAGACAGAATATCAGAAGCCGAAGATACCATAGGAACCATTGATTCAACAGTCAAAGAAAATACTAAATGCAAAAAGGCTGTAACCCAAAACATCCAGGAAATCCAGGACACAATGAGAAGACCAAACCTAAGGATTATAGGTATAGATGAGAATGAAGATGTACAAGTTAAAGGGCCAGCAAATATCTTCTACAAAATTATGGAAGAAAACTTCCCCAACCTAAAGAGAGAGATGCCCATGAATATACAAGAAGCATACAGAACCCCAAACAGACTAGATCAGAACAGAAATACAGCCTGTCACATAATAATCAATGTAGCGAGCCACATTGTCTCACCATTACAAGATGGCGCTGGTTTCCGGCCCTAATCCTGGCAAACAACTTGGTACAGGCGTGCTAATGGCATGCTGACTCAGCAGTTTCTTATCTGGGCCCTATGTTAATGAGGGATTCCTCTTGTAGCCTATCCTGTGACAAGAGCCAGGCACAAAGACCTTGGCGGCAACTGCTCAGGGATATAAGACAGCCCATCCTTTGTCTCGGGGCTCCCCGTTTTCAAGGCATTCCTGAATAAAGTGCTGTTAAGAAGGATCCTCGGTGTTGCGTCGTTTCTTGCTGGACAAGTACGGTCGTAACAGTTGGTGGCTCGCACGGGGAGTCTGAGGGAAAACCCTCGTGGATCCAGAACTTCTCAGCACCAGGAAGGACGGTACCGGAAAGCTCCCTGGTAAGTAGGGACAATAAAGTTCTCCTAGGGTAAGAGGAGACAATTCCCTGGCAATTAGGGGTAATAAAGCTCTCGGAGAGTGAGAGGATAATAAGGATCCCAGGTGTAAATGGGACTATAAGGTTCACGGAGAAGTGACAATGTAGGATTTGCTGCTTAGCTCTGAAGCTATCGCAGTTGCAATCCCAGTTATTTTCTTTCTTGTTTTGTACTGTTGCTTTTTGCTTAATTGGCATCGTCCAGGACACGAGTGTACCTGTGACTAAACTCTGTCAGTCACACGTAGATAAGTGTGCAAGAGAAGGGTGCTAGTGGCCTGAGATAAGGCTGCTAGGCAACATGGGGAATTCGCCCTCTAGTTCGGTTGTAATAGCCCTTAAAAACTTACTTCAACAACGCAAGTTAAAAATAGAAAAAAGGACCCTCTCATCTTTCCTTGCTGAGTGTGATCGTTGCACTCCTTGGTTTGAGGCCTCTGGCTCACTAACAGTGGGATCATGGGAAAAGTTAGGACAAGATTTGGACCGGGAGGCTGAGAGACAAAAACTGAAGCCAGGCACAAAGCCCATATGGAAAATGATTCATGCTTGCTTGAGTGATCAGAGATGTGCAGAGGCAGTTGAAACGGGACAGAAAGCACTTGAGGAACATCGAGAAAGCCTTTCAGAAGGAGAAAAGCAGCCTATTGCGGAGAGGAGAAAAGTAAAACAAAAGCCGAGGGAGACGAGAGTTGAGGCTAACGGAGGGGGGGCATCCCTTAGAGAAATAACTTTGAGGGATGACATGGAGCCTGGTAGCGACAAGGAGGAGGAGTCTGAGGGTGAAGGGAAGAGTTATGGGCATGACCGGTATGACCCTGACCCTCCACAAGCAAAGTCAGGAGTTACACTGATAAGGGAAAGAAATTAGAGTTGAAAAGGAATATAAAGCAGTTGAAAAGATTTAAGAAGAAAGGAACAGTGGAAAAATGAGAAAAGAAAAATGAATTTCAAAACTCTCTTGGGGACAAGAAGAAACATGGAGACGTCCTGTTTCCTCTATGGACCCCAATAGAGATGTTCTTAGTACTGGATACAAGTGTTCTTTCCTCTCTATGTATTGTCATTGGTGAACCAATTTGTCTATGTGTGTCTATCCTGTTTTGTTTGATGTTCCAAAAGCTGCTTTTGAAAAGGGCCATCAAATTGTGTGTTGATTTTCCTTGTTTTTATGTTCTTAAATCTAGAGGCCTGATGGTGGCAGGGCCAGACTGTCTATATGGTGTTATTCTGTATCTTGTTTTGTGTTCCTGGACTTAGACGGACGAAAGTGTTTAGACTTCAGACTGACTGAAAAGCGACTCTCTTAGACTCCAACTCTATACTTTTAGACACAGAACTGCTTGTTCTTTTGTTTCCCTTTTCTCTGCTCTCAGCCTGAGGAATCATAAATCTTGAGCTAACGCTTTGCTCCCTCCAGGAACTACTAGCTCACCACATTCCTAAGACATCTGGCACCTTGCTCAGAGTTGAATTATATCTGCCTGAGATAACCTGTGACCTTCCACTGGGCCGAAAGTTGCTGCCCAACCGTGGCTGCAACGTCGTTCTCCGCCAAGTTAAAACAAAGAAGAGACAAGATACTTTGAAGGCCCTCTGATGGAGAAACTAAAGTCTTAAGACACTCAAGGTGGCAGATATGGGAATTCTGAATTTAAGTTGGTACAGATGGTTTATTTCATTTATTTTAAATTGTTTAGGTTATTATAATAGATATAATATTAAGCAAGAAATCTGTCTCGGTGATATTGAAGTCTTGTTTTGAGATTTATATTACAGGGATTGTTATTATGTTCAAGGCATAGATTCTTATTTGATAGAGATTTTATTTTAATACAAAATCAAGGTTTTCATTGACATAAATACTAAAAATGTGAAAGTACAGGATGTACACCCAGTCATTCTTTGCTATTATTGTTACAGATCTGAGATGTTTAAGCCTATGAGTTCGGGGCCAAATAAAATATAAGACTCTGAGTTTATTATTAGGGTGTTTTCTATGTTTTAATCAGAAATAACTGAAAATATTTTAACAGACAACAGTTCACATTACTTTACATAGGAAGTTGGTTTTTTAATTGGTCTTAAATTTAATATGTTTTGCATATTTTGACTATAAAATATTGGCTTATAAGTTATTAGGCATGATTAAAAATTATTACATTGGTAACAAAAAGAAAGTTTAAAGCTGGTAATTTAACAAAATTTACTCAAGGGGCTACAGAGCCATTCTCAGACTTTGTAGCTAGAAGGGTGGATGCTGCAGCAAAGATTTTTGGAGATGCAGAAGAGCAACTGGAACAAGGACATTTTAAACCCTCCACATCACCGTGGAATACTCCTATCTTTGATATTAAAAAGAAATCAGGCAAAGTGGAGGTTATTACATGACCTTAGAGCAATTAATCAACAAATGCAAATTATGGGGCCTGTACAACGAGGCCTTCCATTGCTCTCTGGTCTCCCACAATATTGGCCAATTATTAGCATTGATATAAAAGATTGCTTCTTTTCCATCCCTTTAGCTCCTCAAGATAGTGTCAGGTTCGCCTTCACTGTTCCATCCATTAATCATGAGGAACCAGCCCAGAGATATGAGTGGGTAGTTTTACCTCAAGGAATGGCAAATAGCCCTACTATGTGTCAATTATTTGTTAGTCAAGCTATTGCCCCGCTTCGAATATCATATCCAAAGATTAAATGCTTTCATTATATGGATGACATTTTATTATGTACTAAGGATCAATCAATATTAGAAGAAGCTTATGTAAAATTGGTCAAAATGTTACAACAACATGGACTCCAAATTGCTCCAGAGAAGGTACAAAAGGGACAAATATGTGACTATTTAGGAGCACAAATTAGACCTGAGTCCATTAGGCCACAGAAGGTGGAACTTCGTAAGGACAAGTTAAATACTTTAAATGATTTCCAAAAGTTATTAGGTGATATTAATTGGATACGCCCTTATTTAAAAATTCCTAACTATGAGCTACAACCATTATATAATATCTTGAAGGGAGATTCAGCCCTTGATTCTCCTAGAACACTTACTAATGAAGCCCGGTTAGCATTACAAAAGGTAGAAAAGCAGTTGTCATCAGCTATGCTAACAAGAATTGACCCAATTTCAGATATCTTACTTTGTATTATGAAAACAATTATGCAGCCATCAGCGTTACTATGGCAAAATGGCCCTTTACTCTGGATTTATCCTAAGATATCTCCTGCTAAAACATTAGAACATTATCCTACTGCTATTGCAGACTTGGCCTTACTAGGAGTTAAAAACTGTCTTCAATATTTTGGAAAACCTCCTAACAGTATTATTGTTCCCTATACTAGCCAACAAGTGGAAATATTGTGTGCTACAATAGACGAATGGGCCATACTTCGCTGTAGTTTCCCCGGTATTATTGACAACCACTATCCCAAGGACCCTTTAATACAGTTTTATAAAGGACATCCAGTGGTTTTTCCAAAAGTTACTTCCTCTCAACCTTTAGCAGGAGCCCCGAATGTTTTTACAGATGGATCGAAGACAGGTTGTGGTGCATATGTAATTGATAATGAAGATCCGGTGCTTTTCCAGTATCATCCTGATACTCCTCAAGTTGTAGAATGCAAAATAGTTATTGAGGTATTTAAGAATATCTCTGGTCCCTTTAATCTTATTTCTGATTCTGCATATGTGGTTAATGCTGTACGCATGCTTGAAACTGCGGGACCTATTAAAGCATCTAGTACGGTGTGCCTTCTTTTTAAGGAGTTGCAGAAACTTATATTAGCCAGACATTGCAAGTTCTTTGTTCAACACATCCGAGCACACACAGGCCTTCCTGGGCCTTTGTGCGCAGGCAACAATATAGTGGATAATAGTACCCGTCAGCTTTTTATCTTTCATGCAACACCCTTTGATCAAGCACAACAGTTCCATCAACAATTCCATTTACCCTCCAAATCTCTCCAACAAAAATTTGGTCTCTCTCGAACCCAAGCTTGCAAAATAGTCCTTGACTGCCAAAATTGCATTACTTTCCTCCATCCACCACATATCGGAGTAAATCCTCGTGGGCTACTACCACTTAAGGTTTGGCAAATGGATGTTACGCATATTTCATCTTTTGGAACTCTAAAATATGTTCATGTTTCAATAGATACCTGTTCTGGTGTAATACATGCAACCCCTATGACAGGAGAAAAAACACGCAATGTTGTTACTCATTGCCTAGAAGCCTGGGCTGCCTGGGGTAAGCCTGAACAACTTAAAACAGACAATGGTCCAGCATATACTGCTCAATCATTTCCAACCTTTTGTGCACAATTACACGTGTCTCATGTTTCTGGATTGCCTTACAATCCACAAGGACAAGGCATTGTGGAACGTGCTCATCGTTCGCTAAAAGAAATTCTATTAAAACAAAAAGGGGGAATAGGCGAAGGCCGCACCCCTAGAGAACAAATATCACTTGCTCTTTTTACTTTAAATTTTTTAAAGTAAAATGGATGATCATGGCCGTTCTGCGGCTGAGCGACACATGAGCCAGACTAGTGTACTGAATGATTATGTAAAATGGAAAGATATTCTGTCTGGCACATGGAATGGCCCAGATCCCGTGATCGCGAGATCTAGGGGAGCGCTTTGTGTTTTTCCACAGAATCGGACTGATCCTATCTGGGTACCTGAGAGGCTGACAAGGAAAGTACCACGACACGATGAAGATCGTCCTGAGAACACTGACGCTGATGGCATTGTGGAATCTGGTGACACCTGATAAGATTACCTTATGGGCCATAGCTAGAACTTGGCCAGTTCCCTTACCCATACACACTAATTCTACCCTTCTTCCAACATTCTTTTCTACTTCTTGTGCTCATAATTTGCCATGTATTATCCCTTCTGGAGAAGCTCCACAAAAATATAGTGCCTCTAATTATTCCTTGGCTGGCACTCTATGTTTCACTACCATTAATAGTTCTCTGCCATGCATTTGGCTACGCAATGGGACCATTGCTAATTGGATGGATCCTTTGCAAACCTTGCAAACAAGTCCTGGAATCCTCAATCAGGCTCTTTCCAAAATTGCCTCTGGTATCTCTTCTAGTAATGGTTTGATTAATAGTGACACCTCTCAAGATCTTAACTTTACCACTTTAATCATGCTTCATTCTGGTATTCGCCCCACTGGTCCCGGGGCAGGAGACTGTAACTCTAACTCTACTAAGAGAAAAGTATTACCCACTTGCAATCCATACCAAGGATTTCCTCCAGAATTCTCACCTTGTCAATCTCCCCAGCATCGTGAGAAGGAAATCATTCCTGGTTTTGAATTTTCACCACCTTTAGGCCAGTATAAGTTTTCCTAGGATCAAACAGGAAAGGAAAATGCCTGGCCATGGTTTGATTGGGTCTTATCTAACAGTAAAGGAGCATTTACTTCACTGACCCCTTTCGCCAGATTTGGCAATCAGCGTTTCTCCTTGTATAGTATTTCTGCACTGCGTAAAAGCTATGGACAATTAAAAAATATCAAAATTCAGCAGTCAGTTAGGGATGCTAGCTTTAATGCCGCTAAGGTTTGTGTGAAACCTCCTTTCTTTTTCCTATTAGCCACTAACATTAGTGATATAAGTCTTAATTGCAACTCTTCACAAGTTGATTGTTATCTGTCAGAGTGTTGGAGTGAGAACAACAATGAGACAGCATTGATAGTACATTTACCTATGTTTGTTCCGTTGCCTGTGGAGGATGATACAGACCAATTCCCTATTGTCAATATCTTTAGGCAGAAAAGAGATTTTGGCATAACAGCCGCTATCATCTCCGCTATAGCTGTGTCTGCTGCGGCTGCAACTACGGCTGCCGTAGCTATGACTAACCAAGTACAAACAGCCAGTACAGTGAATACTATAATTGAAAAAACTGCGTTGGCCTTGCAAACTCAAAATAACTATAACGCCCATATAGAATCAGGAATTCTTTTGGTTAATCAAAGAGTGGATGTATTACAAGAAGAGATAGAAGCTCTGCATAAGATGATTCAATTATCTTGTGTACACGCCCTGAAGGGCCTCTGTGTTACGCCTATACGGGCAAATGTTACTGCTTTAAAAGAACAGCAGGCAATACTCAGCGATTATTTGAAAGGGAATTGGACAGTTCAAGGTGAAATCCTTACTAAACAGCTTGTTTTTCAGATAGCCTCACTTAATGCAACGAGACTGGACCCTGTCACATTGGGAGACTTCACATCGTGGATTACTCGAGCATTCTCCTGGGTGAAGGAATGGGCGGGCATGGCTGCAATGGCTGCTCTTAAGTGTTTGGCTGCTTTTGTCTGCCTATGGTGTTTCTGTCGCCTTAAGAGGGATCACAACAATTATAAAGCTGCGATGTACCAAGCCCTTGTTGCCATGAATGAGGGAGAGAAGCCAGCCGCCTGGCTTGCATCACTAGAACCGTAACTGGAGGTTTCGCCCCCAGACCTATTTAGGCACATGCAAGGGGTATTCCTGTGTTGACTGTATTCAATGACGGGCAACCTCCCCGGCGCTTGGATCAACCTAAGACATGGGGCCCGGTGGGCGATAGGGTAACCCTAGGACGGGTAAGACCAAGCTGTGGCAAGGGGATGACCTAAGACAGAAGCAGTCAAAATTAACCCCAGTGCCATGTCTGGAAAGTCCCTTGCTTGGGAATCACCTCCTAAAGATTGGTGAGTGTATGAATGAGAGTGTATGATGAGAATGTGATATACAGGCTATAGTATTCGCACTAGATGCACTGTGGCTCTGTCCACGTAATTTTTCGCACTCTACCGTTCCTGAGAGTTGTAAGGCAAAGCACTGCACAGAGAGTAGCTAATGACCGGTCTAGCTCTCTCTGGAAGGAATGTCTGATTGCATGAAGGTTGCGTGTCCTAGAAACCTTTTCCCCTAAAAAATGGCACGAGAGCTGGTCAAGGTCTCATTCGAGTGATGAGCTCGATAGCAGACTTTGTACAATACTCCTCACTACCAACTCAGGGGAATCAGACCTCTACCTTCACTCAGGTACGACATTGCGAAAGATGGTGCAGAAGTGTATACATTGCCTGGAGCGAGTGAGTTGTTTGATTGGCATCAATATAATAAAAAAGGGGGAGCTGTAGCGAGCCACATTGTCTCACCATTACAAGATGGCGCTGGTTTCCGGCCCTAATCCTGGCAAACAACTTGGTACAGGCGTGCTAATGGCATGCTGACTCAGCAGTTTCTTATCTGGGCCCTATGTTAATGAGGGATTCCTCTTGTAGCCTATCCTGTGACAAGAGCCAGGCACAAAGACCTTGGCGGCAACTGCTCAGGGATATAAGGCAGCCCATCCTTTGTCTCGGGGCTCCCCTTTTTCAAGGCATTCCTGAATAAAGTGCTGTTAAGAAGGATCCTCGGTGTTGCGTCGTTTCTTGCTGGACAAGTACGGTCGTAACAAATCAAAACTCCAAATGTACTAAACAAAGAAAGAATATTAAAGGCAGCAAGAGAAAAAGGCCAAGTAACTTATAAAGGAAGACCTATCAGAATAACACCAGACTTCTCACCTGAGACCATGAAAGCTAGAAGATCCTGGGCAGATATAATGCAAACTCTAAGAGAACACAAACTTCAGCCAAAACTACTTTACCCAGCAAAGCTCTCAATCGCCATAGATGGAGACATCAAGGTATTCCATGACAAAACCAAATTTGCACGATATCTTTCCACAAATCCAGCCCTACAAAGGATAATAGGGGGAAAACACCAAGACAAGGACGGAAACTAAACCCAGGAAGAAGCAAGATAGAAACCTCCTCTCATCAAACCCAAAAGAAGGTAACCTCTCGAATATAAAAAAATAAATAAAATAAATAAATATAATTTCAAAAATGTCTGGAGGAAATAATTACTATTCCTTAATATCTCTTAACATCAATGAACTCAATTCCCCAATAAAAAGACATAGATTAAGACTGGATACAGAAACAGGAACCTACATTTTACTGCATACAGGAAACACATCTCAGTGTCAAAGACAAACACTGCCTTAGAGTAAAAGGCTGGAAGACAATTTTACAAGCAAATGGTCTCAGGAAACAAGCTGGAGTAGCCATTCTAATATCAGATAAAATTGACTTCCAACCTAAAATCATCAAAAGAGACTCAGAAGGTCACTTCTTGCTGGCCAAAGGGAAAATCCACCAAGAAGAGCTCTCAATACTGAACATCTATGCTCCAAATGCAAGGGCACCCTCATTCGTAAAAGAAACCTTACTAAAGCTTAAAGCACATATTACACCTAACACAATAATTGTGGGTGACTTCAACACTCCACTCTCCTCAATGGACCGATCAGGAAAGCAGAAACTAAACAGGGACACAGTGAAACTAATTGAAACTCTGGACCAATTGGATTTAACAGATATATATAGAACATTTCATCCTAAAGCTAAAGAATATACCTTTTTCTCAGCTCCACATGGTACCTTCTCCAAAATAGACCATATAATTGGTCACAAGACAGATGTCAACAAATACAAGAAGATCGAGCTAATCCCATGCCTCCTATCAGATCACCAGGGAGTAAGAGTGGTCTTCAATAACAACAAAAACAACAGAAAGCCCACATACACATGGAAACTGAACAATACTCTACTCAATGACACCTTGGTCAAGGAAGAAATAAAAAAAGAAATCAAAGACATTTTAGAATTCAATGAAAATGAAGGTACAACCTACCCAAATCTATGGGACACAATGAAAGTAGTGCTAAGAGGAAAACTCATAGCTCGAAGTGCATCCAAAAAGAAAATGGAGAGAGTATACAGTAGCAGCGTAATGGCACACCTTAAAGCCCTGGAAGAAAAACAAGTTAATTCACCCAGGAGGAGTAGAAGAAAAGAAATCATAAAACTCAGGGCTGAAATCAATCAAATAGAAACAAAGAAAGCCATACAAAGAATCAGCAAGACCAGGAGCTGGTTCTTTGAGAAAACCAACAAGATAGATAAACCCTTAGCCAGACTAACCAAAGGACACAGAGACAGTATATAAATTAACAAAATTAGAAATGAAAAGGGAGACATAACAACAGAAACTGAGGAAATTCAAAAGATCATCAGATCCTACTATAAAGGTCTATACTCAAAACAACTGGAGAATCTGGAGGAAATGGACAATTTCCTAGACAGATATCAAATACCAAAATTAAATCAGCATCAAGTAGATCAGCTAAATAGTCCCATAACCCCTAAAGAAATATAAGGGGTTATAGAAAGCCTCCCAACCAAAAAAAGTACGGGACCAGATGGTTTTAGTGCAGAATTCTACCAGACCTTCAAAGAAGACTTCACACCAATACTTTTCAAACTATTCCACAAAATAGAGACAGAAGGGACACTGCCCAACTCATTCTTCGAAGCCACAATTACGATAATACCTAAACCACAAAAAGATCCAACAAAGAAAGAGAACTACAGGCCAATTTCTCTTATGAATATAGATGCAAAAATACTAAATAAAATTCTTGCTAACCGAATCCAAGAGCACATCAAAACGATCATCCACCATGATCAAGTAGGCTTCATCCCAGGGATGCAGGGATGGTTCAATATACAGAAATCCATCAATGTAATCCACTACATAAACAAACTGAAAGAAAAAAAAAACCACATGGTCATCTCATTAGATGCTGAAAAAGCATTCGACAAAATTCAGCATCCTTTCATGCTAAAAGTCTTGGAAAGAGCAGGAATTCAAGGCCCATACCTAAACATAGTAAAAGCAATCTACAGCAAACCAGTAGCCAACATCAAAATAAATGGAGAGAAACTTGAAGCATTCCCACTAAAATCAGGGACTAGACAAGGCTGCCCCCCCTCCATATCTTTTCAATATAGTACTTGAAGTTCTAGCAAGAGCAATTAGACAACATAAGGAAGTCAAAGGGATACAAATTGGAAAGGAAGAAGTCAAACTATCATTATTTGCAGACGATATGATAGTTTACCTAAGCGACCCAAAAAACTCCACCAGAGAACTTCTACAGCTGATAAACAACTTCAGCAAAGTGGCAGGTTATAAAATTAACTCAAGCAAGTCAGTGGCCTTCTTGTACTCAAAGGACAAGCAGGCAGAGAAAGAAATTAGGGAAATAACACCCTTCACAATAGCCACAAACAACATAAAGTATCTTGGCGTAACTCTAACCAAACAAGCGAAAGATCTGTACAACAGGAACTTCAAGTCCTTGAAGAAAGAAATCGAAGAAGACCTCAGAAGATGGAAAAATATTTCTTGCTCCTGGATTGGCAGGATCAATATAGTAAAAATGGCCATCTTGCCAAAAGCAATATACAGATTCAATGCGATCCCCATCAAAATCCCAACTCAATTCTTCATAGATCTAGAAAGAGCAATTCTCAAATTCATCTGGAGCAACAAAAAACCCAGGATAGCTAAAACTATTCTCAACAATAAAAGGACTTCTGGGGGAATCAATATCCCTGACCTCAAGCATTACTACAGAGCAATTGTGTTAAAAACTGCATGGTATTGGTATAGCAACAGGCAAGCAGATCAATGGAACAGGATTGAAGACCCAGAAATTAACCCACAGACTTATGGTCACTTGATCTTTGATAAAGGATCCACAACCATCCGGTGGAATAAAGATAGCCTTTTCAACAAATGGTGCTGGTTCAACTGGAGGTCAACATGCAGAAGAATGCGAATTGACCCACTCCTATCTCTTTGCACTAAGATCAACTCCAAGTGGATCAAGGACCTCCACATAAAACCAGACACACTGAAACTATTAGAAAAGAAACTTGGGAAGACCCTGGAGGACTTGGGCACAGGGGAAAAGTTCCTGAACAGAACACCAATAGCTTATGCTCTAAGATCAAGAATCGACAAATGGGACCTCATAAAATTACAAAGTTTCTGCAAAGCAAAGGACACTGTCAGAAGGACAAAACGGCAACCAACAAAGTGGGAAAAGATCTTCACCAACTCCACATCCGACAGAGGGCTAATATCCAATATATACAAAGAACTCAAGAAATTAGACTGCAAAGAAACAAATAACCCTATCAAAAAATGGGGCACAGAGCTAAACAAAGAATTTTCACCAGAAGAAATTCGGATGGCCGAGAAACACCTTAAAAGATGTTCAACATCATTAGTCATCAGGGAAATGCAAATCAAAACAACCCTGAGATTCCACCTCACACCAGTCAGAATGGCTAAGATTAAAAACTCAAGAGACAACAAGTGCTGCCGAGGATGTGGAGAAAGAGGAACACTCCTCCACTGTTGGTGGGATTGCAAAATGGTAAAACCGCTCTGGAAATCAGTTTGGCGGTTCCTCAGTAAATTGGGCATGTCACTTCCAGAGGACCCTGGCATATCACTCCTGGGCATATACCCAGAGGATTCCCCTGCATGCAATAAGGACACATGCTCCACTATGTTTATAGCAGCCTTGTTTATAATAGCCAGAAATTGGAAGGAGCCCAAATATCCCTCAAAGGAGGAATGGATACAGAAAATGTGGCATATTTATACAATGGAATACTACTCAGCAATTAAAAATAATGAATGCATGCAATTTGTAGGTAAATGGTTAGACCTGGAAAATATCATCCTGAGTGAATTAACCCAATCACAAAAGAATGCACATGAAATGCAATCACTGATAAGTGGATATTAATGAGCCCAGAAGCCCTAAATACTCAAGACACAAATAGCAAGTCAAGTGATTCCCAAGAAGAGGAAAGGAGAGGACCCTGGGCCTGTAAAGATTGCATCCAGTTTAGTAAAGAAACCAAGGGGGGAGGGGGAATGATTGGGGAACAGTTGGGGGGGGAGGAACTATGGGAACTACGGTGGGTGGGAACTGGGAAAGGGGAAAGCCTTTGGAATGTAAACATAGAATATAGAAAATAAAATAAAAAAAGACAAAAAATGGATTTATATATGTGTATTTATATATATGTATATATATATATACATATATATACACAAATGGATTATATAATACACACACACACACACACACACACACACACACACAATGGAGTACTATTCAGCCATTAGAAACAATGAATTCATGAAATTCTTAGACAAATGGATGGAGCTGGAGAACCTCATCCTAAGTGAGGTAACCCAGTCTCAAAAGAACACTCATGGTATGCACTCACTGATAAGTGGATATTAGCCTAGAAGCTTGGAATACCCAAGACACAAATCACATATCAAATGATGTCCAGGAAGAAGGAGGGAGTGGCCCCTGGTTCTGGAAAGTCTCAGTGTAGCAGTGTAGGGGAATACCAGAACAGGGAAGTGGGAAGGGGTGAATGGGGGAACAGGGGAAGGGAAGAGGGCTTATTGAACTTTCAGGGAGGGGGGATCCAGGAAAGGGGAAATCATTAGAAATGTAAATAAAGTATATATCAAATTTTTTAAAAAAGAAAGTTCTTATTAGTAAGTGAATGTCTTCACTCAGGAACACTCTTTCTGTTTTTATTGAATATATTCTGTATTTACATTTCATTTTCCTTTTTCTGGTTTCCTGCCTCCCCAAAGGTCCCACATGCCCTTTTCCCTCCCCAAGGAACACTCTATTTCAATACTATATTAAAAAATTAACTCTCAAAATCTTTTCTGATCTGGATGCTTCTCATTCTCTGATTCCTTCTGTCTTCTCTTGTGTTTAGTTTGTTCTCTTTGCAACCTGTCTCTGTAAAACTCTCCCAGTGAAATATGCCTTTGAATTCCATGAACTGAACTCCAGAAACTCCATTCTGCCCTCCTTCCACTGACTCATTCACAACTGCCTCTCCCTGCACTACTCTAAAGAGCATCTTTATTGTGCTGTTCTCCTGAGAGTGGAGCGTATCCTATTCTGTCAAATCATTCTCTGATTCACTACTTCATCCCTCAATTAGAAGTCTCTTTCAAACATGGCTCATTCTTCTACAAACTCACCTTACTACTATTGTTTGGGGTTTAAAGGTGTGTATTAAGGGTTTTTCCGAATTCCAGCCAGATTCTGTAGAACTAGAAAGTCTTTTGATATGATGAGAGAAGCTGTGTTGCTGGATTAAATTCCCTTTACAATTTTAAGTTATATCCTCAAAGTTTAATTTTTTTGGAAATTTTTGCTCAATTTTATTTTTTAATATTAAATGTTGGCTCATAATCTTTTTTAACCTAGTATTACTTAATAACATTTTTAGAGAGTTCATTCATCCCCTCAGTTAAATTTATTCTGTTATCATATCTTATTTGATAATGCTATTATAAATGATAATTCTTTCTTGATTTCTATTTCACAAAATCAGCACTGCTACTGTAGTACCAGGAAGCGTTCATGAATGCCGAAAGACCAATCAAGAGCTGATTCAATGTAATCAACAGGGTTTTTATTTACAAGCTCGAGCTTGGGCTTAACTCATTGCTGACCCACAGGAAGGACTGCAGTGGAGAAAAGCCGGGAAGACTCACAGGGACAATATTTTGTAGGAAATGATAAGCAAGGGGTGAGTGTTTCTAGCCCAGCAAAACTCTAATTGGGGGCAATACTGTGCTGGGAGCCAAACCATTAACTTAATTTCTGCTACTTTCCTGATTGGTGGTTGTTAGGCAGGAACAGGCTTGTAACCTGTGGTGCAGATGTGTTGGGTGAATAACACAAAGACTGGTGCTAGATACAGATCTTGTTGGGAGATAGCCTGGAAACTGGTGCTAGGTACCAGCCTGTTACTTAACGGGAGTTTAACGTTAGGTCAGGTTCTCCAAGATGGAATCTGAACCCCCAAAAGTTGGTCTCTCACCACTTGTTTACATATGTTTATTTTTGAGTCTCAGAACTATGCTGAATGCATTAACCTTAACTGCTTCTAGGTATTTGTGTTTCGTGCAGTACTCACAGGTTTCCTGGCTCACTGCGTTGAAGTGGATAGGGGTCTCCTCTCACCAAGCCAGGCTGTGGATTACACAAGTCCAAGTGTTGTGAAAAGGAAGAAACGTCCTCCCTGATGAGATTGACATCTTGTAACCTTACCCAGAAGGAAAGGCAGCAGGGAGAAGGAGAAAGAGAAGTCCCAGTTGCATATATTATGGAGTGGTGCTGCTCCAATTTAAATATAATAACACTATTTGAACTTTTAAAATGTTCTATTATTATTATTATTATTATTATTACTCATATTTCTTTTTATTTCTTTTACTTTTTTTTTTAATTTTTCATGACAGGGTTTCTCTGTGTAGCCTTGGCTGTCTTGGAATCTGACTCATTGAAATCTGCCTTTCTCTGGCCCTTTAAGTGTTAGATTTAAAGGTGTGTATCTGCATTTTCTGGCTACCCATATTTCTTGATCTCCTCATTGATTTAGACAGTTTGAATCATTTAGAACCTCAGAATCATATGTGAAAACTGATTTAAGGACTTAGGTGTGAAGACAAAAAGGATTTTTTTTTTTCTTCTAACGTTTTAAGGGTCCTACTTTTTATACGAAACTGAACTTGTTACTGTTCTTAATTACTTTTCTATTGGTGTGATAAATCTTTCCAGACAAGGTAATTATAGAAGAAAGAATACATTTTGGTTTTATAATTCCAGAGAGTTAAAGTCCATTACGGACCTTGAAGCATAGGCACCAGTCAGCAGAAGATGCCCAGAGCAGCAGCGGGAGGGCTCACGGGAGGAACCCCAAGCAGGAGTCACAGAGCTAACCTCAAATGGCAGCCATAACTGCCATTGAACTAAGTCATTTTCTCTTTCTTCTCTCCAGCTATTCCCAGGAACTGTGCCTTAACCGCTCTCATGACTGCTTCTGATTTGATTATTGCTTCATACGCACACACACATACACTCACACACACACACACACACACACACACACACACAGAGAGAGAGAGAGAGAGAGAGAGAGAGAGAGAGAGAGAGAGAGAGAGAGAGAAAGAGAGAGATTTATAAACCTGGTACATCAGTTTTGGTGGTTTTTTTTTGTTTTTTTTTTGTTTGTTTGTTTGTTTTTGTTTTTGTTTTTTTTTTTTTTTCTTTGAGCTTTCACAGGACAAAGGGCTTCTGCTCTCATTCATGTCTTACAAGGCCATCCTCTGCTACATATGTGGCTGGAGCCATGAGTCCCTCCATGTGTACTCTTTGGTTGGTGTTTTAGTCCCTGGGAGCTCTGGGGGTACTGGTTGGTTCATATTGTTGTTCCTTCTATGGTGGCAGCACTTGAAGGACCCTTTAGCTCCTTGGGTCCTTTCTCTAGCACCTCCATTGAGGACCCTGTGCTCAGTCCATTGCTTAGCAGTAAGCATCCACTTCAATATTTGTCAGGTACTGTTAAGGCCTCTCAGGAGACAGCTACATCAGGCTCTTGTCAGCAAGCACTTCTAGGGGTAGGCCCCATGAAACTAACTCATATCCATATTAATATTATCACTATTCTGGTCTTGGTTATAGACCCATTTGTAGGAGAAACAATTTTCATTGAAAACATACTAGCATTCTGGCATCTAGAATATTTGCCTCTCTTCTACAATGTTTCCAGAGAGATACAGATATATTTATTTTTCCTGAGCTTCCCACACTCCATTGATTTCTGCATTGTATCCTGTTTTGGATTTCTCTGGTGACCTTCACCGTCTTACAAAGAGGCTTATTAAAAGTATGATAACTGCATTTATCTGTAGGTATAAGGCTAAGAATTTAGAATACAGTAAACAGTTATGCTTGTCTAGCAAAGTGGAGGTAGTCATTTATTTTCTAATGTGAATGGCTAGATATAGAAATATTTATAATCAGTGAAAGAATGCAGGCTCAAAAAGACTAACACTGCCTGGGCTCTCTAATATTTGTTTCGTAGCTCCAAATGAACAGATGTGTCTATACAATATCGAGAAACCTAGAAACCAAGAAAGCATGAAGGACTTGGGATGGAGTAGTTTTAGAGGTTAAACGTGAAAGGGAAAATGCAGGACACAGGTGAAATGAAGTTGGAATTGGTAAAAAGAGGAAGAGTTCTAACTGGGGAAAAAGGAGAGTGGTCAGTATAAACTGAGAAGGAGGGATGAGCGACATTTAGGATTATAGTATTTTATTCTTACCTAAAGCTACACAACACATATATGAAACTTACGAAATTTCAGAGCTGGACCCTAGTGATAAACTTCCTTAGTAAAGACACTTCATCATCTACCCCAAACAGTGACCATTTGGAAACAACAAATTCAGTCTCAAGACTTATGTGTGGGCATCTTATTCAACTCATCATATTCTTCAATAAATTGTAGATTTTAGAATTTCCTTGGAGAAACTTGCCATATGCTCTTACACTTTTCTAAAAAAAAAATATAGCAAAGAATTGGGAGAAAAATAATGTAAAAGATTGATTAAGACCTGGAACTGGATTGAACTAAATTTGTTCATTGAGAAATGACAGATTGTATTAATTGTATTAAGCACCTGCTGAGTACACACACACACACACACACACACACACACACACACACTACAGTCCATAAGCAACATGTGTACTTAGTTTGAAAATAGTTTGACAAAATAATTATATCCATCTCTTTTTCTCCAGTAATCTATCATGCAAAACTAGATGTAATATTTCTAGTGAAACATGATGATGCAGAAAAACTGTGAAATTTTGGATAACTTCAGATTTTATATCCCTGTTCAGAGACATTGAATTCAATACACATGTTCATCTGTGGCTGAAAATATTCTGGAAAAAGTTGACATTCAGTAGTTGTGTCCATGCAGCATTTGAGAAAGACCAGCACTGAAACTAATAAAAAAGAAACTGGGGAAGACCCTGGAGGACATGGGCACAGGGGAAAGTTTCTGAACAGAACACCAATAGCTTATGCTCTAAGATCAAGAATTGACAAATGGGACCTCATAAAATCACAAAGTTTCTGTAAGGCAAAGGACACTGTCAGAAGGACAAAACAGCAACCAACAAATTGGGAAAAGATTTTCACATCTGACAGAGGGCTAATATCCAATATATACAAAGAACTCAAGAAGTTATTCCCCAAAGAACCAAATAACCCTATCAAAAATGGGGTACAGAGCTAAACAAAGAATTTTCACCAGAAGAAATTCGGATGGCTGAGAAGCACCTTAAGAGGTGTTCAACATCAATAGTCATCAAGGAAATGCAAATTAAAACAACCCTGAGATTCCACCTCACACCAGTCAGAATGGCTAAGATTAAAAACTAAGATTAAAAACAGGTGCTGGTGAGGATGTGGAGAAAAAGGAACACTCCTCCACTGTTGGTGGGATTGCAAGATGGTACAACTGCTCTGGAAATCAGTCTGGCGGTCCTCAGAAAATTGGGCATGTCCCTTCCAGAGGACCCTGTCATACCACTCCTGGGCATATACCCAAAGGATTCCCTTGCATACAATAAAGACACATGCTCCACTATGATCATAGCAGCCAGAAATTGGAAGGAGCCCAGATGTCCCTCAAAGGAGGAATGGATACAGAAAATGTGGTAAATTTATACAATGGAATACTACTCAGCAATTAAAAATAATGAATTCATACAATTTGTAGGCAAGTGGTTGGATCTGGAAAATATCATACTAAGTGAGTTAACCCAATCACAAAAGAATACACATGAAATGCAATCACTGATAACTGGATATTAATGAGCCCAAAAGCTCTGAATACTCAAGGCACAATTAGCAAATCAAAAGATTCCCAAGAAGAAGGAAGGAAATGACTGTGGTCCTGAAAAGACTGGATCCAGTTTTGTAGGAGAGTATCAGAACAGAGAAATGGGGTTTGGGGTGATTGGGGAATGGGCAGAGGGGAGAGGACTTATGGGACATATGGTGAGGGGCAAACTGGGAAAGGGGAAAGCCTTTGGAATGTAAACAAAGAATATAGAAAATAAAAAAAAGAGAGAAAGTCCAGACAGGTTTAGGTTATGTGGAAAGGCAAGGAAGTGAAAACAAGCAAACAAAAAACAGAAACAAACAAACAAACAAGAAAGCAAACAAACCCTTTTATTTTGCCAAGGTGTCTAGTGTTTCAGACTTTCTGTACTCTGAATCTTTGGTGTATTCCTACTCAGTGGGACCAATTAAAAAATGACAGGCAAAACATCCTACCTTGTCCAATTAGGGGACAGTGATATTGTTTTCCATTCATTGATTATTCACATGTCAATGTTTTATTTCAGAAATAAAAACAGTAATTCATCAAAGTACGTTTTTTTATTCATTGCTTCTTTTTCTCCACACTTACCAATTACTCATGTACCATTCAACCCTTACCACTGTATATACGAAATAGTGTGTAAGATTCTAGTACACAGAATCTCAATAACACAAGCATATTCTATTTAGCTTACTATAATTCTGTCTATATCAGAATTTCGTTTCATGGATACAAGTCAGGAAATTCACTTTTTATAGCTATAGAATTGTGTATACCTATTAGTATATAAGAATGCTTTAAAACCTACTTTTATAATTTTCAACCATTTCTTTACCATGCTCACGGATTGTACCCAGCCCAATAGTTCTTGTTAATGATCTATAATTCATTTGCAGAGACTAGAAAAATATTGAGACATCTGAAATATTCACTAGTCTGGACAATGTGATGAATATTACTTTTTAAATAAATAAATAAAACACACTTATCTGGTTCTTCAGATGATATGGAAAAACACTGCTCCACAGTCTCCAAGATAAATGCATATTTTACCTTCATAACCTTACAGCTGTATGCTCTTGCAGGAGCATGTTCACAAATAACAAAGATAACTTTGCATATTTGATTAACTTAAGGGTTTTGAAATTAGGATGTTTTGAAATAGTAGGAATGAAAAGTATAATTTTAAGAGAGAATCAAGGCAATTATCAAAAGGAAATATATAGTCAGGCAGATGAATTTGTAATTCTACATGTAATAATTGTTGACAAGTATCAAAGAAACATATATGTTCTCTAGATGTTCAGGAAAAGACAGGGAAACAGGTTGAAGTATAAAAATATAAAGGAATCAGCTCTGTTGACATGTTCCCCAGTTACTTATCTTTATTCTGACTTTTACAAATTTAATCTATAAATAGTGTTATTATAACTCACTAAATTGATGGCGGTGCTACATTAACATATTAAATATAAGGAACTAATACTAAGGAAGTGGATATAGCAGAGTATTGGCTACATCTCCCCATGAGGCCACTCTATGTGACTATAGAAGATATACCATTGTTTGTGTGTGTTTCTGTTTTTGTTTGTTTTTGTCAGCTTGACACAATCTACAATTTCCTGGCAAAAAGAAAGTAAATTGAAGAATTTACTCCATCAGAGTGACCTATAGTCATGTCTGTGTGTTTCATCTTGATTAATGTCTAATGTGGGAGATGCCTACACACATTAATGTGGGAGACACTAATGTGGGATACTGGTAGTGCCAGTCCAGGCAGAGGATCCTGAATTGTATAAAAAGAATGTACACAGTCTCTGCTATCACTGGAAGCCATATGGGTGTCCATGGCCCATGAAGCCTCTAGAGGACATGTTGATATCCAGGTTCTGTGCTCCTGCAGCATGCTCTGATGCTATCTGTTGTTCATGTTATCACCTAAAGCTGTCTGTATATCCATGATCTTTGCTGCCAGTGGAATCCATATGGATGCCCATGTAATACGTTGTCTATGGTGAATACATTGGTGCCCGTAGCCCATGTGATCACACAGGCCATCATGATATCTGTGAACTATCCTGCCACCATGAATTATGAAGGTATCCATGCCAATATGTACAACTTTCTACCTTATAGTATGACCTGGCTGGAATACAGACACTCCTTTAGTAGTCATCTTTAATCCGAAACAATATAGGTAAGGTTAGTTTGTAGAAGGAAGCAGCCCTATTTAAAAGTGACATTCAATTGAGAGGCAGACACAGAAAGATGTTAGAAATGGATTCCCAACACTCATGAAGGCAGCACAGGGAAGAGAGGCAAATTAAGAGAGAACTTCAGAAAGGGAGTGCAGGTAAGCTACTGTAGTACTTTGAGTTCAGGCAATGCAGTGGCGTTCAGCTAAGCTCAGTTCAATACAGGACAGTGTAGTTCTGTTGAGTTGTTTTCACTTTGTGTAGTCAGTGCAGTTGATGGAGTTCAATACATGGAAATCAGAGGCTGTTTTTCCAAGCAGAACAATTCAGTGAGAAGTCAATAGAAGCCAGTTTGAATCAGTCAGCATGGAGAGGAGATTTGACCAGAAGGGCTGAGTCAACTATGCAGAGCACAGAAAGAACTAGAAAGGGGAGTTTACTCAGAAGTAAGCCTCTGAGACTACAATAATATCTGATGAAAAAAAGTTACATATCTGAAACATAGCAAGAGGAAGAATGGACTACTTGTTGTATAGTGACCAAACCAAGAAAATGGCCTTGACTATTAAGGTAAGAGGCAGTAATTTGGAGAAGGGTACATGCTGTCAAATTGTCTTATTTTGGTTAAACTGTGTGGTAGCATAGCTTTTAACTACTTTGGGATTATTAAAAATATCATAGGCATAGACATCTAGAGTGGCTCAAAACAATGAGAATGATAAAAGTGAAAACCTTTGTTGTTGAATGAAAGTTGAATTTAAATTTGCAATAAATGAAAATTTGAAAGAGTACCTTTTCATATGAAAAGAGATAGTTAATTTTTACCTTTTAGAATGAACAGATTAGTTTTGTCTTAGGCTCATTGAAGTGGAAAATTAGCGTGTGGTTCTGAAAAGAATGGAAAAAGGCACTCTAAACTATAATGAAAAGTAATTCATTGGTACACTTTGCTTTTTAAAAATCTAATGCACTTTAAAAGCAAATAAAAGAAGTAACAAGGTGGAAAATAATCTAAAGAACAAGGTCAGAAGGACTCATTTCCTTGACACTTCAATTTATGTGGTTTGAAGCAAAGGAGGATCTCAAGTGCTGCAGTGCTACATAAAGACTCTTCTTCCTTTATGTAAACTATACTCAATATTTTTAATTGGAAGCATTCTTAGGGTACTTTTAACTCTATGCTCATTGTTAATATTGAATAGTTACTTGAAAGGTTACAAACATTTTTTGATAAGCCACAGATGTTCTTTTTGTTCTTGCATTGAACATGTAGCTATTAAATTTAATGTATGAACACAGTTAATCAATCAAATGTTTCTCTAGATGCTGCTGTTAATGTATGTTTGATTTACATGGAAAGTGATGAATTTTGAATAAAGAATATTAATCTTTATTATGTGATTGGACCTCATCAATTAGTTAAAGGCCTAAGAAACAAATGTTGATCTTTGTTAAACACGGAAAAATTATCCAACAATCTATTACTCTTTATCTGCACACTTGTTTTAATGAAGATGACTTTTGGGTAAAGGTTAGAACTGTTGCTGCGGTCTTCAGGTGGTCAACCTCTCATATTGAAGGTTGGACTCATCAAACATTTATAATGACTTAAATACATTTCATAAAATGACTGTATCTAAAGATCATCTATCTGTTTACCTATTTATCTATCTATCCATGGACCTATCTCATCTGTTTATCTATCCTCTGTCTATTATAGATCTATCTGCCCTCTATCCTTCTTTCTATCCATTACTCACCTATGTATTATATTTACAGACACACAAAAATATATTTACAGACACTCATTTTCCCTGTATACAATGACTAATAATGTAACAAAAAAATTGATCCTCTCCCTTGTCTGCCTTCAAATATTTGTTTAAAATTATAAAATCAGAAAATATTCAGGAACATGAAGGAATTCTGACTTCCCTTGAATTTTATTAGCATTCTAATGATCCTTGCTAATCCTAGCCCTTCCTGTATCTGTCTTATAGTTCACCTTGAATTCCTAATCTCTCTAGGACTTTTAACATGAAAGGGTGTTATGTTTTGTCAAATGTTTTTTCTACATCTAAGGAGATGATCATGTGACTTTTTTTGAGTTTGTTTATATAGTAGATTATATTAATGGCTTTTCATAAATTGAACTAACCTTGCACCCCTGGGATGAAGCCTACTTGATAGTGGTGCATGATGGTTTTCATGTGTTCTTGGATTAATTTTGCAAAAAATTTATTGAGTATTTTTGCATAGATATTTTGCTTGGGTCCTCATGTAGGTATCAGAGTAATTGTGGCTTCATAGAATGAATTAGTTAGTGTTCCTTTTCTTTTTCTTTCTTTTTTTTTTTTTTGAAGGTCTGGTTGCATTCTGCACTAAATCCATCTGGACCTGGGCTTTTTTTTGGTTGGGATGTTTTGTTTTTGTTTTTTGTTTTGTTTTGTTTTTTGTTTTTTTTTTTATTGGATATATTCTATATTTACAATTCATTTCCCTTTTTCTGGTTCTCCACCCCTAAAGGTCCCACATGCCCTTTTCCCTCCCCTTGCTCCCTCATCCACCCCCTACCACCTCACTGTTCTTGTACTCCTCCACAATGATGCTTTGGTCCATTCTAGCACCAGTGTCCACTCCTTTCTTCTTGTGAGACATCACTTGGTATGTGATTTATGTCTTTGGTGTTCCAAGCTTCTAGGCTAATATCCACTTATCAGTGACTGCATACCATGGGTATTCTGGGTCACCTCACTTAGTATGACGTTCTCGAGCTCCATCCATTTCTCTAAGAATTTCATGAATTCATTGTTTCTAATGGCTGAATAGTACTCCATTGTGTATATATACTACATTTTTGTATCCAATCCTCTGTCGAGGGACATCTGGGTTCTTTCCAGCTTCTGGCTATTATATATAAGGCTGCTGTGAACATAGTGGAGCATGTATCCTTATTGCATGCTGGGGAATCTTCTGGGTATATTCCCCGGAGTGGTATGGCTGGGTCCTCCAGAAGTATCACGTCCAGTTTTCTGAGGAACCACCATACTGATTTCCAGAGTGGTTGTACCAGATTGCATTGGTTGGGAGGTTTTTGATGACTTCTTCAATTTCCTTGTACAATATGTGCCAATTTAGATAGTTTACCTGTTCTTCATTAAACTTGGATATGTAGTATATGTCTAGAAAACCATCCATTTAATCTAGATTTTCCAGTTTTGTTTAGTATAGACTTTATAGTATGATCTGTTGTTTTTATTTAATTTCCTCCATTTCTGTTATTTCTTCCTTTTCATTTCTGATTTTGTTAATTTGGATACTGCTTCTTGGCCCTTTAAATAGTTTGGCTAGGGTTTTCGCTATCTTGTTGATTCTCTCAAAGAACCAGCTTCTGGTTTGTTGATTCCTCATATTGTTTTCTTTGTTTATACTTGGTTGATTTCTGCCCTGAATTTAAAGAGTTCCTGAATTCTACTCCTCTTGAGTAATTTTGCTTCTTTTTGTTCTAGAGCTTTTAAGCTGTTAAGCTGTTAAGTTGTTAGTGTAAGATTTCTCCAGTTTCTTTACCTGGGCACTAAGTGCAATGAACTTTCCTCCTAGCACTAGTTTCATTGTATCCCATAAGTTTGGGCACTCTGTGGCAATATTTTTATTAAATTCCAGAAGTCTGTAATTTCTTTCCTTATTACTTCCCTGACCAATTTATCATTGAGTAAAAATTTGTTCAGTTTCCATGTGTATGTGGGCTTTCTGTTGTTTTTGCTGTTGTTGAAGACCAGCCCTAGGCCATAGTGAACTGATAGAATGAATAGGATGATTTTTTTTAATTTTTATTTTCTATATTCAATGCTTACATTCCAAAGGCTTTCCCCTTTCCCAGTTCCCCCCTCCCTATGTCCCATAGTTCCTCTCCCCCCCAACTATTCCCAAATCATTCCCCCTCCCCCCACAGTTTCTCTACAAAACTGGATCCAATCTTTCCAGGCCCAGTGTCCTCTCCTTTCTTCTTGGGAATCATTTGACTTGCTAATTGTGCCTTGAGTATTTAGGGCTTCTGGGCTCATTAATATCCACTTATCAGTGATTGCATTTCATGTGTATTCTTTTGTGATTGGGTTAGCTCACTCAGGGTGATATTTTCCAGGTCTAACCATTTACCTACAAATTGTGTGAATTCATTATTTTTAATTGCTGAGTAGTTTTCCATCGTATAAATATACCACATTTTCTGTGTCCATTCCTCCTTTGAGGGATATTTGGGCTCCTTCCAATTTCTGGCTATTATAAACAAGGCTGCTATAAACATAGTGGAGCATGTGTCTTTATTGTATGCAGGGGAATCCTCTGGGTATATGCCCAGGAGTGGTATGCCAGGGTCCTCTGGAAGGGACATGCCCAATTTTCTGAGGAACTGCCACACTGATTTCCAGAGCAGTTTTACCATTTTGCAATCCCACCAACAGTGGAGGAGTGTTCCTCTTTCTCCACATCCTCGCCAGCATTTGTTGTCTCTTGAGTTTTTAATCTTAGCCATTCTGACTGGTGTGAGGTGGAATCTCAGGGTTGTTTTGATTTGCATTTCTCTGATGACTAATGATGTTGAACATCTCTTAAGGTGTTTCTCAGCCATCCGAATTTCTTCTGGTGAAAATTCTTTGTTTAGCTCTGTACCCCATTTTTTGATAGGGTTATTTGGTTCTTTGGGGTCTAACTTCTTGAGTTCTTTGTATATATTGGATATTAGCCCTCTGTCGGATGTGGGGTTGGTGAAGATCTTTTCCCACTTTGTTGGTTGTCGTTTTGTCCTTCTGAAAGTGTCTTGTTTTGTGACCAATACATGGTCGATTTTGGAGAAGTTACCATGAGGTGCTGAGAAGTCATATTCTTCTGTTTTAGGGTGAGATGTTCTGTAGATATATGTTAAATCCATTTGGTTCATAACCTTGGTTTCGTAGTTTCACTGTGTCTCTGTTTAGTTTCTGTTTCAGTGACCTGTCTATTGGTGAGACTGGGGTGTTGAAGTCTCCCACTATTATTGTGTAGAGTTCAATGTGTATTTTGAGCTTTAGTAAAGTTTCTTTAATGAATATGAGTACTCTTGCATTTGGGATATATATGTTCAGAAAAGAGACTTTCTCTTGGTGGATTTTTCTCCTTGATAAATATGAAATATCCTCCATCATCTTGATTGATAACTTTTGTTTGAAAGTCCATTTTATTGGATATTAGGATGGCAAGTCCTACTTCTTTCCTGGGACCATTTGCTTGGAAGACTTTTTTCCATCCTTTTACTCTGAGATAGGTTCTGTCTTTCTTATTGAGGTGTGTTTTTTGCATGCAGCAAAATTCAGTCTGTTCGCTTATTGTTCAATGTTGAAATTCACCTTTGATAATCACAATCACCTTCTAATATAAGGAAATACCCAACTCATGTACCATTTATCTTAGATCAGAATATAAGACAGTAAGTAATACCACATTTCCAGAATGTCCCAGTAATTAGGATTGAGCCAGTGTTGTTGTTGGGTTGTTTTTCTTTTTGTTGTTGTTGTTGACTATTACAATAAACTTTGACAAACATAAATCAGTGTAAATCAATTGGTCCCAATATGATATATCCATTTTTGGAGTCACTGATATGATCCTTCTATAAACTAAAGGTAATATTCAGTTTTCTTCTCCTTTAAATATCAAAAGATTATGTACTTCTCTGATTTAGAGAATCTTCTTCCATCTAAAAGCCAGTGTGTTGTAATTACTCTTGATTCTTTACTAAGCACATCTCAGACTCTGGTCTTAATAGGATCACTCTTTAAAGGAGTCATGCCTTTAGGATACACCCAGAGTCAATAATAATCTTCAAGTCCTAATTTTCTTCACCTTAATCACTCATATGGTCTTTTCCTTGTATAAAAGGTGTACTCATAGGTTTCAGGGATTAATACATAAGTATCTATTGGAAACAGTTATTCTACTTTCTGCATACAGAAAATGAAAAATATAAAGTGATTTTAAAAATGATTGTGTGTTAAATGGCATTACAGTGATAATTAAATATATATATATATATTATATACTGATAGAATATGTAAGAATATACTGATTAACACTACCAGATGATATAATTAATATCAATAATATAAATAATATTAATATAAATAATAAATAATATAAATAATATTCACATATATGTACATTATAAAAGTTATAGATGTGGAAATGGCACAAAACTAAATATGGCACAAAAACTAAAATATTATGTTTCCTATAAATCTTACATTTTAAATCTATTTTAAACTAGTTTTAATCACATATGCACATAAATGAATCAACATATAAACAAATCTTTTAAATCCTTTCAATCTTATTGTTTCTAAAGAACATCACTTGGTATTTGATGACCAATCATGGCTCATCTTTGGGGAAAACTAGGTAACTTTATAAGAAAGAGATAACTATTTTAGTGTATTTCTTTATTTTTAATACCATATAGTTCTCACATCTATAAATGTATATAATGCACATATATATGGATAAAATTATAGGCATAATGATTTATTATTATGTACATTGTATAATGTTTACCCTTGGGTTATTCAAATACTGATTTGTTTGCCATCATATCTTGTTGCAAGATGGCTTCAGACAACCCATTGTAATGGTTACTACAGAAATCTCTTATCTCAACTTTCTGTAAAAATTTTTAACCACTTTTTCTCTGCTTGGTCAATAAATGCTGACCATCCAATGGCTGGATATATTAGAGAATAGAGTGGGACATCTGCCTGCAGAGAAGAGAAAGAGGGATGAGTGAGAGACAAATCACTGGCAGGATGGAGGAACTGGAGCCATGAAGAATGACATGAAGATCTAGATCAACAATAAAATGCAAATATCATGGGACGGGCCAGGTAGGTAGCCAGATTAGCATATAAGGTAAAGGTAGATCATTTAATTGCTTAAATGCTGAGGAACAGTTTTGAATAAATCTTCTTTCTTCTATGTGGTTAATGAGGAATAGCATATTTGTGAAGAAAGACAGCTGTCATATTAATTCACTCTTGCATTTTTATAAAGAATAATTCATATACAACTCATATAATTATTAATTATGGCATTTGGCAATGATTGTCAGAATACTAGTAACAATAAATGTCACTAAATGTTGATTACTGATGTAATTGTATCCAAATTATGTGTTCTTGTTAATGCTTCCCAAACCAGTTGTAGTATGTGATCACCCCTACCTAGTCAAAGAAACAGTTTATTTATGAATGTATAATGAATAGTTTATATTTTAAATGTTTAGGATCTTAGTTATAAGACCAAGAATAATAAGCAATGGAAGAAATAGCAAAATGCTTAATAAATAGCTTATTATTGTAGTTATTATTACTAGAGTTAGAATTAATACAATAACATGATTCCACATATGAGAAAGAATATTATTTCCTCTGAGAAATAATATTTAAGGCTATTTGTATTTAATTTATTGTCCATTATTTATCCTGGATTGTAGAATATTAAAATGTAAAAAGTTTCAGAATTGACACATTTAAAGTCACTTGGTCTGGTTCATATAGTCTACATTTTAAAGTTCTGAATGAATTGGAACACAGGATAAATACATTCAACAACTATTAAAGGATAATGGGAATGTATGTAAATGTTCATAAAGTGTGAGATTCATATTGGTGAATAAAAATAGGTACAATATGCTGAAGTTATATAAACATATACTCTCTCATAACAACTGATGTGGATATTTTAACTATGGTTGGAAAATAAGCAGTAGAAGTGAGGTTTCCTATTATGTAACATATATATATATATATATATATATATATATATATATATATCCTCTAGTACTAACTGAACTTAGTAACAGGATTCAGGATTCAGAGTAGAAACACAAAACTTAAGAAAAAGAGAAATTAATTTGCTGTTCAACTTAGGTAACAAAAAATATATAAGCATTAGTAGGTTCTCAGTTCTAACATATAATCTTTTTTTGTTAATTTGAGAGAATATTTTAACAGGAAAAAAAGAGCAACCTCATTGAAGACATATAGCACCAAACACGATAATCATTTAAATATTCCTTCATTATAATTCAGTTCTATTTAAGTGTGTTGGCAGATAATACAAAGATTCAAATTACATTTAAATCTCTGTGCACGATAATGGTCTTTTCAACTTGATGTAAGGGTGAATGGATGATCTTAAGAGATTTATATTACTTGGAATAAATAGCATTTTACATAAAAGTCATTTATTTGTTTTCCTCAGTAAAGAAGACCCAGGAGAGTTGTATATCAAGTCATTTCATCAATTCTCACTTGTGTATTTTATTTTTGCACCATGATCAATTCATTTGACTCTATTGTTCACCACTCGCCTTGTAAATACCTATTTCTCCTTGACCTTTCAATAGGAGTCAACTGAGTTGGCCACAGAGGAGACATAAAAAGCAGTGTACACAGATGACTATAGCTTGACTCTGAGAGCTCTCTTTGTTAACAGTTAGCAAACCTTTTCTCCAGATAACTTCAATTATAGTTCAATGAGGACTCAAGACTTGACCTTGATTTGTTTTTTTTTTCTAGTTTTCTAAAACCTAAATCAAAATTGGTCTGCAGTGTGTAGGATAAAGACTTTAATATTTATACACATAAAGTTTACCTGTATGAGTTGTTTAATTATACATTTAAACAAAAGGTTGATATTTTCTGTTACTTAATATAGAATCATTTTTCAAAGTTTGAATCAGTGAGAATCACCATTATGGTATAAATTCTTACATGTAAATTAATATCATGTTTTAATTAGATTTAGCTTGCTATTGATTCTTTGTCCGTTTGACATCATGTATCCCAGTTCCACTCATTTCCCTGTCCCTTTGTATCGTCCTTCCACCCTTGCAACTTCCCTACAATAGAAAACAAAAAGTAAAAGTTAAAAAACAAAACAAAACAAACAAAATCATTTCACTGTGGAATCTGAAGTGTTTTGCACAGTATACCCTGTAAATGTCACTTATGTTTCCTCAGATGAAAGGGTAAGCTAAGAGCCATATCCAGGCTGTATAAATACAAAGCTTGGCATGAGCCCATAGCACTTCTTTCTCTCTTCTGACTATCTGTAGGCCTAGGCCTGGAAGCCTCTGGCCTCCATACAATCTAATCTTCCAAGCTGACTCATGTTCTGACTGAATTGCTCTGCTTGTCCTCATATGAACGCTTGTCCTTGTATTAACTTGGGAAACAGGCTCTAATCCGGTTTCTTCAAATTCTTTGTCTAGTTCTGTCTTTACTTGTGCCCAGTTTGTTCTCTCTGCAGCCTGTCCCTGTAAAACTGTCCCTGTCAAACTGCCACACACACATGCCACCCCATATTTTTGCCATCCAAGAGGCCCAACAAGCAGCTGACTGAGACAGAAGCAGAAACTTACACTCAACCAATGAGCTGAAGTCGCTCATTGCTCTTAAGTAGCTTTTCTTTCCTGTGGTATTGTCTTGTGAGTTGGGCATATCCTATCTCTGATTCTCTCTGTCAAATATTTCTCTGATTTGTCACTTTGTCTTCCCCTCATCTAGATATCACCATCAAACATGGCCATGTTAAAATTCCTTTGCACTCTCCTCTCTTCTGTATAAGCTAACAATTTTACAGATTTTAACAACTACAGCAGAAACAATTTTCAATCGCACACACTTAACAGGCTGAATGTCCTTATGAAGACCCATCGATTTGATCTTTTGTGACTCTTGGATATCCTACTGTTCTCCGTGTCATGTAGATTCTGTAGTTTTGTGTCTACACAATCAGCCCCTTCATATACCCCAGAAGTTCATAGATGGTGTAGATGTTGGGATGAGCCTACTAAAAGCCCTGGATCTGGGCCTGGGAGGTAGCAGAGGTTGTTAGGCTACCAGCGCTCCTATTCTGGCACTACCAGGGCCAGTTCTCCCCCTTTGCTTAGGTGAGTGGCAGGGCCAGCTCTCCTGAACTCTGCAGCAGGTAAGGGTCAGGCCCTGCTCTGTGCACCCCTAGAGTATTGACATAGTTTTAGGTGATGGCCCAGACCAAGGACATCCACCTGGTCTTTGATGGCAACACAGCCTTCAAACATCAACACACACCATTACTGATCCAGGGCCAAGGACCCAGCCATGGCTATTGGTGGCAGTTCAGAGCAGGACTTTATCATGCTCTCATGTGGCAATGTAGGCTAGTATCATGAGGCTGTTCCTGTTCTGCCTCTCTTAATTCACAGCTGTTCCTTTCTAGTTCTTTCCCAGTTCTCTAGTTCTATTATATAATTGAATACTGTTGAGGCTTCATCAGTGGGCAGGCCAGACAGAGGTGTGCAGGCCTCTGGGTATCTTCTGCCATGTTTTGATTTTTATATAAAAATTTTCTTTAAACAGCTTTAATTGTGAGGCATCAGAGCCGTGAGACCTGGAGAAGTCAGGTAAAGCTCCAGGCACGTTCACCTCAGGCCTTGGCATTTCCAAACCTTCTCTATCTTGGTAAACTCTTCATCTCATCAAAATGAATACCAGACAAGGGGCCTATGAACGTTACTTATGACCCATGGCATGAAACAGACTCAAGGGAAGGTCATTTTCTTATGGCCACCTTTTCTTGAGGCAGCTCCTCGGATAGTAGCTGGAGACCCCTGTGATCCTGATAAGTGGACTTGGGTTGCTTATTTCACCAACCACCATAAAAGTCAACAGGGAACGTCCAATTTCCTCCATATCTTTTGCCCCTTATAGCTGCTGTCTGCAAAAGTTTGGGTCCCTCTAAGCCGAGGCCCACCAAGAATGCCTCTCCCCTCCCCCATGAGGTGATTCTAATGATGAGACATGTCCTGAGGATCATCCTGTCGCAGGCTGCATAGCTTTAGAAAAGGCCATAAAGTATCTTCCTCAACCAACTGCTTCCTCAGTCTTGACTGCACACTCTGACCCAGTCTTCCCTCTACCCTCCCTCCCCTCCTTATGTTGCACCACTGAAAAGTCCTCTTTCCATCTCTCCTTCTACTGCCTAACAGCTAGTGACCTCTGGGACTTTACCTAAGGTCCAGAAAATCAGGCATTTCAGGTTAATGTCTGCTCCACTCAGGCTAAGCCTCTAAATTGTTTTCTTTCTCAGGCTGGCTGAAGACATAAAAGAACACATGACATCAATCACAGAAGCCACATACCTTGGACTAAATCCCACCTCCAAAGTTAAATCAACATTTTAAATATAGTCCACGACTGGTGAGATATCTTCCTCTATAGCCAGCCTGCTCTTCTTACAATGGACAGTTCTCTACAGAGCAAAATACTTCCAGCTGGTCAGGTAGAATCAGGGCTAAGATGATATTAAATGGGGCTATGATGAACATTTTGGCCAGGGAGCCTAATAGACATCCAGCCAGCAAGGAATTACTACCAGTTGTGTCTCTGGGCACTTAAAACCTGGGTCATTCATTATCACCTGGGTCACGACCTCTGCCTCTCAAAGTCCTGCCTCCTCCCTGCTTTTATTCTACTAAAATCCAGAATAGAACCTCTCTCACTTTATTTCTTAGAACTAAAACAAGCTTAGGGAAAAAAATTCCTGACCCAGCAGCCAAAGACCTCCTTCTTAAAACCATCATTTGAGAGTGCACAACTTCTGAGTGAAGGCTTGCCTGCCAAGGTCTTAAAAATAAGCACTATAATGGATTGATTGTGGCCACTCAGGATATCGGGACAGCATCCCATTAGTCTACTTCCATTGTGCAGGCCTTCTCAGCAGCGATAAAACCTAAAGGCGTTTGCTTTGAAGGTGTCATAAAAGAATCCTGGAAAGGTGAATGCTCTAAAGCGGCCTCGCCCATGAAAATATGCATCACCCTTAAGACAGTCTTTATGTTGTAGGGACTTCAGGGACTTCTACTGGAGGATTGTCCCCTTCTATAGTGGCAAAGATGAAAAGGCACTAGAAGCTTTAAACTTAAAACTGGATAGTCTTCATCACTGACAGTAAGAGGAAAACCTGCGTTCATAGAGGCCTTATGGGTTTCCAGCATCTCAGAAGGCTCCCACACAAAGAAAAGAGTGAAAATAGGTGAAAAATCAATCATGGAATAATTGAAACTGAAGGAGATAAAACAATTTTAAGACAGGAGATCCTACAAGGATGAGAACTAATTTCAGGGCCTCAGTTTCTAGGCAAAGGAGGTTGCTCTCATGTCCTTACAATCCTACAAATGAGAGAACCCTAATAGGTCTACTACATGACATGCCCTTTTGAGGTCCACATTATTACCAAGGTCTAGGAAGAGATATCCTGGAGGCTCTGGAAGTTGCTCTCACTAGTTAACCAAAAGAAAAAATAGAGGAAGGCAAATGATGATACTAGTAGTTAACAAATGTACTCCTAAAAACTTTTGAAACCTTCCCCCAGGTTACCCCAATACTAAAGGTTGCTGTTAAATATAACTGTAACTCCTTGATTCTCTTCACTTTCCCAAGAGCCTATGTGGATTGAACAATGGCCCCTATCAAAGGAGAAACTTAAAAGTTTTCACGTAGTAAAGGAACAACTCCAGCTTCTCCATATTTGCCTTTCACCAAGTCCTTGGAACACGCTGGAATTTGCTATAGGAAAAGAGCTCAGGGATATAGACTATTACAAGATTTAAGAGCAATTAATACATATTCATGCAGGTTTGAAGGTCCCCCCGAGGGGGGGTGCTACACCTCATCTCTGCCTTTTCCACCAACATTCCTCTCTTAGTAATAGACATAAAGACTACTTTTTTTCTACCCTCTCTATCTGTGGGATTGCCTAAACTTTTTGTTCTTAATATCCCTAATTAACAACTCCAGGCCAGACTTACCATATGAGTGGACAGTCCTCCTCTAAGGAATGGCAAACTGTTCCATCATCTATGACAGAAGGCCATTGTCACAGCATTAAGGGCTTACTTAGACAAAAATCTCTACATTTATTATTATATGGATAATATCTTGATGTGAGAAGCCTCTTATACTTCTTCCTACCAACTTTAAGTATCAGTTAATACCTTCCATGTATTCCCTAAGATTTAAAATAACTCCTCACAAAATACTGCTTATTCTGCCCATCACTCACTACTAAGGATTTAGTTCAATACCAAAGCATTTTCAAACTAGATGCTGACAACATCCCCTTTATGAAATAAAAAGGGGGAAAGGGGGAAAGGGTGATAGTTTGGGCCGGAGAGCTATGGGATCAGGGAGTAGGGGGGAACCTTCCCAGAGCAAGAATGGGGTTGATGCATGTCCAAACCTTGCAAATCTCATCCTCAAATTGACAGGATTAGGAGTGCTATCCACACACAAGGTCCCTGTTCCAGGCTGTGTGTCCTGATGCAATAAACACCATGCCCCCACAGTTACCCCCTAAAGAAGGTCACATAGCCAAGTAGCCAGGTGAAACTTCCAGTTCCTTTATAATGTCAGGACTAGCAGCACCTGGAATTCTTCCTTATACAAATGACTCATCCACAGTGTCCTGGTCCCAACCAATGGATGATGTATACTCATAGAGAAAGACTTTCTCATAACCGAAAGGTTAAGTAGTCTTTGATCCCTTCATTACAGGAGCTGTTGCATTGAGGCTGTCTCCAAGAGTCTGTTCTTGTTTAGCTCACAGCTGCCTGAGGTACCTTTGGTTCCCAGTCAGTTCCCACCACTATTCCCTTGTCAAGTTGAGCAGGTTGAGATTGTGGGCTGATCATTCTGTGATGGGTAAGAAAGCAGAGCCTGAACAGCATTGAATTTACACATTTAATTCACACATTCCATTAGGGAAATTTCAACAAGAATTTAGAATGTTACAAAATAGAATTTGAAATGTAAATTGTAACTTGAGTTAAAAATTAGTGAGTTACACATCACAGGATGGAGACTAGCTGATTTTAAGATATAACAATTTATTGTATGTTCAGTTTTATAAGCTTTACCATATCAATTTTAGAGTATGTTTACTATACTGAAAGGAACTCTATATCCATTTGTTGTCTTTATCCTATGCCTGTCTTTCTCATGTCACTCAAGCCAACTCTTGCAAGTTTTAATCAACCCAATTTTTTCTAATTACAAACTTCGTATTTCTTATAAACAACACTCATGATCTTTCAGACATCTTTAGATTCTGAAAAATGTATATATAAATAAGGGTAATTGGAGTTAATATCCAACCAAATTATATATGAATATTCATGAATAGCTTATGAATGAATACTGCAGTGAATGTTATACATTATTATGATGCCTGTATTCTGAATGTGTTATGTGATATACATTGATTGTGGAATTTTCCTCAAGAGCCTCTGGAATTTTAAACTTTTAGGTTATGGTTATAATTCAACTTCTGTATATTTCCATATTCTATAAATTTTATGTTAATATCTTCAAAAGAATATTCAGTTTGTATGATACCTTTGTTATCCTGTTTGGAATAAATATCTTTCAAATGATTGTTCAATGCATATGTTTGGGCATGTAAATGGACTTTTATATGGGTATATGCATGAATTTTTTGTGTGCTTATGTGCAGAGGTTGTGTTCTAAGACAGGAAACTATTCAATCACTTCTATGCTGTATTTTTCATAAACTTGAGCTGATTGGCTGGACTGGCTGGCAGATAAGCCATTTGCATCTTCTCTTATATGTAAAATTCAGTGTTGAAGCTATAGATAAGGAACTGGGAATACCTTACATCCTCCCTATCCATACTGAAATTCTCATGCCTGAGAGGCAGGTCCTTAGCATACTGCACTATTTCTATAGCTGTAACACTATATTAGCTTAACATTTATTGTATTGCACAAAATAAATATTGTAATCTATTTCAAATTCATTTTATAATTTCAGGGAGATTTATTCTTCCTAAAGTAGTCCTAGTTGTTTCATGCATTTTTTACACATATTATGTTTATATAAAATATATTTCTATAATTAGATTAGAAATATATGCTAATATATTGCTACATATGTATATACATTAATATGTATACATTCATATGTATGTATATATTCATATTTATGCATTTATATATTCATATATTCATACACATACATTCATATATATTCATATGTACCAATGTAAAGATGAGAAAAATGTCTTATTACTGTATTTTTACAATTCCAGGGAGGATTCATACATTTATTTATACATATTATATATGTACAAATATGCCCATAGTTATATAAAAGGTAAACAATACCTCTCTCTAGTTTATATATATATATACATACATGTATATATATATATACCATTGATATTAATATCAATGAAATAAAATATATTTACATAGAATGGCATATAAACCACATATACAATTATTTGAATATATAGTCAATTTGCCATTGTTTTATCTCCATTACCCTGAGTAATATCATTTAAGTTCCTAGCAAAGATTATACATTTCTCAATATATAAGCCAACATATTATGTTTATATTGTTTTCAATATTGGGTTTTAGAGAATTTACTAACCGAATAAAGGAGTATGTGAGAATATGTCCTTCCATAAAATTTACTATATATATGTTCAGTCACTTATTTTTGTTTATTTTTTATTGGATATTTTACATATTTACATTTCAAATGTTATCCCCTTCCCTAGTTTCGATCTGGAAACACCATATCCCCTCCCCTTCCCCTTGCTTCTATGAGGGTGCTCTCCCCCCACACACCCACTCCCATGTAATTGCCCTGGCATTCCCCTACAGTGTGGCATCGAGTCTTCACAGGACCAAGGTCCTTTTTTTCTATTGATGCCATACAATGCCATCCTGTACTACATATTTGGCTGGAGCTATGAGTCCCTCCATGTGTACTCTGGTTGGTGGTTCAATTACTGGGATCACTGTGGGATCTGATTGGTTGATGGTATTGTTCATCATATAGGGTCGCCAACCCCTACAGCTCCTTCATTCCTTTCTCTATCTCCTCCATTGGTGTCCCAGTGCTCAGTCCAATGGCTGGCTGCAAGCATCTGCCTCTATATTTGTAAGGCTCTGGCAGAGCTTCTCAGGAGACAGCTATAACTGGCACTTCTTTTCAAAGAAAAATAATTCATTGCCTGAATTATTGTCACATACCTTGATTTTGAATATGTTCTGCCGTACTTGTGAATGAAAGATCAGTTTGCAACTGTTTGGCTTCTTCTGAAACCTTTAAATATTCATATCACTGTTTTATGGCTTGTTTTTCTGATAAAATTTCAGCTTTTAATTTTATAGTCAATTGTATATAGGATGTGATTTTATGTTTCTTTCATTGTGTTCTCTTAGTTTTTATATTTCTGTGCTTCAATTTTATATTTGTTTTTATAATTATTTATACATTTATTGTGTATGTGTGTGTGCTGTCATGATATTCTTGTAGAGGTCAAAGAAGAGTTTGTGAGAGTCTCCTTCAACCGTGCAGGGTCAATGAATGGAATTCAGATTATAGTCTTGGCAGCAAGAATCTCTGTCTTATTTATCCATTTTTTCAGCCTTCAGCTCTCTTTGGTCTGAATCCAAATACTGTGTTTCTACTTTTTGAAAATGACAGATTTCCACTGGATGGTTTCAGCTCCTTTGCAGAAGATCAAGTGACCATATGTGTGTGGGTTTATTTCTGGGTCTTCAATTCTATTCCATTGATCTACCTGCCTGTCACTTTACCAATACCATGCAGTTTTTAACACTATTGCTCTGTACTACTGCTTGAGGTCCTGGATACTGATTGCCCCAGAAGTTCTTTTATTGTTGAGAATAGTTTTAGCTTTCTTGGGTTTTTTATTATTCCAGATGAATTTGGGAATTGCTCTTTCTAACTCTATGAAGAACAAAGTTGGGATTTTGATGGGGATTGCATTGAATCTGTATATTGCTTTTGGCAAGATGGCCATTTTTACTATATTAATCCTTCCAATCCATGAGCATGGAAGATTTTCCCATTTTCTGAGGTCTTCTTCAATTTCCTTCTTCAGAGACCTGAAGTTCTTGTCATACAGATCTTTTACTTGTTTGATTAGAGTCACACCAAGATATTTTACATTGTTTGTGGCTATTGTGAAGGGTGTCATTTCCATAATTTCTTTCTCAGCCTCCTTATTCTTTGAGTATAGGAAGGCTACTGATTTGTTTGAGTTGATTATATAACCAGCCACTTGCTGAAGTTATTTATCAGCTGTAGGAGTTCTCTGGTGGAGTTTTTTGGGTCACTTACGTATACTATCATATCATCTATAAATAGTGATAGTTTGACTTCTTCCTTTCCATTTTTATCCCTTTCACCTCATGTTGTCTAATTGCTCTAGATTGAACTTTAAGTACTATATTGAAAAGATATGGAGAGAGGAGGCAGCCTTGTCTAGTCCCTGATTTTAGTGGGTTTGCTTCAAGTTTCTCTCCATTTAGTATGATGTTGGCTACTGGTTTGCAGTATAATGCTTTTACTATGTTTAGGTATGGGCCTTGAATTTCAAATGCCTTTTAATCATCTAATGAAATGACCAGGTCGTTTTTTCTTTGACTTGGTTTATGTAGTGGATTGAATTGATGGATTTCCGTGTACTGAACCATCCCTGCATCCCTGGAATGAAGCCTACTTGATCATGGTAAATGATCATTTTGATGTGTTCTTGGATTTGGTTGGCAAGAATTTTATTGAGTATTTTTGCATTGACATTCATAAGGGAATGGTGCTGGTTCAACTGGAGGTCAGCATGCAGAAGAATGTAAATCATCCATTTTTATCTCTTTGTATTAAGCTCAACTCTAAGTGGATCAAGGACCTCAATATAAAACCAGACACACTGAAACTAGTGGAAAAGAAACTGGGGATGGTCCTCGAGGACATGGGCACAGGGGAAAAGATCCTGAACAGAACACCTATAGCTTATGCTCTAAGATCAAGAATTGACAAATGGGACCTCATAAATTTACAGTTTCTGTAATGTAAAGGACACTGTCTAAAGGACAAAATGCAACCAACAAATTGGGAAAAGATCTTCAATAACCTTACATCCAAAAGAGGGCTAATATCCAATATATACAAAGAACTCCAGAAATTAGACTCCAGAGAGCAAAATAACCCTATTAAAAATGGGGTACAGAGCTAAATCATTTTCACCTGAAGAACTTCGAATGGCTGAGAAGCACCTTAATAAATGTTCAACATCATTAGTCATTTGGGAAATGCAAATCAAAATAAACCTGAGATTTCATCTCACACCAGTCACAATGGCTAAGATTAAAAACTCAGGAGAAAGCAGGTGTTGGTGAGGATGTGGAGAAAGAGGAACACTCCTCCACTGCTGGTGGGAATGCAAGTTGGTACAACCACTCTGGAAATCAGTCTGGTGGTTCCTCAGAAAACTGGGCATGTTCTTCTGGTTGACCCTGCTATACCACTCCTGGGCATATACCCAGAGGATTCCCTGGCATACAATAAGGACACATGCTCCACTATGTTCATAGCAGCCTTATTTATAATAGCCAGAAGCTGGAAAGAACTCAATGTAGGAATGATACAGAAAATGTGGCATATTTACATAATGGAGTACTACTGAGCAATTAAAAA
Organism: Apodemus agrarius; assembly: GCA_964023405.1. Lineage (NCBI taxonomy): Eukaryota > Metazoa > Chordata > Mammalia > Rodentia > Muridae > Apodemus > Apodemus agrarius. The sequence continues at coordinate 27,220,681 of OZ030018.1, read as the reverse complement.
CAATGAATTCATGAAATTCTTAGGCAAATGGTTGGAATTAGAAAATATCATCCTAAGTGAGGCTTGATGCAACATTGTAGGCATTGCCAGGACAGAGGAGTGGGAGGGGGTTGATTGGGGAACAGGCAGAGCGAAGAGGGCTTATGGGACTTATGAGGAACGGTGAACCGGGAAAGAGAAAATCATTTGGAATGTAAACAAAGATTATAGAAAAAAAGAAAGAAAATGACAGAGCTCTGTGGGTATTTAGAATAATAGTGTACATTAAATTTATTAACTTTAGAAGTACTTTTACCAGACATTTTCTTATTCTCTCTATTTAACTTTCTGTCTGTCCATCTATTCTCTATTTCTCCTCTCTTTCTTCTTTTAATTTCTTTTTAATTTAAGGAGAATGGATCATTGTAATTCACTTACCGCTAGACATAATGGATATAGTGTCCCCAAATTTCCAAAACCTGAAGTGCCAGCAAATCCGAAATGCAATGGATGAACTTCAGTACTGCATGATATGGAAAAAATTACCTTCTAGATCACCAGGTAAATATTTATCTGCTCTCTTTTATTTTGACATTTTTATTATCATAAGTTAACACATTTAGTGTCTTATAATTCTACTGGTCTCTGTAAATCTTTAGTTTTTTTCTGTCTATTGTCCAAATTGTATATATGTATATGTGTGTGTGTGTGTGTGTGTGTGTGTGTGTGTGTGTGTGTGTCTGCCTTCATGAATGCAAATTATTTCTTCAGGAATTTCATGACATTGTTTAGACACACAGTGAAGTTTTTAACATGTTATTCTAATAACTTGGACCTTTGAGCATAGTGAAATTATCCTTTTTGTTGTTCTTTGTTATAATTTTTAACTCTTTACTGTTATTCCAGAGTTGATGAAAATGTAACATCCTCTATATCTAAAGAAATAAAATCATTCTATTGTTTGCTCACTGTGGTTGAGAGCAGATGATCTCTGTCCTAAATTATTGTCTACTCGTTGCGTGTTTCTAGGGAGCTTTGCTACCTTTTCCTGAGAAGTTGCATCTTTTTTTCACATTTGATTGCCAAGGCAATTACTTACATCATATACTGTGTCATCTTTACTGAGTTGGAGAACTTAATTTCTAGTCTAAGTTTTGCTGAGTTTTTTTCTTTAATTATTTGACACCTCGTTTTACCAAATTCAGGGAGATCTGTTTTCTGTAAAGTGTGAAGCTTCCAACATTACTCTTTAGAGGTTAAAAACTTAAACAAGAATAGGTTCACTCTGGATGGCAGTGATTCTGTAGGGCCTCCCTGACTCCTTCATTCCCTGATCCTCTAACTCTATTCAGTGGATCTATTTGACTTATACCCCCAATTTTCTCTTTCCTGTGGTACTACTCAAAACAAAACAAAATCAATACTGTTGTAATTATTCTTTAGATAAATCATTTAAGAGGCCCATAGAATAAAACAGTTTCTTGACTGTGTGTCCTCGAGTCTAGTCTACAGCCTTTCCCTGTCATCATGTAGGATCCAGTTAGCTGTCTCTTTGCATGGTACTTTTCTTTAATTATATATTTTTTAAAGGTCAAACTTGTAGCTGTCACACACCTTGTAACTGCTTACTACCAAAATTTCCATTGTTTTATAATATACCCTTTAGCTTGACTTTCTCATAAATGAATCAAATGACAACAGTCCCCTTTATAGAATGCAATCAATATGTTTTTCCTCCAAAGACATGTTGTGTATTATTGCTCTAAAGCTGGTTGTAGGACTAGTGGTACTTCTCTCAAGGTGACATTACTTATTTAGGATTGGTTACTGTGTTGAGAGAATAGTCCTTGTTCTTCTGATTTTAATCTGACCTAAATATAACCTTTGTCCTGTGACTGAGAAGTGACAAGACTGGCTTGAACAAATGTTCTTAATTTTTGACCTTACTATTTTAATTCTAAAAGGGAATATTATAAGAGATCACAGTCCTCTCAGTTACTGCATAGGATATCACTTCTGTAATATAATATACAAAAAGATTTGATAAGATAAAACTATACAGTCTCTCATTTTCAGAAGATTCCAAGATCTTAGACTAAGAACAGGATGGAATGGATTCTAAGTTATTGAATACAATTGCTTACGCAGTGCGTTCTCTGTACCAGGAGTTACAGTACAGAGACACCACATGCTTGTTCCTTATATTAAGCTATAAAAATCTCTTTTCTCTTTTTCATTTTTTCCTAATTATCCTACATTTGAGAACCACAAATCTTCTATCTGTGTGTTATCATGATATCAAACAACTTTTATTCACCTGATTAATTTGTTGTCTGGGATGCTTAATGTTGAATAAACCCACTCTATCTAGTTCTCTCTGAACTTTCCTGGCTGGTAAAACTCAGCTGTTCTGGCTCAAACTCCATTCCAACCTGAATGATTCAATCTGGCTTCTCTTAGTTTCTCACTGAATTGTTCTGCTTGGCCTCAAACGAACTCTGGCATTTTGTTCTAATCTTCTGACTCTTTCTTATTCTCTCCACTCAACTGCCTCTGTTGGGCTGGAGTGAATTACATGAACTCCTGACTCCACTGTACACCATACTGCACACACCATACTGCACACACTGTACAGACTCCCAACTTCCTGACTGAACAGAAATGACATTGAACTCATATATCTGAATGTCTCTCTGTCTCTTGAGTGCTGCAAGTAAAGGCATGTGCTAACATGCTGGGTCCTAACATTGTCTGTTCCTGAAATTTGCTTTATACCACGCTAGCCTTGATTTCAGAGATCTGTTTGCCTCTGTGTTCTTGAGATTAAGGTGTGTTCATATTCCAGCCAGATCACATAGACTGAAAGGTGTTTGCATGGGATCTCTTGACGGAGCAGACATATTGCTGGATTAAAATTCTTCCATATCTTCCTCTTTTCTGTTTAAGCTAAAAAAATACATACTGTTTAACTCTTAAGTAATAGGCTTCAATATAAACATTGAAACAATCAAGCCATATTACCTATGGTGTCAATATACATTATCAGTGAAAATTGGTATCCATTTTAGGAAGTTGAAGGAATATTAATCCAAGATCTCTGTTTTAATAGATGTATTTCCCATAGGATTATGGCTACAACTGCCACACGAGGATTTAATCTTTCTATTTGACTTTCTGGTCCCACACATTTTATTTGTCTTACATAGACTTGGAAATTCTCCAGATCCTTACCTTCCTTTAGAGCCAGTCACAACAAAGGTCAGTCAGAACTGCTTTGTATAATTAGCTACAATAAGCTTGGACCCGAACCTGTGGCTACCACACCATAGCAGCACTGCCTGCACCCGTGTAGGAGCTTATATCGTTTCTATGAGATTTCTGGCTTTTGTCTTTATAATCTGCCCTCAGGGCTCACCTGGGATTTCTCCCCAACTCTTCATCACTCCTCAGCCATCAATCATTAACACTGCCACCCTAGCTACTCTCTTTTCAGAGGTAAAAATTTCCGGCCCTGCTTAGTACTGTTTCTGATTTGGTCTAGATCCCTGGTGGCTCAAATGAGAGAAGCTGAAAGCATCATTGTTCTCCAAGCTGGAGTTGGTGGGGGGGATACCTGACTCTCCCCCCTGGCACAGAAGGACTGATTTTGATCTTCCCCTTGGCATCTGGTTGAGACTCACTTCTGAGAGGCCCAACTCTCAGTGCTGTCTCAGTCTTTAAAAGCCTTCTCTGCCTGTCTCAGTAACTTTCTTTGACTTTGTCCTTTGAGGACTTTCTCCTATTTTTGACTTTTAATCTATTTGCTATGGGAAAGTCAGTCTTCACTGTGGACATGCCTCTTCATCACCTTAAGGACTTTCAGAAGGTTGGCACAATCTAGAGTAGAACCGGTTGTCCTGAAAATTTCTGCACTCTTTGTGGCCACAAATGACCATACTTAGACACAGTCTGGTCCTAGAGTGACGTTTTGACCTTACAGCTCTTCTTTCCATACCAACGCTTGTCCTCAGACATCTTGGACACCTTGACCAGGATCTTTAGCCAAAGCCCAAATGGTTGAAAAATCACTTTGTACATCTTCATGAACACATAGAGGAGGAAAAGTTTTCAGCTCTCAGGGAAGGTCTCTCCTGACAAGCTGAGGACCAGTTGCCACCTCCATACTGGCCCCCTCATGTAGCCTCTCCACCTACAACCCTACTACTTCCTAGGGAATCAGATCCTATGTCTCCTTTGTTCTCTCCCTTAACTAGACCACCAGATACACAGTGTAGCGCCTGTTTGAGTCCCTCAACTGGAGCCTTTCCCATATGCATTGTTGCCTTACCTGCCTCTGAGGGAAGGAGGCCTTTCGTAGTCCATTACCCTTTCTCTAGAAGGCACAGAATCCTTTTACAGAGAATCCCCAGGCCTTAATCCCCGTTTTAGAAACCATCTCCCTTACCCACCAGTCTAACTGGGAGGATCCTCAACAACTCCTCCAGACTCTCTTTATTAAAGAAGAGTAGGACTGCATGGGAGAAGAAACCTGAAAGCTGGTTCCAGGTGACAATGGCAGATACTCTGTGGTTCCTGTAACAGTTGATGTTGCTATTCCTCTTAACAGCCCTTAATGGGATCCTTACATGCCTAATGGTAGGGAACAACTCAGGGGCTGTTGACAGATTCTAATGGAGCGGGTATTCAGGGTTGCCACTAGGTGCCCTACAAATTGGTCAAAAATCAAATAGTCTAAGGACCTACAGAATCCCTTGCTGCTTTCCTGGACTGAGGCTTAGATGTCTACAGACCTATACACAAAATTGACCCAGAAGCAAGAGAGAATGGATGGGCCATCAGTGTGGATCTGTGGGCCAGTCTGCCCCTGACATTCACTTGTCCCATTGCATAGTCATTAGGGTCCATATCTGCCATCGTTCTAATCCATTCATCCACGGTGCTCATCAATGATTCAATTGTCTAAGAACTAAAGTTTCAATTAGTACCTGTTTTACATCACAGCTGATATTTACCTGTTTATAGCAGACATTGATCTATGTAATAAATCTGTAGCCTCTCTGGGGCTTTGCATAATCTTTGTGAATGACGTAGACCCCCTTTCCTTCTTTCTTCTCCTTCCTTATCTCAGACTGTTAAGGCTATCAATGTACATTGTATAAAGTCATCAAATTACATCTGCTGTCATATAGCAACAAACGGACAACTTTTACACCTTCAGACCGAATATGATTTTCCATAATTGCTACTTTAGCTCAAGGCTACGCCATTCATTTTAATTGAGGGCAACTTCCAGTACATAAGCTTCTAACCTTCCCATTCTTAGGGGATAATGCTGTTTTGGGTAGCCCAGGTATTTAGTTTTTCTCTCCCATAAGGTAAGTCCATTCCGTAAGTTACTATTGATTCTTACTTTAAAATGTTTAAAGATACAGTGTTTTAGCAGGATTCCAGACTAGTTGCCCATTTTTTGAATTTTCACCCTTTTCTGGCATTTGCTCCTGGGTAGCTGGGAAAACCAGTGAGGGTGGGCACCTTTTCTCCCTTTCATTAAGTGGTATTATAGTAGGTTAATGGGCTGTCTATCATAATCCTCAATTTCATTAGGTACCATAGCTTTTCAATTAAACACTTTCTGTTCTATTACTTCCACTGTCTTTTGTTTCTCAAACATTTGTAACGTCATAATTAATTTTCATTACTGTACAGCTTTTTGCCAACCATTTTTGAGAGAAAATACTTGAAGTTTACTCCAGTATCAGATGCAAAAAGTAATATGATGACTTTCGAGTAACATTTTTATCCCCTCAACTCTTATCCTGAGTGTTAAGGGATCTGAATTGGAGTTTTGCATCTCTTAATGTAGCAAACACCTATATATAATTAAAATTGTTTTTTGGGTGGCTTACTTTTTTTTTTGCCATTTCAGAGATTCCTGTGTCATTTCTTGTTCTAGGATCCAGGCTTCTCCTGACTGTTTGGAGTCTTCTGGGTCTCTCTGGGCATACAGGTGAAGTCAAAGAAATGATGCTTCCTCTGGAGATAAGCAAAACCAAGTTTCTTCTCTCATGACTTCTGTCAGATATCTTGTCCTCTGAGACATTTCTGTCCGATGTCTTCTGCTTTCTGAAATGTTGGTGGGACTATTTTCTTCTTGGATCCCATTCAGAGACAGATGTAAATGTGACTTTATTTTCCTGATGATCTTAGTACACTTACCCTTTCTACTTCTTTATGAACTGTTTTTAATGGATTCAACTTAGCCATTCTGGCTCAAACTCCACTGCAAGCTGACTGATTCAATCTGGCTTCTCTCAGCTTTTCACTGAATTGCTCTGCTTGGTCTCAAACTACCTCTGGTAATTGTTTCTATCCTTTGGTGTCTTTCTCATTCTCTGGCTTCAGCTGCCTCTGATGACCTGCACTGAAGTGTATGAACTCATGAAAGAACTCAGCTCCACTCACTGCACTTGCTGCACTGACTCCTGACTGTGAATTGCACCACACTGACTGATTTGAACAGAACTGACTGACTGAGCTTAAAGATATTCATACCTTTGTCTCCTGAATGCTGGCATTAAAGTTGTGTCCATCCTCCCTAGACATAAGTTTTCATTTACATGTAACTTGTTTTATACCAAGCTAGCCTTGAACTTAGAAATCTGTTGGCCAGTCTCTTGTGATTAAAGGCATGTCTGCATTCCAGACAGATTATACCCACAGAGGTTTCATGTGATCACATGTCAGAGCAGCCTTGTTAAACTTCATCTCCAATGTGAAAAGAAATGAATTTGATCATTGCACTTAGAATATTTTGTTCAAAATAAAGGACCATTTGCAAAAAGGCCTAAGGTCTTTTTGTATATTTGATTGCTTTTAGTATTTACATTAATTTCTTATAAAGAGATCCAAATAAAACAACAATGAACAAAAGGTACCAAACCATAAGGGAATATTGTACTAATTCCTCAACTGTATACCACATGTGAACTCCAGATAACCATAAGCATTGATATACTGGAATAGTTTACACCCACCTGGCCATATAGTCCAACCCAGATGTACATGTAGAATATAATTCATATGCAACTTTAATGAGGGAATGAACACCTGTACAAAGCATTTGCAGGAAGATTCCAGGACTGTAGGAAGAAACTAAAAAACAGCATTCAGACCTTTCTTTGTACACATATATCAGTACATAAAACATAACCTCAGATCATCTTTAAGTTCACTCAAGCACCAACAACCATGTTACAATACAGAAAGAACCATTACAGACAGATCCTTGTAGCCTACTAGAAAGTCAGATCACAATTAATTGTACTGGTCATGATTCCGTCTCTTTCCGTCTCTTTTTTATTGAAGGCTCTTCATTTCTCTTTCAGGATGAAGTCAGAAGAAAAGATTAGACAAATAGTATGTTATTTTCAATAGTCAGACATGTGTTTTATTAGATGCTTAATGAAGTAAATGTTTACTTATTGAAAGAATGACAAGATGTTCAAAGAATTGTATTGCAATTGTATTTTTCATGGTATTTTAAGTGATTATCAGAATTTTATACCCATTGTTATTCAAAATTATTTTCTTATTGATCAAAATAACATTTTAGCATCTTATCTGGATTTTAATATATTTTACCATAAATTATTGAGTATATAATAGATACAGTATACATATATATACATATATGGTATATATGAAATATTAATATATGTATACTAAACAATTAGAAATAGTAGCTTTGCTATAATGGAAGGGTTAATAAAATGGCAAATATAGAATTATCCAACCAAAAAATATTTTGTAGCAGAAAGTATAAAAAGTATTGTGGTTGTTTCCTTTTGGAATGCAATTATTTTCCTAAGGGATTTTAATTAATTTATTAAGGTTTAGAGAAAGTAATATTAAAATTATATATTAATTTAATCGTCTAACATTTCCACAGTTAATTCAGCCTCACCGTTATTACTGTATGCACTAAAACAGGCACTCAATACTTTTACATCAATAATAAAACATCTACTGAGATCATTACCTTAAGGACTGCTCATTTAAATGCAAATCAATTCTTTTGAGATAAAGAACATTCAACAATTAAATTCTACTCTCTGACACAGACTTTATTCCAACATAATTCACTCACCAGACCTAGTGTTATTATGTGGCTCCTGTAGCCTGTGTGAATAGCAATGCTTAAAATGAATTAACTTTAAGGTTTGTACCCAGTATGTCATTTCCACTTTGATTCTAAAAAGAAATAAATGCTAATTTGTGATTTGCCAATAGAATTAAAATTTTCTACCAATACCAAACAATATTCTATTCCCTAAACAAAGATTTTTTATTATTAGTTTTTTTTTCCTTTTGTGTTGGGCATCAATTTTTTTTATATGTCTGTGTGGTATAAACCAATGAACTCCATAAGATTTTTCAACTAAAGCCAACGAAAATCATAAATGTAACCATAATAAATATTTCACTATGACTTGGGTGATTAAGAACATACAGTGAAATTTGGGGAAATAAGTATAAGCCTATGTTTTTATAAACATTGTCAGAATTATCGCCTACATTCTCCTGAATTCCTGAATTTTCTCTGAATGATGCATAATATTACATTAAAAACCTTTTGTGACCTGCTGTGGTCTGTCTCCAGGCAAGTTGTGAAATGAGTACCAGATTTCTCAGCTGTCAGATCCTTTTTCATTCATTTCCACTGTGTTATGCTAAAACTACCACATTGTTTTATGTGTTCTAAGATTGCCTTGCTATGTGTTGTACATTATTACAGCAGGTTTATGTTCATGCCATGACTCTATCAGTCTCTCAAGCAATGAGCCACATAATCTGTGCTAAACCTAAAGTGTCATGATAGGTGTCATAAGTATCATAAGCACTGTGCACATTATTTGTGTTACATTAAAATAAAAGGTATACATATTCTCCATGGTAATCTTCTTCACAATTCTTTTTATCTACTTATAGGAGATGTGTTTTCTTTTAAAATATTCTTCTGTTAACAATATTGCTTAGATTATACATTTTATTTTTAACAAATTATGTTTCTATCATTTAAATGTTTTAGTTTTTATTTTCCAATATTTTATTGATCAAATAATGTGGCTATTTCCTATAAATTACTTGATTACATTTACTTCTTAGTCCTCCCAGAAACAACTCCCAGCCTTGTGACCTTCCCTCTAGAAAAAGAGTAGGAGGAGGAAGAGGAGGAAGAGGAGGAGGAGGAGAAGGGAGAGAAGAAGGAGGAAGAAGGGGAGAAGGAAGATAGGGAGGAGGGGAGAGGGAGGAGGAGAAGGAGGAGGAGGAAGAGGAGGAGGAGGAGAAGAAGAAGAAGAAGAAGAAGAAGAAGAAGAAGAAGAAGAAGAAGAAGAAGAAGAAGAAGAAGGAGAAGAATCTCAATATGTGTTGCCTGTATAGCCACTGGAGTGTGGTTAAGACTCTATTTCACTGTTTTAAATGCAGAAATTTTCAGTTTCCCAAGTTACAGAATAGCACTGAGGTAAATGATACATGACAAAGAGAACAGAATCCCATTTTTTTCTCATTTTTCTGACTCATACTAAATTATGTCTAAATACATTAATTTTGGAATGACAAACATGGAAGTAGATCTGAATTGAATGATGCATAATAATATTAAATTTAGAAACTGCTGCCATAGTGTATAGCTACTTTCTGTCATGTACCTGGAGGCAAGAAAAATGACAAAGCTCTGGTCAGCAGACAAAATTTCCTATTGATTAACCACCAATGCACAACATCCTTTTATTATAATGGCTCCTCTTTTCCTTTTGGATGTTAGCATATTAGAAAATCATTTAAAAATCATAATGGCTAAGTGGAGGCTATATTCTGAATGTGATTCTTCTTTATATATGTGTGACATTAATAATCAAAGAAAAAGATGCTATTGACTTTAGAGTGAGGGACATGGGAGGAGTTGGAGGGAGAGTAGCTAAGAAGGGATGTAAGGAAGAAAGGGAGGAGGGAAAGTGATAACATTTTGTTTAAATAGAAAACAAAAAATAAATACAATTTAAAAATAAATATGATTACACATAGTTAAGATAGAAAATTAAGTTGTTTTACTCTCTCTCTCTCTCTCTCTCTCTCTCTCTCTCTCTTTCTCTCTCTTTATTGCCAGAGTTCCTATCTTTTCTTTTTTAGTCTTTTTTTTGGGTTATCTTTTATTGCAGTCCAGACTTTATCCCCTTCCGGGTCCACCTTCTGTTCCACATCCCGTATCTCCTCCTTCTGTCTCCACCAGGATGTCTCCACTCCCTTACCCCCACCTCACTAGACCTCCCCACTCCCTGGGGCTTCCAATCTGTTGAGGGTTGGGTGCATATTCTCTGACACAGTTCAGACCCTGCAGTCTTCTGATGTATATATGTTGGGGGCTTCATATCAGCTGGTATGCTGCCTGGTTGGTGGCTCAGTGTCTGAGAGATCCTGGGGTTACAGGTTAGTCGAGATTGCTGGTCTTCCTACAGGGTTGCCCTCCTTCTCAGCTTCTTCCAGTTTTCACCCTAATTCAACCACAGGGTCAGCTGCTTCTGTCCATTGTTTGGGTATAAATATCTGCATCTGACTCTTTCAGCTTCTTGTTGGGTCTTCTTCGGAGGGCAGTCATGATAGGTCCCTTTTTGTGAGCACACCAAAGCATCAGTAATATTGCCAGGTCTTGGGTCCTTCCCTTGAGCTGGACCCCATTTTGGACGTGTCACTGGATCTCCTTAAGCTCTTCTCCATGTTTGTCCCTGTACTTCTTTCAGACAGGAATAATTCTGGGTCAGAATTTTTGACTGTGGGATGGCAACCCCATCCCTCCACTTCATGGCCTGTCTTTCTGCTGGAGGTGGACTCTAAAATTTCCATCTCCACACTGTAGAACATTTCATCTATGGTCCCTCTCTTTGAGCCCTGAGAGTCTCTGGACATTCTAGAGAGACCCCTCAACCTTCTACCTCCTGAGCTTGCCTTCCTGTTTCCATACTTTCTGCTGGCCCTCCAGACCTCAGTCCTGTTCTCCCCACACCCCAATACCTGATCAAGTATTCTCTTTGAAAATGCTTATCTTCATACCCCAGGGCAAGTCACAGAGGAATATCAAAGCTTTCCTCTGGTTCCCAGTTGAATGTTGGCAGTCATAATATAAATTCATAATTTTAACTAGCCAGTATAAGAGACACACAACCCAGCTATTTCATTTACAAGCCATAAACTTATATTGGACAAGTTAGGAACTATTCTAACATTTTCCCCCAGCTGTAAAGTCCCTTGTTAATTGCTGTTTCTCCGGGCCACATGCTCATGGTCCATCTGCTGTCACAGGAGCCTCCTCCACCTGTGTCTTCTCTTTCTTCCTCTACCTGAACCCCCCTCACTCAACCCTCAAGTTTCACTTTTCTCTTCCCACTGTCCAATCACAAGGCTCTAGTCTTTTATTAACCAGTTAAATTGGGGTGCAAGGTTCACATAGCATTACTTAGGATACATAGGCGTCTGCTTATTGGGGACAAAGCACATGTTGAGAAGTCCTTATTTAGTTTTAGAATGCAAGCAACTTCAAACAAACCCACCTCAAGTAGTATATGTCCAAACTAGAAACTTCATATAAATTTATTTGTGAATTATTTGAATGCATAGCTAAAAGACTAGTGAAAGTAAGATCTTTAGAGATAGTTTAGAAATATTAAGCCCTTGAAATTTTTTTTGTTTGAATCCACCTATTTTCATTAAGAAGTATCTAATATTTAAAACTGGATCTCTATATCTTGTACTGAAGGTTGTTAACTATATCGGATATAGATAGATATATGGATATATGGATAGATAGATAGATAGATAGATAGATAGATAGATAGATATTTGTATATGTGTGTGTACATACACACATATCCAGCTTTATGTGTGTCCAGATGAAATCCATTTTTAAATATATTGTGACAATATACATATTTGAATATAGAAACTAAATTACTACAAAACTTAAACAGCAAAATTTCCTGGGCTTCTCTGTTTTTTATTTTGTTTTGTTTTAGTTGTTGTTTTCTTATAAAAGATTGCAAAAAAATCTGAACCTCACTATTTCTGAGAAATTATGCGGTTTTTAATGGCATAAATCATAGAACATTTCTTCTTTATCCAGTGCTTGACAGAAAATTAGTATTCTCAGGCAGCATAGTCTCAATTCATCCAGCAAAGGACAACAACTCCCCACTGTTATATGAAATGGAGGGAAACTAAACAATTTCTCAGTTATCAATGGTCCATCATATGATTGGGTTCTCATAGGCCATGGGGAAGCATGTGTGTGTGTGTGTGTGTGTGTGTGTGTGTGTGTGTGTGTATGTGTGCTTGGAGAGTGATCTATGACCATGGGAAATGTATAAAAATAAGACATAAGAAACTCTGTATTTTATCATGGAACAGTATTGCGTGTGACTGTTTTGTAGATAGATGATCACTTATTAAAGTCCTCTTTGCTCTGAAATCTGTTAGGTTGGTCCCAATGTTCCATTGTGCTTGATATTCATGGTCCCTTTAAGATGTTTGTTTAACTGTTTTTCTCACAACAAATTGTCTAATACAATTGGAAGTGTTCTAGACAATTGAGTCTCAGAAGCAATAAACATAAACATAAAGCCTCCAACATGAAAATTAAATCACACAATTTACAGATTATTTAAAGACCCCACAAGTCAAGGTGAGAGACTCAGCAGAAGGAGCTCTTTCCTCTGTGTCCGGTGAGTAAATCATGAGACATCTCAGTTAAAGAGCCAAAGCTTTGGCACCAGTTATCATGGCCATGTGATTTATATACATTATCTAATTTTCCATTTATGCCTTAATCAGATTAAAAAGCTAAATCAGTTCCAGGAGAGACTATAATATGTTCAAGGTCACATATCTAGTCAAGTAGCAAAGTCAAAATTAAAACAGAGTTCTGCCAGATTTCAAAGACCCTATTTTTTCAACAACAAGAGGCTACTTCTTTTCAGAAAATGACAAAGCAGTATAAAATTCAATTAGGAAGAAAATTACCTAAACTGGAAGAAAAACAGAGTAAATTTTTCAGGGCAAACAAAACAAAACAAGAAAAACAAAGAAAAAACAACCAAGTTCAATAGTCAATTTGACTGATAATATTAAGAATAAAAAATATTTCTAATTTAAAGTTTAATCACTAACTCTCCATACACTGCATTAAACAAAACTATTACAATTTTTTTTATCAGTCTCATCCTATATCTAACAAGCAAATAAAAAATATGTTGCTAGGTTTTGGGGACATAGGGAAGGTTTATCAAAACATTATAAAATCTTTTCTTGAAAGCCTAATGAATTTTAAAAAGTAACTTTAATATAATTGTGCCATTAAATACAAATAAACCCTGGAAATTATACTAACAGCAGGATGCTATATTTTATTGAGGGCAATCAGCAGGACTGCTGCTAATGAGAACATCATCAACTTAGTAAAAGGTCAGCCTGAAGAGTTCTCATCAAACATCATCCTAAGATATGTTATATTTCCCACAATGATCCTATTTGGCAGTGTTCTCTAAATTCATGCTTGGCTATGCAGTTCAGTCTCTGCTATGAGAGGAAATACTTCATTGCAAGACGCACATTGCATTTGGTGTCCATTACTTAAAACCTCTTTTTCTATAAAGGGTATCAGGATCATTTTGAACATGAATTCTAGTTGGTCTGTTGCTCAGATAGCATTACAATTTAGTGTCTTCTACATTCAAAGCCTTCCAAGATGTAATTCTATTTTAATTAATGAATTATCACATGGATTTAGATTTAGATGGTCTTAAGTGCAGACAGACAAGACTCTTGTTCCTAGTTTATGTTCAGTTGTTTGTACTTAGAAAAAGATAAAATAGTGATCAGAATAACAATAATTTTGACTGACTATTCACAGTTATATGCAACCTTAAGTGTTTAAGATTATCTTTAATTTTGATTTCATGAGGTTGCAATAATTATAATGATTAATTTTCATTTGTTTTTTGCACCTATTTGAAAGTTATCTAGGAGCTCCTAAGAATTCACTAATCATTTGATTACAATTGCTTTACTAATGACACTCAATAATTATACTACAGCATTTGATATGAAGACAATGGGAAATTGTTCATTTCATACCAGCAAGTTTGTTTAGAAGAGCAAAGAATTATTCAAATAAATAATAGTAACAATAACTTAATAATAATTTTCAACTTAATTCCCTTGCATTTTATTATACAAAGCAGACATGTTTATGGTACAGTTGTTAAAATGAAGCATGGAAGAAACTTCCAAATATGCCAGTAGAGAAAACAATTGAGTCATGCTTTACTTTCAAAACAACGTGATGGTTAATTTTGTTTTGAGTTTGTCTGGCCTATGACACTATGTTATTGGCTCAAAGGATACCATAAAGATGTCTTTGGTTATGATTAGTGAGCCAGTATCTATGAATTTAAGAAGCATAGCACTCAGAGTGAATACCATGTGTTCCTACTAACATCTGGTGCATGGATGGAGATGGTTCATAACTTAAATGTACCTTTCTATAGGATGTGATTTAGTGATGCAACTTGCTATTCTGGAATGGAAAGTTTATGTTTAATTCAGCAAGGTGTTATCTAGGGAGACAGAAGCTGTCTCAGACCTCTTCCTGAAGGGACAAAGGTTCTGAGCACCTGAATGAATTTAGTAGACACATTGCATTAGATTATCCAATCCGAGAAGTCCCTAAAGGAAGAGTGATTCAGCACCCATGTGAGATGACGTGAAAAAGGCTTGACTAGTCATTGCTGACTTTGAAGGCAGTAGAGGTCAAGAGCCAAGGGACGCAGTGAGCTGCTAGAAGCTGGAGGCATCAAAGCAATGGATTCTCCCCACATAGTGTTCCAAAGGGAAGCAGCTCTGATTTTAGCATAGCAAGACACCTGCCTCAGACTTCTGACCTCAAAACCATAACACAAATTTGGGTTATTTATATACACAATGGAGTACTATTCAGCCATTAGAAACAATAAATTCATGAAATTCTTAGAGAAATGGATGGAGCTGGAGAACGTCCTACTAAGTGAGGTAATCCAGTCTCAAAAGAATACCCATGGTATGCACTAACTGATAAGTGGATATTAGCCTAGAATCTTAGAACACCAAAGACACAATTCATGTACCAAATGATGTCTGACAAGAAGAAAGGAGTGGACACTGGTGCTGGAAAGATCAAAGCATCAGTGTAGGGGAATACAAGAACAGGGAAGAGGGAAGGGGTGGAAGAGGGAGCAGGGGGAGGGAAAAGGGCATGTGGGACCTTTGGGGTTGGGGAACCAGAAAAAGGGAAATGAATAAAATATACCAATTTTGTGGAAATGTGTATCAGGAACAACAAAAAAACCAACATTATAATGGATTCCCTACTTTTGTATTTTCAACATTGTTTGCAATCTCAAGTTGTTATGATTGTTAAGTAGATAAGCATTTGGGTGACATTTCTCTGATATAAGTTCTTTCCATTCTGCCAAGACCTCTGCTCTTACCAAAGTATGATGTTGAATTTATTCTTTGATTTTGACTGCAGTTGTTGGTTTTCTGCGTGTGTTTATTTTTTATTGTTTATATTCTATATTTACAATTCATTTCCCTTTTACTGGTTCCCCACCCCCAAAGGTCCCACATGTCCTTTTCCCTCCCCCTGCTCCCGCATCCACCCCCTCCCACTTTACTGTTCTTGTACTCTCCCACAATGATGTTTTGGTCCATTCTAGCACCAGTGTCCACTCCTTTCTTCTTGTGAGACATCACTTGATATGTGATTTGTGTCTTTGGTGTTCTAAGCTTCTAGGCTAATATCCACTTATCAGTGACTGTATACCATGGGTATTCTTTTGAGACTGGGTCACCTCACTTAGTATGACATTCTCCAGCTCCATCCATTTCTCTAAGAATTTCATGAATTCATTGTTTCTAATGGCTGTATAGTACTCCATTGTGTATATATACCACATTTTTTGTATCCATTCTTCTGTTGAGGGACATCTGGGTTCTTTCCAGCTTCTGGCTATTATATATGCTATGAACATAGTGGAGCATGTATCCTTATTGCATGTTGGTGAATCTTCTGGGTATATTCCCAGGAGTGGTATGGCTGGGTCCTCCGGAAGTATCACGCCCAATTTTCTGAGGAACTGCCATACTGATTTCCAGAGTGGTTGTACCAGCTTGCATTCCCACCAGCAGTGGAGGAGTGTTCCTCTTTCTCCACATCCTCGCCAACACCTGATGTCTTCTGAGTTTTTAATCTTAGCCATTCTGACTGGTGTGAGGTGAAATCTCAGGGTTGTTTTAATTTGCATTTCCCTAATGACTAGTGATGTTGAACATTTTTTAAGGTGTTTCTCAGCCATCCGAATTTCTTCAGGTGAAAAGACTCTGTTTAGCTCTGTACCCCATTTTTGGATAGGGTTATTTGGTTTTCTGGGGTCTAATCTCTTGAGTTCTTTGTATACATTGGAGATTAGCCCTCTGTCGGATGTGGGGTTGGTGAAGATTTTTTCCCAATTTGTTGGTTGCCGATTTATCCTTTTGACAGTGTCTTTTGCCTTACAGAAACTTTGTAGTTTTATGAGGTCCCATTTGTCTATTCTTGCTCTTAGAGCATAAGCAATTGGTGTTCTGTTCAGGAATTTTTCTCCTGAGCCAATGTCCTCAAGGGTCTTCCCCAGTTTCTTTTCTATTAGTTTTAGTGTGTCTGGTTTTATGTGGAGGTCTTTGATCCACTTGGAGTTGAGCTTAGTGCAAGGAGATAAGAGTGGATCAATTCTCATTCTTCTGCATGTTGACCTCCAGTTGAGCCAGCACCATCTGTTGAAAAGGCTATCTTTTTTCCACTGGATGTTTTCAGCTCCTTTGTCGAAGATCAATTGGCCATAGATGTGTGGGTTCAATTCTGGGTCTTCGATCCTATTCCATTGATCCGCTTCCCTGTCACTGAACCAATACCATGCAGTTTTTAATACCACTGCTCTGTAATATTGCTTGAGGTCCGGGATATTGATTCCCCCAGAAGTTCTTTTGCTGTTGATGATAGTTTTAGCTATTCTGGGTTTTTTGTTATTCCAGATGAATTTGAGAATTGCTCTTTCTAGCTCTATGAAGAACTGAGTTGGGATTTTGATGGGAATTGCATTGAATCTGTATATTGCTTTGGGCAAGATTGCCATTTTGACTATATTAGTCCTGCCAACCCACGAGCATGGAAGATTTTCCCATTTTCTGATGTCTTCTTCAATTTCCCTCTTCAGAGACCTGAAGTTTTTGTCGTATAAATCTTTCACATGTTTGGTTAGCGTCACTCCAAGATACTTTATATCATTTGTGGCTATTGTGAAGGGTGTCATTTCCCTAATTTCTTTCTCGGCCTGCTTATCCTTCGCGTATAGGAAGGCTACTGATTTACTTGAGTTGATTTTATAGCCAGCCACTTTGCTGAAGTTGTTTATCAGTTGCAGGAGTTCTCTGGTGGAGGTTTTTGGGTCACTTAAGTAAACTATCATATCATCTGCAAATAGTGATAGTTTGACTTCTTCCTTTCCGATTTGTATCCCTTTGACTTCCCTCTGTTGTCGAATTGCTCTAGCTAGTACCTCAAGTACTATATTGAAGAGATATGGAGAGAGGGGAGAGCCTTGTCTAGTCCCTGATTTTAGAGGGATTGCTTCGAGTTTTTCTCCGTTTACCTTAATGTTGGCTACTGGTCTTCTGTATATTGCTTTTACTATGTTTAGATATGGGCCTTGAATTCCTGTTCTTTCTAGGACCTTTAGCATGAAAGGATGCTGAATTTTGTCAAATGCTTTTTCAGCATCTAATGAGATGACCATGTGGTTTTTTTCCTTGAGTTTGTTTATGTAGTGGATTACGTTGATGGATTTCCGTATATTGAACCATCCCTGCATCCCTGGGATGAAGCCAACTTGATCATGGTGAATGATCGTTTTGATGTGTTCTTGATTTGGTTGGCAAGTAGTTTGTTTAGTATTTTTGCATCGATATTCATAAGAGAAATTGGCCTGTAGTTCTCTTTCTTAGTTGGATCTTTGTGTGGTTTTGGTATCAGGGTAATTGTGGCTTCATAGAATGAGTTGGGTAGTGTTCCTTCTGTTTCTATTTTGTGGAATAATTTGAAGAGTATCGGTATCAGGACTTCTTTGAAGGTCTGATAGAATTCTGCACTAAAACCGTCTGGTGTGTTTTTAATTATCTCCCATGTTATATTCAGATCCGTTTGCTTCTGAGTGGGAGAAACAGTTTCCACCTGTTGTGCCTAGCAATGGATTTTTCCCATGTCTTTAGATGGGGCTTAAACAATAGAAAGATTGTTCTAATCATTTGTGCTGTTGGTCCAGACCAAGTGTAATAAAAATTTAAAAAAATTGAAAACTAAAAAAAAAGTACCTTTATATGAGACAAACATTCACAAATTCATAGATTTTTAACCAAACAGAGTGCCATCTGATGTCACCTAAAGGTCTTTTCTTGGTCTGTCCTTTTGCCAAGCAAAAAATTACAGGATAAGAAATTTACACTCACAACACATAGCCAAGATTTATTGAAGGTAGAAGTAACACTCCAGTGAACACAGAGAAACAGACTACTGGCAAGAGGAGGAGACAGTGCTGGCATTCATCCATTTTGTCCTGTTGAGGTATCCATTGCCTTATAGAAGCTATTCAGTTTCATGCGGTACCATTCATTAATTGATGATTTAAGTGTCTGAACTATTCATGGTCTGTTCAGGAATTTATCACCTATACCAATGTATTCAAGATTATTGCCTACTTTGTCTTAGATTTGGTGCATTTGGTTTTATGTTGAGGTCTTTGATCCACATGGACTTGAGTTTTGTGCAAGATGATAAATATGAATGTTTGTAATTTTCTGCATTCAGAACTCTAGTTACACTAGAAGATGTTTTCTTTTTTCTATTGTTTTGGCTTCTTTGTCAAAAAACTAAGTGTCTACATATGTATGGGTTTATTTAAAGTTTCTGGTTCTTTGATTCAGTTCCATTGATCAATCTGTCTGTTTCTATACCAATGCCAGGAAGTTTTTAGTTGCTATTAATCTGTAGTACAGCATGAAATTAGGGATGGTAATGGCTCCAGAGGGTTGTTTGGTTGATTGGTTTTGATTGTACAGACTTGTTTTAGCTATCCTTGGTCTTTTTTTAAAAAGCTATCCTGGGTCATTTATTTTCCATAGAAAGTCGAGAATTGTTCTTTCAAGGTATTTAAATATTTGTGTTGGAATTTTGTTGGGAATTTCATTGAATCTGTAGATTGCTTTCTCTAAGATGGACATTTTCAACTATGTTAACCTTAACAGATCCCAGAGCATGGGAAATAGTTTCGTCTTCTGATATCTTCTTCAATTTCTTTCTCCAGAGACTTTATGTTCTTGTCATATGTTTTTTTATTTGCTTAGAGTTACAACAAGGCATTTTATATTGTTTGTAGGTATAATAAAGGCTGTTGCTCCCCTGATTTCTTTCTCAGATTGTACATAGTTTGCACAAAGAAGGGCAGTGATATTTTGTTGTTGTTGATAACTTTATGTCCAGCTACTTTGCTGCAGTTTTTGTTTATCAACTGTAGGAGTTTTTTGGGGGTCACTTATGTATACAATCATATCACTCATGAATATCAAAACTTTGACTTCTTTTCCAATTTATTTCCCCTTAATCCCCTTTAATTTTCTTATTGCTCTAATTAGAACTTCAAGTCCTATATTGAAGAGATATGGAGAAAATGAACAGCCTTGTCTAGTCACTGAATCTAGTTGAATTGCCTTAAGTTTCTCACCATTTAATTTGATGTTGTCTATTGGCTTGCTGTATATTACCTTTATTGTTTGTAGGTGTGAACCTTGTATCCTTTATCTTTCCAAGTTTTTTAACATGAAAGAGTATTGGATTTTTTTCAAAGGCTTTTCAGCATCTAATGAAATTATCATGTGGCCTTTTTTTTCTTTCAGATTTTTTTGTGGTAAATTTCATTGATGGATTTCCATATATTGAACCACCACTGCATTACTGGGATGAAGTCTACTTGGTCATCATGGAGGACATTTTGATGTGTTCTTGGATTCATTTGAGGAGTGTTTTATTGAGTATTTTGCATCAATATTCACAAGGGAAATTGGTGTGAAACTCTCTTGGTCGAGTCTCTATGTAGTTTAAGTATCAGGATGACTAGCTTCATAGAATGAGTTAAGATGGGGGAGATGTACAGAGGGTCAGGAAATTGAAGAGAGGTATGTAGCAATGGGGTATAGGGAACTGTGGGTAGCAACCAGATAGTTCCAGATGCCAGGAAAGCAAGAGTCTCCCAGGACCCCATAAGGATGACATTAGCTGAACTACCCATAAAGGGGAGGGAACCATATACAGAAGTCAGTCATACCCCCCCTCGGTTTGTGGGATGGGGTCACCTATCTCCAAAATTTTATCCCAGAATTTCTCCTATCTAAAGGAAATACAGAAATAAATAGTGGAGCAGAGACTGAAGGAAAGGCCAACCAGAGACTGACCCACCTGGGGATCCATCCCATATGCATATAGCAAACCCAGACAATATTGTTGTTGCCAAGAAATCCTTGCTGATAGGAGCCTAATACAACTGTCCCCTGAGAGGCTCTGCCAGATCCTGACCAATACAGATGTGAAGTCTCACAGCCTCCATGACCTTCAGACTGAGCACAGGGACATCAATCTGAAGGAGCTGAAGGAGCTTTATCTGGCATCAATGGGGGCGGGAGGCCCTTGGTCCTTTAAAGCCTTGATACCCAAGTATAGAGGAATGCTAGGGCGGTGAGGCAGAAGTGGGTGGGTGAGTGGGTGTGTGTGGGAGCATAGAAGAGGGTTAAGGAGATATGGAATAGGTGATTTGCAGAGGGGAGACCATGAAAGGGGATTACATTTGAAATGCAAATAAATAATAACCCATTTAAAAAAAAGAAATATTCCTTCTGTTTCTATGTGGAATATTTTGAGGTATGTTGGTATAGTTCTTCAAATTTCTGGAAGATTCCTGTGCTAAAATTATATGGCCCAAATCTTGTGTTTAGTTGTGAGAATTTTAATGACTATTTCTATTTTCTCATGGGTTATAAGACTATTCAGATTGTTTTCCTGAACTTCATTTAACTTTGGTAAGTAGAATCTATCAAGAAAATCATCTATTTCATTTAGCTTTTATAATTTTGTGGAGTACTGGCTTTTGAATCAAGACATAATGATTATTTGAATTTCTTCTTGTTATGACTTCTTTTTCATATCTGATTTTGTTAATTTGGATACTGTCTGCTCCTCTTGGGTGTGTTCGCTTTTTTTTTCCTTCTCTGCTTTCAAGTATGCTGCAAAGTTGCTGGTGTAATATCTTCTCAATTTCTTTTTGAAGGCACTTAGTGCTATGAACTTTCCTCTTAGCACTGTTTTATTTTGTCCCATAGGCTTGAGTATGCTGTGCCTTCATTTTCATTGAAGTGTTGATTTTCTTTATTTCGTCTTTGACACAGTGGTCATTGAGTAGAGAGTTGTTCAATTTCTGTGAGGTTTTAGGCTTTCTGTTGTTGAAGTTCACCCTTAATCCATGGTGTCTGATAAGATCAAGTACTATTTTCAATCTTCTTGTATCTCTTGAGGCATGGTTAATTTCTGATAAGGTTCCATAAGGTCCTGAAAAGAAATTACATTATTTTATGTTTGTGGAAACTGTTCTATAAATATCTAGATCTATAGACATATAGTTAGGTCCATTTGATTCATAACATCTGATAGTTTCATCATTTCTCCATTTAGTTTCTGTTTTGATTACCTGTCCATTGGTAAGAGTAGGGTGTGGAAGTCGTTTACTATTAATGTGTGGGTTCAGTGTGTTGTTTAAGTTTTAGTGATATTTTCTTTACAAATGTGGGTGCCCTCACATTTGGGTCATAGATGTTCCGAAGTAAGATGTCAGCTTGGTGGATTTTTCCTTTGATGAGTGTGAAGTATCCTTCCCCATCTCTTTTGATTACTTTTGGTTCAAAGGTCATTTTACTCTACATTATAATGGCTACTCCACCTTATTTCTTGGGTCTATTTGCTTGGAAAACTTCCAGACATTTATTGTGAGGTAATTTTTATCTTTGTCACTGAGGTGTTTATATAGTAGAATGATGGGTCCTGTTTATGTATCCATTCTGCTAGACTGTGTCCTTTTATTAGGGAATTGAGTCCATTGATAAGAGAGATTAATGAACAATAATTGTTAATTTCTGTTATTTTGATGTTCGTGTTTTGTGTGTGTGTGTGTGTGTGTGTGTGTGTGTGTGTGCGTGCGCGCATGTGATTTTCTTCTTTTGATCTTGCTGGTGTGAAATTATTTCTTGTATGCAGTTTTTTAGATATAGTTACCCTCCTTGTATTACAGTTTTCCTTCTAGTAGGATTGGATTGCTTGAAGCATGGTGCTGTAAATATTGTTATGGAATATAGCATTTCCTGCATCTATTGTGATTAAAAGTTTTGCTCAGTATAGTAAGTAGACTGGGCCAGACATCTGTTGTCTCTTAGGGTCTGCAAAAGTTCTTTCAGCCACTTACTTCTTTTAGAGTCTCTCTTGAGAAGTCATGTGTAATTCTGCATATATATTTATGTGACCTTCCCCCTTGAATCTCTTAATAATCTTCCTTTCATCTGTACATTTAATATTGTAATTTTTTAATGTGGCAAGAAGATTTTCTTTTCTGGTCTAACCTGTGTGCTGTTCTTTAAGATTCCTGTACATTTCTAGGCATCTCTTTCTTTAGGTTAGGAATATTTTTTCTATGATATAGTTGATGATATTTTCTGACACTGTGAGCCTGGAATCTTCTTTTATTACTATTATTAATTTACCAGATATTTTGTGTTATAAAATTTAAACTTTAACATTTTCTTTCACCCATATATCAATTTCTTCTTTTGTGTCTCCTATGTCTGAGATTCTCTCTTCCATCTCTTTAAAGGCCTCTATCATCTTAATAGGACTAGACTTACGGTCTTTTTCTTATGCTTAAGTGTAATAGGCTATCCAGGGATTGCTGTAATAGAATAGCTGGGTTCTGGATGTGTCTGGCCTTTAGCACTCTCATTGTCTCTGGGGTTGGCAAGTCTGGTAGTTTCTGATGGTAGCAGACCTCTGGAACTGCAGGTAAATCTGGTAGTGCCTGATGGGAGAAAACCTCTGGGTTTACAAATAGAACTGCTTTTCCTGGGTGACAACAGGATTCCAGGGATCCAGGCAGAGCTTGTGGCCTTGGGTGACTCCAGGTCTCAGGGATTGCAGGCAGATGTGCATACCAGAAGATGGACTGCAGAGGGGCTGAAGATCACATAGATGCTGGGCTCAGTGGGGGACACAGAAGGCAGGGCACTGTAGCATGGGGATATAACCTGGATGTCCTGGATGGCTTCAGGACTCCAGAGCTGCAGGCAGAGGTATGGCCCAGTGAATGGAGTGAAGAAGAGACAGGGCAGAATTTGCTATTGTTTGGTTTACTTAGAAGGACCATAGTCAGGCAGGGCACTAGGGAGGAAGTTTCCCCTGATGGTTGCAGATGGTTGCAGACCTCTGGATTGCAGGTAGAGGTATGGGCCTGCAGATGAAGCATAGGAGCTATCTCCCCAAAACTTTTAATAGCATTGAAATAATAAACTACAACAACAATTTAATCCTAGCACTTGGGAGGCAGAGGCAGGCAGATTTCTCAGTTCAAGGCAATCCTGGGCTACAGAGTGAGTACCAGGACAGCCAAGGCTATACAGAGAAACCCTGTCTCAAAAAAACAAACAAAAGAAAACTCCCAAAAAGCAAAAACTAAAAAACAAAACAAAACAAAAATGAATAATGAATGTTAACACCTTTAGATATTGGCTTAGTTTTCTTTTTTTGTCTTTTCTTCCCCTTGATGATAAAATAAAGCCTCTTAGGAGAGAAAGGGTTTACTTTAGGTCACCATTGTAGGTACAGAAATGATATCATGGAAGTAACATAGCAGGTATTAGAAATGTTCCTAATGTTGTTTACAGGAATTCCCAAGAATGTCTGTGGAATTCCTAACATAACAGATCTTACATATCTTACTTTAGTTGAAGTCAAGTGACAGTTTATAACATTATTTTTCTGATAATTGTGTTGATCCTTCACAAAGTGGCTGAGCCACATAACAATCAGTTATTTGGGCAAATGTTATTCTAAATAATACTGTCACAGTGTTTCTAAATGGGTTTAATGTCTCAGTTGATAACCGTCATTGCTGCCACCCACGGTTGACTCTCAACTATTGAGGGTACATACATCCCTTTTGTTCAACACGTCCTACACATTGGATACAGTGCTTAGAATGCTAGAGCTCAATCTAACATGAATGCTTCTACCTACATTTTAGCTTCCATTGAAGCATAAAGCAGTATGTAAGCTGCCAGGAGAGGGGAGACATTGCTGGCTATAGTTCATTTTGATGCCAATGAACTTTAACAATGACAATCATGGAATGATATTCCCAAGGTCCAATAGTGGCACTAAAATCTTGGCAGTACCCAGTAACTGTCTAATTGGATGTAAAGCCATCTAAGTGGGAATGGAATCATCCTTGACACTAGGAACCCATTCAGACTACCAAGAGTTAGTGAGATCACAGATTTTCTTTTAGGAGAAACTACTACCCCAACCTTACTAGACTAGTAAAATTACTAAGTGCTCTCGAGAACTTATTCTTGTACCCACAGAGATCGGCACTTCTCACTATTCATTAAAGAAATTTGCTTTATAACTGAAGAACAGTAAAGAAATAAAATATGGGTCATAATACAAAGAATACTGTACTCTGTGGTATGCAGTTCCAGTCAACATATCTGCAAACTTCCACACCTAAGGCTCAGAGAATATCAAGAAGAAGGGAAACATTACAAGAGCCAGAGGACCAGAAAAATCTGTTGTGAAATTGTGTCTCTAAGAAAAAGGTAAGTTACATCTATAATATCAGAAATACAGGGCTACCTAAAGAAGACCTGATCAAAAACAATGTCTATAGGCATGATATGATAGAAGGGAGACACATTACAGGTTCTTATCCCTAAACAAAAGTTACAGTCATATAATGACTCCTGAACATGGGTGAATTAGCCTCTCCAAAGGATAACTTACCTAAATGCTTATCTATTAGAAAATGGTAAATCCCGAAATCATATAAAGCAAAAGCCACACTAAACATATTTAATTCATCACATTTATACATTTGTGCACACACATAAGCACATATACACATGTGCATATGCATACACACACATGTAACAATAGTGGAATCTATCAACTTGAGAGAAAGTGATAGGCACATATGGTTGGGGATAAGACAGGTAAGTAGGTAGTAATGGAATTATATTTTAAC